>OU342740.1:196442997-197042997 GCA_910589775.1 Avena eriantha | reverse complement strand
CGATGTAAACATCGATCTCGCCGAAAGACATGATGGTGTAGGTAGTCACAGCCTCCCTAGCCGGAATCCAGGTCTCGTCAAGAACGATGAGAGGGATGTTGCTAGTGTAGAGGATGCGACCGACGATGATAGTCTCGCCGATTCCGATTCTTGCTGATTCCGCTCGAAACGCAGATCTGAAGCTCACTTTCCCCATGGTGGGCGCCAACTATCGTCGGATTGATGACAAGTACGCCATGAGGGGGTCCTCGAGGCGTGCGGAAGAGAGGGGTGTGAGACGTACGATGTTCCGGGACGGTGAGCACACAAGTTTACCCAGGTTCGAATCCGCCGGCTTTGGACGGATCCTACTCCTGCTAGCAATCCAGTAATACGGTAGAGCCGGAATATGAGTTACAAGGGTTCACATGTGCGAGTTGAGATTGTGATTGTAAGGGGTTCCCTAAAGGCTCTCCCTAGGACGGCTTATATAGATACCCGGCCTAGAGTTTACAGGAGAGATCTATCCGGCTACGACTAAGAGTCGGTTACAGAGTACATCTTGAACTACAAGTAACACTATGGGCCTATGTCGGTAAGTCTTCTGGGCCTTCCCGTAGCCAGATTGGACTACGTCTCTTCTCCCTGGCTGGGCCGCCCGTGAAGCTAAGCTCTAACCCGAAGTGGGCCACCCTGGTCAGTGAGGAACTGTGAGGATACCCAAAAAGTATATCCCCAACATCAGCCCCCAGAAGTCTCCAAGATCTAAAATCGGATTCACCATCGTCTACCTTGATCTTCGTCTTGCAGAATCTTGAAGGGTTCCTGAAACTTCAAAAGGTCACCATGTAAGTAAGACTCAAAGTCCAGCTATGACAGAAGATAGAGAGAAGATGAGTAAAATCCCCTATGCCTCGGCCATAGGCTCTGCCATGTATGCCATGCTGTGTACAAGACCGGATATAGCACAGGCTGTTAGTTTGACTAGTAGATATCAAAGTGATCCTGGAATGGAACACTGGACAGCAGTCAAAAATATCTTCAAGTACCTAAAAAGGACTAAGGGTATGGTTCTTTCTTATGGAGGTGATGAACAGCTTGTTGTAAACAGTTACACCGATGCTAGTTGGAACATCGATCCGGATGACTCGAAGTCACAGTCTGGATACGTATTAATTTTGAATGGTGCTGCAGTGAGCTGGAGGAGTGCCAAGCAAAGTGTTGTGGAGAAATCTTCAACTGAATCGGAATACATAGCTGCTTCGGAGGTTGCACAAGAAGCGATATGGATGAAGGAGTTCATTACTGAGCTTGGTGTGGTTCCTAGTGCGTTGGACCCGATAGCCATCTATTGTGACAACACGGGTGCCATAGCCAATGTACAGGAGCCAAAGTCACACAGCAAGCTAAAGCACATCAAGCTACGTTACCATGCTATTCGCGAGTATGTCCAAGATGGCGACATAAATATTTGCAAAGTACACACTGATCTGAATGTGGTAGATCCGTTGACTAACCTCTCCCTAGAGCAAAACATGACCAACACCAGAACGCCATGGGTGCTAGGTACATTACAATGTAATCTAGATTATTGACTCTAGTGCAAGTGGGAGAATGTTGGAGATATGCCCAAGAGGCAATAATAAAATGGTTATTATTATATCTTTGTGTTTATGATGAATGTTTACATCCCATGCTATAATTGTATTATTAGGAAACACTAATACTTGTGTGTTTTGTAAACATAAAAGAGTCCCTAGTAAGCCTCTTGTTAAAGACTAGCTTGTTGATTAATAGATGATCATGGTTTTCTGATCATAGACATTGGATGTTATTGATAACAAGATCATATCATTAGGAGAATGATGTGATGGACACGCACCCATAGTAAGCATAGCATAAGATCAAGTCATTAAGTTCATTTTGCTATAAGCTTTCAAATGCATAGTAACCTAATCCTTCGACCATGTGATTGTGTTAATCACCATCACCGGATGAGTGCTTTGATGACATCAAATGCTGCTTCATAACTAGGTCGTTATAAAGGTGGCATTAGGTATTCTGAAAGTATGTGTTGAAGCGCATGGATCAAGACTGGGATTTGTCCATCCATATGACGGATAGATATGCTCTGGGCCCTCTCGGTGGAATGTCATCTAATTAGCTTGCAAGCATGTGACTAGGTCACAAGGGATGACATATCACGGAACGAGTAAAGAGTACTTATCGGTAACAAGGCTGAACAAGGTATGGAGATACCGATGATCGAACCTCGGATAAGTAGAGTATCGCGTGACAAAGGGAATTGGTTTCGTATGTTAATGGTTATATCGATCACGAAGTCATCGTTGAGTATGTGGGAGCCATTATGGATCTCCAGATCCTGCTGATGGTTATTGATCAGAGAGGTGTCTCGATCATGTCTACATATTCGAGAACCGTAGGGTGACACGCTTAAGGTTCGATGTTGTTTAGGTAGATATGGAATATGCGTTGGAGATCGAATGTTGTTCGGAGTCTCGGATTGGATCCGAGACATCACGAGGAGATCCGGAATTGTCCAGAGAATATGATTCATATAATGGAGATCATTTTCTGGGTTTCAGAAATGTTCTCGAGTATTCATATGGAGGTTCTAGAAGGTTTCGGAGTGTTTCGAAAAGTTCCATAAGGTTCCATAGAGTTTTCTTGAAAACCAAGAAAGAAAGGGGAATACTCTGGGGGGAACAAACCCCCCCTCCCTTGGCGCGCCAAACCCTAGGGGGCAAGGGGCCAGCCCTAGGCCGCCTCCCCCTCTATATAAAGGAGGGGTAGGGCGCCTCCCCCCCTCGCTCCTTCCACCCCAAACCCTAGCCGCCAGTATCCTCCACCATCCTCCTGCTCCGGCTTAGGCGAAGCCCTGCAGAAATCCTTCTCCACCACCACCACCACGTCGTCGCGCTGCTAGGATTCCGTGGAGATCTACTACCTCCGCTGCTCGCTGGAACAGGGAGAGGAAGGTCTACATCGACTCCGCACGTGTGACCGTCTGCGGAAGCGCTACCGAAACGCGGCGCCGGAAGGATCGTCTACTCGATCTTGAGATCAACAAGTGATCATCTACATCAACCACGAGATCCGATCTTGCACAAGGCTTTCGGATCTACAAGGGTTAGTACAGATCTATCTCGTTGCACTTATCTAATAGATTAGATCTTCGGTTTTCCTAGATTGGATCTTGGTTCTGTTCGTTCTTGCGGTAGAAATTTTTTGTTTTCCGTGCTACAAACCCATCACCTCCATCTTTGCGCTAAAGAACTTATCGGAGATCTCATATCTCTTAGCATGGATTTGGTCCCCAAGCATAGTTTTGAGTTCCTCTACCATGACATCAACATCAGTAAGTTCAAAGCGCTTTTGGAGGTCAGGCTCCAGCAACTGAATGATCGCACACCCCACAAGAGTGTAGTCATCATATTTTGTGTCATACACGTCGCGATCTTCCTAAGTCGCATCAGTTGTAGGGACGTTACCTAATGGACCGTCTAGTACATAGGACTTTTTCATGCCCGTGAGGATAATGTAGGGGTCCCGCATGAAAACAATAAATTTTACCCTATGCCCCTGAACCCCTGTTACCAGGACCTATCTATTAGTAATGCAGTAACATGAGGGGCTTTTTGTGAACTTACCCTTGAAGACTGAAAAGCGTTGTCAACGCTCGGGAGAGCATGGTTGATGTAGATGAATCGAAGCCGACCTCAAGTTCGTGTTGAAGTCCTGGCAGCTCCTGTGGCTCCAACGACTCCTAATGCCCCAAGTGTTGCACCTCGTAGGGAGTTACACACATCTGGTGCCTAGCGATGACTCCCGGTTCCCCGATCCAGTAGTAGTTGCGGAAGCAGAGCTCCTGGATCCAACTCCCGCAGCGCAACGACGCACCGCGGTGAAGAAGTCTCCTGCTTGCGCGATCCGGACTTGGAACCACGGTCACGAGAGAGAGAGAGAGAGAGAGAGAGAGAGAGAGAGAGAGAGAGAGAGAGAGAGAGAACCAACTGGAGGTCTCCCCAAGATAGAGGGAACCTTTTATTGATTATTGTTGTATTTATTTTGCCAAAATACCTCTCTTTATACAGGGGAAAACCACCATAGATAACTAGCTTAACCATGTGGGACTAAAAAAGGGAGAGGGGAGAGGAGGGGCTGGCCGCCGCCGGCTAGGGCCCAAGTGGGCCCCATGCAGGGTGCCTTGGCCCAACCGGCCATCCCCTCCTCCTTTCTCCCTTCGGTCTTTCCCTCATGGGCCCTTTTCCCTCCGGATTTGGCCCAATTAGGTATTTGACCCTTTTTAATTCTTTTTATTTTATTGAATAAATATAATTGAATGATTAAATAAATATTTAAAATTCTCTTACATATAATTCAATCCACATTGATGTGGAACTCATTCCCTCTCATTCTAGACATCCTCTGGATTCACCGGAACCCTTCCGATTTTCTCTCTTCTCTTTTCTTCGGTGATTCTACTAGTCCTAAAAACACTCTCTGAGCATCATCAAGCCCTTAAGTGTGATACCCCACGGTTTGGGAACACTCCAGACATGGTCGGGACCCTCCCACACCAATGATCAACAGAGGAACCTGGATGGCCATGTGACCTCTATGCATTTCATGAAATCTTTTGTCATTTGAACCATGAACGTCGTGTCTTATTCATTTTGTCTCTCGATACTTGCATTGTCCGAGATATGATTAATGACATCACCATGTCGTGTTTAATCTTGTTGCCAACAAATGCTACTGACTCGTTTCGACAAGTGATATCCCCATGATCAAATCACACGATGTGTGGCTATTGGATATAACTTCTCCAAGTGGGCCCTCGAGTATCTTTCCATCACGCGGAGGGACAAATCAAGCTCTTGACACATATTGCCTCAAATGTCCCTTCGAATACCTGAACACACCTTTATGATCACTGACATAGGTATGATTACTCGAATAACTATGATTCGCTACCCTATATTGGGTAGAAAGCTTACGACCCATGAAGTTTTCAGATGACAGCCCAAGGAAGCAACCGACAAAAGACTTTGATTGTATTAGGAAAGAGACTATGAACTGGCATTATGTTGGTATTGTAATTAAGTGTGTATGAAACCTATCCGCATATAACTTTGACACCCGGCCTATTATATATAGGACGGGAGAAGCCCAAGCGAGGGTACAGAAATCTAGAGGACAACTTGTAATAGTGTGATTACTCAATATCCAGGCGACTTTGATTCCATTTTTTCCCTGAACATCCGACGAAATCCCAGCATTCTCTTTTCCACGAAACCCCAAGTCCTTCATCATGGACATTGTCGAGGTTACCCCTCGTGTGAGATCTAGGCTCATAGCTTAATAGGATTGATAGGATACCCATATCAACAAGTTGCAACTTCTTTTCTGGAAGCTCATTCGAAAAGAACTCTAAGGTTAAGCGTGCTTGGCCTAGAGCAATTTTAGGATGGGTGACCGACCGGGAAGTGGGTAACCGGGTGCGCACGAGTGAGGACAAAGTGCGCAGAAAAGACTAGTGTTAGTCTGTGGGGCCAATCTTGATATCCTATTAAGCTGCCAGGAGTGACACCCCCCGGGCCCAGGAGTGGACGGGGTGTTACACCTCGTCAATCACCATTTAACCGTGTGACGTTTGGTGCTATCAAAGTACCCTAGGATAACAGTGATTGATATGGCCTCATGGTCTAAGAAATAGTACACTAGGTCTATTCTAATCATCGTAACTTGAACTTTGTGACATGATCGGGTCATGATGATTAGGTTGGGTATAGTTCATCATCTCATTCTCATAATGAAGTGACTCTATTTCCAACTGGCATAAATGCAACATGATCAGGAAACCTTGATCATCTGTTGACCAATGAACCATTGACTAGAGCTTCACCGGGAACTCCTGGTTGTTTATATATCACAGGTGTACTGACGTTTCCTTTCAATACAGTTATAGCATGATATAAAACTTAATTATAAACTTTATGAAATATGATAATAATCCTTATTACTATTTGTCTCTAGGGCATATTTCTAACAGATAATCCTCACGTTGTGGTGTCAGTTGGTGAAGTTAGACCCATTATCTTGCAACTTTTCTCTCTCTAGGAATGCACTGAAATTGAATGCAGGGGAGCCATAATCTACAATATATTTGCAAAGTCCATTTTAGACTAGGTTTATAAAAGATAAAGTTCAAGTTAATTCAAAATCTTTATCATTAAATCTAAAGATGTGGCGTTGTGCGATGTCAAACATCCAACAAATTACTAGAAAAATGCGACCGTGGACAACGTGTCCCTACTTTTCAGCTTATATATACCCTATGTATAACAATCTCTATATCTTTGTTATGCACAACCTCCCAAACTTATATGAACATATCATATCATTAAAATCTCTATAGAATAAATCTGTTCGCCAAACTCTAAGATTTGGTTTTTGCCATCTTCGATTTTCGCCTGTGGGCGGAGCACAGCAAACGAGATCTGACGACGCCGCGCCCAAGCGCCACTCCAAGAGCTCCCGCAGGGAGCACTCCGTCGTCTACACTGACAGCGTGCTCGTCAATCGATGATTCCTCCCATCCGGAGCTCGAAGCCCACACCAAGGTCAGTCCATCTCCTTTCTCCGTATTGTGGTGGTTCATCATTGCAGAAACTGGTGTGCGAGGGCGGCAAGGCAGGAGATGAGTTCGTGCCTTCATGGAGATGGAGCATAAGGACATGAGCTGCGTCAGCAAGCAGCACCGCACGGTCGGTCTCTGCCCCTTTTATTCTATGCGGTGATGAAATTGGTCTCTGAATTATGAGTTGTTAATTAACTTCTGGTGCCCTCATGTACTGATGATGGGAACGAGCCTCTTCAAGATGGACAAGCCCTCTGTTGCCTCTCCATTGTACTGCTAAACTCTCCCGAGACACGGATGATATCAGTACTTTCCACTGCTAAAATGTCTCTGTGCTGAATCTCAGTAGAATCATCATCTCTGTGTTTATCAGATGGTACCAGATATTGCATTTGGATCTCGTACTAGAGTTTTTCTAGATGTTGGATGTGGAGTAGCAAGTTTTGGCACTGAACCTTTTCACTACAACGACTAGCAGATAATACACAAAATATCGTTTTGATATTTTCTAGTTAGTTTGGAATATGCATTCTTTTTTCAGGTTAATGGCCACTCTTTTTGACATTATCATCTCACAATGTCAGACATGCCAAGAATGAAATACTCCAAATGAACCGTTGTAGTGTTAAAGTAGCTGATCTAAAGTTGTATATGTTATTATTGCCATAAATACTGCTCAATGATGGTTAAAGTTCTATATGTATATTTTAAATTCTTAAATCATATAGCATTGATGTTACTATGAGAACACTGAGCCAAGGTCCAAAGATAACTGTGTTTCATGTTCTTTAGCCTCGCATGATTTAATTCTTTTATTTGTATACTCGGTTGATGTTACAGATATGCTACTTTTCACGATGTTTGTAGATGCTATGCATGCACAAATGTATGACAAGCATCATCGAACTGGTTCTGGTGTGATTCTTGTTGTTGAGAAGTATGTCCTTTGAAATATCTAGTACATTTACCGTTAACTGGATCACACCAAATTTGTTTGGATAAGAACCACTATCTATGCACTTATCTGCTAGTTATGCACTTTCCTCTTTAATAACCACGGACACTTGTTTGCCCCAAAAAATGGTGTGTTAAATTTCTGACATTGAACTGAAACATGATCACAATCCAGTCAACAAACTTGATTTATCTACAAATGCACGTGCACTAGCTGCTTAAATTTGGGCAATTTGATATGGTGAAAAGTTCAAGAATCAAACGGTGCTTTGTTGAATCTAGATGGAACAATGGTTTAACTTGGCACCTTTCTATTTTAATTTGATTACGCTGCTTAAGAATTCTTCAATAGTATTTGTTTGATTAGTGTTGTTGAAACACAAGTTATCTTTTCTAGCTAAATCATGATCAAATATAGTTGTTTATGTTCGCGTACTATTGATATGGTGAAAGTTCAACAAAGGAGCAATGGTTCACTGAATCTTGATAAAAAGTGGACGACATTTGTGTATCTCCTTTAAGTTCAAACTGACTTTTTTTTTTGATTCTTCAGTAATATTTGATTCGACTAATTCTATTGCAGTGCAATATACATTTTCTTATATGAGTTTGCAACCTAAAAAAAATCCAACCAATCTGGAGTCGAGGGACAATGATTTGAGGGCGGCATTTGAGGCATACTTTCAAAATGATGGAGGGATTCCAGGGTCATTATGCCTATCGCGCTCGCTCCTCCCGTGTGTCAGCGACCTGCACACAACAGATGCCCCTGCTACCCCCACCGCCATGCCTCCTAGCCAACTCCCATGGTATTCAAGTCAGTTTTATTCAGGCCTGACTGCGTGACGATTTGGTATTTGCAGTCTGGGACATGGTTACGGGCAGGCCCCTTTGGTACATGCAAGATCAATGTAGATTCTGGAAACAATAGTGGTGAGGGGCAATGCAGGTATGCTCACCATGAAGATACATTTATACACATCGCAAGCAGGGCACTCAATAAAAATAATCGCTATAGGTTATGGTTTGAAAAACTTGAAAATTATGGTTTAGTTCATCTATGTCTTCTCCGTAACTTGTAAATTTTTAACAGCTATTAAATTATTTTCCAGCTCCGAATAGGAAACTTATTTGAAACTAATAATTTCAGTTCTCCAAGACCCATATCTGGACAGGGAATTATCAGGAGCATATCAAACATTACCAGCAAACCACCACATGTGCTGGATTTAATTTTCACTTCTGGATTTTCGGAACCAAAGTGATCCCTATAATGGAGGATCGCCAGCACGTCTGGCATCCTCTTGCCGGGACCAGGTACTGTGCGTGACTAGAATTCTCGTTTTTCTCCAGCCTCCTTTATCTTTCCCTCGCATGTGTGTTTTAGTATTACCTTTTAATTATTTTCGTCATGGGAATCTCAACCTCTTCATGTAATTTCCCCCTGCTTATATATAAGAAAAAAACATATTTTCTGGTTTTGCTTCAAAAGAAAAAGTGATCCCTGTACACAAGGGACGTATGATGTATCTTTTTCAAAATATTTAGTATATTTAGTGTCTGTTCATCAGGTTCCTTCACTAAAACATCCACATAATTTTTGAGTTATTATAACTACTGCTCTTTCCTGTATGCTCCGTTGACTATTAAATTTACTCACTCCGATCTATATTACTTGTCACGGAAATGGATGTATCTAGACATGTTTTAGTGATAGATACATCCAATCTGGTGACAATTAATATGGATCAGAGAGAGTATATTATATACTATCTAGACCCATGTAGTCTGTGTTGAATAGGATGGATGACAGTACAAGAACTAGCCCTAAGAGTTAGGACCAAGAGTTTATACATAGTTATTCAGGTACAGGGGTGCAATAGCTAAAATTAATAGCCTTTTGTTAATTTTTAATGGACTTTCGGGGTTAAAAATCACGCCAATAAGATTGCATTGAATCTTTATACACTCCTGAGGCATTTGTTATCCTGAATAACTGCTCACCCACTTTTGTTGTCATAAAGCTCTAGACCAGTCAAAAGAGAAACACTTGTATTTATTTGTTAAATTGGAATTCACCCTTGTAAATGCCTGATACAGTGTCCCCAATGCCAGCGTTCCCTTTAGATGTAGGGAATAATCCATGATATACCTCTATTGATGCCTTCATAATGGTAGGTTTTGAAAGTACGTGAAATATTTGTTAAAGTTGAGGTTTGATCTGCATGTGAATTAAGTTGTTTTCAGAACTGCTAAGAGCATACATTTGCTCAATCTGGAATGCATCTCCCTACACTAATCTATTTGACGAAATGCCTAATTTGTACAACATCGAATTGCAGCAGAGATTTTTCAGAGTTGAAAGACCAGAACGACGAACGGAATAGGAGACATAGTGATGAAATCGTAAACATATCGCTCTGATGGAAGGGTGGCAACAACTCATAGATACTTGTGGGCGCAACACATGGAGTGTTTAAATAGGTTACTAAACAAAAGTGCAACTTTATTCATTGTGTCTTGTATATAGTTTTGTAGCTTCTTGACTCAAATGGAATTCAATGTATCATGTGATTTTGTTTGCACTTTGAGAATTAAAATGTATCCAATAGTTAGTTCTTTGTTTTTAGGGGGACATGTAACGATTGAGGGGGGTGTAGGAGATGATAATATGTTATTTTTTACAAGGTGGGGGTGATGCGGTGAAATAGTGGTGTATATTTATGCATTCGTAGCAATGCACGGGCATTCAGCTAGTGACTATAAGACCTCTCACTCAAAAACGACATCCCTCTAGCCATTTTTAGTGATTACATGAACCAAATTCACTACACCACAACTGATCATCATGAGTGGTGGTGCGGCTCCAATAGCGAGCATCATATGGACATCATATCATAGCATGCTAGGCTCGTCAACTAAGAACCTTAGTACTCATGTGTGTAAAACTGTCTTACACCCGTTGTATGCAAACATCTATCACACCTGATCATCATGTGGTTCTTCGAAACGACGAACTTTCTTAACGGTGCATACTAAGGAAGAACATGTTATTATCTTGATATTTAATGAGAGGGGTCGTATTATAATGCTACAAGTTCTAAGCTAGACATGAGCAAAATAAGATGCATAAAAGGGATAAACATCACATGCATATATAATATGTGATATGATATGGTCATTTCTTGCACTTGATCTCCATCTTGTGCGTCATGGTATGATCTCCATCATTCCATCGACATGGCACCAAGGTCCATGGCGCCACCATCATGACCGTCTCCACTATTACAATATATCTCTCGGATATATATAAATAGCACACATGCCATAAAATATAAAAACAACCATATGACTCCTGCCAGTTGTTTAACTTACAATAGATATCATTGCAGACAACAATTTTTATATCAAAGACCATATCACATCATATGCCCTTGCAAAAACAAGTTAGATGTCTCTAATTCATTTTTGCATATTTTACGTGGTTGTGGGCTTTTTAGGAAAGAACCGCTCTACCTACGAATTTCAGCTACAACGGTGATAATTAAGTTACTAGCAAACCGTTGTAAATTAGATCATGACTATGATGGGAGAGACAGAAACCCACTGAGCCAGTTATGCAATATAAGTTGCATGTCAAGCGTGGGACAAGTCTCATATGCGAGGACATGTAAAGTTAGTCCGGGCCACTTTATCCCAACATGCCACCATGTTATAAATTCATGAAAGTATGCCATAACATGATCATCAAGTCCACACTCTATGTGTTCTAACCGTACAAAACATCTACGCGTAGACATAGCTCTGATACCATAGATGGGGTTCGTTGGATAGAAAACAAAAAAAATCCTATGGTTACAACTGCCAAGATCGAATCTAGGCGATATTTGTAACGGTTTTAGAAGGACTCACCCTTGGAGACCGTAAGCGGGATAACGTTTTCACAAACAAATGTGGCTGGTGTAGAATGTATACTACTAACACTGATGAGGTTTGTTGCACAGAAAACAAAAAAAATCATACGGTTGCAACTGCCAAGATTGAATCTAGGCGATACTTGTAACGGTTTCAGAAGGACTCACTCTCGAATACTGTAAGCGGGATAACATTCCCACAAACAAACGTGGCTGGTGTAGAATATACACGACAATCCTCAAGGATGCAATGACTATAAGCGACACAAAGGGCAGCGCCTCTGTAATCGGTCACACATTCGTTGTGCCGACGACCTTCGTCCCATGCTCCATGTTGGGTTGTGAAAGTAGCGGATCCTCAGGAACTCCAACATCACTACGACATGGTAGTGGTGGTGGTGGAGAAGGTCTTGAGCAGGGCTTCGCCTAAGCACCGTACTCGTGATAGTGGACAAGCTAGCAAGGGGGGAAGATGCCAACCAAAGGGCATATGAGAGGAAATGGAGAAATGTGTGAGGGAGAGGAGCTCCACCCCTCCTTTTATAGGGGTGATGACTGCAAGTGCACAGATTGTTTGTAGCTAGTTTCGAAATAAAGATATCGATCCCACAGGGAGCAGGAGTCTGAAGTCTAATAACTCTTGAAATAAATACTACAATAGAAATGCTAAATAAAGTTCTAAGCAACAAGATAAAATGCGAATATTTTATAAAAAAAAGTGTTTTTGGGTTTTTGGTATAAGAGAGCAATAAGTAAAGTAAAACAACTAGACATACAAAGTAAGTATCACGTATGTAAAAGAGACTGGAACTGCAATAGAGAAAAAGGCGTTCTCAGGGAGTAGCGAATAAACCTCTAGCATTATAAAGAACTAAGGTAAAGATTATTATCATGAATATTCTCAATTGTGTATGTGTGGGAGGAACTCCGTATTTGGACAAATAGGTAGCAACCACTGCTCACATCATCCTCATAACTACAACAGTCAGCAATCGACATCAATCGAATTACTGCGATATTAAGGGACGTAATCTTGTAGGAAGTATCCATGGCATGGATAGTGTTCCATGAGTTTTCTCGGTTCCCAAGGTTATACGTAAGGGGTGCCAATAGCTTTATAGTCACTGTAAGTGCTAACACTCCTCCGTCTACCGACAAGTAGTTCTCTCCATCAAGTCCCCATAAGAGGCAAATATAGAGAGGTCAACTTCTCCCAACATCAAGATGAAGACAATCTAACACATGGTCATAGCGATGAATATCATAATAAACTTTATCTTATTTCAATCTCATACTAGGGTTTCTCTATATCCCCAAGAACTAATGATCTACTCAGACATGAAGGTAATCAACATCATGGCAATAACAAGGAATCTATCATAGATAAATAGTACTTGTATAAATCCACAACGAGTACGGAAATTACAACAAGATCTAGACAAGATGTAGATGGGATGGTGGTGGTGTAGCGGTTGATGATGAAGATCGATGCCTTAGCCTTTCGGATCTATGCAGGCCGAAGATGGATCCCCGGTGGATGAGTTCCCCCTCCAGATGCCTTCCAGAGGTGAAGTTTCGGCGATTTCTGGTTGTTTTGTATGTTGTCTCCTTGATCCAGTCGCACGGGGTGAAACTATTTGAGGAGGCGGTGGCGGCGCCAACTATACAGCGGGAACTATATGGCTAGAAAATTATTCCCGCCGTATAGTTGGTCATTAAATCATATGTATGTCTTGATCGCTTTGGGTCTTCTTCTGGTATTATTGATATTTCCCAAATAAGCGATTTACGTTATTTTTTACTCCTTTTCTCCCCAGTACAACTGCTCCAAGAATTGTGTCCATTGTATCCATCATATGTTCTGATCCTGGTGAAAACAGACATAAAATGTGCACGCGAACGCCGTAAAATACCAAGATCCTATAACTGCAATGCAAAATAATAATATAAAACATGATGCAATTATGCACTCATCAACTTCCCCAAGTTTAGACTATTTCTTGTCCCGAGAAAGTTTTAGCTTAATGGATGTGATCCTCATATTCATGAAGCTGAGTCGATAAAATAAATGAGGTAGTTGCAGCATGTGTTTATCATATATGATACATAGAAATAAGTTCATGAATATGTTGGAGATATGCCCAAGAGGCAATAATAAAGTGGTTATTATTATATCTTTATGTTTATGATAAATGTTTACATCCCATGCTATAATTGTATTATTAGGAAACACTAATACTTGTGTGTTTTGTAAACATAAAAGAGTCCCTAGTAAGCCTCTTGTTAAACTAGCTTGTTGATTAATTGATGATCATGGTTTCCTGATCATGGACATAAGGATGTGATTAATAACAAGGTTATATCATTAGGAGAATGATGTAATGGACACACACCCATAGTAAGCGTAGCATAAGATCAAGTCATTAAGTTCGTATTGCTGTAAGCTTTTAAATGCATAGTAACCTAATCCTTCGACCATGAGGTTGTGTTAATCACCATCACCGGATGGGTACTTTGATGACATCAAACACCGCTTCGTAACTGGGTGGTCATAAAGGTGCCATTGGGTATTCTGAAAGTATGTGTTGAAGCGCATGGACCAAGATTGGGATTTGTCCATCCATATGACGGATAGATATGCTCTGGGCCCTCTCGGTGGAATGTCATCTAGTTAGCTTGCAAGCATGTGACTAGGTCACAAGGGATGACATATCACGGAACGAGTAAAGAGTACTTATCAGTAACGAGGTAGAACTAGGTATGGAGATACCGACGATCAAACCTCGGATAAGTATAGTATCGCGAGACAAAGGGAATTGGTTTAGTATGTAAATGGTTCAATCGATCACGAAGTCATCGTTGAGTATGTGGGAGCCATTATGGATCTCTAGGTCCCGCTGATGGTTATTGATAGGAGATGTGTCTCTATCATGTCTACATATTCACGAACCGTAGGGTGACACACTTAAGGTTCGAAGTTGTTTTAAGTAGATATGGAATGTGCGTTGGAGACCGAATGTTGTTCGGAGTCTCGGAATGGATCCGGGACATCACGAGGAGATCCGGAATGGTCCGGAGAATAAGATTCATATATTGGGGATCATTTTCTAAGTTAGGAAATGTTCCGGAGTGTTTGTATGGAGATTCTAGAAGGTTTCGGAATGTTCTGGAAGGTTCTAGAGGATTTCTTGGAGTTTGCTTGAAAACCAAGAAGGGATCAAAGGAGTCCTGGTGGGGCAAGACACGGATTCGTGGGGGAGGAGGACTCCTCCCCCCTTCCCACCGCCGGCCATAGGAGGGGAGTCCTACAAGGACTCCCCCTCCCCAGGTGCGCCCTCCCCCCTTAAATAGAAGGGCAAGGGCGCCCCCTCCTAGCCCTCTTGAACAACACCCAATCTCTGCCGCCTCTCTCCTCCTCCTTTCTTCTGCACAGGCATAGGCGAAGCCCTGCAGAATTCTCTACTCCACCACCACCACCACGCCGTCGTGCTACTGGGATTCCGTGGAGAAGATCTACTACCTCCGCTGCTCGTTGGAACGAGGAGAGGAAGGTCTGCTTCGACTCCGCACGTGTGACCGACTGCGGAAGCGCTGCCGGAACGCGGCGCCGGAAGGATCGTCCACTCGATCTTGAGATCGGCAAGTGATCGACTACATCAACCACGAGATTCAATCTCGTAACGCTTTCGGATCTACAAGGGTTAGTACCGATCTATCTCGTTGCACATGTCTAATAGATTAGATCTTGGCTTTTATCTAGATTAGATCTGAGTTTTGTTCGTTCTTGCGGTAGAAATTTTTTGTTTTCCATGCTACGAACCCATCAGAGCCGTATCTATGCGTAGATCTGTTGCACGAGTAGAACACAATGTTTTTGTGGGCGTTGATGCTTTTGTTGCCGGTGTCTTAGCGTGTACTTTGCATCTTGCGGCATGGTGGGATGAAGCGGCTCGGACTTACATTACATGTCATCGCACATGAGACTTGCTCCACGCTTGACGTGCAACTTGCTTTGCACAAGTGGCTTTGCGGGTGTCTGTCTCTCCCACCATAGTTAAGATTCAATTTACAATGAGCATCTTGACAACACTTGTATCAACGTTGTGGTTCTTGTTCGTAGGTAAGATCGGTCTTATGCGAAAGCCCCAAACCACGTAAAACTTGCAAAGAAAATTAGAGGCGTCTAACTTGTTTTTGCAGGGGTTTTGTGATGTGATATGGCCATCATGTGATTATGATTATATTTGATGTATGCAATGATCCTTGTTGTAATATGGCAACCGGCAGGAGTCTAATGGTTGTCTTTTAATTCTGTTAAGACTTGCGTGTCTATTCATCTTGTAATAGCTTTATTCCAAGTAGTTGTAATAGTTACTAGTGATGATGGACAACCATGAAGCGGCGCCACTGACCTTGACGCAATGCTGGTGATGATGGAGATCATGTTCGTGCTTTGGAGATGGAGATCAAAGGCGCAAGAAGAAAGGGCCATATCATATCACACTTATTATGAATTGCATGTGATGTTAATCCTTTATGCATCTTGTATTGCTTAGATCGCGACGGTAGCATTATAAGATGATCCCTCTCACTAAATATCAAGTAATAAAGTGTTCATCCTTAGTTGGCACCGTTGCTAAGACTCGTCGTTTCGAAGCATCTCGTGATGATCGGGTGTGATAGACTCTACGTGTGCATACAACGGGTGCAAGCCAGATTTGCAGATGCGGAAACTAAGGTTAACCTTGACGAGCCTAGCATGTACAGACATGGTCTCGGAACACGGAATACCGAAAGGTAAAGCATGAGTCATATGGATGATATGATGAACATGTTGATTGTTCGCCTTTAAAGCTACATCATCTCACGTGATGATCGGACTTGATGTAGTGGATTTGGTTCGTGTAATCACTAAAACAACTCGAGGGATGTTGTTTTTGAGTGGGAGTTCATTTGTAATTTGGATTAGTAGAACTCAATTTATCATAAACACAATCAAAGTGAATTTGCATAGTTTGTTGTAGTCATTGGCATCCGCTCACCACCTTACGCTTAGTCATAGTTGAGATAGTAGAACTATAGAAATTCTGGATATTTACTTTACGAACTGGTATCATATTGTTTTGAATGTCAATTTAAAGTTTATAAGTCCTATTGCAAACTTTCAGCAAACTCTATTTGCTCCATAAAGTTTAATAAGTAGTATTAAATCAAGAGTAACAATTCCAGTGTTAGTATCTAATGTATCATGTTTGCCTCCATGATTCTTGATACTCAAAAAGATTGTTTTTAATATCAAGTTTATCTAAGAGCTGAAAGCAATGTTTCAGAAACCATCATATGTGAAAGGTATTGCGATATCTAAAACAATGTGTTGGTTACAACATGATAGAGTATACGTCCACATATTTGATGAGAATTTGTGAAGGTTGGAGACGCTAGTCATCCTAATCCTCCAAAAGGTTTTGAAAAAGAATCATTAACCTCGCAATTCACCTTTATAAGCTATAGCAGCTTGATCATGAAAGTTGTCATGATAAGGATGAATAGAAGATGTAAGTAAAATGTTTACTACACTAAAAGATTACTAAAGAATGGATTTTTGAAAGAACACTAAACGTTTGATGATGGTGATCCACCTCAAAGTGCAAGTCCAAAGGTATTAGTAGTTGACTATATACGCTTTGTACCATGTGTCATGTTGATGACACCACTATTGATGTTGATAGATTCTTTTAAAAGAAAAGGAATTGCTGAAAGAGAATCTATAAAATATTTGGCAGAAAATAAAAGGTTGGAGATGTCCAACTTAGGCATATAGAAGATACATGTTATGGTTGTATTCCTTGGTTGTTAAACAATGTGGTTCTGCGGTATTGGATACCGAATTGGTTGGTATGAAGTGTCATACAGGAGAACACAATTCATGAACTACAATGGCCTAAGTAACTAGCAAGAGAATGAGTGATGATGTTCATCGAAAACAAATAAAATATTATTGTGTTTTTCGTTGACATCAAACCTAGCCTTCAAGATTTGTTTTAATAATTGTTATTTTGTTCCGGTATTACGAGAACAATGGTTGTTCAAATAATTACCGTATTCCATAAAGGATGGATGAACTTTTACAAGTCTAGTGGGAGAAATCACATCCATAAACACTATTGCTAAAATGTCGCAAGACAAATGATTGAAAGATCACTTATGAAGTGACATCGCTGTTTAAATTATATTTGAAAGAAAACATGAAGAAACTCCATGTTGATGGAATTTTGGAGTCTTTTGATTTTGATCAATTAACGCATGTGAGACTTTCCTCGAGATAATTGAAACTCCGTCCATGGGCCAGAGAGGAACGGATGACTAGCTTATTGGAAATTGAGCATGCTGATGTGCATAGTCCATTATGTGTAGCCATATGCGATGGATCTTTTTGCTTCATATGCTTTCTCCAAAAATTTGAGTGAATATATCTGTATATTTACTTAATAAAGAGGAAGTATGAAAACATTTGAAAGTTGTTCAAAGACTTTCAAGATGAAGTTGAAAATCATTGTAACAAGAAAATAAAGAGTTTATGATTCGATCATAAAGAAAGATGTTTGAGTTACAAGTTTAGCAAAACACCTAAGATTTGAGGAATCGTTCCATGGATTTGCATTTCCCAAAACACCATAGGAGTATGGAGTGTTCAAGATATGTAATGAAACCTTGTTTGACATGGTAAGATCAAAGGTGTCATTTATAAAACTGCCATTATATATTAAAGATTAAAGCTTTAGTGACTACCGCTTTTACACTGAAAAGAGCTCCATCGTGATCCGTTGAAATGACACCATATAAGTCATGGTTTGGGATAAAACCCGAATTGTCTTTTCTTAAATTTTGGTATGTTATGCATAAGTAAAATGTTTACAACCAATGTCGGATAAGCACGTCTTTGTAGGTTATCCCAAAGAATTTGTTGGGAATTTCTCCATAACACTGAGGACAAAAGAGTATGTTACTTGGAACGTCAAGTTTCTGGAGAAGGAATTTTTCGTGAAAAGTTAAGTGGGAGGACAATAGAACTTTGATAAGGTTGTTGAACCTTAGCTATATGTGCTAAGTAGCGCAGCGCAGGAAAGTGTCCCGGTGACGGCCACAATGCTCATGGCTCTCGTGATTACAAAAGGTGTGATCTCGGAGATTAGAGTTCCTATAGAACCATGTGGGTCGGTAAGAATCAAATAGTAAGATTTGATAAGCAAGTCGTTATTGTTTTGACAATGATGAACCGACTACATGTAAAGAATCAATGATGGGCCCTGACTCTATAAAATGACTAGAAGTCATGGAATCCGTGATAGCATCCATACACGAGAAATCAAGTTTCTGAACTTTGAAGACCCTCCGGAAAGGCGTGAAGCCTATCGGTCGTGTTTGGATCTATAAAGAAATAGACATGGATGTTTCAAATCTATGAAATAGTCGACGTGTCGGAAAGAGTTTACGACAATCTTCAAGGAATTGACTATGATAAGATTTGATCTTTCATAGCGATATTTAGTCTGGACGGATTAATGTAGCAACCACTACATATATTTTGGTATATGGTAGTTGAATAAACAAAACAAGTTCTTCTAATAGAATGGTTACCTAGGACGTGTACATGACACGATCCAAAGGGTTTTGTTAAATTAAAAGGATGCTAAAAGGGTATGCAAAACTTCAATGGTTGAAGTAAGCATAGCGGAGTTGGAATCTTCACCATGATGAAACTGTTAAAAGAGTTTAAATTCATCGGAGATGATGAAGATGCTTGCATTTACAAGAAATTAAGTGGGAGCACTGAGACATATTTCTAATACATTATGTAGAGGACATATTGTTGATTGGAAATGATGTATCTTGTATTGACACAGGTTAAGAATTTCATTTTGATGAAAGACTTAGGCATAACCCAAGAATTAGGCACCAATGTCTATATGGATAGATTGAGGCGCTAATATGGTTTTGCCAAATGTACATAGATAAGACGTTGAATGAGTTCAATATGGAAACAACAAGAAAGGTTCTTGACGCACGAAAAGGACTGAATCAAGATTCGAGTGTGTTGGCACGAGATTCAAGTGTTTTGACACTTGGTGAAATCACAAGAATATTTTGATCAATCATTCTTTGAGATGTACACATCCAGATATGTCCTATGCTCTAAATGTTATGAGCATATACCAGAATGATTCATAAGATGATCATTGGACAATAGTAAAGATATTCTTATGAGCTTTGGAAGAACTAAGAATATACCATGTATAAGTGACAAATAGTTAAAGGTAGTTCATTGTAAAGCGTTACATTCATACTAATTTTGTCACAAGATACAAATTAAATTTATCTCAATTTAAACTATGGGTGGCACAATGTAATGGAAAGGAAGTTCCATAACAGATTTGGTTGAGTACCAAAGTTAAAACATTGTAACAGATACTACAACAAAAGGCTAAGTATATGACTACTATTGTAGCAGTAAACGAGGGCATTTGCGTCAAGTAGTTTGTTATCAAACTAGGTGTGGTTCCTAGCGGGCTAATAATATGAAGATATATTGTGTGACAATAATATCAACATATTTTGAGCCGAAGGAACTAAAGGTCTCACCTAAGGACCAAATTTATACAATGCCATCTCATTGGAGAATGAGTAATGCGTAGAGACGCAAGGACATGCAAATACACACGGACCTAGAAGTGTCAGATCCGAAGATTTTGTTTACCACTAGCAATAGTGTCTATACAACACCAGAAAGCCATAGGTGTTGAATGCACAAGTTTTTAACTAGATTATTGACTCTAGTGCAAGTGGGAGACTGTTGGAGATATGCCCAAGAGGCAATAATAAAGTGGTTATTATTATATCTTTATGTTTATGATAAATGTTTACATCCCATGCTATAATTGTATTATTAGGAAACACTAATACTTGTGTGTTTTGTAAACATAAAAGAGTCCCTAGTAAGCCTCTTGTTAAACTAGCTTGTTGATTAATTGATGATCATGGTTTCCTGATCATGGACATAAGGATGTGATTAATAACAAGGTTATATCATTAGGAGAATGATGTAATGGACACACACCCATAGTAAGCGTAGCATAAGATCAAGTCATTAAGTTCGTATTGCTGTAAGCTTTTAAATGCATAGTAACCTAATCCTTCGACCATGAGGTTGTGTTAATCACCATCACCAGATGGGTACTTTGATGACATCAAACACCGCTTCGTAACTGGGTGGTCATAAAGGTGCCATTGGGTATTCTGAAAGTATGTGTTGAAGCGCATGGACCAAGATTGGGATTTGTCCATCCATATGACGGATAGATATGCTCTGGGCCCTCTCGGTGGAATGTCATCTAGTTAGCTTGCAAGCATGTGACTAGGTCACAAGGGATGACATATCACGGAACGAGTAAAGAGTACTTATCAGTAACGAGGTAGAACTAGGTATGGAGATACCGACGATCAAACCTCGGATAAGTATAGTATCGCGAGACAAAGGGAATTGGTTTAGTATGTAAATGGTTCAATCGATCACGAAGTCATCGTTGAGTATGTGGGAGCCATTATGGATCTCTAGGTCCCGCTGATGGTTATTGATAGGAGATGTGTCTCTATCATGTCTACATATTCACGAACCGTAGGGTGACACACTTAAGGTTCGAAGTTGTTTTAAGTAGATATGGAATGTGCGTTGGAGACCGAATGTTGTTCGGAGTCTCGGAATGGATCCGGGACATCACGAGGAGATCCGGAATGGTCCGGAGAATAAGATTCATATATTGGGGATCATTTTCTAAGTTAGGAAATGTTCCGGAGTGTTTGTATGGAGATTCTAGAAGGTTTCGGAATGTTCTGGAAGGTTCTAGAGGATTTCTTGGAGTTTGCTTGAAAACCAAGAAGGGATCAAAGGAGTCCTGGTGGGGCAAGACACGGATTCGTGGGGGAGGAGGACTCCTCCCCGCTTCCCACCGCCGGCCATAGGAGGGGAGTCCTACAAGGACTCCCCCTCCCCAGGTGCGCCCTCCCCCCTTAAATAGAAGGGCAGGGGCGCCCCCTCCTAGCCCTCTTGAACAACACCCAATCTCCGCTGCCTCTCTCCTCCTCCTTTCTTCTGCACAGGCATAGGCGAAGCCCTGCAGAATTCTCTACTCCACCACCACCACCACGCCGTCGTGCTGCTGGGATTCCGTGGAGAAGATCTACTACCTCCGCTGCTCGCTGGAACGAGGAGAGGAAGGTCTGCTTCGACTCCGCACGTGTGACCGACTGCGGAAGCGCTGCCGGAACGCGGCGCCGGAAGGATCGTCCACTCGATCTTGAGATCGGCAAGTGATCGACTACATCAACCACGAGATTTAATATCGTAACGCTTTCGGATCTACAAGGGTTAGTACCGATCTATCTCGTTGCACATGTCTAATAGATTAGATCTTGGCTTTTATCTAGATTAGATCTAGGTTTTGTTCGTTCTTGCGGTAGAATTTTTTTGTTTTCCATGCGACGAGCCCATCAGAATAGTACCTTACTCGAACCATCCAAATAATATTAGCAGGCCTCCACACCTTAGCATTTAATAGTTCACAAAAGGTCACTCTCAATATGATGTAAAAGTATTCAGTTCAACCGAATGAGTTAGTGAGATAGTCCCAAGTGTTTTAGGATTAACATATTCACTTGGGATTCGAAATCTCAAAACGTATTTTTGTCATACTACAATATAGTTGTGTATGCCTATTTGCTCTTTGCACATTCTCTCTTTTTCTTCTCTCTTTTCTCTTTATATATATATATATGCTCACACTTTTGTTTAAGTGTTGTGCAAAGGAGCTAGTGATACCTTCGATCCATATTACGGATGTAGTATAGCTCTTTTTCCCTAGTAGACCTAGGTTATTGAATCCACGGGAAGCAAATGCATAGTAAAGTTACTTTAACGGACCTTCGGAAGTTTTAGAATTCCTTTTGTGTTTTTACCAGACCAGTAGCTTGCGTCTTTTTATTGTTGTTGATGATGGAGAGAGAGGGCCTAGGGCGTTCGGTTTCACCTGTAGCTGTGAAAAACATCTAATGGGAATAAAAGATAGAAATAAAGTATGCACGTACTTGTTAGAGCAAGATAAATTATATGTGGGCAGTGCATCCAGAATTGATATTGCCTCTGCAACTGCTTATAGCAATAACCTACTAGTCTCATCCATAGAAGAAACATAACTAATGATACGCATAGTGATGTCACTGTTAATCCCAAGCAAATCCCTCACATACAGTCGTACTAACCCTTCTATCACTAGGGTTCCCAACCTGCAGATCAGTCATCACTCATAATCCCTATACCTGGCTCAACCCTCGGGGTCTTGGGTACCTGACAAGTACTTAGATTGAGGCAAGAGAGGATACAATAATCATCATGTCATACAAACTAATACATGATCCCATCTATGATAAATCACATGCACAATTGCTACATGGCTAGGCCGAAGCCCTTAGTCCAAGGAGAATTACTCACACATACAGATGAGATCAACAATCACAAACATTGTAATGAAAATCATAAGATTGATAGCAATAGTCTTACAATGTCGCCAATACAAGAAGAGATCTACTATTATAAGTGGTGGAAGATGGCTATGGAGATGGAGAAGGGTTTGGAGATCTGGTGGCGGCTTTCTAGCGAGGTATGGCTTCTGGGGCGTGGTCTCTCTCTTTTTCTCGTCGCCTGAGGCTTCTTTATATAGGGGTACATTCACGAAAGTTGCTCTGTTTGACCTAACGGAGGTGGCGCCAACTATACGATTGGAGCTATATGGTCGGAATTTTTGCTCCGGTCGTATAGTTGGTCGTTACGGCGTCTGCCTTCGTTGGATGGCTCATGGTTTCTTCCAGTCGAAGGAAATATCGTATCTTTGACTTTAATGTAGTTATTCCCTCCTTTAAATGACATTATCTATGCAGAAAAATACAAGAACAAAGGATTACATACCTCTCTGAATATTAGCATTAGTGGCAGGGTTTAGAGAGATATTTCATCAAAAATATGATTAATATCTAGTTTAAATGTGGACATAGATGGCTATATTTCAGAGCCATCAACCTTCCCAAGGTTAAACTTGATCGTCCCGAGCAAGAAAACCAAAATCAAAAAAAAGGAACTCAGCATTTGAACTGAAATAACGAGATGGTGATCTTACTCATGATTAATAGTCTCATGTTTCCTCCACTTTCATAAATCTGAAAAACTTCAGCATAGATAGAGTAATGGCAAGCGTATCATACGGGTTTCATGCATCCTTATAGCGCAGCAAAATTATTGTAAGCATGGATTATTCAAATGAGTAAATTTTATTCCATGTCAAGTAATCAACTCATAGGCTTGCCTTTGAACAATAAAGTATAATCGTATAAATTAAGATTGTTCGAGTTGTCATGAAAATCATATATACTAGAGTATCTCAATTCTCCCACATCAATGAATCAAGACTTTGCAAGCACCACTTTTCTATTCATTGTCCTTCAAGAATTTCAGTTTTTAAGTAATTGAGAGCATGCCAAAGTTTTTTATTAGTTTATCGGGCTATGATGGACACTCGTGGCATCACTAAGGTTTTTGTTCCTTTTGCATAATGATTTCTCATAACAGCCAAAGGAGTGATTCCATCATGATTACAGCTACCCGGGAGTGCCAAGAATCTTACCCACTATAGCATTGCTGCTACAAGTATGTAATCAACTCATAGCCGAAATCTAGGAGTTTCCTCCATGAAGATCGTTCGTAGGCCAGCGGAGTTGTTGGCATCCCATGAAGTTTGACACGCATAAAGCTATATCATTCTTATGATTAACAAGTCAAACTTTGGCATGCTCACAAAAACCGCTAAACATTAATTCAAATGAACAAATACTTTCAAAGAGAGCTATTAAGTCAATAAACATTTTCAGTGGTGTCAAGTGTCTCTAGAAATAAGCCTTCAAGACTAAACACTACAACACCCAAGCCTTCAATTGTGAGACTTTTTCTTATTACAATTGTTTAGCAATTTTTAGGCAAGACTTGGTTAATTACGAGAGCTGGAACAAAACGAGCCCAATTACATACCCATGCAAAGGACAATCTTACTATGATACGAAGACTCACTCCACCAATATAATATCTCAACATCTACTACTAACTAGCATGGGTTCCTCAAACTTCAAAAGTGGGGAGTCATAAGGCATACCTCTCATGTTTGGTTCCACTTCTCTCTTCCTTTTTTATTTGTTTCTTGGAAACTTGAAGTCGATCACCTGTAAACATACGAACACCTCGAGGCGAAAAGAAAAGAAAGAGGGAAAATAAGGAAAAATGGAGAAATCTTTTTGTAATTTTTAAGAGAGGAAAATAAAGAATATTAAATTGGTGGCAAAGCTTGGCTAGAAAATTTTGAAAGCAAAATAGAAAGAACTAAATATAAAGTGTTGGGGAAACCAACACGAGTGCTTATAAACTCAAATAAAAATGTAACCTCGAAATAAAAGCAAATGAACGCCAAATAAAGATACATGAGGAAACTTCCCCAAGCTTAGGCTTTTGCAAGCCCTTCAAATCATTGTGGTGGAGAGGTTACTCCAGTTCGCAAATTGAGTGGAGAGGTTACTTGTTGATTCTCAGAGGTTCAAAGAGAGGTTGTGCATCCTCTCCATTGTCCCTCCAAGTCCTTGGAAATCTTGGTATGTGGTGAATCAGGTTTGTGGCTGCTCCTCTTGATGAGGAACTTCTTGCTCCTCCTCTTGGTCCTCATCCTCTTCAGGAATCTCCTCATCGGGTTGAAGATTCTCAACCTGCACATCATATATCAAACGTCCTTCCTTGATAGAGAAAAGACCATTAGGTAAAGGAGCAGGGTAGATACCGCTAGCTCCAGCAATATGCAGATAATAAACACCACCTCTCCTAGTGATCATTCCACGGGCCCTCGAGGTGGAGAAACCAACACACGTCTCACCTAGTACGGGTTGCAACTCACCTAGATCGATGTCTAGGGCAGTGGCAAGCACGGTGATTATGCCTCCTCTTGTAATTGGACCTTGGCTTTGGGAGGCTTGCTGCTCCAGGTAGCGCACAAGGATGGCGCCAAAGTTGAGTGACAGGTTGTAGTTGATGTAAGCAGCCTTGGCGAGGACTAGGATGTCCTCCTCGTTGAGTCTCGTGAACTCATTGCGTGCCTGCAAGGTGTTAGCAATAACATAGAACAAATAGTGAATTGCAGAATGTTGAATATTCTTCCCCTTGTTCACTCTACTAGTGAAGCTCATTCCATTATAATATGGATTGGCGGAAGGAATTAAGCCAGTAAAGGATGCGCGTAGAGCATGAACATCATTGTTTGGCAAATTAAAGCATGCACACCATTGGTCTAATGTTAAGGTATAGTTGTTTTTCATCAGACGGAAAGAAATATTATCCTCTCCTTGCCACAGTTTAAGAGTGCTTTGAAATGAACTTAGGAATTCAATAGTTAAGCGGCGATAAGTAGGTACATCATTGTACACAAAGGTTTGCAGGCCAGCTCTATTGCAAAGTAAAGTGAAGTCGTTAGAAATACCGAGTTGGTTCAGTATAAGGGGTCAAGCCCACTTGGTGGCCTTTACTTCGTGGTTCTTGATCTTGTCGAAGCATTCGCGATGAGCCTGATCCCTGAACCGTATCCCCATGCGTTCCTGGGTGATTGCCTGAGAAGCGCTAGCGGTGGCACGAACATGAGTTTGGCTCCTTGTGTTCATCTTCTAAAACATTGAAGAAAGCAAAAGTAAAACTTTTTGATCCAACAATAGTAAGTATAATATGTTCCTCATCTAAGCACACTAAAGAATCTCCTTAAGATAATAATCTAGGTAAGAAAATCATGGCAATTGGTTCATAGTAGGTATCTGATGAGGACATCCCTACAGTTACACCTACCCCAATTGATAATGAAGATGTTCCAATTGCAAAGAAGGATCAATCCAATGAGATAAGGATTGGACCAATCACAAGAGCTCATGCTAAGCTACTAGAACAATAGGTGAACTTGTTTCTTAATGAACCTGGTGTTTTAATCAATGAGAATTTTATACTACCTAAGTTTTTGAACTATTGCATGATCAAGTACTTAGGAGAAGAAGGCATCGCAAGGAGCGAGGAGCAAATGGAACAAGGCGTGTTGATCAATGGAGAATGCGCGAGGGAGGAGAGGGAGGAAGCGCAAGGAGTTGTCCAAGACGAAGATCAACGAGAGGAAGGAGTTCTCTGCCGCGGTAGAGAAAAGCCTTGTTTCTCTGCCACGGCAGGAAAACCGACTAGGACTCTGCCACGGCAGAGCCAGTCTTGGCCGAGCCACTTGTGGTTGGTTTGTATCCAGGTTGGGTGGAACCAACTCGGGTTCCACCATAGGCCGCCGTCCCTTGGACCTATATATAGATGGGGGCGGCGTAGATTAGGGTTTTAGACCACGTTAAAATATTTTGGAGTTGTTTCTTTCATAGAACCTCTGGGATTACCATGTGTTCGAATCTACCAACTATAATTGAGTGTGATCTGTTGTTCCATTGGGAATTAGTAGATTGCATACTACCGTTCGTGGTCATGGCTGCGTGCGCAAGAGTGTGGTGTTGTGAATATCCTACAAGGTTTCTGATTTGTTGCACTGGCATCAGGGTTCGATCGGGAGAGATCATAGCTACGCACTAGTTATCTATCATCCACCATCACCATCAACAAGAGCTTGCTGAGAAGATCAGGCCACCCCATATCATCTTGGTATCAGATTTCCTCATTGCCTCGGTAAGCAATCCATAATCCATCCATACATTAGAGAGTGTTTTTAGTCCTATACAGAAAAATCCCTACAAAAAGAGTTGACATAGCCTAGATTACATCGTAGACGAGTAATAGTTGTTGGTCATGTTCATCCTTTAGTTTAGATCTAGATATGTTCTTCATAGATCTGTTTTTTCTAGTTCTTTTGGTTGTTTTCCACCATTGTTTTCGCCACCACAAGGTCAGATCCGATCTAATCTAAGAGTCCTAGTTGTTTACTCTTGGCCGAGTTGGAATTAAAAAAAATCCTACTGACTCTGCCGCGGCACGGAAACAGCCTGTTTTCCTGCCGCAGAGTCCTGTTCTGCCACGATTCGGATTCGCCGCCGCGGCACGTTTTTGACGTGTTTTTCTGCCGCGGCGGGATTTTTTTCTGCCACGACACGATTTTTGGTCTGTTTTTCTGCCACGGCATGAAATTTTACAAAGTGTGAATTTGCACTTTTCCTTCAACCTTAGCCTCAGCCATTCTATTACATAGGTGTAGGAACTTGCCCATTGAGACTAGTTTCCGCTCCTACAGGCTGCTTTTAGGATTTTGGTGCTGTACTTTGTAATTGGCCATATGTGATCTATAAAATAAATAAATAAAGAGAAAAAGCAATATAGCAAAAGAAAAATAAAAAAAGAGCTATACAAAAGAAAAAAAAGTAGTGAAAAGAGAAATTGAGCAAGAGGCCTAGTGATATCTTTGTGCACCAGTAGATTGAGCAATCTTGTGCCTATTTACTTTGAGCTTTGCTAGTGTCTCTCGAGAGTAGTGCAACACCCTTCATAGTTGCATTGTCACGTTTTTCTCCATGTGTGTGTTTCTTGGGTTTTTGTACGATCAGCATTAGGACTTGTTTGCGGTGTAGACAGGGTACCGTACCTCTAGCTCCACCTTAAATAACCTGTGTGCCCTGCGATCGTTCTCTGTACCTTTGATATTCACTTCATCACATCAAGTGCATCAGTGTTTGATTTCGTTTGGTAGAGCATCTCTATTCACTTTGGAACGGTAAGATCTCCGTTCTTATCAGTTGTGAGTGAGCTGCGAGAGTTTCCACCATATAGATTTTGATTTTTCCACTAACCTACTAATCATGTCTTCTAGTGATCATGATGTTGTGTTGCAGAAAAAGAAGGATGAGGAGCTTGTTAGTTAGCGTGAATATGAGGCTTTGAAGTCCCACTTGACACGTGTGTTTACTAACACAACAGATTCCATTGACAAGAATCTCCAGGATATGAATATGAGATTGGATCACCATGTTGGAATGGTTGATACTATCCGAACGCAAGTGGCTACGCTCAATGTCAATGTCACCACTTTGCAGCGTTCCATTGAGGGTTTGGCAGCCGCCTTACATAGAAGGGAAGATCCTCAACATGATGATGCCTTTGATGATTTTGATGAGGGTAGCATTGTGGATGCTACTCCACATGTTGGCAGGGGACGTGCTATTCCCCCTGTCCATGTACCTGCTCATGGCCGTGGGCTTGCCCCTCTTGGGCGTGCTCAGCGTGTGTTCAACCAACCTGTTGATGATGGTTTGGGCAAGCCAAAATTCTCAATCCCTAAGTTCGATGGTTCCATTGGTCCTGAAGATTACCTCACATGGGAGTTGAAGATTGAGAAACTCTGGCGCTTATTTGACTATCCAGAAGATAAGAAGGTCAAGCTTGCAGCATATGAATTTGATGGTTATGCTTTGCGTTGGTGGGATGCTCTTGTGCAACATAGGAGGGATGACAATGAACTTCCTATGATGGATTGGCATGAGATGAAGCAAATCATGAAGGCTCGTTTCGTACCAACCAACTACTTGCGATTAGTTTTTGATAAATTGACGCAATTGAAGCAAGGCACAATGACAGTTGATGAGTACTACATGGAGATGGAGCTGCTTATGCAGCGTGCTAGAATTCGTGAGTCCATTGAGATGACCATGCAGCGATTCCTAAACAATTTGAAGTTACCAATCAAGAGCATTGTTCGTCATCACAAGTATGAGACCATGAATGAGTTGTTGCATCATGCTAGAGAGGCCGAATCCCAGTTGGCAGAAGAGGCGAAATCACGTGCTCGTTTTCCATCCTCCAGCAGATTTTCGGCCAAACCTACTCCTCCTACAGCTACGTCACCAGCTGCTGCTCCCTTTACACCATCGGCCAAGCCAGCAAGTACACCTTCGTTTGGTTCTAATGCTCGGAAACCCGCTGCTCCTGCGGCTAGCTCGGTTTCCAACATGTCTACTGCACGTACTCGTGATGTGGTGTGCCATACTTGTGGAGGTAGAGGTCACTACAAGAAAGATTGTCCAAACAGCAAGGTTATGTTTGTTAATGAACAAGGTGAAGTAGAAAGTGGAGATGAAGCTTCTGATGATGATATTGATGATGGCGAGGTTGGTGCTGATGAATATGTTGAGCGTGCACCCACTATTGTCTTATCTTCACGTGTACTTAGTGTGCAACCGGTTGAGGAATCCCAGCGTTGCAACTTGTTCCAAACAAAAGCTCTAATTGGACCAAACAAAGCTTGCAAGGTAATTATTGATGGAGGTAGCTGCAGAAATCTTGCAAGTAAGGAACTATGTGCCAAACTGAATTTGACATATTTACCTCATCCCAAGCCATACTACATACAATGGTTGAGCAACAATGGTGAGATGAAGGTAAATCATATGGTACGTGTGCATTTTCAAATAGGGCCATACAAAGATTCTATTGATTTTGATGTGGTTCCTATGACTGTTTGTCACCTACTATTGGGTCGGCCTTGGCTCTATGATCGCCATGTGCAACACAATGGCCGAGCCAATACATATCACTTGGAATTCAAAGGGAAGAAGATTACTATGCAGCCAATGACACCACAAGAAATTGTGAATGATTCTCGCCAGAAAATAGAGGTGAACTTGAAGGAAGATACTACCACTCGGCGAGATTGTGTGACAGCTGTTCCTGATGTAATTGAGCCTAAATTGAGTGATATAACAAAAAGTGAGAGAGTGTCTGGGTTATTGATACTAGCCACCAAGGAGGATATGAGAGAGTTTCGTGAGGATCCTACAGCCATGCCACTTGTGCTCATGTATAAGGGCGAGGTATTGGTTTCTAATAACATGACCCCTATTTCTCTTGGTGTCTCTTCTGTTTGCAGGACTTTGGGGATGTGTTTCCAGAAGACGTACCCACAGGTTTACCTCCATTGCGTGGTATAGAACATCAAGTGGACCTGATTCCTAGTGCCACACTTCCCAACCGTGCACCTTATAGGACTAATCCCGAAGAGACTAAGGAAATTCAGAAGCAAGTACAAGCGTTGCTGGATAAAGGGTACATTCGTGTCTCTCTTAGCCCTTGTGTCGTTCCTGTTATTTTAATTCCTAAGAAAGATGGTACATGGCGCATGTGTGTTGATTGTACAGCGATTAATAACATCACTATTCGATATCGTCATCCTATTCCACGCTTCGAGGATATGCTAGATGAATTGAGTGGTGTTGCTGTTTTCTCTAAAATTGACTTGCGTAGTGGTTATCATCAAATTAGGATGAAAGAAGGGGATGAATGGAAAACTGCTTTCAAAACTAAATTCAGCTTGTATGAGTGGTTAGTCATGTTGTTTGGTCTTACTAATGCATCTAGTACCTTCATGTGTTTGATGAATCATGTTTTGAGAGATTTTATTGGTCATTTTGTGGTTGTTTACTTTGATGATATACTCATATACATCCACACCGAATTTGAACATTGCACTCATATTAGACAAGTTTTGCAAGTGTTACATGGTAATAAACTGTATGCTAATCTTGAGAAGTGTACATTTGCAAAAGATAAGGTCATATTCCTAGGATTTGTTGTTTCTAAGCATGGACTAGAGGTAGATCAATCTAAAATTGAATCAATTCAGAATTGGCCTACTCCAATGAATGTAAGTCAAGTGCATAGTTTCCACGGTCTCGCTGGTTTCTATAGGCGCTTTGTGAAAGATTTTAGCACCATTGTTGCACCATTGAATGATTTGACAAAGAAAGGTATTCATATTGTATGGGGCGCGGCCCAAGACATTGCATTTGATACATTGAAACGTTCGCTTACTTCTGCACCATTGCTTGCATTACCTGATTTTTTAAAGCAATTTGAAGTTGAATGTGATGCTAGTGGTATAGGCATAGGTGGTGTTTTGATGCAAGAGGGTCGGCCTATAGCTTATTTTTCTAAGAAATTGTCTGGTGCTCGTTTGAATTATTCAATCTATGATAAAGAATTGTATGCACTTGTTAGAGTACTTGAGGTTTGGCAACATTATTTGTGGCCAAAGGAATTCATCATACATTCTGATCATGAAGCATTGAAATACTTGAAAGCTCAATCAAACTTGCATAGAAGATTAACTAAATTGGTTGAGTTCATTGAGTCTTTTCCTTACATCATTAATGATAAGAAGGGAAAAGAGAATGTTGTTCCTGATGCTCTATCTAGGAAGAATATGCTATTAACCAATCTTGATGTTAAAATTCCTGGATTAGAAGCTATTTGTGCACTCTTTGCAACTGATCATGATTTTGCTTAACCATATCGTTTGTGTGCTATTAGAAACGCTTGGGATAAGTATCATATCCATGATGGCTATTTGTTTCGAGCTAACAAACTATGTATTCTAGAATCGTCGTTGCGTTTGTTCTTAGTGCAGGAATCACATGCTGGTGGTTTGATGGGTCACTTTGGGCGTGAGAAGACGTTGCTCATGCTCGCTGATCACTTCTATTGGCCCAAGATGAGGCATGATGTATACAGATTTGTGAGCCGATGCATTACTTGCCACAAGTCAAAATCAAAACTGAAGCCTCACGGTTTGTATACACCTCTCTCTGCACCTACTACTCCATGGGAAGACATTAGTATGGATTTTGTGCTAGGTCTACCTAAAACTCAGAGAGGTCATGATTCTATATTTGTGGTAGTGGATAGGTTCTCTAAGATGGCTCATTTTATTGCCTGCCACAAAAGCGACGATGCGTCGCATGTTGCTAACTTGTTTTTCAGGGACATCATGAGATTACATGGAGTACCAAAGACGATTGTTTCTGACCGTGATGTGAAGTTCATGAGCTACTTTTGGAAGACCTTATGGGGAAAGGTAGGAACGAAGCTGCTATTCAGTACTACATGTCATCCCCCAAACAGATGGTCAAACGGAGTTGGTGAATAGAACATTGTCACAGCTACTAAGGACCATGATTAAAAAGAATCTGCGGGAGTGGGAAGAGTGTTTGCCACATGTTGAGTTCGCTTACAACAGGGTTGTGCATTCAACTACTCAGCTCTGTCCTTTTGAGGTGGTGTATGGCTTCAAGCCATTGACGCCACTTGATATGTTGCCTCTACCATTACATGAGAGAGTTGATATGGAGGCATCAAAACGTGTTGATTACGTGAAGAAAATACATGAGAGGACTAGAGAGGCAATTGAGAAGAAAGGCAAGAACATTGCTGCTGCAAGGAATCAAGCAAGGAAAGAAGTGTTGTTCGAGCCTAGAGATATGGTTTGGGTGCATCTGTGCAAGGACAGATTTCCACTACTTTGCAAGTCCAAATTGAAGCCACGTGGTGTTGGTCCTTACAAGGTGTTAGCCAAAATTAATGATAATGCCTACTCAGTTGATATACCTATTGAGGAGTTGGTGGCGCTAGCAACAGCTTCAACATTGCTGATTTGTCACCATATGCTGGAGAAGACCTTGGAGCGTCGAGGACGACGCCTCGTGAAGGGGGGGGGGGATGATGAGGCATCCCTATAGTTACACCTACCCCAATTGATAATGAAGATGTTCCAATTGCAAAGACGGATCAATCCAATGAGATAAGGATTCGACCAATCACAAGAGCTTGTGCTAAGCTACTAGAACAACAGGTGAACTTGTTTCTTAATGAACCTAGTGTTTTAATCAATGAGAATTTTATACTACCTAAGTCTTTGAACTATTGCATGATCAGGTACTTAGGAGAAGAAGGCATAGAAAGGAGCGAGGAGCAAATGGAACAAGGCATGTTGATCAATGGAGAATGCACGAGGGAGGAGAGGGAGGAAGCGCAAGGAGCTGTCCAAGATGAAGATCAACAAGAGGAAGGAGTTCCCTGCCGCGGCAGAGAAAAGCCTCGTTTCTCTGCCATGGCAGGAAAACCGACTAGGACTCTGCCACGGCAGAGCCAGTCTTGGCCGAGCCACTTGTGGCCTGTTTGTATCCAGGTTGGGTGGAACCAACTCGGGTTCCACCATAGGCCGCCGCCCCTTGGACCTATATATAGATGGGGGCGCCGTAGATTAGGGTTTTAGACCACGTTAAAATATTTTAGAGTTGTTTCTTTCGTAGAACCTCTAGAATTACCATGTGTTTGAATCTACCAACTATAATTGAGTGTGATCTGTTGTTCCATTGGGAATTAGTAGATTGCATACTATCGTTCGTGGTCATGGCTGCGTGCGCAAGAGTGTGGTGTTGTGAATATCCTACAAGGTTCGAGATCTGTTGCACTAGCATCAGGGTTCGAGCGGGAGAGATCATAGCTACGCACTAGTTATCTATCATCCACCATCACCATCGACAAGAGCTTGCTGAGAAGATCGGGCCACCCCATATCAGTATCACCCTAGATTGATAATGACAATAGATTGAAGATGAATTTGCAAAAAGTAATTGGAGGATCGGAGGATAAACATGTCGTAGATCACTTGTGTGCGAGGAAATCGAACGAAATTGAGTAGAGATGAAGATCCCTTGAGGTTTTGAGGGAGTTTGGAGGTAGAAGAAAGAAAAGGGATTGAAGTTTTGGAGTTGGGAGTACCTTCCCGTGCGATTTTGTGGTCGGACGCAACTATACGGGCGGAACATGCGTTCCGGCCATATAGTTGGCGTTCTGTCAAAATATTAGGTCTTCCTTCTGGCGGCGCGGCTATACTACCGCAACTATACGGGTAGAACAAAATGTTCCGGCTGTATAGTTGGTCGTTAAACTGTCTGTCCCTGCAAAAGAAAATTTGCAACATGCCTCGATATCTATACGACCGGAACTATACGGCCAGAATTTTTATTCCCGCCGTATAGTTGGTTGTTAAACTCTCAGTACATATGAATAGAAATTGTACGGAGGCATTGATATCTATACGACCGGAACTATACGGTCAGAATTTTTTATTCTCGCCGTATAGTTGGTCGTTAAACTTTCAGTACATATTGCAGAAAAAAATTAATGGCAAAGATAACTATATGACTAGAGCTTTACGGCTAGAATTTTTATTCCCGCCGTATAGTTGGTCGTTAAACCGTCTGTGTCCAAAAAAAAATATGTTTCTTCATAAACTATTTATTTTCGTGTAACTTAGCGATGTACCTTGTTTTTGACAGGAAACTGACAGAAAATTGTCGACCAACAATAGCTTGAACAATGCAGAAATTCAAGTACTACCAAATTTCTTCTCCTTAAATGGAGTTTTCTAGCACTCTGTATTGAACATGAACTTTAACTAAAACTAAGAACTTAACTCAAACCTTAATTTAACATGGGTTGCCTCCCATGGAGCGCTCTTTTACAGTCAATAGCTTGACCTTGATGATACTTACTTGGGCCAGATAAGTGAACACCCACTCCAAAGTAATTGGCCTTCAAAGTGATGGCCTCCTTCTCGTCATGTTTGGCTTTCTTCTTCATAGGGAAATGAATAACAAAAGGATCCCGCTAAGGCAATTGCAACTTCACGTTCCCTTCATGAAGGTTAATTATTTATAGTTCTTAAGAAAGGATGGCCTAGTATTATAGGAGCAATAGTATCTTCAGGCATGTCAACAATAACGAAATCAATGAGAGCATGATAGCCTTTGATGTAAACTAAATTGTTCTCCTTAATCCCTACAGCTTGTTTGTAGGTAGAAGCTGCTAGATGCAATTTTAATTCAGTAATTTCAAAGGAGCCAACATTTTACTTGTTAAAAAGACTCTTCAGAATTGTTGAGACGCTTGCATCTAGATCACAAAGTGAATATATCTCATTAGTTCCAATCTTTATCTTAATAGTAGGCTCAAATATGTTATCTAGTTTAACAGGTAACTTTTCAGCGATTTTCTTGTATTCCTCTTCAAGATCACATACCTTAATTGCTACTTGATTAACAAAGTGTTGATACATGGCTTCATCATTACCTTCACTTACCGGAATTTTGACGTTGATCCTTTTTACGAGATCTTTGATGGTGTAGCTTGGTGAAGGGGCATTACTATAATCAAGTTCTTCGGTCTTCTCCCTTTGGATTCTCATCATTTTGAGTTCTTCAACAGGATTGGGCTCAGCTTTACCTACAAATTTAGCTAGAATGAGAGTTTGACTCTCGATTATCTTACCTAGTTGTCCCTCAACGATCCTTGTTCTTTCTTGAAGGGCCTGCAAATCATTTCTCAAACTAACAGCTTGGTTAGATAATTTACCAAGCATAGCATCATGGTTCTCTATGATTTTGACTAGAATATTGTTTTGCTCATTTTGCGAGTCTATGAAAGACTTAAGCATTTATTGGAGACTACCATTACTAGTTCCCATATTATTATTAGAGTTATTTGTAGGACTAGCATAATGTTTCTGAAAATTAGGATTGTAACTCTTCTTCCAAGCAGGATTATAATCATTACGAGCTACGAAGTCTATTTTTTCTATATTTGTTTAGAGAGTGGCTCTTACCTGAGTTTTCTTACCTTTTACGGCTAGTATGAGCTCATCCAACTTAGCATTGAGGTCTTCGTTCTCTTGTGGTGAGACAGAGGTCACCTTCTTTGTGCTTGATCTTTCAACATGCCATTGGGCATGGTTGTCTTGCATATTGTCTAGCAGCTGCTTTGCTTCGGTAATATGTTTACCCATGAATGTTCCTCCAGCTGCAGTATCAAGCATAGACTTAGACACAAGATTAAGAGCATTGTAAAATAAATGGAGGATTAACCAATCTTCCATCCCATGATAAGGATAGTTTCTTAGGCATTCTTTCATCCTCTCCCATGCAAGCGCTAGTGGCTCACGCTCTTCCTGTCTAAAACCAGTAATATTAGATCAGAGTTGCATAGTCGTTGCAGGTGGGAAACATTTAGTCATAAATAAACAAGTACATCCCACCCATGATGTAATAGTATTTTAGGCAAAGATATCAACCATTCTTTAGCTCTTCCTCTTAGAGAGAAAGGAAAATAGACGTAATTTGACCGCATCAGGGTCAACGTCTTTTATACGCATCATATCACATATTTCAGTGAAAGTAATTAAGTGCATACCTTCGTCTTCAACAGCAGAACCTCCAAATTGATTATGTTGAACCAAACTTAAATAATGGGGCTTAATTTCATAATCATCGGCAGCAATTGCTGGCTGAGTAATATGAGTATGCAAATAATCATTATTGGGAGTATCAAACTCCCCAAGCTTATTTTCATCCATACTTCCTATGTTTTTGGGTTTTCTTAGATTAAAAATTATAACAGTAAAAACAAGAATTTAAAGACTAACTAATTTTTTTGGTTTATCAAATAAAGACTAAAAGCAAACTAACAAAATTTAAAACAAGAATTAAAACTAGCAAGGTTCCTAATAACTTCACCAGGGTAGCTATTGCTTCCCCGGCAACGACGCCAGAAAAGGGTTGATACCTTCGATCCGGATTATGGATGTAGTATAACTCTTTTTCCCTAGTAGACCTAGGTTATCGAATCCATGGGAAGCGAATGCATAGTGAAGTTACTTTAATGGACCTTCAGGAGTTTTAGAATTCCTTTTGTGTTTATAGGACCAGTAGCTGCGTCTTTTTGTTGTTGTCGATGATGGAGAGAGAGGGCCTAGGGCGTTCGGTTTCACCTGTAGCTGTGCAAAAACATCTGATGGGAATAAAAGATAGAAATAAAGTATGTGTGTACTTGTTAGATCAAGATAAATTATATGTGGGCAGTGCATCCATAATTTCTATTGCCTCCGCAACCGCTTATAGCAATAACCTACTAGTCTCATCCATAGAAGAAAGAGAACTAATGATACACATAGTGATGTCACCGTTAATCCTAAGCAAATCCCTCACATACAGTCATACTACCCCTTCTATCACTGAGGTTCCCAACTTGCAGATCAGTCATCACTCATACTCCCTATACCTGGATCAACCATCGGGGTCTTGGGTACCTGACAAGTCCTTAGATTGAGGCAAGAGAGGATACAATAATCTTCATGCCATACAAACTATACACGATCCCATCTATGATAAATCACATGCACAATTGCTACATGGCTAGGCCGAAGCCCTTAGCCTAAGGAGAATTGGTCACACATAGAGATGAGATCAACACTCACAAACATTGTAATGAAAATCATAAGATTGATAGCAATAGTCTTACAATGTCGCCAATTAGAGAAGAGATCTACTATTACAAGTGGCGGAAGATGGCTATGGAGATGGAGAAGGGTTTGGAGATCTGGAGGCGGCTTTCTGGCGAGGTATGGCTTCTGGGGCGTGGTGTCTCTCTTTTTCTTGTCGCTTGAAGCTTCTTTATATAGGGGTCCCTTCACGAAAGTTATTCTGTTTGACCTAACGGAGGCAGCGCCAACTATACGACCAGAGCTATACGGTCGGAATTTTTGCTCTGGTCATATAGTTGGTCGTTACGCCGTCTACCTTCGTTGGACGGCTCCTGGTTTCTTTTGGTCGAAGTCAATATCGTATCTTTGACTTTAATGTAGTGATTCCCTCCTTTAAACGACATTATCTACGCAGGAAAAATACAAGAATAAAGGATTGCATACCTCTTTGAATATTAGCATTAGTGGTAGGGTTTAGAGAGATATTTCATTAAAAATATGATTAATATCCAGTTTAAATGTAGACGTAGATGGCTATATTTTAGAGCCATCAGCTAGCCATACATTCCACTTCATGTAGGAATTCAAAGTTTAACGATCTCAATTATCAAATTCCAATTGTATATGAAGCAATCTTTATAGCTTGAATATTCTACCTCGTCTTGTTCTCACTCTAATTTGATAACACTTTTAATTTTCCTTTGTTCAAGGTTTCTTTTTCGACTTAACTGATTAGATATTTTTTCTTTCTTTTGTAAGTCAAACCATGTACTTACAACATATTGACCAAATTATATTTGTATGTTGCATTAATACCAATGGTGTGGAAGACTCCTATTGATATCATCAAGTGCAAGTAAAATTATACTCAAGCCATTCATATATCCAATAGGACAAACACAAACTCAATATTGCTCCATATATGATAATAAACTCGGAATGTCATAAAAGGGATCGACTATTTCTGAAGGGAATTCTAATGATGCAAACTTTATTTTTAATTTGAACTAATGCAAAGCTAAAATAGTAGTGTAAAACTTATAAGATATATTACAAGGTCTTAAAGATCGCCCCAAGCTTGGAATCAAGCCAGGCGGGATCAAATAATCCCTTGCGATTATTTGATACCGTGATTATTGTAGATTACTGTGGTGCCATGGCATGTAACACCGTGGTGCGTAGCTTCTTGTTGGTATACTCCAGAGCGGTGACGCGGATGTAGCACCTGCGCAAATCAGATTGCAAAGTGTCCACTTTATCTGCGAGTTTAGTCACCAATGGGAGAAGGTCATCCTTCTTCTCTATCTCCTTGAGACAATGACGGATTCCAACACAATGGAGTAGCTCTTGCTTCTGATATATCTCCAGTGCTCGCATGCGGTCCTTGGTCCTGGTAACAACTTATTCTTCCTCATCCATAATTGATGGATCAGGGAAGTGGAAACCGTTCCTCCACTCTTATTGAGGCTTCACCCTCATATGAGCACCAATGGTAGGCTTCAAGAGTGGCACCGTCGCTCCATTGCTAGCACATGCACCAATATTAGGTAATTCCTTACACTTGTGTGGCCTGGGATCCGTGGTGATGAACTTGACCGTCTCCACACGCCATTTTCCATGCGGCTTGCGACCTTCTCTCTCTCCTTGAGCTCTCTTCATTGCCGCCCAGATGATCTCAGGTGGATCATAGACATCACGACAGATGTAGATGTCACTCCAATCTTCATCGGAATCGTTGTTGTAGAAGCTTGGCTCGACGTACTCCCTGTACCCCGGGTTAAACCTCTCCACCTCCTCGTTGTCATCCTCCATGGATAGGATGCGAGAGCGGTCCCTGGAAGGAGCAATGAGACCCGAGGGGTTTCCACGGCCTGGGACGGGGTAGCGCATTGCTAGATTGGTTCCTGGAGATTATGATTAGAGAGACAATGGCAGTATATAAGGGGGGTTAGAGGTCAGTAAAGCTCGCGAGAAACACCAAATTCACGCTCTAGAAAAGAATCTTAACGGAATTGGAAAAGAAATCGTGGATTTGAAGGAGTCCTGTCGCGTAACGACCAACTATACGGGTGCGGCCCATATAGCTCCGGCCGTATAGTTGGTTCCAGGCAGATATTTCCAAATATCTCGAGTCTAGGTCGATTAAGTTACCGACTTGGAACCGACAAAATCCCTTTTTTTTATCAAAAACGAAAAGGAAAACAAAAAATGTCTGAGAGTTTAACGACCAACTATATAGCAGGAGGATTTTCTTCGGCCGTATAGTTGCGACCGTATAGATCCTGATATAAGAAATCTAAATGACTGAGAGTTTAACGACCAACTATACGGCCGGAGATTTTCTCTGGTCTATAGTTGCGACCGTATAGATCCAGACAAATTCGCAAAGAGGATACAGAAGGTTTAACGACCAACTATACGGCCAAAGATTTTTCTCCGCTCGTATAGTTGCGACCGTATAGTTGGTAAAAACCTTCAGAAACTTCAGAAAAACAGGAGGAATTCAAAGGCAAAAAAATTAGGAGTAAAATTTGTGAAAACAAATCACTTATTTGAGTAAGAACACTTACCTTGCACTTACCGTTTACTTATTCGGGGATGACCAGCTTCTCCAACAACAAAGACTTCTTCTCTTTTGGAGGAATTAACCTTAGTTCATTTAATAATTCTCATAAACGAAAATCACTAGGACTAAAGTTCCTCTCAATAAGATTGGTGTCTTGCTGGGGGAATATGGACACTTCATCCAACATCTTTATTTCTTGCCTCTGCATAATCTGCAACTCAAATTCTTGAAGTAAAAGGATCCAATGGATTAGTCTTGGCTTATAATTTTTCCTCTCAAGGAGTTATTTTAAACCATCACGATCTATATGAACTCTTACTTTTGCATCAACTATATAACAATGAAATTTATCGCAAGATAAAAATACAGCAAAAAGTTCCTTCTCTTCCTTAGGATAATTCTTTTGAGCACTATTGAGATTTCTACTAGCCTGATGTATAATATTAAATCTGTGACCTATATGTTGTCCCAGAGTTACTCCTATAGCATCATCACTAGCTTCACATGTTAAGTCAAAAGTCATATCCTAGATAGGTGGTTTAATGATAGGAGCATGGGATAAAGCACATTTAAGTTTATCAAAGGCTACAAGACATTTATCATCAAAATTAAATCTTACTCACTTTCGCAGAAGGTTAGTCAAAGGCTTAGATATTCCAGAGAAATTTCTAATGAACCTTCTCTAAAAACCCACATGACCAAGGAAACTTCTTATACCTTTTATATCCCTAGGTTGTGGCATTCTCTCTATGGCCTCAACCTTAGCTCTATCCACTTCAATTCCCTTACCTGATACCTTATGTCCAAGGACTATGCCTTCTTTGACCATAAAATGGCACTTCTCCAAGTTTAGAACAAGATTGGTTTCTTTGCAACGCTACAAAACTCTTTTGAGATTATCCAAGCAACTAGTAAACAAAGTTCCATAGACAGAAAAGTCATCCATAAATACTTCCATTATTAGTTCTATAAAATCCGCAAAAATAGCAGTCATGCATCTTTGAAAATTAGTTGGAGCATTACATAAACCAAAAGGCATACGACGGTAAGCATGTAAACCATAAGGACTAATGAAAGTTGTTTTAAGTTGGTCATCAGGATGAATAGCTATTTGAGAAAAACCAAAGTATCTGTCCAAGTAGCAAAAATGAGTGTGGTTTGCTAACCTTTCTAAAGTTTGATCTATGAACGGTGAAGGATAGTGATCTTTCCTAGTTTCTTTATTCAATTTCCTGAAATCTATACACATCCTATGTCCAACAATAATCCTAGTAGGTATCAATTCATTGTTTTCATTAGGAACAATAGTAAAACCACCCTTCTTAGGGACACAATGAACAGGACTTACCCATTCACTTTCTTTTACATGATAGATTATACTTGCGTCCAATAGGCGTACTATTTCTTTTCTTACCACTTCCTTCATTTCGGGCTCCAGTCTTCTATTAAATTCTGCAACTGGTTTAGCACCTTCCTCCATGAATATTCGGTGGACAGTTATCATGGGACTAATGGCCTTTAAATCATCCATTGAGTACCCAAAGGCCTTGAGATGCTCCTTAAGTATCTTCATGAGTTCTTCTTCATCTCCTGAAAGTTTAGCACTAATAATAACATGAAATTTATTTGTATCATCTAAAAATCTGTATTTAAGATTATCTGGTAGAGTCTTGAATTCTAGGGGTGGTAATTCCTCGTCCCCTCTCTTTTCTGGCTCTTCAAAAGCCTCATTAGTTGGAGGCCCTATAAGGGGAAGTGAATCGAATTCATCTTCTAGTTCTTCTAGGGACTTGTCCTCCATAACTATTTCTTCATAATTTAAGTCTTCATTTATTTCTTCTTTTCGATCACTAAAGAAGAGAGCTGCCATTTCCTCAATAATTTTCTCTTTCTCTTCTTCTTGTCTATCTTTAAATTTGGAAAAGTGGAATTCTTTTTCCGCTTCGCCAAGTTTAAGAGACACAATCTCCTTTTTGAAATCAACTTTGGCACCTACATCACTCAAAAAGTTTCTTCCAAATATAATTGGGCAAAGAGTGTCAGCTGGCATATCAACAACTACAAAATCAATAGGAAATTTTTTATTGCCAATTGTGACAATTGCATCTTCAACTACTCCCATTGGAATTCTAAGAGTTTTATTGGCTAACATGATTGTCATGTTAGTATTTTCAATTGTAGCTGGTTCTATTTCTTCTTTTATTTATAAATAAAAATCATAAGATATAACATTAAATTCAGTGCCAAGATCGCATAAACCATAATGCGAGGTTTCCTTAAATATGTAGGGAAGAATAGGCTTACCCACATATTTTGCCTTTTTTTTACCTTCAACCAATACGGAAGTCTCTTTATCAAGTTCAACTATGTTACAATGTGCATACATAACTATAATTGCTTCCTTGGTTACCTCTTCATCTTTGGTTTCTTCTAGATGTTCCACAACTTTTGGCATACCTTCCTCTTCCTTCATCTCCTATACGGCTTTAACCTATTCATATTCAGAAATATGCTTCTGTGCAGTGTTAGGGAAAGGTATCTCATATATTGGTTCTAGGGAGGCCAATGTTGCTTTAACTTCGCTTTTCTTCTCAGGTTCGGGTGGTGGATCATACTTGACCAAACCCTCTTTTGGAGCTTTGATGTGTTCTGTAAAAGCTTCAACAACATGCAACACAAGATCTGAATCCAAATAAAGTTCCTTAGATAATTCTTTAACATGGTCCTTTTTATTATAGTCATGAATACAATCATAATCTATTTCTATGCCTCCTTCGCTTCCTAGACCAAAATTCCATGAAACTCTATGATCGTGAATTCTATTAAGTAAAGCCCAAGCTTTAGTTATAGGAAGATTCATAAAGGTTCCTTCCGCGAAAGAGTCTAGTTCAATTTTATTTGGTTCAATTAAACCGCCATAAAAGATATGCAATAAATACCATTCAGGCAAATCATGATGAGGACATAGATTAAGTAAATATAATCTGATATAAGCTCTTAATAGTGCTTCATTAGGATGGTTCCTCCAAGTCATTATAAGACACCTGATTCCAGATTTTGATAATGGATAATATTTTGCTAGAAACTCACAGGCTAAATTATCCCAAGTAGTAGTGGCTTCTGGGGGTAGAGATCTATACCATGAGAGAGTTGTACTAGTCAAAGTCTGACTAAAAAGTTTAACCCTTACCTCATTAGCGGTATATCCCGGTAATTGGAAAGTGCCACATATATCTTTGAAACATGCAATATGCTCATATGGATCAGGATCTTCTTCATCTCCAGTAAATTGCTTCTTGTGTAGAATACCAAGTAGTAGAGGATTTATTTCAAACCCCCTTGTCTTCTCGTTGGATTTGTCTCTTTTATAAATATCATAGGGCTTCCCAAATTGGCTGAGTGGGTTAGCACTAGTCATATGCTCAAACTCCATCATGTTGGTGGAAACCTGTAACTCAAAACAAAACTTAGCAAGACAAAATTAAATAGGCAAAAACTAAAAGACCTACAACGCTTAGCTCCCGGCAATGGCGCCAGAAAATAGCTTGATGACTACAAGTGCACAGATCGTTTGTAGCTAGTTTTGAAATAAATATATCGATCCCGCAGGGAGCAGGAGTCTGAACTCTAATAACTCTAGAAATAAATACTACAATAGAAATGCTAAATAAAGTTCTAAGTAACAAGATAAAATGTGAATATTGTGTAAAAAGGTGTTTTGGGGTTTTTGGTATAAGAGAGCAATAAGTAAAGTAAAACAACTGAACACAGAAAGTAAGTAGCGCGTATGTAAAAGAGATTGGATTTGCAATAGGGAAAAAAACGTTCTCAGGGAGTAGCGGATACACCTCTAGCATTATAAAGAACTAAGGTAAAGATTATTATCATGAATATTCTCAACTATGTATGTTTGGGAGGAACTCCGTATTTGGAAAAATAGGTAGCAACCACTACTCACATCATCCTCATAACCAAAGCAGTCAGCAATCAACATCAATTGAATTACTGCGTTATTAAGGGACGTAATCCCGTAGGACGTATCCTATGGCATGGATAGTGTTCTGTGAGTTTCCTTGGTTCCCAAGGTGATATGTAAGGGGTGCCAACAGCTTTATACTCACTATAAGTGCTAACACACCTCCGTCTACCAACAAGTAGTTCCCTCCATCAAGTCCCCATAAGAGGCAAATGTTGAGAGGTCGACTTCTCCCAACATCAAGATGAAGGCAATCTAACACATGGTCACAGCGATGAATATCATAATAAACTTTTATCTTATTTCAATCTCATACTAGGGTTTCTCCATCTCCCCAAGAACTAATGATCTCCTTAGACATGGAGGCAATCAACATCATGGCAATAACAATGGAATCTATCATAGATGAATAGTACTTATATAAATCCACAACGAGTACGGAAATTACAACAATATCTAGACAAGATGTAGATGGGATGGATGGAGATGGTGGTGATGCAGCGGCTGATGATGAAGATCGATGTCTTAGCCTCCCGGATCTGCGCATGGCGAAGATGGATCCTAGGTGGACGAGTTCCCCCTCCAGATGCCTTCCGGAGGTGAGGTTTTGGTGATTTATGGTTGTTATGTATGTCGTCTCCCTGATCCAGTTGCATAGGGTGAAACTATTTGAGGAGGCGGTGGCGGCGCTAACTATACGGCAGGAACTATACGGCTGGAAAATTATTCCCGCCGTATAGTTGGTCGTTAAACCATCTGTATGCCTTTATCGCATCAGGTTTTCTTCTGGTATTATTGATATTTCCCAAATAAGAGATTTACGTTATTTTTCACTTTTCTACCTAGTACAACTTCTCCAAGAATTGTGTCCATTGTATCCATCATCTGTCCTGATCCTGGTAAAAACAGACATAAAATGTGCGTGTGAACGCAATAAAATACCAAGATCCTATAACTACAATGCAAAATAATAATATTAAACATGATGCAATGGTGCACTCATCAAGGGGGAGGGGTCAGCCGCCAAGGAGCTGGGCGCATGGGGCTGGTGTACCCCCACCTCTCCCCTCTTGATTGCTAGTGGACTCTCTACTCACAAAAATCAAGAGCCATTTTCTTCCATTTAATTTCCACTCAAAAAAAATCAAGAGTAATTCCATTAAAATCACTTTTTATTCACTTGATTTAATGCCACTAATTTAATGAGCACTTCATTTAATGAACACATCAACATATCAATCCCTTGCAATATTTCGATACACCAAAACTATTCCTGTAGATTTTTCAGAACAATTCCTGCATTGTCCAGTATTTTCTTCTGTGTTTCCTGTACACTCAAATGCGTCGACTACCCTTAATTGTATATCCCTACAGGATCGTGAACTATGTGAACATGATCGAGACTCTCTCCGATCAATAATCATTAGCAGGACTTGAAGATCCATAATGACTCCCAATAATTCAACGATAAACTAGTGATCACGTGAACCTTTTTTGCAGAACCAATTCCTTTTATCTCATGATATTGTATTTGTCCGAGATCCGATCATTTGGTATCATCCATAGCTAGTTCGATCTTATTACCCACAAGTACTCTTTTTTCTTTCCCGTGATATAACATTCTGATATGGGTCTCCTTGCGGATTTACCCTTGGAGTGGCCCGATCTTCACGGATTTGAGACGGGGAGTGAGGGAACACGCTATGAACACAATGAACACAACTCTAATGCAAGGTAAAAATACAAACATATGTTAAAACACACCCGATTTTATTTGCTCCCGTTGGTTCGAACAACCAATCCAATAGAATCCTCGGCGAGAGACCTTGCGGTAGAATCACCAAAGGAGAGATCGGCAAGAGGATGATAGAATATAAACCAAGGAGAGAGTAGCAACCAAGTAGAATCCCAAAGGGGGAGATCAAGCACTACTAGAATCCTTTATAGGGAGAGACCAAACACTTGAGGAGGGTCTTGACGACTTGGAGAATGGCACCAACTCCAAGGCCTTGTAAAACTCATAGATAATCTATTGAGAGGGGGTTCCCATGTAGGGTTAGGCACATGCCTTAGTTCATCATCATCTCTAGGATTTCAAGGAGGGAGTGGAGGCATATATATGGGCCACCCATGAGCTAGGGGTACATGGGCATAAAAGGGAGTTTTGGGACGTTACATGGGTTAGGCCCAACTCAAGGCGCGCATGCCCGTGTCGCTCAGGCCGGAGTCTCCGGTGTCTGCAATCCAGAGACTCTGGTGTGGTCTAGAGATTCCGGTGTCTGCTGGCTTTTCTCCGGCCTATATCCGGAGTGGTGTTCAGTCTGTCCCTAGCGCTGGTTCGGAGGCATGTCCAGAGTTCGGCTGGAGATTCCGGTGTAGTAGACTAGATATTCCGGTGTGTTGGGGTGGAGACTCTGGTCTGGCTCTAGCAACTTCTTGTGTCTTCTCTTCCAGGCCTCTTTCTTGGGTGTCTCGGCTCCCGGTTCTTCCTTGTCGCATCCTCTTAGCATCATGGTCATGGACCTAGTCATGTCATGGGCATTTGTTTCAAGTAGGATTCCATTCACATGATAACCAAAGGAAGGTGAGGTATGGAAGGAATTCACCTTTGGAGTGATGGTTAGCGTAGCATGATGTGTACCAATGGTTAACACCATGTATTGGGCTGCATCATCTCCCCTCGCTTGAAAACGAGTCGACCTTGATGATGTTCTTTCATCATGTAGGAAGGATGTGTGCCCTTGGCCTTGTTCTTGGACACGGACATATCACCGGTGTCGAAGCCATTCTCAAACATGTAGAAGAGCTTGTGGTACTTCTTGCCATCATGTTGTGGTTGGAGATCTTGTAGCATGATCCTTGTAGGTGGTGGTCTATCTTGGGTACCTTGCAAAACCGACAACAAAGAGAGAGAATTGTATGATGGATATTTAGTATGGGTCACACTCAAATCTCTCTTATCACATTTGGTGGCTTGCATCATGGCACTCCTGATTTTTTCACTCATTTTGGGATTGTGGCACTCACTCTCTTGATGGTGGTTCACTCTCTCACCACTCATCTCACAAGGGTCCTTAGCTTGCTTGGATGAGCTTGGTGCTTGGTTTGTTGGCTTGTTGGAGGCATTTGCATTGACGGACACAAAGTATGCCTTGGACTCATTCTCTTTTTGCAGTGACGCTCAGCTTTGGTAGCTTTATGGAGGAGCTCGGTGAGATTCTTGTAAGGTTGGAAGTCCACAATCTTCCTTATTGGGCAGCTCAACCCATTGAGGAACCTTGCTATTGTTTGCTCTTCGATCTCTCTCACATCGACTCGCATCATAGTTTTATCCATTTCCTTCTAGAATTATTCAATTGACTTGGTACCTTGCTTCAAGTTTTGTAGCTTGTCGAAGAGATCTTGTCTATAAAGCTCGGGGACAAATCTCTTGTACATCACTTCCTTCATCTCGATCCAAGTTTCAATTGGAGGTTCATCTTGCTTCTCGCGGTTCTTTTGGAAGTCTTCCCACCAAACATTAGCATAGCCCTCAAACTCAAGGGATGCCATTGCAACTTTCTTCTCTTCGAAGTAGTTGTGTACTCAGAAGATTTTGTCAACTTTGAGCTCCCAATCAATGTATGCATCGGCGTGTTCTTCTCCCTTGATCTTGGGCATGATGAACTTGAGATTCTTAGACTTTCCTTATTCATGTTCACGGTGGTGGTTGTGGCGTTTTTGCCTTATGCTCGCTTCACTTGGTGCGCGTGGTGGAGGATGAGGAGCTTGATTGTCTCAAGGAGGCGGTGGTGGAGGAGCTTGATGCGCAAAGTCTCTTAGATGCCTTTGCTCGAGATCATTTTCATTCATTGGTTGTTGATGACGATGATGGGGTTGAGCATAGCAGTTGTTGCGTCTAGCACGCCGGGCATCCTCATCATCATCACTTGTATCCAATTGCGGTGCTCGATTGACTTGTGGTTGTTGGCGATGGTCATGGTGTGGGTGGTGGCGCCTATCATCGTGGTGGTCTTCACCATGATGCTCTTGTTCTCGTGGAGGTTGCGCTTTTACTATTGCTTGTTGCGGTGGGAGACCATGTTCATCTTGTTGTTGTGGTTGATGTAGGGTTCGTAGCATGTAAAACAAAAAAATCTACCACGAGAACGAACAAAACCAAGATCCAATCTATGGAAAAGCCAAGATCTAATCTACGAGATAGGTGCAACGAGATAGATGATAACATACCCTCGAAGATCCAAAGCATTAACAAGATCGGATCTCGTAGTTGATGTAGTCGATCACTTGCCGATCTCAAGATCACGTTGACGATACTTCCGATGCCATGTTCCGGCAGCGCTTCCGCACTCGGTCACACATACGCAGTCGATGAAGACCTTCCTCTACCTGTTCTAGCAGGCAGCAGAGGTAGTAGATCCCCTCAGAATCCTGGCAGCATGATAGCATGGTTATGGTTGTGGAGGAGATATCCTGCAGGCTTCGCCTAAGCCAAAGGAGGAAGAAGGAGGAGGGAGGAGAGGTGGCGGCTAGGGTTTGGGGATGGGCAAGGGGCCGGCCACCCCTCCCCTCTATTTATAGAGGGAGGGTGTGGCTAGGGTTGCCCCCTTTTGCCCACCTCCTCCTAGGGCCGGCACATGGGAAGGAGGGGAGTTTCCTTCCCTCCCCCTCCCCCAAGTCATATCCCCTATTTTCTAGGGATTTATTCTTATACCTTTGGGGCTGGCTGGTTGGGCTTCTTGGGCCTGGTGCGGCTGGCCCATGGGCCCCTGTAACATTCCCTTAGCCCATGTGGCCCCTTCCGGGGTGTTGGGCCCAATGGTGTCCCTCTAGAACATTCTAGAAGCTCCGTTCAAAATACCAAAAACTTTTCCGAACCCCGGAAGATGACTTCCTTTATATGAATCTTATTCTTCGGACCATTCTGGATCTCCTCGTGATGTCCTGGATCCATTCCGAGACTCCGAACAACATTTGGTCTCAAACATTCCATTAAACAACATTGAACTTTAAGTGTGTCACCCTATGATTCGCGAACTATGCAGACATGATCGAGACACCTCTTTGATCAATAACCAACAGCGGGACCTAGAGATCCATAATGGCTCCCACATATTCAACGATGACTTCGTGATCGAAAGAACCATTAACATACGATACTGATTCCCTTTGTCACGTGATACTCTACTTATCCGAGGTTCGATCATCGGTATCTCCGTACCTAGTTCTACCTCGTTACCGATAAGTACTATTTACTCGTACCGTGATATGACATCCCTTGTAACCTGCTTGCAAGCCAATTGGATGACATTCCACCGAGAGGGCCCAGAGTATATCTATCCATCATTAGGATGGACAAATCCCATTCTTGATCCATGTGCTTCAACACATACTTTAAGAATACCTAATGCCACCTTTATAACCACCTAGTTACGAAGTGGCATTTGATGTCATAAAAGCACTCATCCGGTGATGGTGATTAACATGATCTCATGGTCGGAGGATTAGGTTACTATGTATTTGAAAGCTTGTAGCAAAATGAACTTAACGACTTGATCTTATGCTATGCTTACTATGGGTGTGTGTCCATCACATCATTATCCTAATGATATGATCTTGTTATTAATAACATCCAATGTCCATGATCAGGAAACCATGATCATCTATTAATCAACAAGATAATCTTAACAAGACGCTTACTAGGGACTCTTCTATGTTTACAAAACACACAAGTATTAGTGTTTCCTATTAATACAATTATAGCATGGAATGTAAACATTTATCATAAACACAAAGATATAATAATAAGCACTTTATTATTGCCTCTTGGTCATATCTCCAACAGTTGAGCATGATGGTCATGGTGCCGGTGATGTCTTGCATGGTGTGGTTGTTGAGCTTGTGGATCAACCACTTATTCTTGTCGATGATGAGCTTGGTGTTCCCCATTCTGGTGGTGGGGATCTCCATGATGAGAATGTGAGCGTGAAGCGTCGCCATGAAAACTTGACGAGCGCATACGAGACAAACTTGACGAGCTTGAATGATGGCCATGATAGTTGCCAAGGTTGGCAATAGCTTGGTGAAGAGCTTGGAATTGAGCATTGTGCTCCACTTGGCGTTGGCAGTCATAGTAAGCGAACTCTCGAAAAGTTTCATCAAGATGGTTCTCAAGCCTCTCAAATTGGGCATGGAGTTCTTGGCGTTGTGCCCATTAGTTGTGGCAGGTGGCGAAACAATCTTGGTTGTTGAAGTTGCCATCTCCGCTTTCTCCACTTCCCCTGGACATGTTGTATGACCACAATTGAAAGGAAGGGTGGTATTGGTGGTATGGTATGTGCTACCTTGCTTCACCAAGTCAAATATTGGAAAGGTTGTTCTTGCCGAGAGCAAAGTGAATACACAAGACACACACACACAAAGGCCTATGGTGGAAGGTTAGGAAGGTGGATAGCAAATGGAACAACCAAACACAAAGGTTATTGTCAAAAGTGGGTAAAATCCAAAAAAACAAAGTAAAAGGAAAATGTCAAAAAGGGTGACGAGAACCTATGACTATACACATAATGTGGCTAACGCGACTATGAAAATGAGCAACGAATAAAATTGGTCCTAACAAAGACTAATGCTCGGTGTCGTGCCAACGCTAGGAGAGACCGTAGCCCGTTTGCCAAAAGATTGAGAAGCAATGGATTTGCACGCTTGCATTGCTCTTGCTTGCACTCTTGCTTAGAAGCTTAGGAGTCTCTTTTGCTATTGGTATCTTCCTCTTTTTCTTTTGCTTAGAAGCTTTTTTATGTACTTCTTTCTTTTCTATGCTATGGAGTCAAGTTTTGCTATTGCCTCTACCCCATGACTATGCAAGAGAAAGCCCACAATGCTTTGGCAAATGCAAGATGGGTTACTCGATAGGTTAGGTAACACACAAAGGAAGAAAGGGGCTTAACAAGGGTGGTGCAAGTTATACCTTGTGGTGATGTCGTACTTGCAACCGTTGGTCCAGGGATGGTTCGGGTTCCGTGGTGTCGATGTCAAGTGCGAGCTGTTGTTGATGTTGCGGAAGCTTTGTTAGTTTACAAACACGCACATGAAACACAAACACACAAAGGAAATCAGTCAAAAAGGAAAAGGGGTCAAAATTTTGTCAGGGCCGGAGACTCCAGTGTGGAGGGGCCAGAAACTCCGGCGTGGTCTGGAGACTCTGGTGTGTGGAGGCTAGAAACTCCAGTGTGGGGCCTACACCATGAACAACTCGTGTTCTTGAGCGGAAATTCATCCCATGAACCCTCAAATCTAGAAAAATTCGACCAAATTGGGTTGGAAAACACAGGGCAAAGGTAGACCAACTCCAAAGACAATTTTTTATTGGACCAAAACCACAATCAACTCACCAAAATGAGAGATCGATCCAAAAGAAATTTGGGGATATATTTTTGTTATTTTTCAATTTATGGTGGAAATCTAAAAATAAAGTCAAATCTGTGGCAACCAAAAGTTGTTGATACCAGTTGATATGGGTCTCTTTGCGGATTTACCATTGGAGTTGCCTGATCTTCACGGATTTGAGGCGGGGAGTGAGGGAACACGCGATGAACACGATGAACACACGCCAAAACACACTCAATTCGATTTTCTCCCGTTGGTTCAAACAACCAATCTAATAGAATCCTCGGCGAGAGACCTTGCGGTAGAATCACCAAAGGAGAGACCGGCAAGCGGATGATAGAATCCAAACCAAGGAGAGAGTAGAAACTAAGTAGAATCCCAAAGGGGAGAGACCAAGCACTACCAGAATCCTTGATAGGGAGAGACCAAACACTTGAGGAGAGTCTTGACGACTTGGAGAAGGGTACCGACTACAAGGCCTTGTACAACTCATAGATAATCTATTGAGAGGGGGTTCCCATCTAGGGTTAGGCACATGCCTTAATTCATCATCATCTCTAGGGTTTCAAGGAGGGACTTGGGGCATATATATATAGGCCAGCCACGAGCTAGGGGTAAAATGGACATAAAAGGGAATTTTGGGGCGTTACATGGGCCATGCCCAACTCAAGGCACGTAGGACCGTGTCGCTCAAGCCGGAGTCTCCAGCATGGTCCAGAGACTCCGGTGTGGTCCTGAGACTCCGGTGTGGTCCAGAGATTCCGGTGTCAGCTGGCTTTTATCCGGCCCATCTCCGGAGTGGTGTTCAGACTGTCCCTGGTGCTGGTCGGGAGGCGTGCCCGAAGTTCGGCCGGAGATTCCAGTGTAGTAGACCGGAGATTCCGGTGTGCTAGGGCGGAGACTCCGGTCTGGCTCTAGCAAATTCTTGTGTCTTCTCGTCTAGCCCTCTTGCTTGGGTGTCTCGGCTCTTGGCTCTTCCTTGTCACGTCCTCTTGGCATCATGGTCATGGACCTAGTCATGCCATGGGCATTTGTCTCAAATAGGATTCCATTCACATGATAACCAAAGGAAGGTGAGGTATGAAAGGAATTCACCTTTGGAGTGATGGTTAGCATAGCATGATGTGGACCAATGGTGAACGCCATGTATTGGGCTGCATCACATTCTTAGTGATCTTATCACTTGCTTGCAAGCTATGTTAATGTGATATCACCTGAGAGGGCCCCGAGTATATCTCTCTGTCATCAGGATGGACAAATCCCACTCTTGAACCACGAGTCTCAACTAAGAATTTCCAAGTACTCAACGACATCTTATAATCACCCTATTGCAGTGCGAGGTTTGATGGAATCAAAATACTCTTCCAGAGTAAGTGGTTGACGTGATATCATGGTCTAAGAATTAGAGTTACTTCGAATGCCTTTATAACAATGTAAACATAATGGCATGATCGTATTACTATACTTTGGGAGAATGTTCATCACATCATTCTACGAATTTGTGACCTCATTATTAACAACATCCAATGTCATGATCTGGAAACCTTGATCATCTGTTAATCAGCAAGCTAGTGTAATGAGAGGCATTACTAGGAACCTTTTCTCTGTTTATTAAACACACATGTATTAACATTTCCGGTTAACACAATTATAGCATGAGAAATAAATATAATATAATAACCACTTTATTATTGCCTCTCGGGCATATTCCCTTCAATGGCATGGGTTTACATTGCCATGTCGGCTCTGGATGGCACCACGTCCACGAGAAACCATGGACGGCATGGGATTACGACACCATGTCTGCTCTAATCTGGCGCCACGTCCACGAGAAACCGCGTCTGACCTGGGTTGATGACGCCACATCGGCTTTCGATAGGCCCATGACCGCGAGAAACTGTGGTGACCACGATAAACTATGGCTAGCATGGGCTCACATCGCCACGCCGGATCTCAGCTGGCCCCGCCATCCGGCGGGTGAGGAGGTGTGTCGCGCCAGGAACACCTATCATAGAGCATGGATGTGCCCTCGTATGCTGACAATGGGCCTATGGAGTGCGCGTGGTCCACCGTCCGGCAATGCAAGGTACGACGGCGCACCCGACATCCCTTTGTGGTATAGAATCTTTCGCCCAGGCCCATAGTGGGGCCTGCCTCACGGTATAGCGGGACTTTGTTGTGACGCCATCGCGTATCCTTTCTGTCGTCCATCCCACAAATGGAAAGAATCGGGACGACGTGAATAGCAGTTTGAGCCGAAACAATCTAACTTTATTATTTACTCTGATATATGGTAGCATATGCCAATTTCTGTATAGAGTTATCTTAAAAAAATACAGAATGAGCAAGTGTAGGAGACATCGATAACACCATTTTACACTTGCACAAAAAGGAGTTGATCAAATTAATACTGTGGTACACTCATTTAAATGAAAGAGGGACATCCATACTTTCATTTTACTAGTGAATTACATTCTCAAATATTGGTGAACCAATTCAGGAGTAATTTCCCTAATAAGCCAGTCGAACAATTTAGTTCGTGACTATAGAGAATCTAAATGGGAGGAGTACCTAGTTACGTAAATATTATAGTGAGGTAATTAACCGTTGTTACTGCTTGAAGCCATGTTTAGCAGTAACTCAGATAGAGAACTATAAAAGTATGAATCATGCACAAAATAAGTGAAGCACATTAGAAATTTAATCGTACCACATGATATCTAAACAAAACCTAACTGGAAAATGCAAAAAAAGAAATAGAGGAGGACTAACCTTCACGGGAACATAACATATCACACCAGACACAAGAATCAAGATACATGAGGCCATATCCAAGTACATGGGTGTTTCTCGGGTGCATTGTATCCAAAAAAAGGCTAAGCAAAAGTCGTGTGCATTGGACTAGTACTAAATGTGTAACTGGAGGATATAGACTACATAATATGTTTAATCCATATAGTTACATATTGTTTGATCACATAAACATTGATTTATGAAAGTAATCTATCAAACATGTTGAAAGATCACAGATGTCGCCTAAAGGGGTGTGTGAATAGGCGGTTTAAAACTTTTACGAGATGGGCTTAACAATGGCGGGAAAAAACTACGTTTTCTTTTGTCAAGCACAAAATCTAGATATACTAAGCTTCACCTATGCGCACCAACAACTTATGCTAAGCAAGACAAGCAACAATGTGATATCAATATAGAATACTTCAAGCACGAAGGCTATCATAATGTAAAGTGCATAAGTAAAAAGCTCAGGTATAGAGATAACTGAGGCACACGGGGACGACGATATTTTACTGAGTTCCTCCCAACAAGGGAGTACGTCTCATTGGAGGGGTGGGTGGTACTAAGACCACTAACGCCACAAGAGGCCTCACCCTATTCGCCTGAGCTCCCACCACGCGACAAGCACCCGTTCCACTATGGGACACTTGAGGGCGGTCACCAAACCCGTACCATATTGGGGCTATCTCCACAACTTAATTGGAGGCTCCCAATAATCGCCACAAAGGCCTCAATCTTGAGGAGAGTTTCACAACTTAATTGAAGGCCCCAAGAACACGCCACAAATGCCACACAACCGTCTAGGGTTCCAAGAACCCAAGAGGGACAAGCTTCTCTATTTTACCATGCAAATCATCTAGGGAGAACTCAAACGGATACACCTAATGCAAATGGCAAGACCACGCCACAAAGGCCACACAACCGTCTAGGGTTCCAAGAACCCAAGAGGGAAAGGCTTCTTGATTTCACCAAGCAAATCCTCCAGGGAGAACTCATACTAATGCACCTAATGCAAATGGCAAGACCACCATAAAGATGCTCCAATCCTTCACTCTCAAATTCCAACAAAGCTACTAAAGCGATAGGGGGAATAAGAGAGGAAGAATCAAAGGGAGAACACAAACCCCCCAAGATCTAGATCCGAGAGATTCACTCACAAAGAGGTGATTTGGTTTGGTTAAAATGTAGATCTCGATCTCCTATATCTTCCTCTCAAATATTGGCAAGAATCATTGGAGGAGAAGAGAGAAATCAAGCTCAAGAGGATTAGAACAAAGGGACAAAGCTTGAGAGAAACTAGAGGAAGAACAACCAACTAGAAAAAAAAGAGGCAGAGGTTATTTAAAGGGCCCCAGATTGTCTACCCGTTGGGGCCAATATGCCTGACTGGGCCAGTAGTACCGCATGAGGCCCGGTACTACCGCCCGTTGATCCAGTAGCGCAGCAGTAGCCGCCAGATAGCGAGCAGACGAGCGAGAGGGGATCGAGGGTGCTACGCGTGTAGGAGAGTGAGAGAGAGCGAAGCGGCAACGCGCGGGAGAGGAAGCGATGTAGGAGCGAGGCGGGAGGGTCCAAGCAAGCTGGAGGGGTGGAGGTGGCTGAGGATCTGGCGCAAGCTGGACCGGCCCAAGCAAGCAAGCCAAGGAGGCCCCGCGAGGGGGCGATCGAGAGCAAGTGAGCGGCGGGCGAGAGCAGCGCGGGCGAGGAAGCGAGGGAGTGCGGCGGCGGAGAGAAGTCAGGTAGAGCAGGACAGGCCGACCCGGTAGTACCGGCTCGGCCGGACGGTACTACCGCATTAGGCTGGTACTATCGGCCAGGCCTACCAAGTGGGCTAGAAGGTGTAGGACGCGCGCAGGTCGGCTGGTAGCGGCAGCGGTACCACCGGCCGGACCGGAAACTTTTCCTTTTTCCTTTTCTTTTAAAATCAAACAAAGGTAAATATTGAAATGGCAATATCTTGAGTTTATTAACTCCGATCAACACGAAACCAATTTTGTTGGAAAGAGGATGACAAGAGCTACCCAACAAAAATATTGGATACCACCCAGTGAGAATGTATCAAGTATTATTGAGATACCTCACTTGGTGGAGATCCGGAAAACCTCCAAGAACAAAATCGCAATAAGATATAAAAGGTAGATCTGATTTTGATGATCTAGAGCTTGTAATGAACACAAGCTCTAGAACCAAACATGGATAAGATCTAACAAACAACCAAGAAAGATGATGCTAAGAATGCAAAGATTTGAGCTCTCTCCAAAAGATATGATCTAGTTACTCACTCGAGAGCCCCTCTTGATAGTACGACTATCTATCTTAAATCCGGTCTCTCAACTACCAACATGAGACCGGCAAAAGGGAAAACCTATCAAGAATACCTTTGCCTTGAGCATACTTTGACCTTGTCTTCATCGATCCATGATCACCGAGGATGGCAAGCATCAAACATGAGATCTTCTAGACATGGCGTATTTTGAGCTTGCACAATGCATCTTCTTCTATATTTCATCTACCTTCAAGTCAGCATATGGTCCAAGCAAAACCAATGGACAACTCCTACAAGTGCAACTCAATGCAAACATTAGTACATAGAGATTATCATTAATTACCAAAATCATACAATGGGGCCCACATGCTCTTTCACATGTGTTAGGCAGAATAACAACGCATGGAATTGCAAACGGCTAGTGCAACTAGGACCAAGCTTTAGCAATTCAATATTTTAGCTAATATTCGGTAGGCACATAGTTAGTAGTACAAGCATTGATTGGAACGAGAACGGCATGTTCTTTTCTGGTGGTGACATGTTTTTTTCTAGCGGTTGGTCAAAGACGGGACGATAAGCACATGTTTTTTTCTAAACTTCATTAATCCAATAGCAAGACAGAGGCGATACCCATCATAGTCTGAATTGGAGAAACTTTAGAGCAAACCTCTGACATCATAAAATATAAAATAGATTTCAGCATGTCATGATCATAGTTAATCATGAATAACTAATACTCGTTTGGATTACGTTCATGAGAGAAAGATATAAGCTACATGTACAAGTAAGTATGCGATACATGTTGCTTAATTTTCACATGGGTATCAATATTGAAATCTTGCTATAGATCTACAAAAGAAAGACTAATATACTCTTATTAGAGATGATTTTGACAAAATTTTGGAAGATGGTAAAATTTAAATCTATGCAAAGTGTAATATTTATGGAGTATAGGTAATACGTGCACGATAGGCTGGGCAGCCACATCCATCTCGCGTCCTCGCCGTCGGCCGCCGGTCGAGTCGCGCTCGTCCTCGTATTTTTAGGATGGTGCCTACAGGGTCCCGATGCGGTGTCGCCTGGGCTCCCCGCACTTCTCCCCGTATCCCCAGCCGAGCTCTGATGGTTATCGGTTTGTTGGCCACCGGGTGCCCCTCGGCGGCATGGATACTCAGGACTACATCTCTTTTGACGGCCCCGGCAAGTGTGGAGATGCAGTGGAGGCGTGGGATGCGCGTGGACAGATGCGTGAGCATGGTGGGCGCGCCAGTGGTGATGCGAGCGATGACCGCGGAGGGCGCGACGCCCACGACGGGCGGGGTTGCCATGGTGGACGCACGGGGCAGGACGAGCATGCGGATCACGACCATGTCGGCCGTGGTAGGAGTGTCTCGGCACTCCGGGGATATGGCGGTTACGGCCCTAGGAGGCGCCCTCCAGTCCAAGACATGTCGTCAACCTCGTAGGACGGCGCGGCTTCCTCGGAGATGGAGGCGGTAATCATCCCATGCTCGGCTGAGATCGCTGCGGCTGAAGGTGCGCTGCGCTGGGCCCTCGTGGCATTCGTGTCGGGGCAAAGATCCAACATCTCCATTGTCGAGGCCGGCACGGTGGTGGCGGCGCAGGTGCCCCGTGCGGAGGACAACTTCACCATCCATCATTCCTGGCCGGCGGACTTCCTCGGTCTACAGCAGTCTGCGGGTACGTGACGACATGGTGGTCGCCGGTGTGGTTTATGGCCATGGCTTTTTGATACGTTGTAAACGTGTCTATAATTTTTGATGTTTCATGCTTGTTTAGTATCTACTTTGCTATGTTTTGTCCACACTTTGGAGTATTTCTATACACTTTCTTGGACTAACCTATTAACAAGATGCCACAGTGTCAGTTGCCTGTTTTCTGCTATTTTTGGTTCCAGGAAAGTCAAAAAATGAATATTCTCGGAATTGGACCAGACAAAAGCCAAAGTCGATATTTTACCGGAAGACTCATGGAGCCAGAAGACGAGACGGAGAGGGGCCACATGGCGGCCACACCATGTGGTGGCGTGGGCTAGCCCTGGCCGCGTCACCAGGTGGTGTGGGCCCCCTGGCCGCCCACCGACCTTGCGTGTTCACCTATAAGATGCCTCCCAATGCAAAAACCCTAAATAGAATAGCCTCTAGCCACGAAAAGTTCCACAGCGCCGCCGCCACCGAAGGGGAGATTCGGGGGACAGAAAGTCTCTGTTCCGGCACCCTGCCGGGACGGGGAAGTGCCCCCGGAGCCATCTCCATCGATCTCCACCGCCATCTCCATCGCCATAGCTGATTCCCATGATGAGGAGGGAGTAGTTCTTCCTCGAGGCTAAGGGTTCTACCGGTAGCTATGTGTTCATCTCTCTCTATGCATGATCATATTGTGATCATGAGCTTGTAATCTATAGATCTACCTTGTTACTCAAGTGCTTTAATAGATCTCTGCTCTCCCCATGTGTGTGAAAGTGACAGCGTGCACACCATGGTGGCACTTAGGCTAGAGATTACAAATACTTGTTATGAGTTATATTTGGAGTTGGATGTCTTTATGAAATTGTGGTGTTTGTTGAAACCATCTAGTGCTCAAGGTGACAGTGTGGGGTTTTCCAGATGGGAAAGGCTTACTTTGAGGTGTGCTGTTATAGCCCTGCCATGGATTAGAGTGTCCAACCGGAGAGTAGTTAAGAGTAATATCATGAAGATAATATATTTATATGAGAGTGTTCACTAGTGAAGGTATGATCCCTAGGCCTTGTTTCTAAGCATTGATACACCGCTTGCAATTAGATCTGTTACATGTTTGCTTTCTTCCATCTTTATTTCAGTTTGGCTTTAGTCTTTTACCACGTCAACCACACGCCATCAAGCTATTTTTTGGCACCGTTACCACTTATAATTATCCATACCACTTGTATTTCACTATCTCTTTGCCGAACTAGTGCACCTATACACCTGACAAGTGTATTGGGTGTGTTGGGGACACAAGAGACTTCTTGTATCTTGATTGCAGGGTTGCTTGAGAGGGGATACCTGTGACCACTTCCTCCCTGAGTTCGATAAACCTTGGGTGATCCCCTTAAGGGAAAACTTGTTGTTGTTCCTACAAACCTCTGCACTTGGAGGCCCAACAACTGTCTACAAGAATAGAGGTGCGTAGACATCACTTTTCCCTCCGCTTCTCGTTGTGGAACCTCTAGTTGCAAGCAGTAAGGCGTCCGCTTCTATTCCGCACCCATGTCGAGCTCACGAGTGTCCCTTCTCATCCATGGAATTACTCAACGGTGGTGGCGTTGCTCGGCTCCGCAGCTTGAGTCGAGAGGCTAGGCGCCACGACAGTGAGCCGCGAAGACCCGGCGTGTTTCCTGTAGGGGTTCCGCGTATGAAACAAATAAACTTTTACCCTATGCCCCTGAACCCCTGATGTTGCCAGGACCTATCTATTAGTAATACAGTAACGGGAGGGGCTTTTCGCGAACTTACCCTTGAAGTCCGAAAAGCGTTGTCAACGCTCAGGAGAGCGTGGTTGATTTAGACGAGCCGAAGCCGACCTCAAGGTCGTGATGAAGTCCTTGCGCTCATGCGGCTCCAATGACTTGAGTGCCTCAAGTGTGATACCTCGTGGGGAGTTACACACGTCCGGTTCCTGACGATGACTCCCGCTTCCCCGATCCAGCAGCAATTGCGGAAGTAGAGCTCCTGAATCCGAATCCCGCAGTGCGACGGCGCTCCGTGGTGAAGATGTCTCTCGTTCGCGCAGTCCGAACATGGGACCACGGTCACGAGAGAGAGAGAGAGAGAGAGAGAGAGAGAGAGAGAATATCAATTGGAGGTCTCCCCAAAAGTGAGGAAACCGTTATTGAATATTGTGTGTATTTATCTGGCCAAATACCCCCACTATATATAGTGGGAGGGGAGGTACTACCTCCCTCAAAGTCCCAGGGTGGGACTAAAGGAGAGGAGAGGGGGAGGGTGGCGCCGCCAGCCACACCCATGGGCCCCGCGCGGCAGGGGGAGCTAGCCCACTAGGGTGCCGGCCACCCCCTCTGGCCCTTCTCCCTCTTGCCTTTCCCTAATGGGCCCTCTTCCTCCGTAATTGGCCCATTAAGCCTTTTGACCTTTAAATTGATTTTTCTCTTTTATTAAATAATTATGAATAAATGATTAAATCAATATTTAACATCCATTCACATATTATTCAATCTCCGTGGCTATGGAACACCTTCCACCTCCACTCCGGACATCCTCCGGACTTACCGAAACCGTTCCGGTTTTCTCTCTACTATTCTTCAGCGATCCTTCTGATCCTATAAACACTCTCTAAGCATCATCAAACCCTTAAGCGTGATACCCTACGGTTCGGGAACTCTCCATACATGGTCGGGACACTCCCGGACCAATGATCAACAGAGGGACCTGGATGGCCATGTCACCCATGTGCGTTCCATGAAGATCTTTCGTTGTTTGAACCGGGTCGGTCGTGTCTTATTCCCTTTGTCTCTCGATACTTGCATTGCCCGAGATCTGATCAATGACATCACCATGTCGTGTTCAATCTCGTTACTGAACAATGGTACTTGACTCATTCCGACAAGTGATATCCCTATGATCAAATCACACGTTATGCAGCTATTGGATATAACTTCTCCTGAGTGGGCTCTTAAGTATCTTTTAGTCACGTGGATGGACAAATCCCGCTCTTGACATATATTGCCTCTACAGTTTCCTCCGAGTACTTTAACACACCTTTATAACTACTTTATTACCAAGTGGCGCTTGATGCTATATAAGCACTCTCGGGAGACAGTGATTGATATAGCCTCACGATCTAAGGAATAGTCTACGAGGATCCATTTCTAATCATCGTAACTTAAACTTCGTGACATGATCGGGTCACGATTTTTAGGTTGGGTATTGGTTCATCATCTCATTATCATAATGAGTTGACTCCATTTCCAACTAGCATAAATGCCACATGATCAGGAAACTTGATCATATGTTGACCAATGAACTAGTGACTAGACTTTCACTAGGAACCCCAGATTGTTTATATATCACACGTGTATTGTTGTTTCCACTCAATAAAGTTATAGCATGATATAAAACTTAATCATAAACTTTATGAAATATGATAATAGTCCTTATTACTATTTGTCTCTAGGGCATATTTCCAACAGTCTCCCACTTGCACTAGAGTACAAATAAACTAGCTACATTTGTTCTTAATCATTGGCACCATATATCAGCTACCCTGAACATCGCTTCCTACTTGACTCTAATCGGTATTACGGGAGTTCCCAACATATTCCCTTATAACATAACCCTTTATGTCTTAAGATATGTCATCCTTTATGGATCTAGAAAATATGTCTGCGGTTCTCTATTAGACACTATGGACAAATTTAGCTCAACATTCCGTGATTCAAACTTAATCACTCTTAAACGTTCCTTATTGGATCATATATTATGTTAAGTTATCATCATGGTTTTCTAAGATAGAACCTATGTCTCAACATAGTGGATGATGATCATCCTTTTCTTTCTTTCAACCATTGATGTTAAACTTAATACTGTTCCTAACTTAAGTTATTACGGACTAGTTCCTTAATTAACTTCTATTCTGAAATCCTTTTCAAAGTCTTTAAGGAATACTACATAATATCATAATACACTTATTATCAACTTATACACCCTATAAATCATTATTTATTGGTATTTGCGCTTTTATTCTTAACACACTTAAGAATCACTCTATAAGCTCCTACTCAAAATATGTTCCTAACATATGTGGGTATGAGTCACTACTCTTACTCGAACTATGTTCCTACATTTTTGAATTTGAGACTTATATTGCTCCCACTCAAAAATATGTTGTTCACATATTGTTTTAGGAAGACTTTATAGCTCCCACACAATTTCATGCAAATTGCATATCCACTCACTATTTTGAACAATTTCAAAATTCTTTGATCAAATATCAAACTTGGAGTTTTACTATGAGATACAAGTACTTTACCAGTTTTAAATCCACTAGATATTTAGCACACTTGAATCAAATTCATCTGAATTCGTCCATTACTTGACAAATTGTGCTTTTGTCATTCACCCCTTTTTCCACTATGGCTTTGCAGTCATTTGGGAAAATTCCAAGTAACCCCTTTTACTTGTGAGATTTAGCAACGAAATGCTTTCTAATCTCAAGGGAATTTTGCTTCTAGGATTTCTCATAATTTTAGTGTACCATTATTTCCTTAGTAGTTCATAGGTATGTCATATTCCAAGAATCATGACAAATGATTCACAAATGTCTCCATACAAGATATGGGTTACATTTTGAATCCTACTTCATGTAGTGAAAACACTAGTGGGGAAAACATAATGATCATTATCATTGATTCTTTCCTTTGTGAAGAGAAACGTTCAGGAACATTTTCTGTTGCGCTTCTCAACACTCTGATGCAGGGTTTTGAATCCTCATCATGTTTTTCACTATCTTCCATTTGCTCCATAATTGAGAAATAACACTCAATGCGAACTTTCTCAAAAATGTACCAAAATCCAAGCAATACAAGTTTTGCTTCTCTTTTGGTTTCAGCTATGGATTTCGTATTCAAAGTTTCCAATGAATACTCTACAAGGACCTATTCGCTATTGTTTTGGTTATATCAAATAATCCCAAAACTTTTACGACGATCCATACTTGAGATTGAGCCGATCTCACGAATCCAGATGGTTAACTATATATTCTAATTGAGTGCTAACTATTTCTAACTAATGGTCTCTACATCTACACTACAATGATTTCTTTGGCGCCATCTATTCACCCATTTTGATATCTAATATCATATTGTGATGCCTTGCATTTTGACATTTCAAAACACTTTGCATTCCACAATTTTTCTTCATGCCATTCTTATAACGTGGAATTCCATTACTATTGATCAAATCATAGTAATTAGATTCTTATTTATATGTATACCCTTTGTTTATGAAACACTTTTATCATATCAAATAGTTTCATATTCATGTTTCCTTTGGTAAACTGCTTTACACATTTAAACTATCATATACTGATAATTACCATTTTTCTTAAAACACAATACATCGAATATGTATTTACTTTTAACAATTCATAAAAACACTTTGTATTCAAGTAATACACGGTGTTCAAGTTATTTTGCCGAACTTAGGCATGATTTATATGTGATAAGAAATCAAATGACTTTCACATATTATCACATAACTTTGAATTCAAACAATGGTTTCATTCATTAATGAACATATCATTAAGTTGGGTATTTTAAAACATTTCAATATTTTACAAATGTTAATTAGTTTCAAAACAAGGATAATTCACACGTAATCGAACAAGATATGAACATGAATAGAAATCATTTCATAAAAGTGGAACAACTATTTGTTACAAACTCATATGAATAATCGTCTCACAAAGTGTGAGACACGCTAAAGAAGTTCATAATCTTTTGATTACAATAATCATCCTAAACATAAACTAAGTGATAAATGTTGACGGAGAGTGTTGTTGGCCATCATCATCATGCTCGCCATCAACACGCAACGTCACCTCCTCTCCAGCAAGCACCTCTCATGAAGAAGGACCTATTTTTAGTAAAATAGAACAAGTATCAAATATACTTAACACTGCAAATGTGTTTGCAAGATTATACCATTTATAAAATTGTATATCAAATATATACCTTCGTCATTGACGACCTCGGCGACAACGGGTTCAACCATCACATTCTTGAGATGTGATATGAACCTGTGGAATTCCTGTGATTTCATGTTGCCTCTCATAATGCAAGTCCTGACTTGTGTTTGGTAGCTTGGTGGTAGCGACCGCAGCACAACGCCATTTGCAAAAGAGCCCATCATCCAGCTATCCAGGAAGTATGCAGGCCTCATGTATGCATCATGCATGCGCTCCAAATGGTCGTCAAGTGATGAGTTCTCCTCCATCTTAATGGAGAGGAAGTCTCCCATTAGCTCATGCTCCCATATGCGTGCTTGTTCCACAAAATGTATCCTAAGATGTAGCATTACTGTACGAGGGTTGACATTACCCACGACAGGCCACAACTCGTCCACCATTTCGGAATGCATTGTAACTGAAATTAAGGAGGCCATCTTTCGACGGTGATAGTGGTCTTCCCGCTGCTCTGGGGTCTCTAGAAACAGGGCTGCTCAAAATCCTTCTCATCGAGTATATAGTCGACCACATTATTCTCGCTAAGGAGAACGTGGAGACGCGCAACCCATATAAAGAAGTTAGATCCGTCTAGCCAGAGCTTCTCTCCTTTTAACCAATCGTTAATAGGAAAGGTAACATTGGGGAGAACCTTTTCTACATTTATAATTGCAAAAGGAATTTAGACTAAGTTTGTAATTAAATGAGTTAATAATAACTCCAATCAGAAACACCTATCCCCTGAAGGGTTCCTAGTGATAACACGACCCCTTTTCCCCACATCTCCCACAATTAGCATGACCATCAATGTGGGTTCTAGGATGGACGCTAAACGTCGGTCACATCATTCATGCGACTCGTGCTCGATATTTCGACCATCTGCGTTCTAAGGCCACGTCTCTGTAACGTGCTAGGCTCACCAACTCAACCTTAGTGTATTTGATGTGCAACATGGCTTACACCCACTGTATGCGAACGTAGATATGTCTGACACCCGATCATCACGGCCTAGCTCATACCGAAGAACTTTCTTGGTGGTGCACACTAAGGGGGAACACAATCATTGGTAATTTTAACAGGGATCATCTTATTAGGCTACCATCGAGTATCTAATACTAGCACACAATAATATATACAAACAAAAACATTGAATGTAAATGCGATGTGATATGGTCCTTCACGCCGTGATCTCCATCCGTCGTCACCGGATTCCGGCGCTAGGGTTCCGGCACCGTAGGCACCAGGGTACCGGTGTCTTTCCGGCGTGGTAGTCCGCCTCCATGACTATCTACTACGTAACACAAGGTAATCACTTTACCTTTGCCACAACCATATCACAAAGCAATGCCCCCTGCAAAACAAAGTTAGACGCCTATACTTTATCTTTGCATGTTTTACGTGGCTGAATGGGCTTTCGCACAAGAACCGTTCTTACCTACGAAATTTCAGCATAACACTGATCAAGTAGTTGTCTCTACTACACCCCTTTCGGGGCCCTCCGTTGCAAATGGCATACCAACTAATGTGAGAGAGACAGATACCCCCCCTAAGCCACTTTATACGGTACAAGCCTTATGTCAAGCGTGGACCAGTCTCGCGAATGAACGCGTAAAGTCGGTTGGGGGCGCTTCATCAAGCATTACTACGGTATACACAAGTACACGTGGGAGGGTAACAACTAAAAGATCAATGCCCACATGCTACATCTCGTGTGTTCTACCCGTACTAGCATTACTATGCATAGATCTAGCTCTGATACCACTGTAGGGGTTCCGCGTATGAAAACAATAATTTTTTACCCTACGCCCCTGAACCCCTGATGTTGCCAGGACCTATCTATTAGTAATACAGTAACGGAAGGGGCTTTTCATGAACTTACCCTTGAAGACCGAAAAGCATTGTCAACGCTCAGGAGAGCGTGGTTGATGTAGACGAGCCGAACCCGCCCTCAAGGTCGTGATGAAGTCCTTACGCTCCTGCGGCTCCAACGACTTGAGTGCCTCAAGTGTGACACCTTGAGCGGAGTTACACATGTCTGGTGCCTAACGATAAATCCCGCTTCCCCGATCTAGCAGCAGTTGCGGAAGTAGAGCTCCTAGATCCGAATCCCGTGGCGCGACGACGCTTTGTGATGAAGATGTCTCTCATTCGCGCAGTTCGAACTTGGGACCACGATCACGAGAGAGAGAGAGAGAGAGAGGAGAGAGAGAATATCAATTGGAGGTCTCCCCAAAAGTGAGGAACCTTTATTGAATATTGTGTGTATTTATCTGGCCAAATACCCCCACTATATATAGTGGGAGGGGAGGTACTACCTCCCTCAAAGTCCCAGGGTGGGACTAAAGGAGAGGAGAGGGGGACGGTGGCGCCGCAAGCCACACCCATGGGCCCCGCACGGCGGGGGGGGCTGGCCCACTAGGGTGCCGGCCACCCCCTCTGGCCCTTCTCCCTCTTGCCTTTCCCTAATGGGCCCTCTTCCCTCCGTAATTGGCCCATTAAGCCTTTTGACCTTTAAATTAATTTTTCTATTTTATTAAATAATTATGAATAAATGATTAAATCAATATTTAACATCCATTCACGTATTATTCAATCTCTGTGGCTATGGAACACCTTCCACCTCCACTCCGGACATCCTCCGGACTTACCGAAACCCTTCCAGTTTTCTCTCTACTATTCTTCAGCGATCCTTCTGATCCTATAAACACTCTCTAAGCATCATCAAACCCTTAAGCGTGATACCCTATGGTTCGGGAACACTCCATACATGGTTGGGACACTCCCGGACCAATGATCAACAGAGGGACCTGGATGGCCATGTCACCCATGTGCGTTCCACGAAGATCTTTTGTTGTTTGAACCGGGACGGTCGTGTCTTATTCCCTTTGTCTCTCGATACTTGCATTGCCCGAGATCTGATCAATGACATCACCATGTCGTGTTCAATCTCGTTACTGAACAATGGTACTTGACTCATTCCGACAAGTGATATCCCTATGATCAAATCACACGTTATGCAGCTATTGGATATAACTTCTCCTGAGTGGGCTCTTAAGTATCTTTTAGTCACGTGGATGGACAAATCCCGCTCTTGACATATATTGCCTCTACGGTTTCCTCCGAGTACTTTAACACACCTTTATAACTACTTTATTACCAAGTGGCGCTTGATGCTATCTAAGCACTCTTGGGAGACAGTGATTGATATAGCCTCACGGTCTAAGGAATAGTCTACGAGGATCCATTTCTAATCATCGTAACTTAAACTTCGTGACATGATCGGGTCACGATTTTTAGGTTGGGTATTGGTTCATCATCTCATTATCATAATGAGTTGACTCCATTTCCAACTAGCATAAATGCCACATGATCAGGAAACTTGATCATATGTTGACCAATGAACTAGTGACTAGACTTTCACTAGGAACCCCAGATTGTTTATATATCACACGTGTATTGTTGTTTCCACTCAATATAGTTATAGCATGATATAAAACTTAATCATAAACTTTATGAAATATGATAATAGTCCTTATTACTATTTGTCTCTAGGGCATATTTTCAACATTTTCGTGTGGTGGCTTGGCTGGACAACATCAGCCAGATGCCAAGGGAGAAAGTACTGCTCATCGAAGAGCCTGATGACCTCATGGAGGAATACAAAGGACTAGTCCTTCCCAGTGATGCCCTGATCCCCCTAGAGAAGTTCATGTTGTGCTACATTATTAGGATCCGTCTAGTACGTGTGGAGGACATGATAGAAGACGGCTACGACCCACGGCAAGGGGACAATGGTGAAGACGATCAAGCCGGTGGCAACCGCGACGACTACTATGGGGTGTTCGACCATGCTGGTGGCCGGGACAGGCGAGGGGGCAAGAACTAGGGCTCGTGTGGGGCGCAGCATCACCATCACGAGGCGCGTGGTGAGGAGGTGCGGCGGCTTCGGCAGAGATACTCCGGTGAGACTTGGAGCGGCAGCCGCCGTGCTGCCATCAGCTCCCCCTTGAGGTCGAGCCATGGCCCCAGGTGGAGGAGAAAAAGATGAGGTACGCAACGATGGCATGGACGTTGGGGACCGCAGTGGGGAGCAGCTTTTAGGGAAAAGCAGTAAAGGGCAGACGCTAGATGACGTGGAGCGTTCTTTTGACCAGGGCAACGTGCCCTTTCTTCGGTTGGAGGACCCCACGGGGAATGACCGTTCGGTGGATGGGAAGATTCCTTGTCCGCTTGTGGAGGGTCCCACCACGACGGCCACCCCGCCCTGGAGCATGCTCCCTCATGTTGTTGTTGTGGACACGGGGGTTCAGATCAGTGTTGCTCCCGCCCTAGACCTTGTTGTTTCTATGGACACAAGAGTTCAAATCAAGGATGGGGCAACCCCGCTACGTGGAGATGACGTGTATTTTCCTGCATAGAGACCGGACGTGGTGGATTCATATACCTCCTCTGGTGACCGTATCGGGCAGGAGTGCCACTTCCCTCATCGGGTCTTCTTCCATCGCCTGAGGACAAGTTGCTGAGCGCGTGGTCGATGTCAGACTTGTTGGGCTCCCCCCGATCAGTGCTAGACATGCTGGATGTTTTCTCTGTCAACCTTTCGTCTGTGAACTCAGGCTCGGGGCAGCAGCAGTTTCCCTCTGCCGCGGATGGAGGCACACCACCTACGGGAGCTCCTGCAGAGGCACCGGGCTCGGGCGCCTTCCGTGTAGCATATAAGAAGGCCATCAACTCGGTCCTAGGAAGACAAGTGGCCAAGCACTGCAGACACAAGAAGTAGTACCCTGGGCCGGTAAGGAGGATTGGACGTATTGGTGGACGCTCTGCGCTAGGTACCCCGATACGACAGCAGCAGCGCACTCTCATCACCAGGCTGGGGATTGCCCGGGAGGGCGAAGTGATCGGCGATGATGGCCTGGATGCTTACTTGGACCTGTTTGCGAGACCCTTGCGCGAGCAACACATTGATGTTGTGCTTCGTCTGTTTGGATGGTTGCTGGAGGCCCTACCCCTGTTCGAGGATGCACCAGTGGAGTGCCTTATCTGATCAGTGTTTTTTCTCCATGTAGTCTCCTTTCGAAAGCATTTCCCCTACTGTAATAATGGATGATCCGAACCTTTGCAGTGGAATTTGGAATGCACGTGGTTTGAACTCCCCGGCACATCGGCTTGCGGTCTCTCAAGTCCTTTCACCGGCCAGAGCCGCGGTGGTTTGCTTGCAAGAGACTAAGATGGCGGTCATCTCAGACCACGTGGTGAGGGAGTGCCTCGACCCCTCATTCGACAAGTTATACTTCTTACCAGCTGCGGGGACCTGTGGAGGCATCCTGCTTGCCTGGCAATCCAGCCTGGTCACTGTCTCGCACCCGCACCTCTCGGATCACTCTATCACGACCCGCATTTCGATGGGCGTGGATCATAGCTGGTGGTTCACTAGAGTTTATGGACCCCAGAGTGATGCCGACAAGCAGGCCTTTCTCCAGGAGTTGCAGGACATTCGGGATCATAGTCAACCCGGAAGATAAGAACCAGGGAACCCTGCAACATCGCATGATGGCCTGGTTCCGTAGAACGGTCGCAACCCTGGAACTCAAAGAGCTCTACCTCAACATTCATAGATTCACCTGGACCAACGAGTGAGCACAGCCAACTATGGAAAGGCTTGACAGGGTCTTCTCGATCGTGGACTGGGAGGCTCGCTACCCGATGCCTTCCTCTCAGCTATGTCTTTGGACCCATCTGATCATTGCCCTCTGCTGCTCAGCCTCGCGCCGGACCTGCGAAGAGGACGGAGGTATCAATTCCATTCCTTCTAGCCTAAAGTAGATGCATTCATGGAGGTGGTCGAAGCCGCGTGGTCGAGACAGCAGTGGGAACCAAAACCGTTCAAGAGGTTGGACATGAAGTTGCGGGTCGTGGCCAAGGATCTCTCCTGATGGAGTGCCAAATTCATAGGCAATGTCAAAATGCAAATCCTCATGGCCACAGAGTTGATCCTCTACTTCAATGTCTCAATGGAGAGCGAACCGCTTTCGCCCTAGGAGTGTGGGCTCCATTGCCTCAAAAAGAAAAAGCTACTAGGGTTGGCCTCCCTAGAACGGACACTAGCTAGGCAAAGATCTCAGATCCTCTGGCTTCGTGAGGGGGATGCTTGCACGCGTTTCTTCCATACTCACGCTAGTCACAGGAGGAGGAAGAACTTCATCGGGTACCTCCTAGTAGATGATGTTCGGCTCTCGGAGCATGCAGAGAAGGCGGAAGCCATGGACAGTTTCTTTGAGAAATTGCTCGGAGTGGATGCTGACCGACCTTTCTCTCTTGACCTGGACTTCTTGGGGCTGCTCCCCGTGGACCTCCAGCACATTGATGGGGCCTTCACGGAAGAGGAGGTGTTGTCGGCCATCCGGGCATGCCCCTAGACAAGTGCCCTGGTCTAGATGGATTCTCTGCTCGATTCTTCGTGACCTGTTGGGCCATTATCAGGGGGTGTCATGGAGGCCTTCCACTCACTTTCTCGGCTGGACTGCCGTGGATTTGGCACGGTGAACAATGCCATGGTCACACTGTTGCCCAAGAAGCAAGGTGCAAAAGAGCTTAGAGATTTCAGGCCCATCGACTTAATCCACGGCATTGCCAAATGGGTCACCAAGGTGATCGCGAACCGCATTATCCCCATACTGCCGCAAATGGTTGGGGTGCACCAGTGCGCTTTTGTGTGTGGATGTTGCTTACACGACAACTTCATGATGTTTCAGGGGACAACGCGTAAGCTGCATGCCAGCAAAACTCCCGTAGTCCTACTCAAGCTGGACATCACCAAGGCATTCGACACGGTGGATTGGGCCTTCCTGTTAGAAGTCCTAAAGAAGCTAGGCTTCGGGGAACGCCTCCTCTCATGCATATGCATGCTGCTCTACACAGCCTCCACATGTATCCTCCTAAATGGCTACGCATGTGCGAAAGTGGTCAACCGACGGGGCCTTCAGCAAGGAGATCCTCTCTCCCCGCAATTGTTCATCCTGCTGATGGAAGTCTTCCACCTGATGATCGTGAAAGTCGAAAGCCTGGGCCTTCTCTCCTAGCTCTCGGCATCAGACCTGCGACAGCGTACCTCGATCTACGCGGACGATGTGGTCACTTTCCTTCGACCAATAGTAGTAGACTTCCAGGTGATCTCTAGGATCATCGTCGATTTTGGTGCGGCGTCTAGCCTCTGCACCAACTTCTCTAAGTGCTCGGTCAACCTGATAAGATGCTCCGAGGAAGACCGAACGCTGGTAGCCCAGGACCTACAGTGCCCTATCATTCAGTTCCCGCTCCGCTATCTAGAACTAACGCTCTCCCTACGCAAACCTTTAGCAGCGCAGCTTCAGTCGTTGGTTGACCTAGTGGCATCTAAGCTGCCATCGTGGAAAGCCTCTATGCTCAACCGAGGGGGCCGGCTAGAGCTGGTCAAGACGACTCTTTCCACCATCCCCATCTTCACCATGATGTCCCTTGACATCCCTATAGAGATCATCATCGCCATCGAGAAAATCATACGGGACTTCCTCTAAAACGGGAGAAAGGATGTGCATGGTGGCCACTGCCTGATGGCGTGGGATAGGGTGTGCATGCCAAAGGAGATGGGGGGCCTTGGCATCCCCAACTTGCGCCTTAGGAATGTGGCGCCAAGAACCAGGTGGATGTGGCTAAAGCGCATGGGTTTGGATAAGCCATGGCAATATCTTGACATTCGAGTCCCAAGATTATCTAGACACCTCTTCGACACGGCAACTACCTCGGTGTTAGGAGATGTTGCCACAACTCTGTTTTGGATGGATAAGTGGCCACCATGTGGACGCATCAGCGACATAGCGCCAAACCTGGTCGCGCTGGTGCCTGTGAGTGTGGCCAGCACGCGGAAGGTCCGCGAAGGCATCACCGACGGATGGTTGCACGACATCTCCTCTGATATGGGTGCGGCAGCAATCAGGGAGCTCCTAGAAGTAGCAGACCGGCTAGAGGAAGTTAACCTAACCGAGGGCACGCAGGACGTCTTTAAATGGAGCTAGGATCCAAGCAATTGTTATACTGTTGTCAGGAGTAATAGCTTGTATTAGTTCTTGGAGAACTCATCACTTGGTAGATGGCTCACATAGAGCATGAAGATGGAGATCATCATGGTGGACAGGTTCTATGACGATGGAGATCACCATGAGAAAATGGGCCATACTGTATCACATCTATGTGAATTCTATTCTTATATGTTTTACTACTATGCATGCTTAGGTGATAGAAGTAGAACGATCCCTCACAAAGTTTAAGTTATACCATGCCCTCCCAACCAAACCTTGCACCATCCTATGCCATGTAAAATCGTTGGTGGGTCTATGAAATTAGGGTGCCACGGTTTTCCTTGGTTGGATGGGTTTGTATCGGATACCTACACGCATAAGGGTTGGTGAGCTTAACAAAGTCATCTTAACAGTTAAGGACCTTGGGGCATAAAGGTTGGGCGCCTAGTTTTGACATAGAGATGTCACCCAACAACAAGAGTCATATGTGATATGATTAGCAAAAGCTGCTTACCGATTTACCTTGTCTTCTAGCAGTGATGCTAAAGCTCACTAGTCGACTTGTTAATTGTGGATCTTGAATCACTTAGTATCAATAGAGGGATGTTGATTTAAGTGGGAGTATATGCTATTAAATTGTTTAATATGTTTTACTCTTTCATGGTTACATGGCTTAGTATTTTGCATGTTTTCATGTTGTAGATAAATGGCACTGAACACTTCATCACCTTTTGCTTTGCGTTCGATTCTTGAAAAAGATCAACTAAATGGAACAAACTTTTTGGACTGGGTCCGTAACCTGAGAATTGTTCTCAGGTCTGATAAAAAGGAAACTGTTCTGGATACCCCAATCCCGGATGAACCTGCTGTTAAGGCAACTGCTGCCCTTAAGAATGCCTACAAGAAAGCATGTGATGAATCTCTTGAGGTTAGATGTCTTATGCTTGCATGCATGGAACCTGATCTTCAAAAGCAGTTTGAGGATCAAGAAGCATACGATATGATTGTCGCGCTTAAGGACATGTTCTAGACTCAGGCTAGGACTGAGAGGTACAATGTTGCCAAGTCCTTTGTGGAATGCAAGCTGGCAGAGGGAGCAGCTATAGGCCCACATATGATCAAAATGGTTGCTTACAGTCAGACTTTGGAAAAGCTTGGTTTTCCATTAGGCCAAGAGTTGGCTACTGATTTCATTTTGGCGTCTCTTCCATCTAGCTATGGGTATTTCATTTCGAACTACCATATGCATGGGGTGGAGAAGGGCCTTAATGAGTTATGTGGGATGCTAAAGACAACAGAATGTGACATTAAGAAGAGTGCAGGGCATAGCCATGTGATGGCTCTGCAGAACAAGCCTAGCTTCAAGAAAAAGGGCACTTCTTGGCAGAAGAAGGGCAAGGCTAAGGATACGATCCCTAAGCCAAACCATACACCCAAGCAAAAGGCTGGACCTGTAGGAGACATTGAGTGTTTCTTTTGTCATGAATATGGCCACTGGAAGAGAAACTGCAACAAGTACCAGGCTTCTTTGAAGAAGAGTGGAAGTAAGAGTACTTCCCACTCAGGTACGCTTGTTGTAAATGTTGTGGACATTTTTCTCACAGATTCTTATGTTAGCTCTTGGGTATTTGATACCGGATCAGTTGCTCATATTTGCAATTCGATGCAAGGGCTAAAAAGGACTAGAGAAGTGCAGAAAGGTGAAGTGGACTTTCGCGTCAGAAATAAAGCAAGGGTTGCTGCATTATTCGTCGGCGTCATGGAGCTTCACCTTCTGTCAGGATTTATTACGGAGTTGAATAATTGTTATTACATTCCTAGTATGGGTCGAAACATTTTATCACCTTCATGTTTGATGAGGGATGGTTATTCATTTGCGAGTACAAACAATGGTTGTGTAATCTCTAAGAATGATATGTTTGTGGTTGATGCTCCCATTGTGAATGGGTTATTTATTTTAAATCTTGATGATGCATCTGTTTACAATGTTAGTGCTAAAAGGCTTTGGCCTAATGATTTGAGTCCTACCTATTTATGGCATTGTCGTTTGGGGCATATAAGTGAAAAGCGCATGAAGAAGCTCCATGGTGATGGTCTTCTAACTTCGTTTGATTTTGAATCATACGAGACATGTCAAGTTTGTTTACTTGGAAAGATGACCAAGATGCCTTTTACGGGTTTTCCCGAGAGAGCGACAGACTTGTTGGAACTCATACATACTGATGTATGTGGACCAATGAGCACGACAGCCAGAGGAGGATATCACTACTTCATTACTTTCACTGATGATTTCAGTAGATATGGCTATGTCTACTTGATGAAGCATAAATCTGAAACTTTTGAAAATTTCAAAGAGTTTCAGAGGGAGGTAGAGAATCAACATGGCAAGAAAATAAAGGCCTTGCGATCTGATCGTAGAGGTGAATATTTGAGTCACGAATTTAGCAATCATCTTAAGAGTTGCGGAATTGTTCCACATCTTACGCCGCCTGGAACGCCTCAAAGAAATAGGGTCTCCGAACGGCGCAATCGAACTTTGTTGGACATGGTTCATTCGATGATGAAGGATTTATTACGGAGTTGAATAATTGTTATTACATTCCTAGTATGGGTCGAAACATTTTATCACCTTCATGTTTGATGAGGGATGGTTATTCATTTGCGAGTACAAACAATGGTTGTGTAATCTCTAAGAATGATATGTTTGTGGTTGATGCTCTCATTGTGAATGGGTTATTTATTTTAAATCTTGATGATGCATCTGTTTACAATGTTAGTGCTAAAAGGCTTTGGCCTAATGATTTGAGTCCTACCTATTTATGGCATTGTCGTTTGGGGCATATAAGTGAAAAGCGCATGAAGAAGCTCCATGGTGATGGTCTTCTAACTTCGTTTGATTTTGAATCATACGAGACATGTCAAGTTTGTTTACTTGGAAAGATGACCAAGATGCCTTTTACGGGTTTTCCCGAGAGAGCGACAGACTTGTTGGAACTCATACATACTGATGTATGTGGACCAATGAGCACGACAGCCAGAGGAGGATATCACTACTTCATTACTTTCACTGATGATTTCAGTAGATATGGCTATGTCTACTTGATGAAGCATAAATCTGAAACTTTTGAAAATTTCAAAGAGTTTCAGAGGGAGGTAGAGAATCAACATGGCAAGAAAATAAAGGCCTTGCGATCTGATCGTAGAGGTGAATATTTGAGTCACGAATTTAGCAATCATCTTAAGAGTTGCGGAATTGTTCCACATCTTACGCCGCCCGGAACGCCTCAAAGAAATAGGGTCTCCGAACGGCGCAATCGAACTTTGTTGGACATGGTTCATTCGATGATGAAGGATTTATTACGGAGTTGAATAATTGTTATTACATTCCTAGTATGGGTCGAAACATTTTATCACCTTCATGTTTGATGAGGGATGGTTATTCATTTGCGAGTACAAACAATGGTTGTGTAATCTCTAAGAATGATATGTTTGTGGTTGATGCTCTCATTGTGAATGGGTTATTTATTTTAAATCTTGATGATGCATCTGTTTACAATGTTAGTGCTAAAAGGCTTTGGCCTAATGATTTGAGTCCTACCTATTTATGGCATTGTCGTTTGGGGCATATAAGTGAAAAGCGCATGAAGAAGCTCCATGGTGATGGTCTTCTAACTTCGTTTGATTTTGAATCATACGAGACATGTCAAGTTTGTTTACTTGGAAAGATGACCAAGATGCCTTTTACGGGTTTTCCCGAGAGAGCGACAGACTTGTTGGAACTCATACATACTGATGTATGTGGACCAATGAGCACGACAGCCAGAGGAGGATATCACTACTTCATTACTTTCACTGATGATTTCAGTAGATATGGCTATGTCTACTTGATGAAGCATACATCTGAAACTTTTGAAAATTTCAAAGAGTTTCAGAGGGAGGTAGAGAATCAACATGGCAAGAAAATAAAGGCCTTGCGATCTGATCGTAGAGGTGAATATTTGAGTCACGAATTTAGCAATCATCTTAAGAGTTGCGGAATTGTTCCACATCTTACGCCGCCCGGAACGCCTCAAAGAAATAGGGTCTCTGAACGGCGCAATCGAACTTTGTTGGACATGGTTCATTCGATGATGAGCTAGTTGGATTTACCATTATCATTTTGGGGTTACGCTCTAGAAACAACAACTTTCACACTAAACAGGGTACCATCTAAATCCATAGTTAAGACACCATATGAGATGTGGACTGGAACGAATCCCAATTTGTCTTTTCTAAGGATTTGGGGTTGTGATGCATTTGTCAAGCGACTTCAGCCGAACAAGCTAACATCCAAATCGGATAAATGCATTTTCGTGGGATACCCAAGGGAAATCTTAGGGTATTACTTCGACAACTGAGAAGAGGGCAAAGTGTTTGTCGCTCGTAGCGGTGTTTTCCTAGAGAAAGAGTTTCTCACAAAGGGAACGAGTGGAAGGTCGGTGCGACTTGAAGAAGTTCAAGATAAGCAAGTCGGGGATGCTTCTACGAGTGATGCTATTGTAGCAGAACAAGTTGAGGAACCCGTGGCAATAGAAGCACCATAACCACGAAGGTCGGCGAGGCTCCGCGAAGTGCGGGAATTATTATTGTTAGACAATGATGAGCCTGTGACCTATGCAGAAGCGATGGTGGACCCAGACTCTGAGAAATGGCTGATTGCCATGAGATCTGAGATAGAGTCCATGGGAGACAATCAAGTTTGGAACTTGGTTGACTTGCCTGATGGCTTTAAAGCCACCGAGTGCAAATGGATCTATAAGAAGAAGATTGATATGGATGGAAATGTTCACATCCATAAAGCTTGAATTGTTGCAAAAGCTTTTCGACAAGTTCAAGGAGTTGACTACGATGAGACTTTCTTACTCGTAGAGATTCTTAAATCTATACAGATCATTCTAGCCATTGCTGCATATTTCGACTATGAGATATGGCAGATGGATGTCAAGACGGCTTTCTTAAATGGAATCCTTACTGATGACGTGTATATGATGCAGCCCGAAGGTTTTGTCGATCCAAACAATGCTGGAAAAGTATGCAAACTTCAAATGTCTATTTATGGGCTGAAGCAAGCATCTCGGAGTTGGAACATTCGATTTGATGAAGTTGTAAAGGAGTTTGGATTCATCAAAATCGAACAAGAACCTTGTGTGTATAAGAAAGAAAGTGGGAAATCACTTGTGTTTCTAATCTTATATGTGGATGACATATTATTGATTGGAAATGACATTCCTATGCTCGAGTCTGTTAAGACCTCATTGAAAAATAGTTTTTCTATGAAGGACTTGGGAGAAGCGGCATATATTCTGGGTATCAAGATCTATAGAGATAGATCAAGGAGGCTAATTAGATTAAGCAAGAGTACGTACATTGACAAAGTGTCGAAACGGTTCAGCATGGAAGAGGCTAAGAAGGGGTTCTTGCCCATGTCTCACGGCATTAAACTCAGCAAGACTCAGTGTCCTTCGACCACTGATGAGCGAGAACGCATGAGTAGGGTTCCATATGCTTCGGCTATTGGATCCATCATGTATGCAATGACATGTACTCGCCTAGATGTTTCCTATGCTCTAAGTGTTACGAGCAGATATCAGGCTGATCCAGGTGAAAGCCACTGGACAGCGGTAAAGAATATCCTTAAGTACTTGAGAAGGACAAAGGATATGTTCCTAGTTTATGGAGGTGAGGTTGAAATCAGTGTAAAGGGTTACACAGATGCGAGTTACCTTAACGACTCAGATAACTCCAAATCGCAATTAGGTTATGTGTTTGTCATGAATGGTGGTGCTGAGAGCTGGAAAAGTTCCAAGCAAGATATAGTGGCCTCCTCTTCAACAGAAGCTGAATATATTGCCGCCTTGGAGGCTGCAAAGGAAGCTGTTTGGATTAGGAAATTCCTGATTGCTCTTGGTGTGGTTAAGGGCGCGTCCAATCCCATGGACATTTATTGTGACAACAATGGTGCTATTGCACAAGCCAAGAAACCTACACGGCACTAGAAGAACAAACAGATTCGCATGCGTTACCATCTGATTCGTGAGTTCATTGATGATGGTAGTGTCATGTTATGCAAAATACATATTGACTCAAATGTTGCTGATCCCTTAACAAAGCCACTCCCGCAGCCTGCGCGTGAAGCGCACACAAGAGCAATAGGTATTAGATACTATCTAGATTGACTTTAGTGCAAGTGGGAGACTGAAGGAAATATGCCCTACAAGCAATCATAGAGATGATTGTATTTCATATGTATCTATGAGTTTTTATAATGTTCCTTGAATATCCATATATCAGGCAACTTGTATTGATTGGCAATTATGTGAATTGTTTGTGAAACTCTTTACTTGTATGGTTATCTAATTGTTGTCCCTAGTTAGAGTTCATGTGAGGACACACGTGAATATTAGACTAGCACATCGATTGGTTGATGACTATGTTTCGCAAGTCATTGACATGGAGATGTCAAACCAATGATGTGGACACATGTTATGAACATGGGGTTGGACTGACCCAACTTGAGACTAGCAATAATACTTGTAGCTCTCTCTACACATCATGTACGTTTTGTCCTCGGACCTGAGATTGTCACATGTACTTGAGATGTGGATCGACCTACCTTGGGGCTATCAAACACTACTCCGTAACTAGGTAGTTATAAAGGTAGCTTTCGGGTTTTTCCTGATACATACTGCAAGGCATTGGTCAATCAAGACGGGATTTGCCCCTCTCTACTTGAGAGAGATATCTCTGGGCCCCTCGAGTGATCGGATCCAGAAATGCATGGTCGTGCTACATATGGTTAAGATTTAACCTAGTAAAGGGATTCTGAATCACCGTATCGAGAAAGAGAGGTCAGCTTGGAGCTAGACCAAATATCGTGAGGCAAAGGGAAAAACATGTACTCAACCTTGTGATGGTTCGTCTGAATGATCTTTATATGCGTTTAGGAGTTGGCACGTCTTGCTAGAGGCCGCTACTAACTATTGACGGAGTAAGTGTACTCGTGTCATATCTATACGTGTATGAACCTATAGGGTCACACACTTTAGGGGCTGGAAGCCTAATGATGATTGGATCCGGATTAGACCAGGCTTAGGCTACTAATGGGCTGCTAATGTAGAAGCCCACCAGGGAAGCCCATATAAGAGAGAGTGAGGCGAGCTGAATAGAGTTGAGTGATACGTCCATTTTGCATCACTATTCTATATCATAATTTACTGTTATTCATTGATATGTTTCATATTAAGAGATGATACTTATGTAATTTCATCTGTTTTTGCATGGTTGATGACTTTCGGAGCATGGACCGCTGCAGTCATGATTCAGATGGAAAAGGTGTTGTTTGGAGGTGAAATTCGCAAAGATCAGAAAATCCGGGAAAATACACAGAAAATCCTATTTTTCCAGAAGACGAAGAAAGCCAGAAGGGGAAGCGGGGATGGGCCACAGGGGGCCCACACCACCCCCTGGCGCGGGCCACCCCAGGCCGCGCCACTAGGTGGTGTGGCCGCCCTGGTCCACCTCCAGCTCTCCCCTCTAGCGTATATTATCCTCCCGAAACCCTAAGACTCGGGGAGCGACCACAAAAAGATTCCGCAGCCTCTGCGGGGTGGAAAACACCGAGAGAGAAAGATCTCTCCGGCAGACATAATTCTGCTAGGGGAATTCCTTCCCGGAGAGGGGAGATTGTCGCCATCAACACCTCCATCAAGCTAGACTTCATCAGGATCACCATCACCATCATCATCTCCATCACCACCATCATCTCCACTTCATACCGCTGTAACAATTGGGTTGAATCTTGCATAGTTCTTAGGGGAAACTTTCCCGGTGTTGATTACTCTTTGTAGTTGATGCTATTGAGTGAACCATTGAATTATTGTTTATGTTCAGATTGTTACACATCCTTATTTCATCTCTGATCATGATCCATATGATGTCTTGTGAGTAGTTCGTTTAGTTCTTGAGGACATGGGACAAGTCATGTTGTTAGTAGTGGAATTGTGTTGAGAAAGATTCAATGGTTTGATATTTAAGTTGTGGTGTACTTCTTCTAGTGGTGTCATGTGAACGTTGACTACATGACACTTCACCTATATGGGCCTAGAGGAATGCATTGTGTATTTGGCTACTAATCGTAGGGGTTGCGGGAGTGACAAAAACCTGAACCCCCGTTAGGAAACCATTGCACAAGGGACGTCGGGGTCTTAGAGTTTAAAGTTGTGGTTAGGTTTCTACCTTAATTACTTTCTTGTACTTACGGATGTTTGCAAGGGGTATAATCACAATTATGTATTAGTCCTAGGAAGGTCAGTACATTAGCACAGGTTCACCCACACAACACTTAGCAAACTAAAGAAGATTAATCAACTATATGAAGCGAAAGCACTTGACCGGCTTCCCGTGTGTCCTCGAGAACGTTTGGTCATCTTAAGTAATACAACCAGCTTGTCCTTTGCTGAACAAAGGATTGTGCCACTTGCTGCATTTATTCCTATTGTCTTTTATTTACTCGTACTTTATTTACTTGCATTATCAAAAACTCCTAAAAATCCGTTTGCTAAGTATTTCCAGAGAATTCCTGATCCATACCACTAGCCAGCACCTTCTGCTCCTCGTTGGGTTCGACACTCTTACTTATCGAAAATACTACGATACACCCCCTATACTTGTGGGTCATCAAGACTATTTTCTGGCGCCGTTGCCGGGGAGTGAAGCGCTATTGAAGAGTGGAATTGGTAAAGGAAACTTTTACTGTGAGTATTCTTTACTTCTGCTAGTTGCTTTATTTTTGTTATGGATAATTCGCTGAGTTTCTTGTTTGGTAATGCTACTACCACCGCTAAGGTAGTAGGTAAGCCACCACCTGCTGAGAATGATACTTTCAAAATACCTACAAGAATTATTGATCGTGTTATGGATAACTACTATGTTGGGGATGGAACTGTCCATCCCGGTGATCATTTGCTCTTTATACACGAATTATGCGGGTTGTTCAAGTGTGCAGGTATTACTACAGATCAAGTTAGGAAGAAGTTATTCTCATTATCGCTGAAAGGAAGAGCTGAGGAATGGTATAAGCTGTTGAAGAATGGTCAAGCTCTTGAATGGGAGGAAATAGTGCCTCTCTTTTATTCAAAGTTTTATCCTCCTAGTGAGATTCATAAAGATCGGAATCAAATATACAACTTTTGGCCTCTTGATGGAGAGTACAGCTCAAGCTTGGGGGAGATTGAAGTGACTAATGCTCAAATGTCCCATTCATGAGCTCCCCAACAATATTATTATCAATAACTTTTATGCAAGGCTTTCTCTTCATGATAAGGATTTACTGGATGCTGCTTGTGCTGGATCATTCACTCGCATGGAAGAAGAAGCTAAATGGGATCTTCTGGACCGTATTCAAGACAATGCTGAAGCATGGGAGAATGACAAAGGAAGAAAGTCAGGTAAAAATTATGATTATGAATGCATTGAATCTTTTATGGGAACTGATGACTTTCAAAATATGAAAAATGCTTATGGTCTAGACTCTCAAGTTATTACAAATTGTTTTAAGGCTTTTGCTTCTTATATTGAAATCCCAAAAAAAGGATGGAGCAAGTACCATGCACCTTATAAAGATATTGTTGATTGTGTTCCTATTGGGAGTACTGAGTTTTACACTATTGATCACATATTACATGAACCTTATATCGAGAAAATACCCTTCCCGGATAAGGTAAAGGATCATCCTATGATAACTAGTGTAATCACTAAAAGTGCAAAGAGAACTGTAAAACCTGATGAACAAATAAACATTGAACATGTTGTAGCAATTGTGAAAGACCTTGTCACTAAAAGTATAGAAGAAGGACACATAGTCTTTTGTGAGGATGCTTCTAATATTGTCTCACATCCTAATAAAGCTTAAAAGCTAGTGTCTCTGTGCTTTCTGTTAGAATAGGTGATCATTACTATTATGGTTTATGTGATATTGGTGCAAGTTCAAGTGTTATTCCTTATGAGCTTTATAAAGAAATTATGCATGAAATCAATCCCTGCGAATTGGAAGAGATTGATGTGGTTATTCACCTTGCTAATAGAGAGACCATTTCTCCAATTGGTATTGTGCAGGATGTAGAAGTTCTTTGTGGTAAGATTAAATATCCTGCTGATTTTCTAGTACTTGGTTCAACTGCTAGTAAAACTTATCCCATCATTTTTGGTAGACCTTTCTTGAGTACTTGTGGAGCTATTATAGATTGCAAAAGGGAGAAAATCTTGACTATTTTTTATGGGGAATATTATGAGTTTAATTTTTCGAAATTTACTAAAAGAACCTTGTGAAAATGAAACCCATAATGAGGATTTTCGAGTTGAACAACTTGCGTCTATTTCTCTTGCTCATAACAATGCTTTGCAGCAATTTATGGAAGACCACGAAAGTGAGATCTTCATGGAAGAAAGGAATGAGATTGACGAGATTCTCCGTCGTCAACCTAAGATGCTCAAGCATAACTTGCATGTAGAAGACTTGGGTACCACATTACCACCTAAAAAGGATCCGGTCTTTGATCTAAAACCCCTCCCTGACGATCTTAAATACGCTTACATTGATGATAAAAAGATATATCCTGTTATTATTAGCTCTAAACTTTCAGGGAAGGAAGAGGAACGATTATTGGAGGTTTTGAAGAAACACCGAGGGGCTATGGGCTATACTCTGGATGATTTAAAAGGGATTTCTCCTACTATATATCAGCATGCTATCAATATAGAACCAGATGCAAAGCCAGTAGTAGAGCACCAACGGCGTCTAAATTGTAAGATGAAGGAAGTGGTAAGAAATGAGGAATTGAAACTCCTTGATGCTGGTATTATTTACCCTATTGCTGATAGTGAATGGGTTAGTCCTGTTCATTGTGTTCCTAAAAAGGAGGAATTACTGTTGTTCCTAATGATAATGATGAGCTTATTCCCCAAAGAATAGTAGTAGGCTATAGAATGTGCATTGATTTGAGGAAAGTTAACAAAGTTACTAAGAAAGATCATTACCCACTTCCTTTTATCGATCAAATGTTAGAAAGGTTGTCTAAAAAGACCCATTTTTGTTTTCTTGATGGATATTCCGGTTTCTCTCAAATTGCTGTTAAACAACAAGATCAAGAAAAAACTACTTTTACATGCCCTTACGGAACCTATGCTTATAGACGTATGCCTTTTGGTTTATGTAATCCTCCTGCTACTTTTCAAAGATGCATGCCTGCTATCTTTCATGGTTTTTGTGAGGAAATTGTGGAAGTGTTTATGGATGACTTCTCGGGCTATGGAACTTCTTTTGATAATCGTCTGCACAACCTTGATAAAGTTTTGCAGAGGTGTGAAGAAACTAATCTTGTTCTTAATTGAGAGAAATGCCACTTAATGGTTAATGAAGGGATTTTCCTTGGGCATAAGGTTTCCGAAAGAGGCATAGAGGTGGATAGAGCTAAAGTTGAGGCAATTGAGAAAATGCCCTGCCCAAGAGACATCAAAGGCATTCGTAGTATCCTTGGTCATGTTGGTTTCTATAGAAGGTTTATTAAAGATTTCTCTAAGATATCAAAACCCCTCACTAATCTTCTTCAAAAATACGTACCCTTTGATGATGATTGTAAGGAAACTTTTGAAACTCTTAAGAAGGCTTTAACTACAGCTCCTATCGTTCAACCACCTGATTGGATTTTACCCTTTGAAATAATGTGTGATGCTAGTGATTTTGCTGTAGGTGTTGTCCTTGGGCAACGAATTGATAAAAAGTTAAACATTATTCATTATGCTAGTAAGACTCTTGATGCTGCTCAAAGGAATTATGCTACTACTGAAAAAGAATTCCTAGTTGTCGTTTTTGCTTGTGATAAGTTTAGACCGTATATTGTAGACTCAAAAGTCACCATTCATACTGATCATGCTGCTATTAAGTACCTTATGACGAAGAAGGATGCTAAGCCTAGGCTTATTAGATGGGTGCTGCTTTTACAAGAGTTTAATCTACATATTCTAGATAGGAAAGGTGCTCAAAATCCTATTGCTGATAATTTATCTCGGTTGGAAAATATCTCTTTTGATCCTGTGCATGTTAATGATAGTTTCCCGAATGAACAGTTGGCCGCAATAGGGGTAAGCTCACGAGGGAGCCCTTGGTATGCTGACTATGCTAACTTTATTGTCTCCAAGTATTTGCCTCCAACTTTCACAGCTCAGCAAAGAAGGAAGTTCTTTTATGATTTGAGGCATTATTTTTGGGATGACCCACATTTATATAAAGAAGGAGTGGATGGTATTATGCAAAGATGTGTTCCAGAATACAAACAAAAGGATATATTGCGGAAATGTCATGGTAGTGCCTATGGAGGACATCATGCGGGAGATAGAACTACGCAAAAGGTGCTACAATCAGGTTTCTATTGGCCTACCCTTTTTAAAGATGCAAGAAAATTCGTTTTATCTTGTGATGAGTGTCAGCGTGTTGGTAATATTTCTAGACGCAATGAAATGCCTATGAACTACTCTCTAGTTATTGAACCCTTTGATTGCTGGGGATTTGACTTTATGGGTCCTTTTCCTCCTTCGAAAGGTTATACTCATATTCTTGTTGTCGTTGATTATGTTACTAAGTGGGTAGAAGCCATACCTCAGAAGAGTGCTGACGGGGATACCTCTCTAAAAATGCTTCAGGATGTTATCTTCCCTAGGTTTGGAGTGCCTAGGTATCTCATGACTAATGGAGGTTCTCATTTCATTCATGGTAGTTTTAGAAAGACCCTTGCTAAATATGATGTTAATCATAGAATTGCTTCACCTTATCACCCCCAAACTAGTGGGCAAGTAGAGTTATCAAATAGAGAAATTAAATCCATCTTGCAAAAGACTATTAATAGATCTGGAAAAAACTGGGCTAAAAAGTTGAATGATGCTTTATGGGCTTATAGGACTGCCTATAAAAACCTTATGGGGATGTCTCCTTATAAAATGGTTTATGGGAAAGCTTGTCACCTACCTTTAGAATTAGAGCACAAAGCTTATTAGGCAGTTAAAGAACTTAATAGAGATTGTAAGCTTGCTAGTGAAAGAATATTATTTGACTTAAGTTCTTTGGATGAATGGAGGAGTGAAGCTTATGAGAATGCTAGACGCTTTAAGGAAAAAGTTAAAAGATGGCATGACAAGCGAATACTTAAGAGAGAATTCCATGTTGGTGAGAAAGTTCTATTGTATAGGTCTCGTCTCAGATTTTTTGCAGGAAAACTACTGTCAAAATGGGAAGGACCTTTCATTATTGAAGAAGTGTATTGTTTGATGTCTACGCACTTCTATTCTTGTAGACAGTTGTTGGGCCTCCAAGTGCAGAGGTTTGTAGAACAGCAGCAAGTTTTCCCTTAAGTGGATCACCCAAGGTTTATCGAACTCAGGGAGGAAGTGGTCAAAGGTATCCCCTCTCAAGCAACCCTGCAATCAAGATACAAGAAGTCTCTTGTGTCCCCAACAGACCCAATACACTTGTCAGGTGTATAGGTGCACTAGTTCGGCGAAGAGATAGTAAAATACAAGTGGTATGGATATAAGATAACGGTGCTAGAGGAAGAGATTAAAAGCAAACTGAAATAAAGATGGAAGCAAGCAAACATGTAACAGATCTAGTAGCAAACGGTGTATCAATGCTAAGAAACAAGGCCTGGGGATCATACTTCACTAGTGAACACTCTCTCATAAATATATCCTTCTTTATGATACTACGCTGAACTACTCTCCGGTTGGACACTCTAATCGATGGTAGGGCTATAACAGCACACCTCAAAGTCCATCTTTCCCATCTAGAAAACCCCATACTGTCACCTTGAGCACTAGATGAGTCCAACAAACACCACAATTTCATAAAGACATCCAACTCCAAATATAACTCATAACAAGTATTTGTAATCTCTAGCCTCAGTGCCACCATGGTGAGCACGTTGTCACTTTCACACACATGGGGAGAGCAGAGATTCATTAAAGCACTTGATTAGCAGAATAGATCTATAGATTACAAGCTCATGATCTCAATAAGATCATGCATAGAGAGAGAGATGAACACATAGCTACCGGTAGAACCCTTAGCCTTGAGAGAGAACTACTCCCTCCTCATCATGGGAATCAGCAATGGTGATGGAGATGGTGGTGGAGATGGTGGTGGAGATCGATGGAGATGGCTCCGGGGGCACTTCTCCGTCCCGACAGGGTGCCGGAACAGAGACTTTATGTCCCCCGAATCTCCCCTTCGGCGGCGGCAGCGATGCAGAACTTTTCGTGGCTGGAGGCTTGACTCTTTAGGGTTTATGCATCGGGAGACTTCTTATAGGCCAGAGGGGAGACCGAGGGGGTGCCGGAGGGGCCCACACCACCCCCTGGCGTGGCCTAGCCTGACCCGTGCCACCAGGTGGTGTGGCCAGCCCCTGGCCCCTCTCCGTCTCGTCTTCTGGCTCCGTGAGTCTTCCGGTAAAATATCGACTTTGGCTTTTGTCCGGTCCAATTCCGAGAATATTGATTTTCTGACTTTCCTGGAACCAAAAACAGCAGAAAACAGGCAGCTGGCACTGTGGCATCTTGTTAATAGGTTATTCCAAGAAAGTCTATGAAAAGTACTCCAAAGTGTGGACAAAACACAAGAAAGTAGATAAAACCAAGCATGGAACATCAAAAATTATAGATACATTTGCAATGTATCAACATCCCCAAGCTTAACTCCTGCTCGTCCTCGAGTAGGTAAGTGATAAAAAGAAAGAATAATTTTTGAGGTGACATGCACCATCATAAACTTGATCAAAGTATTTGTAAAACATTGATAGCCGGGATCAAAGTACTTCAATCATAACATGAAAGATAAAGTTCTAGCAATAAGACAAAGAAACTATGATGCAACATGAAAAGGCACAAACAAAAGCTTCATGAATAACAATGCTTTGCAAGACGTTTGTTTGTTTCACATAATGAAAACATAGCATAATAGCATTCAGCTTGTCCCTCATAGAGTAGCAAATATAATTGCATAGGACACCTTCAAAGTTCATAAGAGTGACTAGATACAAATAGTTTAAAACAAGCAATATCAAGTTATGCATCAATCAACTAGTCTTGGGACAATGCACATAGAACTAAGAATGGCCACTATGCTCTCAAAGTAGGTGCATAAAGGTAGAAGGTGTAGACTCAATATAATGGTGGAATAAACACCTTTGTAAAAGGAAGTAGGGATTCAAGTCTCATAAAGAGCTTCCAAAAATTATGGTACTTATTAGCTTTCAGCTCTCATTGCCCCTATCATAAGCATCTTGAAGTGATTAAGGTTAAAGTGAACAAACTATGGTGTACATGCTTGAAGAAGTATAAGTCATAAATCTCATGTCCCTTGTATACGAGGGCTGCTCCTCATGCTACTCAAGTTTAGTCACCGGTAAGTTCTTGTCATCGTAAGTACATGTGTATCATAGAAAACCGCCAACGGGGTACCCCTTGCCCGATGATACGGAAGAATCCCCATATCAAAATGACAAGGCAAGCAGACAACGAGCATCTCAGCAATCTTCTTATTTACCATGGGAATATGGTGCTTTTTTTCTCTCTTTCCTCTCTTCATAATCTTTTTTTTTCTCTTTTTTTCTCAATATATGACTCTTTTTTTATAAGAAGATTGCTTCATAGACAGCTCATTATGGTTACGCTGCAAGTTTCCACCATGTCAGCATGGATTAGACCAGCGACCCAGGCGTTTCTCTAACACATATACATAACTCCATGGACTTACAAGCTCCCCTTTCATTTCACACCAACGACATCCATATACAAAAGAGCATGATATCCATTAGGTACAAGTACCAAGTGCAATGTTGAAAGCGTTCCCCATGAAAGCATGGTTCTGCTAATTCCCAACAAATAAGTGCAAGCATATACAACATAGAAGACACAATGGTTCAATTTTATTAAGGGCAAGTAAAGTAAAGTGTGCCATCATGTTCGTGAGAGCTTTAATCACTAGTTTTCTCATAACAAGTTTAATTTGGAAGGTAAACAAAAGCATGAATATACTTGGAATAGCATAAGCTAATAGGTAGGTATGGTGGACTCTTTGGAATAACTTGGTTTAGGGAGTTGGATGCATGAGTGGAACTCATACTTTGTTGTGGAGGCTAGCAAAAGACTGGGAGCGACAAACTAAGAGAGCAATAATGGCCATAATCATGCAGAGCGACAAAACATCATTGATCAAAGCATAAAGTGATACTACAAGTTGAAAACTAAAGGATCATAAAGGCTATGGTGACTTGAGATAGTCATAACATGGTGTGAGCATGTGCCAAGTCAACCCAAATAAAGCATCAAAGGAGAATACCACTATATTATGCTTTAATATGCTAAAACAACGCATGATTCATCCAAGGCACATTAAGCAATATCAATTGTTTATAACAATTCATGCTACAGAAAAGAATACTAAGCATAAAGCCAAAACAATATCAAGCATGGCATGACAAAGCACATGCCACAGTAAAAAACGAGCTCTTTTTACCACAAAAGCATGAACTTTCCTACTCTTTTCCAAACCAAACCAAAATATTTGCAAACCAATGTATGAAAGAGGGGGTCCAACCAATTTATTCAGAAAATTAAGCAAACCAAGCAAACTAAAAACCAAAACCAAAACGAAAAAGAAGACGCTCAAAAAAAACACAACTGTGCATGAAACAATAAAAATGAAGCGTTTGGCAGAAACCTGGGATTTTTATTGATGAAGAAGGGGATGCCTTGGGCATCCCCAAGCTTTGATGCTTGTACTTCTTGGATATTTCTTGGGGTGACACGCGTGGCATCCCCAAGCTTGAGATTTAGTCCATTCTTCATCTCATTACTCATTCCTTCCATACACCCAAATTTTTTCCTTCATACAAAACTTCACACAATCTTTATTACCAACATTAGTGCACTTAAGATAAATAAGTCTTAAGGTTCAGTTCTAATACCAAATAAACTTCCATTAGAACACTAGCTACTATAGCACTTCCCTCAAAGAGCTCAATTCCCCAAAAGAACTCAAGAAGGAACCAACAAGAAGCAAATGCAGAAAATGGCAGAAATCTGTCAAAACAGACCAGCAGGTAAAGACAAAAATTTTCGAAGACCTTATGTTGCTCAAATCGAAAAGTGTTGAAATAACAAAAGTTAGAAAACAACCTGGAGCATAAGCAAAAAAATTCACGCCTCAAAAAGACGTTTAGATATTTTACAGGAATTTTTATGGTGAAGCACAGAAATCTGTTTCAGGACAGCAACTTTCCCAATCATTACTTCTCTCTCATTAGAGGTTACTCTTGGTACAAAAAGCAAATAAAAAGGATAAGGAGCGGTTATTACAGAGGTAATAACTTCCAAGACTCATCTAAAACTTTTGGATTATCTCCCAATAAGTACTTTTCGTTAACGCCTTTAAGTTAGGCATGATAGTTTGAGAAGATGCTCACATAAGAAATATGAATTGAAGTAAAAGAGAGCATCAAGAAGCAAATTCAAAACCCCATTTAAGTCTAACCCACTTTCTATGCATAGGAATATTGTAAAGAAACAAGTCATTAAAGCACAAAGCAACAAGCAGAATAAAGCAAAACAAGTGCAACTTCAAGACTTTCAACATAAAGAGGGGAAACTTAATATTGTTGAGATACATAAAACCATGTTTCCCTCTCTCATAATAACTTTCACTAGCATAATGAATAAAATTAACAATATAACTATCACATAAAACATTCTTATCATGAGCCACATGCATAAAAAAATTATTACTCTCCACATAAGCATAGTCATTCTTATTAATTATAGTGGGAGCAAATTCAACAAAATACCTATCATTATTATTCTCATCACCATAATCATCAAATATACGAGGCATATTGTAATCATAATTAATTTTCTCCTCAATAGTAGGTGGACTGAAAATATCATATTCATCATTGTAATCATCATATATTGGAGGTTTGATATCATCATAAGCAATAGAATAGCTATCTTCCAAAGCTGGGGGACTAAAAAGATCATTTTCATAAAAACTAGCTTCCCCAAGCTTAGACTTTTCCATAGCATTAGCAATAATGGTGTCCATAGAATTCATACTAACAACATTTCTATTAGCATGCAAATAAAGTTCCATAGGTTTTTTAATTTTCTCTTCAAACACGTCATGTCCTAACTCAAGATAAATACTATAAAGCTCTCTAATTTTTTTGTTGTTCTCCATTAAGCCTAACTAGTGAAAACAAGAAACTAAAAGACAAAATTGCAGAATCTAAAGGAAATAACTTCGAGTACTCACACCAGAAAATAGGCGTTTGCCGTGGGAGGTTCTTCTTCTTTAATCCTCTGGTGTGAATACCTTTTAGCTTTCCTCCCCGGCAACGGCGCCAGAAAATAGCTTGATGTCTACGCACTTCTATTCTTGTAGACAGTTGTTGGGCCTCCAAGTGCAGAGGTTTGTAGAACAACAGCAAGTTTTCCCTTAAGTGGATCACCCAAGGTTTATCGAACTCAGGGAGGAAGTGGTCAAAGGTATCCCCTCTCAAGCAACCCTGTCAAGATACAAGAAGTCTCTTGTGTCCCCAACACACCCAATACACTTGTCAGGTGTATAGGTGCACTAGTTCGGTGAAGAGATAGTAAAATACAAGTGGTATGGATATAAGATAACGGTGCTACAGAATAGCTTGGTGGCGTGGAAGAGACTAAAAGCAAACTGAAATAAAGATGGAAGTAAGCAAACATGTAACAGATCTAGTAGGAAACGGTGTATCAATGCTAAGAAACAAGGCATGGGGATCATACTTTAACTAGTGAACACTCTCTCATAAATATATCCTTCTTTATGATACTACGCTGAACTACTCTCCGGTTGGACACTCTAATCGATGGTAGGGCTATAACAGCACATCAAAGTCCATCTTTCCCATCTAGAAAACCCCACACTGTCACCTTGAGAACTAGATAAGTCCAACAAACACCACAATTTCATAAAGACATCCAACTCCAAATATAACTCATAACAAGTATTTGTAATCTCTAGCCTAAGTGCCACCATGGTGAGCATGCTGTCACTTTCACACACATGGGGAGAGCAGAGATTCATTAAAGCACTTGAGTAGCAGAATAGATCTATAGATTACAAGCTCATGATCTCAATAAGATCATGCATAGAGAGAGAGAGATGAACACATAGCTACCGGTAGAACCCTTAGCCTCGAGAGAGAACTACTCCCTCCTCATCATGGGAATTAGCAATGGTGATGGAGATGGTGGTGGAGATCAATGGAGATGGCTCCGGGGGCACTTCCCCGTCCCGGCAGGGTGCCGGAACAGAGACTTTCTGTCCCTCAAATCTCCCCTTCGGTGGCGGCGACGCTGCGGAACTTTTCGTGGCTGGAGGCTTGACTCTTTAGGGTTTATGCATCGGAAGACTTCTTATAGGCCAGAGGGGAGACCGAGGGGGTGTCGGAGGGGCCCACACCACCCCCTGGCGCGGCCTAGCTTGGCCCGCGCCACCAGGTGGTGTGGCTAGCCCCTGGCCCCTCTCCGTCTCGTCTTCTGGCTCCGTGAGTCTTCCGATAAAATATCGACTTTGGCTTTTGTCCGGTCCAATTCCGACAATATTAATTTTCTGACTTTCCTGGAACCAAAAACAGCATAAAACAGGCAACTGGCACTGTGGCATCTTGTTAATAGGTTATTCCAAGAAAGTCTATGAAAAGTACTCCAAAGTGTGGACAAAACACAAGAAAGTAGATAAAACCAAGCATGGAACATAAAAAATTATAGATACATTTGCAATGTATCACCGTTCAGGAGCAATAAAGATTTCTTCTTTAAAAGGTAACACTACACAAGTGGTGAATGGGCAGTGACTTAAGCACTACATTGCTGGGGATTCTTATAATGAAGATGTTGATGCTTTTCAAGTTATAACTCTAGAAAAATTTATCAAAAACCAAATTCAGAGACCTGCAGAGTCTGTTTTCGAATAGGTAACAGTTCTGGTAAGAAAAGTTCCACAAAAGATCTGTCCAATTATATTTTTGCAGTTTTTATCCAACAAGGAAAGCAACGAAGCGAAAGAGGGACGGAAACAGAGCCAGGGTGGATCACACCACCCTGTGGCGTGGGCCCACCCGTGGCCGCGCCACCAGGTGGTGTGTCCACCCCGGACTCAGTCTCTGACCCGTCTTCTCCCAGTACCTTCCTTTTGTTGTGAAACTTCGTAATATATAATCCCCCGGATCCCCTGAGGTTTGTATATCGTGTTCTTGTCGTGTTTTTGTTTCGATCTGTTTCTGCCAGGAACTATTCTTGAAAGTTTAGAAGCACAATGGTGTCCGCCAAGGATAAGGGAAAGGAGCTTATGGAGGAAGATCTCCAAGACCCCAGGCAGGAGAAGGAGGTCAAGAGTGAAGGTGAAGAGGAGACAAAGCAAGGCCAATGTCTGCACACCGGCACTACCATTGCAAGCATTGGAGTGGTGGCAAACCCTGCCAAGATTATGTCAATTGGAGGGAAGCCTCCTCGTCACTGTTCAGATCCATGGTCACTTCATCCACGCACCAAGAATCCTTTCCATACCCTTATCCATAAGCATCAATACCAGAATATTCCCAAGGAGAAATTACCCTCCAATTGGGATTTGCCTTGTTCTACCGTGCAGGAAAAGAAGACTTCAAGGAGGTAGAGTGGGGAAAGAATCGCACGAGCTGGAATTCGCAACCCGACATGGTCATGAGCCGCATTGAGCAAAACTAACAACTGATTCGTAATCTCACCTTCGAGATTGAGGACTTGGGGAAACTGATCAAAGAGCTCATCGAGAGGATACCACCACCACCGAAGGAGTAATTCGTCATCAGGTTTGGCATCCCCTTGGTTTGTTCCAAGCTTGGGGGAGTGCCGCGGTATCACATCACTATCTTCTATCTTTTTACCTTTTTAGTAGAGTCATATCATGAATAGAGAAGTTATCATGTAGGATGGTTTGCATTATGGAAGTGTCCTCTCTCTCGTTAGATATGTATCCCTTGGTGTGAGTTACCGTTATGGAATATTAATGGGAAGTTCTATCATTTACTCTTTTGCATATCTTATATTAGTTTTCAATTCGTGGTTATATGATTGATCTTGTTGTTAGTATTGGTATCACTTTGGGATCATTGAGTTAATTTAGTTGGTTTTGGCAAACCTGGCTCGGTCAGTAGCAACACTATTTTTGAGAGTTGAATGAAAAGATAAAAGTATGCTAAAGAAATATAATTTCATCATCTTTCTTTCTTAATTAGCTCATAAGTTTAGTATTCTCTAGTTAAGATCTTTTGTGCTTCCAAGGAAGATTGCATGTTTGTCTTTATCACTTCTATGTTTGTTTCTTTCCTTCAACTCTTATACTTGTTACCCAGCCTTGCTAGCCAAAAACCTATACTGAGAGGGAATTCTTCTCGTACATCCATTCCTTAAACCAAAACCTTTGCCATTTGTGTCCACCATACCTACCTATTAGCACTATTGCTATTCCAAGTAAATTCTTATTTTTATCTACCTTCCAAATTAAACTTGTTATGTGAAAATTAGTGATTATAGCTCTCACGAACTTGATGGCACACTTTACTTTCTTGCATTTAATAAACTTGACCCATTGTGTCCATCTTTGTTGCGTATATGCTTGCGCTTTATAAGTTGAAGTTAGCAGAACCATGTATCATGGGGAACACTTTCAACATTGCATTGGTACTTTGTACCTAGTTGATATCATGTTCTTTTGCCTATGGATCCCGGCGGTGTGAAATAAAAGGGGAACTTGTAAGATCATGGAGTTTGTATGTGTGTTAGAGAAACACCTGGGCCGCTAGCCTAAGCCATGCCTAATCATGGTAGAAACTTGCAGCACCACCATAATGAGCATTCTATGAAGCATCCTCAATAAAAACCTATGCAAATAGCAAATAAAAAGATAGCTGAGATGCTCATTGTCTGCTTGCCTTGTCATTTTGATTATGGGATAGCTCCCGTATCATGTGTAAGGGGTACCCGTTGGCGGTTCTCTATGATACATATGTATTTACAATGACAAGAGCTTACTTGTGACTGAAGTTGAGTAGCATGAGGTTCGGTCTTCGTAAGTAAGGGGCATGAGACTTTAATTTATAACTTGTCAAGCATATCCTCTGAGTTGTGTCACTTTAACCTTAAACACCTAAAAGATGCCTATGATAGTGGCAATGAGAGCTGAAAGCTAATAAGTACCATAATTTTTGGAAGCTCTTTATGAAACTTGAAATCCCTACTTCCCTCTTCGAAGGGCCTTTCTTTTACTTTTTAGTTGAGTCGGTAAACCTATTCCCTTCTACCTCAGCAAGTATTTTGAGTTGTTGTGTTTCATTCATTCATATGATGATTTATTCAATCATGTTTCTGATACATTGCAAATGTATCTATAATTTTTGATGTTCCATGCTTAGTTTTATCCACTTTCTTGTGTGTTGTTCCAACTTTGGAGTACTTTTCATATGATTTCTTGGACTAACCTATTAACAAGAGCCACAGTGCCAGCTGCCTGTTTTCTACTGTTTTTTGTTCCAGGAAAGTCAGAAAACGAATATTCTCGGAATTGGACGGGACAAAAGCCAAAGTGCCTATTTTTCCGGATGTCATCAAGTGCCAGAATATGAGACGGAGAGGGGCCAGGGGCCACCACACCACCTGGCCGCGCGGCCAGGCCTGGCCCGCGCCAGGGGGTGTTGTGGCTGCTCCCGGTACCCCCTCGGCCTCCCCTTCTGACTATAAGATGCCCTCGGGACGTAAACCCTAAGTACCCAATCAAAAATCCACGAAAGAGTCTGTAGCCGCCGTCATCTCCATCCCTAGACCAGGAGGGATCTAAAGCTCTTCCCGGCACCCTGCCGGAGAGGGGAATTCACCCTGGAGGCCTTCTTCATCACCATGCAAGCCTCCGGTGTGATGCGTGAGTAGTTCATCCTTGGACTACGGATCCATGTAGTAGCTAGATGGTTGGTTCTCCTCCTTTGTGCTTTCATGTTTAGATCCTGTGAGCTACGTTCATGATCAAGATCATCTATTTGTGATTCTGCATGTTGTGTTTGCGGGGATCCGATGGATATTGAGATGCTATTTCAGATTGATTATTGATTATATCATGTCTTTGTTATTTGAGATCTTGCATGATTTCCGTTGTTAATAGCTATCTTGGCCAAGTAGATGCTAGCAACTCTAAGAGTTAGTATTTATGCTCGATAGTGGGTTCATGCCTCTGGTAATCTGGGGAAGCGACAAAAATCTCTAAGGTACTAGATGTGCTGTTGCTACTAGGGAGAAAACAACAATCCATTGTTCATAGAACAATCTTATTGTTTACTTTACACGCAGTTCGTAAAACAATAATCTGTTTCTTGCAACTTAATACTAGAGGGGGTTCGGATGATAACCTGAAGGTGGATTATTAGTCATAGATGCAGTTGGATGGCGGTCTATGTATAATGTTGTAATGCCCAATCAAGTCTCAAAGGAGTCAAGATGATTAGTATATGCATGTATTGCTTTCTCGGTGTTTGTCAATTGCCCCGCTGTAATTTGTTCACCCAACATGTTATCTATCTAAGGAGAGCCACCTCTAGTGAACTATGGATCCCGGTCCTTGTCTTTTACATTCAGTCTACAATCTTTTACTGCTTTGTGTTTACTTTTTGCAAACTTTTACTTCTTTCCATTCGATATGTTTAATCCTTTGTTTTCCGCAAAACACGGTGAGATTGACAACCTCATCGCAAGTTGGGGACAAAGTTATGTGGTTGTGTTGTGCAGGTCTCCACGTTGCTACTAGCACCGGTAGTGCGCCCTGCCAAAGCTCAGCTAGTAACACCTTTGAGGTGTTTCCTTGCTCCTACTGGTTCGATTAAACCATGGTTTCATAACTGAGGGAAACTTGTTGCTGTGCTCATCATACCTTCCTCTTGGGGTTCCCAACAAGCTCTATATCAACACCGCCTTCAAGCATTTTTCTGGGCGCCGTGCATTGAGCCATCAAGCGATTTTCTGGCGCCATTGTCAGGGAGTCAAGGACATCTTCACAAGGGGAGTCCCTCATAACCAATCTCTTTACTTTGTTGTTTTTGTTTTGCTTAGTTTCTTTTTGCTTTGTTTGCTTGTTTTGTTCTTCAAAAACACAAAAAAATAGTTTTACTAGTTTGCTTTCTTTTCAAAAACACAAAAAAAATAGTTTTACTAATTTGCTTTCTTTTCAAAAACACAAAAAAAATAGTTTTACTAGTTTGCTTTCTTATTTGAAAACCCCAAAAATGACTACTCTTGAAAACACTAAGTTGTGTGACTTCACTAGCACCAACAACAATGATTTTATGAGCACACCTATTGCTCCACCTGTGGCTAAAAATACTTTCTTTGAAATAAAACCTGCTTTGCTCAATCTTGTTATGAGAGAACAATTTTCTGGTATTGGTAATGAAGATGCTGCTTCCCATCTAAATAACTTTGTTGAACTTTGTGAGATACAAAAGCATAGGGATATAGATGGAGATATTATTAAGCTGAAATTGTTTCCTTTCTCTTTGAGAGGAAAAGCTAAAGAATGGTTGAATTCCTTAACTATGAAAAAGTATTGATTCTTGTACTAAGTGCAAAGATGCTTTTATTGGAAAATACTATCCTCCTGCTAAGATTATATCCATGAGAAGTGAAATAATGAATTTTAAACAACTTGATAATGATCATGTTGCTCAACCTTGGGAAAGAATGAAATCTTTGGTTAAGAATTGTCCCACCCATGGACTGACTGCTTGGATGATCATCCAAACTTTTTATGCAGGATTGAACTATTCTTCAAGGAACCTATTGGATTCTGCTGCTGGAGGTACCTTTATGACCATCACTTTGGGTGCTGCAACAAAACTTCTGGACAATATGATGGTTAATTATTCTGAATGGCATACTGAGAGAGCTCCACAAGGTAACAAGGTAAATTCTGTTGAGGAAACCTAATCCTTGAGTGATAAGATTGATATTATTATGTCTATGCTTGTTAATGGGAAAGCCCATATTGATCCAAATAATGTTCCTTTAGCCTCTTTGGTTGCTCAAGAAGAGCAAGTTGATGTGAACTTCATAAGAAATAATAACTTTGGAAATAATGCTTATAGGAACAATTTTGGTAACAACAATTATAAGCCATATCCTCCCAACAATGGTAATACTTATGGAAATTCTTTAAAAAAATAATAGGAGTGCTCCCTTTGAACTTGAAGATATGCTCAAAGACTTTATTAGTTAACAAACTACTTTCAATAAAACTATTGAGGAAAAACTCTCTAATGCTGAAAGAAATATAGCATCTTTGGCTGAAGCTCAATCTTCTTTGAATAAAATGGCTGCTAAACCTAAAACTAATGAGAATCCCTTTGTAGCCACTAATGCTATACAAGTAAGAATTGATGAAAATGTTAGATTATTAGCTAAATTACATGCTAAGTGGGAAAGAGAAGATGAAATTGCTAGAAACATTAGTGTTTCTACTATTACCACCACTAGTGTTGAGGCTAGTAATAGTTCTACTACTTTAGATGATAAATTTGATTTTGATCTTGATGGTTGCAATATCTCTGAAGTTATTAAGTTCCTACAAAAGCTCGCTAGAAGTCCTAATGCTAGTGCTATGAACATGGCCTTTACAAAACACATTACTGATGCTCTCATATAGATTAAAGAAGAAAAGATGAAACATAAAGCTTCTATTCCTATAAAACAAGAGGATGGTTGGGAACCCATCATTAATATGAAAGTGAATGACTTTGATTTCAAAGCTTTGTGTGATCTTGATAGTAGTGTTTCTATTATGCCTAGAACGATTTATAATATGCTTGATTTGCCTCCTCTTGAAGACTGCTATTTGAATGTCCCACTTGATGACAATGTTAAAAAGAAACTCATGGGGAGTCTTAATGATGTTCTTATTATGGTTAACAATTCCTATGTCCCCGTTGATTTCTATGTTTTGGATGTTGAATACAATGCTTCTTGTCCTATTACTTTGGGAAGACCTTTTCTTAGAACTGTTGGTGCCATCATTGATATGAAAGAAGGCACCATTAAATATCAACTCCCACTCAAGAAAGGTATAGAACACTTCCCTAAAGAGAGATAAAAGATTTATTTTCCTTCTCCTATGAAAACAAAATTTGGTCTTAATGCTTCTTCATTTGAGAACACTTGATTCTTTCTTTGCTTCTTATGCCTAACTTAAATGCGTTAAAGAAAAGTACTTATTGGGAGATAACCCGAAACTTTTAGATGAGTCTTGGAAGTTATTACCTCTGTAATAACCTCTCCTTATCCTTTTTATTTGCTTTTTGTGCCAAGAGTAACCTCTAATGAGAGAGAAGTAATGATTGGGAAAGTTGCTGTCCTGAAACAGATTTCTGTGTTTCACCGTAAATATTCGTGAGCGAGCTCTGTATGTCAGGTTGAGATGTAATTTGTTTTTCGTCTGCCCCAGGTTGTTTTCTAACTTTTGTTAGTTCAACACTTTTTGATTTGAGCAACATAAGGTCTTCGAAAAAATTTGTCTTTACCTGCTGGTCTGTTTTGACAGATTTCTGCCATTTTCTGCATTTGCTTCTTGTTGGTTCCTTCTTGAGTTCTTTTGGGGAATTGAGCTCTTTGAGGGAAGTGCTATAGTAGCTAGTGTTCTAATGGAAGTTTATTTGGTGTTAGAACTGAACCTTAAGACTTATTTATCTTAAGTGCACTAATGTTGGTAATCAAGATTGTGTGAAGTTTTGTATGAAGGAAAAATTTTAGGTGTATGGAAGGAATGAGTAATGAGATGAAGAATGGACTAAATCTCAAGCTTGGGGATGCCACGCGTGTCACCCCAAGAAATATCCAAGAAGTACAAGCATCAAAGCTTGGGGATGCCCAAGGCATCCCCTTCTTCATCAATAAAAATCCCAGGTTTCTGCCAAACGCTTCATTTTTATTGTTTCATGCACAGTTGTGTTTTTCTTGGAGCGTCTTCTTTTTTGTTTTCGCTTTGGTTTTTAGTTTGCTTGGTTTGCTCAGTTTTCTGAATAAATTGGTTGGACCCCCTCTTTCATACATTGGTTTGCAAATAGTTTGGTTTGGTTTGGAAAAGAGTAGGAAAGTTCATGCTTTTGTGGTAAAAAGAGCTCGTTTTTTACTGTGGCATGTGCTTTGTCATGCCATGCTTGATATTGTTTTGGCTTTATGCTTAGTATTCTTTTCTGTAGCATGAAGTGTTATAAACAATTGAGATTGCTTAATGTGCCTTGGATGAATCATGTGATTGTTTTAGCATATTAAAGCATAGTATAGTGGTATTCTCCTCTGATGCTTTATTTGGGTTGACTTGGCACATGCTCACATCATGTTATGACTATCTCAAGTCACCATAGCCTTTATGATCCTTTAGTTTTCAACTTGTAGTATCACTTTATGCTTTGATCAATGATGTTTTGTCGCTCTGCATGATTATGGCCATTATTGCTCTCTTAGTTTGTCGCTCCCAGTCTTTTGCTAGCCTCCACAACCAAGTATGAGTTCCACTCATGCATCCAACTCCCTAAACCAAGTTTTCCAAAGAGTCCACCATACCTACCTACTATCTTATGCTATTCCAAGTATATTCATGCTTTTGTTTACCTTCCAAATTAAACTTGTTATGAGAAAACTAGTGATTAAAGCTCTAACGAACTTGATGGCACACTTTACTTTACTTGCCTCTAATAAACTTGAACCATTGGGTCCTTCTTTGTTGCGTATATGCTTGCGCTTTATAAGTTGAAATTAGCATAACCATGTTTCATGGGGAACGCTTTCAACATTGCACTTGTACTTTGTACCCCGTTGATATGATGTTCTTTTGCTTATAGATCCCGGCGGTGTGAAATAAAAGTGGAACTTGTAAGATCATGGAGTTTGTATGTGTGTTAGAGAAACGCTTGGGCCGCTAGCCTAAGCCATGCCTAATCATGGTGGAAACTTGCAGCATCACCATAATGAGCACTCTATGAAGCATCCTCAATAAAAACCTATGCAAATAGCAAATAAAAAGATCACTAAGATGCTCATTGTCTGCTTGCCTTGTCATTTTGATTATGGGAAAGCTCCCATATCATGTGCAAGGGGTACCCCGTTGGCGGTTCTTAATGATACACATGTACTTACAATGACAAGAGCTTACTCGTGACTGAAGTTGAGTAGCATGAGGATCGGTCTTCGTAAGTAAGGGGCATGAGATTTCGGTTTATAACTTGTCAAGCATATCCTCTTAGTTGTGTCACTTTAACCTTAATCACCTTAAACATGCTTATGATAGGGGCAATGAGAGCTGAAAGCTATAAGTACCATAATTTTTGGAAGCTCTTTATGAGACTTGAATCCCTACTTCCTTTTACAAAGGCCTTTCTTCCACCATTACATTGAGTCTCCACCTTCTATCTTTATGCACCTTCTTTGAGAGCATAGTGGCCATTCTTAGTTCTATGTGCATTGTCCCAATACTAGTTAATTGATGCATACTTTGATATTGCTTGTTTTAAACTATTGTATCTAGTCACTCTTATGAACTTTGAAGGCGTCCTATGCAATTATATTTGCTACTCTATTGAGGGACAAGCTGAATACTATTATGCTATGTTTTCTTTATGTGAAACAAACAAACGTCTTGCAAAGCATTGTTTTTCATGTATCTTTTGATTGTGCCTTTTCATGTTGCATCATAGTTTCTTTGCTTATTGCTAGAACTTTGTCTTTCATGCTATGATTGAAGTATTATGATCCCAGCTTTGAATGTTTTGCAAATACTTTGATCAAGTCATTGATGGTGCATATCACCTCAAAAATTATTCTTTCTTTTTATCACTTACCTACTCGAGGACGAGTAGGAGTTAAGCTTGGGGATGTTGATACATTGCAAATGTATCTATAATTTTTGATGTTCCATGCTTAGTTTTATCCACTTTCTTGTGTTTTGTTCCAACTTTGGAGTACTTTTCATATGATTTCTTAGACTAACCTATTAACAAGAGCCACAGTGCCAGCTGCTTGTTTTCTGCTGTTTTTGGTTCCAGGAACGTCAGAAAATGAATATTCTCGGAATTGGACGGGACAAAAGCCAAAGTGCCTATTTTTCCGGATGTCATCAAGTGCCAGAATATGAGACGGAGAGGGGCCAGGGGCCACCACACCACCTGGCCACGCGGCCAGGCCTGGCTCGCGCTAGGGGGTGTTGTGGCCGCTCCCGGCACCCCCTCGGCCTCCCCTTCTGACTATAAGATGCCCTCGGGACGTAAACCCTAAGTACCCAATCAAAAATCCACGAAAGAGTCTGTAGCCGCCGTCATCTCCATCCCTAGATCGGGAGGGATTTGAAGCTCTTCCCGGCACCCTGCAGGAGAGGGGAATTCACCCTGGAGGCCTTCTTCATCACCATGCAAGCCTCCGGTGTGATGCGTGAGTAGTTCATCCTTGGACTACGGATCCATGTAGTAGCTAGATGGTTGGTTCTCCTCCTTTGTGCTTTCATGTTTAGATCCTGTGAGCTACGTTCATGATCAAGATCATCTATTTGTGATTCTGCATGTTGTGTTTGCGGGAATCCGATGGATATTGAGATGTTATTTCAGATTGATTATTGATTATATCATGTCTTTGTTATTTGAGATCTTGCATGCTTTCCGTTGTTAGTAGCTATCTTGGCCAAGTAGATGCTAGCAACTCCAAGAGTTAGTATTTATGCTCGATAGTGGGTTCATGCCTCTAGTAATCTGGGGAAGCGACAAAAATCTCTAAGGTACTAGATGTGCTATTGCTACTAGGGAGAAAACAACAATCCTTTGTTCATAGAACAATCGTATTGTTTACTTTACACGCAGTTCGTAAAACAATAATCTGTTTCTTGCAACTTAATACTGGAGGGGGTTCGGATGATAACCTGAAGGTGGATTATTAGTCATAGATGCAGTTGGATGGCGGTCTATGTATAATGTTGTAATGCCCAATCAAGTCTCAAAGGAGTCAAGATGATTAGTATATGCATGTATTGCTTTCTCGGTGTTTGTCAATTGCCCCGCTGTAATTGGTTCACCCAGCATGTTATCTATCTAAGGAGAGCCACCTCTAGTGAACTATGGATCCCGGTCCTTGTCTTTTACATTCAGTCTACAATCTTTTACTGCTTTGTGTTTACTTTCTGCAAACTTTTACTTCTTTCCATTCGATACGTTTAATCCTTTGTTTTCTGCAAAACACGGTGAGATTGACAACCTCATCGCAAGTTGGGGACAAAGTTTTGTGGTTGTGTTGTGCAGGTCTCCACGTTGCTACTAGCACCGGTGGTGCACCCTGCCAAAGCTCAGCTAGTAACACCTTTGAGGTGTTTCCTTGCTCCTACTGGTTCGATTAAACCTTGGTTTCATACCTGAGGGAAACTTGCTGCTGTGCTCATCATACCTTCCTCTTGGGGTTCCCAACGAGCTCTACATCAATACCGCCTTCAAGCATTTTTCTGGGCGCCGTGCATTGAGCCATCAATTTCTTATGTTCCTTGTTTTGCACTTTGCTCTTATGTTGGTGTCTACTACTTTGAAAGCTATCATTGAAAACCAGTTATTTGTGAACTCCTGCAAATTATCAACTATTCTTCGACCAAGAGCTAAGTTTGCCATTACCAATTATGATTCCCTTCATGTATCTTTATTGTGTTTCCTTTACTTATTGCAAGGTAAGTTATATAATAGTGAGTTGTCTTCTATTATGATCTATGTATTGATAAACCTGAGGTCATGTTTATTGAGTTCAGTTTCGCTTGGGGACAAGCGAAGTCTAAGCTTGGGGGGAGTTGATACGTCCATTTTGCATCACTATTCTATATCATACTTTACTGTTATTCATTGATATATTTCATATTAAGAGATGATACTTATGTAATTTCATCTGTTTTTGCATGGTTGATGACTTTTGGAGCATGGACCGCTGCAGTCAGGATTCTGATGGAAAAGGTGTTGTTTGGAGGCAAAATTCGCGAAGATCAGAAAATCCAAAAAATCCTATTTTTTCAGAAGACGAAGAAAGCCAAAAGGGGAAGTGGAGATGGGCCACAGGGGGCCCACACCACCCCCTGGCGCGGGCCACCCCAGGCCGCGCCACCAGGTGGTGTGGCCGCCCTGGTCCACCTCCAGCTCTCCCCTCTAGCGTATATTATCCTCCCGAAACCCTAAGACTCGGGGAGCGACCACGGAAAGTTTCCGCCGCCTCTGCGGGGCGGAAAACACCGGGAGAGAAAGATCTCTCCGGTAGACAGAATTCTGCCGGGGGAATTCCTTCCCGGAGAGGGGAGATCGTCACCATCAACACCACCATCAAGCTGGACTTCATCGGGATCATCATCACCATCATCATCTCCATCACCACCATCATCTCCACTTCATACCGCTATAACAATTGGGTTGAATCTTGCATAGTTCTTAGAGGAAACTTTCCCGGTGTTGATTACTCTTAGTAGTTGATGCTATTGAGTGAACCATTGAATTATTGTTTATGTTCAGATTGTTACACATCCTTATTTCATCTTTGATCATGATCCATATGATGTCTTATGAGTAGTTCGTTTAGTTTTTGAGGACATGGGACAAGTCATGTTGTTAGTAGTGGAATTGTGTTAAGAAAGATTCAATGGTTTGGTATTTAAGTTGTGGTGTACTTCTTCTAGTGGTGTCATGTGAACGTTGACTACATGACACTTCACCTATATGGGCCTAGAGGAATGCATTGTGTATTTGGCTACTAATCGTAGGGGTTGCGGGAGTGACAAAAACCTAAACTCCCGTTAGGAAACCATTGCACAAGGGACGTCGGGGTCTTAGAGTTTAAAGCTGTGGTTAGGTTTCTACCTTAATTACTTTCTTGTACTTACGGATGTTTGCAAGGGGTATAATCACAAGTATGTATTAGTCCTAGGAAGGTCGGTACATTAGCACAGGTTCACCCACACAACACTTAGCAAACTAAAGAAGATTAATCAACTATATGAAGCGAAAGCACTTGACAGTCTTCCCGTGTGTCCTCGAGAACGTTTGGTCATCTTAAGTAATACAAACGGCTTGTCCTTTGCTGAACAAAGGATTGTGCCACTTGCTGCATTTATTCCTATTGTCTTTTATTTACTCGTACTTTATTTACTTGCATTATCAAAAACCCCTAAAAATCCGTTTGCTAAGTATTTCCAGAGAATTCCTGATCCATACCACTAGCCAGCACCTTCTGCTCCTCGTTGGGTTCGACACTCTTACTTATCAAAAATACTGTGATACACCTCCTATACTTGTGGGTCATCATTGAGCATTCCACCTAGCCCCCACTCCTCTTCCGCCTGTGTTGCACGTGCAGACCTAATAGTCCGCCATGTAACGCTCAACCCCGGACGTGTGGATACCTTGGAGGTGCTGCAGCTGTAGCACTTGGATGAGCCGCTCACAAGGGAGCTGCTCATGGGATGAGGACAAGGAGGAGACGTAGAACATCTACACTGCCCCGACGTGCTCCGTCGAGTTCCGCTACTGCGCGTCTAGTGGTAATCCAGTGATCTATGACTACAATATTCCTGGTAGACACGGTAGAAAATTTTGATTTTACACTAGTGTAACCTGCCCGTTACCCCTTCAATTATTTCTAGAGCTGGTCGTTTACAAAATTGCTGAAGATCAAAGTGAAGGTGGACGTGCTGCTATTCGCCCACCAGGTGCCTATGGATGTCACAACCAGACTTCTCATTAAGAATTTTCTCGATTATTACATGTTGGTTAAGATGTAGTCTCTTCCTCCTTTTAGTTTACTTGCCTATCATTTTATAAAAAGTTAACTTGGCTATGCCGACATCAAGCCCAATACTAACTAGATTCAGAGGCTTAAAACCTCTAACTCTAGGCATCAACCCAATTATTAGAGACTCTACCCAACACGAATGTGACGTGTTAGCATGTCTAAACTTTATATATGTCTTCCGTTCTTCTACAAATATTCATTTATAAATTTGTGTACAGGCTTATATGTTTTTCTATCAATATGTACTGATTCATGATTTTATTACCCAATTTGCGTCCTTATGGATGCAAGTAATTTGGTGTTGTGAAATAAGATATTTTTTCTTAGAACTAGAAAGATATGGTCAAAGATGAAATATATTGTTCTACCATGACATATTCAAGTTGTTAAACATTTTTCTAAATGTACTATCTTGACTTCCGTAGCCCAAATATAATGTATGAGGTAGCATACGAAGAATCCAACCATAACTTATGTCATATGTATTGTTTTTAGCTACACATTGTTCTGGATAGGTCATTGGCGCTCTCTGTTAGTGCCCTTCCTGTTTGATGGTATGTTGAAGTGAGGTATCACGTTTTGGATGGCAGGAAATCCAGCATTCAAGTTTGAAGGTTTGCACTTTTTTACGATGGAAAGTCTAACTCTTTCCCATGTATTCTGCTAAGAATTGCAGTATTTTGTGAGTGTTGAAGAGCCCCAAGCCATTTTGGGAAATCTCTTTTGGTAGCTTCGAAATACCTGCGGGGTGCTCGGAAATGAAGTGGTCTCTTAGTACAAGGATGTGCTTTGGTCTGAGATGAGTTTGACGGTTTGTTTGATCGATATTTAGGCAACTCTTGGTGGTTTATTCGTGGCTTTAGATTTTGATGTGTCCTGAAATTGATTTATATACTAAAACGGATGGTTGTATCGGGTGCTTCATCAGTGTTTGTAAGGAATATGCCGTTAGGTGAATATTTTTGATGGAAAGGCAGATCACCGTTAGGTTATATTGAATCCAGTTTAAGCTTTAAGCAATTCTTAGCATGCATGGTTTGTTTTCATGCCACTTGAGGGAAGGTCTTCTGATAGTTTCGAAATACCCGCAAGTTCTCTATCGGATGCTTGGGCCCTCTATGTTGTTCATTGATCTACCCATTTTTTTGTTCCTACCTATGAATGTTATCTAAACAGTGAAAATATTGACATGACCGGATAATAAAAAACATCCATCTATTGGACATGCTTATCAGCTGGTCATTGCCTGTTTGTAAAATCAAACATGATAATTTATGCTTAACAGATTATAGAGCTCATCTATGAATGGTTAGTGGACTATTGTGGGTGGGGGTTATTTCTAGAGCTGATCGTCCACAAAATTGTCGAAGATCAAAGTGAAGGTGGACATGTTGCTTTTCGCCCACCGGTTGCCAGGTGCCTATGGATGTCACAACCAGACTTCTCATCAAGAATTTTCTCGATTAGTACACGTTGGTGTAGTCTCTTCCTCCTTTTAGTTTACTTGCCTATCATTTTATAAAAAGTTAACTTGACTATGCCTACATCAAGCCCAATACTAACTAGATCCAGAGGCTTCCAACCTCTAGCTTTGGGCATCAACCCAATTATTAGAGACTCTATCCAATGCGAATGTGACGGGTTAGCATGTCTAAACTTTATACATGTCTTCCGTTCTTCTACAAATATTCATTTATAAATCTATGTACAGGCTTATATATTTTTTATTAATATGTACTGATTCGTGGTTTTATTATCCAATTTACGTACTTATGGATGCAAGTAATTTGGTGTTGTGAAATAAGATATTTTTTCTTAGAACTAGAAAGATATGGTCAGAGATGAAATATATTGTTCTACCAGGACATATTCGAGTTGTTAAACATTTTTCTAAATGTCTTGACTTCGGTAGCCCAAATATAATGTATGAGGCAGCATATGAATAATCCAACCATAACTTATGTCATATGTGTTGTTTTTAGCTACACATTGTTCTGGATAGGTCATTGGCGCTCTCTGTTAGTGCCCTTCCTGTTTGATGGTATGTTGAAGTGAGGTATCACTTTTTGGATGGCAGGAAATCCAGCATTCAAGTTTGAAGGTTTGCACTTTTTTACGATGGAAAGTCTAACTCCTTCCCATGTATTCTGCTAAGAATTGCAGAATTTTGTGTGCGTTGAAGAGCCCCAAGCCATTTTAGGAAATCTCTTTTTGGTAGCTTCGAAATACCTGTGGGGTGCTTGGAAATGTAGTGGTCTCCTAGTACAAGGATGTGCTTTGGTCCGAGATGAGTTTGACGGTTTGTTTGATCGATATTTAGGCAACTCTTGGTGGTTTATTCGTGGCTTTAGATTTTGATGTGTCCTGAAATTGATTTATATACTAAAACGGATGGTTGTATCGGGTGCTTCATCAGTGTTTGTAAGGAATATGCCGTTAGGTGGATATTTTTGATGGAAAGGCAGATCACCGTTAGGTTAATATTGAATCCAGTTTAAGCTTTAAGCAAATTATTGGCATGCATGGTTTGTTTTCATTCCACTTGAGGGAAAGTCTTCTTATGAGCTTTGGAAGAACTAAGAATATATAATGTATAAGTGACAAATAGTTAAAGGTAGTTCATTGTAAAGTGTTACATTGATACTAATTTTGTCACAAGATACAAATTAAATTTATCTCAATTTAGACTATGGGTGGCACAATGTAATGGAAAGGATGTTCCATGATGGATTTGGATGAGTTCCAAAGTTGAGACATTGTGACGGATACTACAACAAAAGGCTAAGTATATAACTGCTATAGTAGCAGCAAAGGAGGGCATTTGTGTTAAGTAGTTTGTTATCAAACTAGGTGTGGTTCAAAGTGGGCTAATACTATGAAGATATATTGTGTAACAATAATATCAACATATTTTGAGCCGAACGAACTAAAGGTCTCACCAAAGGACCAAATTTATACAATGCCATCTCATTTGAGAATGAGTGATGCGTAGAGACGCAAAGACATGCAAATACACACGGACCTGAAACTGTCAGATCCGGAGATTATGTTAACCACTAGCAATAGCGTATATGCCACACCAGAAAGCCATAGGTGTTCAATACGCAAAGTTTTTCAAACTAGATTATTGACTCTAGTGCAAGTGGGAGACTGAAGGGAATATGCCCGAGAGGCAATAATAAAGTGGTTATTATCTTATTCCATGTTTATGATAAATGTTTATTTTGCATGCTATAATTGTATTGATCGGAAACATCAATACATGTGTGTTTAATAAACAAATAAAAGGTTCCTAGTTATGCCTCTCTTATAGACTAGCTCGTTGATTAACAAGATGATCAAGGTTTCCTGATCATGGACATTGGATGTGTTAATAACGAGGTCACAACATTGGTGGAATGATGTGATGAACAATCATCCGAAGTATAGCATTACGATCAAAGTCATTATGTTTATATTGCTATAACATCATACAAAGTAATCTTTATCCTTAGACCATGAGATCATGTTAATTGCTAACACCGGAAGAGTATCTTGATAACATCAAACGTCACACCGTAACAGGATGACTATAAAGATGGGTTCAGTGCTACGAAGGTGTTAAGTTGAGGCTCATGGATCAAGATTGGAATTTGTCAATCCCGATGACGGATAGATATACTCTGGGCCCTCTCGGTGATATCACATTAAGATAGCTTGCAAGCAAGTGATGTGATCACTAGAATGTTATATCACAGGAACGAGAAAAGAGTGCATGTCGGTAACAAGATCAAACTAGGTATGGAGATACCGATGATCGAATCTCGGACATGTAATATATCGAGAGACGAAGAGATTTAGTTACAAGCGTTAAAGGTTCTCACGATCGCATAAGTCATCGTTGAATGTGTAGGAGTCAGTACGGATCTCCAGGTCCCGCTGCTGATTATTGATCGGAGAAGGGTCTCGATCATGTCTGCATTATTCGCGAACCGTAAGGTGGCACACTTATGAGTTACCGAAAACCATTTTGGAGCACATATGTTTCAGACAAAAGAATTGCAAAGCAAAGGAATTGTTTCAATAGAAACCGAAAATTGTTTCAGGTGAAATTGCAAAAAGTGGTTCTGCATGTGATATTGAAATATTGTAAGGGGCTATATGTGAATGTTTGTTAATTAAAGTAATTAACAAAATTCTGAAGAAATTTAATAAAAAGAGTTTTATTAAATGAGAGAGCATTAAATTTGGATAAATTTAATGCATTTAAAGTGGAGACTTTAAAAGGGAATGTGAAGAGGCATTTTAATGTGGAGGGATTACCACCACATGAATGGGGGAGGTGAGGGGTCACCCCCCCATGCGCCGGCCATGGAGAGAGGGGGCACCCCCTCCTCCTATAAAAGGCCACCACTTCCCTCCTTCATCCTCACTTGTGAAGGATCTCTCTCCCCCTCTAGAATTATTCCCCCATGGTCTCGGATTAGCGAGATACATGTTCCCGGTGGCGTTTCGTCTAGAAGGAGTTGCTACTTCCGCTGGATCGCTGGAGCGAGGAGGTGGAGGTTGTCCGGTGGCTTGAACGTGTGTGCGAGTGCGGATGCGCTGCTGAGTTGCGGCGCTCGGACTTCCTCATGATCTTGAGATCGGCAAGTATACGACTACATCAACCACGAGTTCCTACTCGTTAACAAAACTCATTGTCTCCGAGGGTAAGTTCTCATTGGATGTATGTCCACCCGTTGCTTTGTACCTAGTAGATAGATCTTGGCATGTAGTTCACACCGCAGGAATTTTTTGTTTTCTATGCTGCGGACCCAACACCCTTCCTGTTTGATGGTATGTTGAAGTGAGGTATCACTTTTTGGATGGCAGGAAATCCAACATTCAAGTTTGAAGGTTTGCACTTTTTTACGATGGAAAGTCTAACTCCTTCCCATGTATTCTGCTAAGAATTGCAGTATTTTGTGTGTATTGAAGAGCCCCAAGCCATTTTGGGAAATCTCTTTTGGTAGCTTTGAAATACCTACGGGGTGCTCGGAAATGCAGTGGTTTCTTAGTACAAGGATGTGATTTGGTCCGAGATGAGTTTGATGGTTTGTTTGATCGATATTTAGGCAACTATTGGTGGTCTATTAGTGGCTTTAGGTTTTGATGTGTCTTGAAATTGATTTATATACTAAACCGGATGGTTGTATTGGGTGCTCCATCAGTATTTGTAAGGAATATGACGTTAGGTGAATATTTTTGATGGAAAGGCAGATCACCGTTAGGTGAATATTGAATTCAGTTTAAGCTTTAAGCAATTCTTGGCATGCACGGTTTGTTTTCATGCCACTTGAGGGAAGGTCTTCTACTAGTTTCGAAATACCCGCGGTTTTCTATCGGATCCTTGGGCCCTCTATGATGTTCATTGATGTCCCATTTTTTTGTTCATACCTAGGAGTGTTATCTAAATAGTGAAAATATTGACATGACCGGATAATAAAAAACATCCATCTGCTAGACATGCTTATTAGTTGGTCATTGCCTGCTTGTAAAATCAAATATGATAATTTATGCTTAACAGATTATAGAGCTCATCTCTGAATGGTTAGTGGACTGTTGCGGGTGGGGATTATTTCTAGAGCTGGTCGTCTACAAAATTGACGAAGATCAAAATGAAGGTGGACAGGCTGCTATTTGCCCACCGGTTGCTAGGTGCCTATGGATGTCACAACCAGACTTCTCATCAAGATTTTTCTCGATTAGTACATGTTGGTTCAGATGTAGTCTCTTCCTCCTTTTAGTTTAGTTGCCTATCATTTTATAAAAAGTTAACTTGGCCATGCCTACATCAAGCCTAATACTAACTAGATCCAGAGGCTTCCAACCTCTAGCTCTGGGCATCAACCCTGTTATTAGAGACTCTATCCAATACGAATGTGACAGGTTAGCATATATATGTATTCCATTCTTCTACAAGTATTCATTTATAAATCTATATATAGTGTTATATGTTTTTCTATTAATATGTACTGATTCGTGATTTTATTATCCAATTTACATCCTTATGGATGCAAGTAATTTGGTGTTGTGAAATAAGATATTTTTTCTTAAAACTAGAAAGATATGGTCAGAGATGAAATATATTGTTCTACCAGGACATATAGCTATTAAACATTTTTCTAAGTGTACTATCTTGACTTCCGTAGCCCAAATATATTGTATGAGGTAGCATATGAAGAATTGAACCATAACTTATGTCATATGTGTTATTTTTAGCTACACATTGTTCTAGATAGGTCACTGGCACTCTTTGTTAGTGCCCTTCTTGTTTAATGGTATGTTGAAGTGAGGTATCACTTTTTGGATGGCAGGAAATCCAGCATTCAAGTTTGAATGTTTGCACTTTTTTACGATGGAAAGTCTAACTCCTTCCCACATATTCTGCTAAGAATTACAGTATTTAGATCCTCACATCTCTATTTCCATGTAGGACCCATTAGCTCATTTAGATTATGATATGTGCTGATAGTTATTCCACCTTGATACTTCACTCGGATGATGTGCATGCTATAAGGATTTGTGGTCTACACTCAGACATTTGTCAATATTGTGAGTTAACTGCTGAAAAACAGAGTCTGTATCATGTCAATTATTTGTTTATCTGTGAACTCAGAGCCAACTATTTTACTGCTTCAAATACGAAAAAATATTTGTCTCGGATTTAAAGGCAACTCGTTAGCTTCCAAGCATAATTCTGGCAAGGATTTAAGAGACATGTATTTCTACCTCCAAATCACTTTCCAGGCTGACCACGTAGTATATGTCCTTTATGTTGAAGTGAATGAGCACGGTGGTTCAAAAACCATCCTCATCAAAAGTGTTACTCCCTCCATTCCAAAATAAGTGATTAAAGTTTTTCTAGGTACGTATGTATCTACACACTAAAACATGTCTAGATACATGTATATCTGGAAAAAGTTGATCCACTTATTTTGGAAAAGATAAGAATCCATCGATACCAAATTTCATCATGTAATTCCTATATTTTTGAACTAACTTTTAGCGATAATACATCTCGCGAACACAAGTCATAATTTACATGAGGATTGTCAAAATGGCTGAGTGCAATGGTCGGAGACGAGGACACAATGCACCAAAGGCAAATATAGTGGTCTAGGAGGCGCAATAGGTTTCTGCTTGGATTGATGACGAAGCACCATGTTATCATTGTTAGTTGTATATTTCTATTATCTCCAATAACATTGTCACGAATTTTTTTCCACTTTGATAGTCATTCAAGATGAAGAATATGATATGCAACGTGGGTGTAGACGTGACGTGTAGTTGGGACGTAGGAGGAAAGGATTGGATCCACCGTGAAAGTATGGTAGTTGTCTAAAGAAGAATGTGAGGAAGGAAGAAACCATGTTTATCGTCAAACGATTGAAAGTAAACAAATGTTATGATTCAAACTTTTTATTGCTCTATAGCAATCGTGCGGGCAACTTATGTAACACCCCGAATCAGGTCTATGTAGATCTCAACATTTCCCGCCAAAATCCACATAGAAGCGATTCAGAGACGCCCACCAGACACTTTCGTGTGGGTGAGATTTTATTACAAGTAGTTACATCACAATAGTTTACTACAGAATCCACAAGAAACATATATATACAACTGCGACTCGATGAGCCAAGATTACAAAAGATACGATACAAAGATACAAATATATACACAACTGCCACTCGATGAGTCAAGATTACAAAAATACAATACAAAGATACAACAGTTGTATATATATGTTTTTTGTGGATTCTGCTGTAAATTATTGTGATGTAACTTGTATCTTTGTATTGTATCTTTTGTAATCTTGACTCATCGAGTCGTAGTTGTATATATATGTTTATTGTGGATTCTGTTGTAAACTATTATGATGTAACTACCCGATTCAGGGCGTTACAAGTGGTATCAGAGCTAATAAGATATATCCGCCGTATTGGTACCAAAATAGTTTTGACACTAGACGACTTCCATTGACAATGTTAACCTACCAAAATTGTTAGTTGAACTCTTAGCTTTTGGGCTATGCTTAAAAGGAATAAATGAGAGAAAACAGTTTTCATCGAGTCTTTTAAACCTTGCAAAATTATTTTGGAAAATTGTTATCACAACTCTAGGCCGGAGTGGAAAGCCTACCATGTTGTCGAAAGTAGGAACATCCATGCGCAACGGCCAAATGACACAATGTAAGAGTGGGGTGACTATGAAGTACAATTTCAGTTTTGTTAGAGTGAGAAGACTATGATGCACAATATCAGCGCATTAGTGAAAAAGATAAAGTTGAAGGACTCGTGGGAAGCGAAAAGGGATGGCAAATGTATCCTTGTCATCCCTTTAAAATTCATGTTTTATGAGAGAGAAGGGAACAGAGAGTGAAGATGGGAGGGAGGGAGATGCGGTTTGACTAACCCAAACTGCAAGCTCTCGTGAAAGTGTCGTCAATTGTTGATTATAAAAATATGCCTTTGTTCACATATCCTCCATATCACTGGGACTACTCACGTGTCTCATGTTTACATATGTGACATGTAAGAAAGGCCCGTGGCAGCGCACGGACACCTAACTAGTCATTTAGGATGTTAAAAAAAAAACTAGTCATTGTGGAAATAAAATTGAGAACACAAAACCGGTACACGGGGTTTAGGCGTTTAGCTGCAATTTCAGCCACATCGGCTCCATTAGCCAGACCGAAAGTGCCATCCGAAAGCCGATTTCGTTTTGCCCTCCGCTGTTATATCGACCCCCACCATTAGCAGCCTACCACCACCATCTTCCGCTCTTCCCCCATCTACCCTGCTGTCGCTCGCTTGTCCCGGCCTAGGGTTTCGCCTTCACCCGCTCCGGCCCCGGCCCCGGCCCCGGCCCTCGCCTCAGATCCCGACACCGGCGACCCCCGATCCTCCTCCGTTGCCCGCCGCCGATCCCGCCTAGCTCCGATTTGTCACTCCCTCACGCTACACCACATCGGCCTCCAGCCTCTTGACGCGCTCGCCCGGGGACAGATCTAGGGTTTGGGGCCTCGCTTGGTGCATGAGAAGGGCACTAGGGTCTTGACGGCATGGAGGTGGAAGCGGGGAGGAGGGATGCGTCGGCGCTTGACCCGGAGCTGCTGCAGCTGCCGGAGCTCGCGCCGGGCGCGCTCCGGGAGAACTCAAGCATAGCCGATGCACTCTACGCACAGTGGCTCGTGCTTCCCGAGACGTCCAAGCTGGTAACCTCTCACGCGCCATCTTGCCCTCGCCGCTCTTTATGATTTGCTCCTAGATTGCCCAGTTCGACCATAGATTTTGTCTGGTTAGTGTGATCTCGTTGGAACTCGTGAAATATCTACCGGGAATGCTTGCCTTGGTTGGCGCTTTGTGTTGTAATGCGTCTGTATGGGTTTGTCGAGTTCGTGTTACAGCTGTTAGCTGATGCTGAGGATATTGGGCGGTGGAGTTTGGAACGTGGGAGATTGTGACTGTAGTGAATTGCTCGGAAATATATAACCTAAGCCTGTTTCCATGGGATGCTTAGTTTCTGCTCCTCAGTTGTCATGAATGAATAGATAGGTGTGTCCAGGAGTCACACTATCAGAACTGAGTAATTTTGTTTTTTAAACCGATGCGTCAGATTTATTGTTATATTCGAGAGAATGAAATGTTGGTATGATAATCCAGTGTTGCATGTGTTCAGAAGAATGATGGACTTCAGGAGATGTACGACAGTTATGCTGTACGCTGATATTCCTTAAAATGAAACATTTGCAGTTCTCTTAGGCCATTTTCAGCGGTACACTGCTAGAAAACTGGCTTCAGTTATGTGCTCGTCTCTTTGGGTTACTTAGATTGCTGGGTTAATTTAGATTGTGTACATACGTTGGTACTTGTTTCTGCCAAGCAATTGGTATGTAGGTCATTTGCTTGGACTTATACTTTGAACTTTTGAGATTTTTCTGCCAGGATACATGTATCACCAAGGATCTTGATACTGATAGTAGGTATTCATTTGATGATGTATGGTGCCCAATGGTTTTAGTGAGATGGCTGAATTGCTGCTCGACCTGCATATTTTTTCAGCGCCCCTTGGATGCTAATTGTATGCATACCTGTGCACAGTGGCACATATAATGCAATAATAGATTAAATAGCTCAAGTGGCACTAGCGCACCACTATTTCCTTTTTGATATCATTTCCAGGAGTGGATGTTGCAGCTACATCGAATATTAAACTTTTGCAGCTCGTTATGCTAGGAAATAAGGATGCCCAGTTACAGAAGATGTGGCTCTTAAGTTTGTTGAGGGATATGTACTTTGCAGGCCAAATTTTTCTATGCATTGTTGAATGCATGAAACCTTAGAAATGAAAAAGAAACTCACATGGACTGTATAATGTATGATATTACCTGGAGTAGTGTTATCATGGTCTCGCCTTCACCACTAGTTTTTGTTGCTGTCCCAAATGATGCTAGATTTTGTCTTGGTTTGTCTGCTTTCTTATGTTGTATGTTGTCTTGGGTAATATTAGATATTAATGGTTGTGTCATGGTGTCTACATAGCGTAACCAGAAGCAACTTGGCCAGCAGCAGAAAGCATGTCTGCTCGCCTTGACTGGCAATAATCCAGGAGACAGATAGACTCCGTCACCTCTGCTTGTCAGCACTCTTTAGTTCGCAAACGTGTGCATAATCACCTCCCTGCTCACTGCTGTCGCTTTGCATTTACTCTTCTAGCCTCAGCTTCTTCTCAGCTCCTTCCTCCCCTGATCTGATGTGCTGCATGTTGCTCATCTCTCTTGTTAGCTGTGATGTCTCTTGTCATGCCGAATGCTGCTGCTTGATAAGGTGGGGCATATTGCTAACTTGCTGTTCAAGAATGGGAGGAGGGAGTGTATGACTTAGATGGGTTTGTGCTAAGGTGAAATTGTGGACCAAGTGGCTAGTGGGCTATGTCTCATTCTCCAGTTCCGCGTTGTTTTGTTCTATATCCACTGGTTAGGCTAAGCTAAGTTATTGTCTAGCTCTCACCAGGGCAGGTACCTTGGCATCCTTGCTACCTATGCTGCCGTGATAACTATGCAGTGTTATGCATGTGCTGGGCACATGTTTGATATTTCATTTGTGATTGTTTGTTCGGAGCCAGGACAATTGATCTACTATATTGGCTGGCTTCTTGCATCTTGTATTTCAGACGTTCTACAATATGGAGCAACATGAAGATCTTCCAAATTTTAATCTGGCTTCATTCTGCAAATAGTACATTTTTGAAATAGCTCAATCTTATAGGAATTTCCAACATGAGTTGATGTTTGTTCTGTACCTCAATACTCCCTCTATCCCAATCTGTGTTGCGTATTGTTGCAGACCCGGATACCAAGGAGTGCAGCGGAGGTACGTTTTGCAAAAAATCTGGACGGAGCTGCCCCTCCACGCCGGCACTCAGCTAACCACCTCTCCATAATTATATGCATGCAATCGCTTCGATCGTCTCAGCCCAGCACGCATGCAGACTCCTTTTTTCGGGGAAAGCACGCATGCAGACTCTAATCGGCCTAAGTTTTCCTGCCAATTAATGTACGCGTTGATTAAGTAGGGGCAGAAGGGTCCAAGTAGCGATTCTTCTCAAGATACGCAACATAATATGGGATTTCCTGGAAAAACTAGTACGCAACACAAATTGGGATGGAGGGAGTAGCTATGTTGCTTGTATGGGGTGTTGTCTTGAGTAGGCTACGCTGAACAAAGATTAGTCCACCAATTTTTAATTTCGAACAGAGACTAATCCAACCAGTATGGCATAGTGGTTAAACCCCAGAATGATCAAGTGATTTATTAAGTGGTGCAACTGTACTTGGAACTGTTACAACAGGCAATTGAGGCACGGGAACTGCCTCGTTTTTCTTTCATAATTTAAGGCAGTACACATACAGTTATAATTAAATGGCCACTGAGCCGACCTTGTATCTGATATATAAAGATTAGCATGACCGTTGTTAGTTGCATTTATTAATGCCTTCATTCTGAAGTATGTATCTGTGCTTACTGCTTAGGCTATTTAAATCATTATAACCCTTTCATGATCTGCTGAAGAGACAACATGATGTTCTTCTTCATTGTTAGTGGTCGAAATTACTTCTCTTCATCTCATTGACTGATTCTATGGAGAGGGAACTGCATAGGAAATTGTGTGAATAGCAATAAATTTGTTTCTGTGACATACTTCTGTGGGGTGTATCATTCCTCACAATATTTGTTTTGTTGGCTGCTAGGTGAAGTCTTTGATTGAAGAAGCAAAAACCGGTGGCCCACTGAATGTTGCTGGGAGTTCTGCTAGCACAAATGCTGCTTCAAGTAGTTCTTTGCCATCAATGTTCCCTGCTGGTAGTGCTCCCCCACTTTCTCCTAGGAGCACTGCTGGCTCTCCCCGTGTTATGAGACGAGGATCTGGAGCTGGACCATCAACCTTGGGATCTCCTCTAAAATTAGTCAGTGAACCTGTGAGAGAGGTTATACCTCAGGTGCTTTTCATCTGTTCTTGCTATTATTAGTGTAATACTTGTTTCTACTCTAATTATTTTAGTGCCTTCCTTGGTACACTTAGTTCTTGTATTCAATATATATGCAGTTTTACTTCAAAAAGGGCCGCCCTCCACCAAAAGATTTGAAGGAGCAATGTTTGTCTAGACTAGATCACCTATTTTTTGCCGGCGAGGGACTCCAGATACAAGGTGACTTTCATAAGGGTTTCATTTGTTTCTTCACATTTAAGTGCATTCTTAAGTTTGAATGTTTTATTTGTCCATATCAGAATTCAGACCAGTCATAAAAGATATATGCAAATTACCATCGTTCCTCTCTGGTGTGCTTTTCAAGAAGATTGATGCTGCTTGCTCTGGAACTGTAACAAGGTATGATGTTTATTCAACATCTCAACCGTGAGTACATTAGCATATGTTGAAATATCGTGAATCTTAGTTGTCCTGTCATGTTTATGACAAATACTTCATGTAGCTTATTAGTACACGGGCTTGCCAACTGTAGCCAAAATTATGGTCTAACACTAGTTCATTATTGGATATTAACTTTTTTCAAGTATGTACTGCGTATTCTTTGAGATATTGGGACTCCCATCATAATAAATTTAGCCTCTGATTGCACAACCAGTGTTAAAAACCTGTGGTTCCTTGTGATTTTCTACGGAGGTTGGCTCCCTGTTGGGTTAGGGGAGCAGTAAGTGCAATGGACTTGAGGTTGTGGACTGACAATGGGCTGAGTGCGGTTTGAAACCACACCGGGGGGATTGGGGCGGTTTGAAATTCCATTTGATCTGGTCTGGGTTTGGTTTTGTGGAAATATTAATGGTTCAGTTTTGGATATGGCAGTATGTTGTTGCGGGTTGGTCTGCAGACGTGTTGGTTTTTAGACCATTACCAGGCTGAAGCCTTTGTCTAGTATAAGTAGGCAGTGCATAAGCAAGCAGAAACTGGCTTATCCAGTTTTTTTGTAGCCTGCATTACTATATGCTTAGGCTCCATTTTCTTCTCCACTCCAGCAGGCATGCTTCTCGATTATTTTTTTGCTCACCTTTCTACATTGCAATTGTAAAGTACAGAAGCTTAGACTAGTCACAGTGGGGAGTATCATATAGTAGTATCATGTATATGATACTAGTATATGATACCATCTCCACAATGCATAGTATCATGTAGTAGTACTAGTACCATATTCTTAATATATTTATTGTTTGTAGAATCTCAGTGTAAAATGGTGTACAAGATTTATTTTGGATTACTTTTTCTAGTTCTTCGTGCTATGATACCGTATCTATCTATGATACCAACACCATCTCTTTCATCATTAATTGCAGTGACACATAAGCATTTTGCATGCATGTAATGCATGATACCACCTATGATACCCCGATTGGGGTTTTCGCTTCTCCTTGCTTTGCTTCCCCAATTATTTTTTGCTCACCCTACATTGCAATTGTAAACTAAAGAAGCTTAGACTAGTCACAGTGGGGAGTATCCCTATGATACCATCTCCACAATGCATAGCATCATGTAGTAGTACCATATTCTTAATATATTTATTGTTTTGTAGAATCTCAATGTAAAATTGTGTACACGATTTTTTTCGGATTACTTTTTCTAGTTCTACGTGCTATGATACCGTATCTATCTATGATACCAACACAATCTCTTTCATCATTAATTGCAGCGACACATAAGCATTTTGCATGCATGTATATGATACCACCTATGATACCCTGATTGGGGCTAGTCTTATAGTTTTCGCTTCTCCTTCCTTTGGTAGTAAACTAAACATTTAATATATCATGCATCATTGATGTTTCATCCCCCCCACCCCCCCACCCCTCGGGGGTACACCCCCTCTCTCTCACACACACACAAACACGCACTTCGGCATTCTATGTTTCAGTTTGACATGAGTACTTTTGTTGTGTGAACTCAGGGATGCGTTTATTGAGTACTGGATTAATGACAACAAGATAACAATGGATACACCTAGTCAGATATTTGAAATATTAAGAAAGCCGGGTTACAGTTATCTCACTCAGGTCAGCATTGCTTCTTTCATCTGTTTGTTCTCGGTGTATACATATATATGCCTACAACTGGACAATATACTGATTCTACATTACAGTTTTTTTCTTTCAATGCTAATTCCACCTAATTTGTGCAGGAGGATTTTAAGCCTGTCCTAAAAGAACTCTTGGCAACTCACCCAGGTTTAGAGTTTTTACAGGGCACCCCTGAGTTTCAGGAGAGATACGGTAACTTCTTTATCCAAGTTACCTGGTACTGCCTCCGTTCAGAAATATAAGACATTTTAGCTTTGTGAAATGAATGTATCTAGAGGTCTTTTAGGACGTGTTTGTTTCCATCAACGGTAACGTAACCGGTAAGGGAATCATGTAACGGTGGGATTGCGGTGTAATGGGACTTTTTCTTATTTTGTTTGGTTCCCACTCGGTAATGGTATTAAACTTCAGAACAACGGTGTAGGATCTAGAAAACCTCAAGCACTGCAGCCGCCTCTGGCTCTCATGCAGGACCGCTTGTCTCGTTCATGCGATGCCGCTGCTTCTTCTTCCTGCGGCGATTGCCTGGCTGCAAAGAGGAACTCGATGGGGAGATCGGGATCCACCAACGCCGGTCAGTGAAGGGGATCGGCAGCCGCGGACTGCTCCTCTCGTAGCGCGGGGAGATCTGCCTTCATGGTTACCATCGCCGGCGAGGAAGATTGGGGGCAGAGACCAGAGGGAATCGGAGGCGGAGGCGGAAGCTTCACTTCGGGCCATCCCTATCGCTAACGGTGGTAACAATATCTGTTTCCGGAGGGGGGTGGGCGGTATCAGATTAAAGCTGGCCTGTAATCCGTTTACACGGTATCTGATACCGGGCCGAGCCAACCAAACGTGGTTAACGGAATCAGATCGCACTGTAATTGGATAACGGGCGGAAATAGTCGAACCAAACACGTTCTTAGTGTATAGGTTCACTCCGAACCTCTATGAACCTATACACTAAAAGACTTCTAGATACATTCAATCACAAAGGTAAAATGTCTTATATTTTTGAACGGAGGGAGTAGCTGTTAGCTCTTCAACCAGTATTCTTCATGTCTATTGTGCTCGGATGTATATTTCGGGTCATCTGTTCTATCAAAAACCAATGCCACCTGTAGTTTGATCCCTAGCAAAATGGTTTCATTTGCAAATTGTTGTTATGTTTCTCCAGCGCACCTTTTCAGTATCCTTTGCCATATTTTTTTCGGACATATATCCTTTAGGTTGCTTATTGTTATTAGTGTCAGTGAGATGCAGTATACTCCCTCCGTCCAGAAATAAGTGACTTGAAACTGTTTAGATTCACATGTATCTAGACATGTTTTAGTGTGTAGATACATTTAAAAGAGGGAGTATAATTTTTAATGAGGCCTAACAATGTAAAAGAATAAGGCATCAAGTCCTTCATTCTTCTGTTTTCATAGAGCTGATGAGAATTAATTTATTGGGCCTGACGTGGTAGTAGGGAAGTCATGTACCTGATTGTAGATCGGCACCCCACTTTGTTATTAGAAAGTTAAAACTGAACGGGTTTTGCTAGAAGTTGATATCTATAGTTATTCCATGTCGGTGTCGAAATGTATAAAACCTAAGCGACGAGCTGTCCGATTTTTTATTTGAAGAAGTCGTAATGGTTCACCATCCTCTACTATACATGTTTATATGATTGGAGAACTGAATGTCCCAGACCCCTAGAGCTATTCTAATGTCAAAAATTAATTGGGGAATGATGTCCTATATGGTTAAGGACCCCCTGTTTGGTTGTTTCCCTTAAGAAATAATAATTTGCTATTTTTTCTTCTGTTCAGCAACATATGAAACGACATATTATAGTCATGAATGTCGGTATGCAAATATAGCTGCTTGCAGAGAATTCTCCTTTTTGTCAAAAAATGTCATTGATTTTGTGATGAAAAAATGGAAATTATGAACTAATACCGGTGATGTTGTTGCATCTCATTCATCTGCTACTCTTGTTTTAATGTACTTTTCAGCGGAGACTGTAATATACAGAATCTTTTACTCCATAAATAGATGTGGAAATGGCCATCTTACCCTTCGAGAGCTAAAACGCGGGAATTTAGTAGCTGCGATGCAGCAGCTGGATGAAGAAGAGGACATCAACAAAGTACTGAGGTAATTGATGTATAGAACTGCATGCTCATTTTACATGCATTCCCCAAGATCTCAGTGCGGTGGCGGTTTCCATTATGCTTTAGCTCGTTGTGTTGTTTTTAAATTTTACATAATGGTGTTACGATTTTCAGTCGATGCTACTTTACGTAGCAAATAATGAAGATTTTACATGTTCGTTTGTACGAGTTTCTAAGCTTGTCATATCTGCTGCAGATATTTCTCATATGAGCATTTTTATGTAATCTACTGCAAATTTTGGGAGCTGGACACAGATCATGATTTCCTGATTGACAAAGAGAACCTTATTAGATACGGAAATCATTCATTGACCTACAGAATAGTTGACAGAGTCTTTTCACAGGTTAGTCAGTTCCTAGTTTATATTGGGAACTGAGATGCTTGTTTGCGTTACTGTTAAGGTTTGTGTATTTATAGTGGCTGTTGTACTACTACTCAGGTACCAAGGAAGTTCACAAGCGTAACCGAAGGAAAGATGGGTTATGAAGATTTTGTTTACTTTATTTTGTCAGAGGAAGATAAATCATCCGAACCTAGCCTTGAGTACTGGTAATTGTGTTCTCCTGTCTGACATGACTTCTATATTACCTGTAACTTCTTGTCTTGGGATTGCTTTAATTTTAAAGCAATGTCATCCTTTGAATGTGTTCTCAAATGCGTCATGGTCCCTGTTCTCTCCTATTTGATCTCCAGGCATTGAACTTCCATGTAAAGTCCCAACAATTGTTTGAAATGAAAACATTTGTTCTGAGTAATATTGGATATGCTGTAAAACATGTTGCTTCAAATTTCCAACATGGTGGTATCCCCCGTGGTAAACCTGCACACATGCATATAATTAAGTTGCGAAGTTCACTCATTTTGATCTGTATATAGTCCACAGTGAAATAACTAAAGCATCTTATAACATCTTATATTTTGAAACAGAGGGAGTAATTGTGAATGGAGGGAGTACATTTTTTAACAGGAGTATATTTGCCTATTACATGTATTCATAGCATGTCTACAACTCATCATATACGTTTCTTTATCAATATAAACATATCAAACATTTTTTACAGGTTTAAGTGCATTGATCTTGATGGCAATGGCATTTTAACTACCAATGAAATGCAGTTTTTCTATGAGGAGCAGTTGCATCGTATGGAGTGCATGGCACAGGAACCTGTGCTTTTTGAGGACATATTGTGCCAAATGATTGATATGATTGGGCCAGAGGTATGTCATCATAAAAATAATTGCTCCCCCTCTCCCTCTGTGGAACAGTGGGCCGCAAAGAGGTCGAGAGGCTATGTGGAGGGATCACATTTGTTTTGTTTAAAAAAATGCATTAAAAGCATGCCCTTAACTAAATTTCACCTTTCTGCAGAATGAGACCTATTTTACATTGCGGGACTTAAAAAGATGTAAACTCTCAGGAAATATATTCAATATCCTATTCAATCTCAACAAATTCATGGCATTTGAAACTCGTGATCCATTCCTCATTCGCCAGGTAATGTTGCTTGCCATGAAGGGTTTGAATCTACTTCCACTATTTAGTTAAAAGTTGGGTCATTTTTAATTGCAGGAGCGTGAGAACCCAACTCTAACTGAGTGGGATCGGTTTGCCCATAGGGAATATATTAGGCTGTCGATGGAAGAGGATGGTGAAGATGCTTCAAATGGAAGTGGTGATGTGTGGGACGAGTCACTTGAAGCTCCATTTTGAATTATGTGAGTTTTGTGTTTTTGGACGAAATTCCATAAGCTGAGACATATTGCTAACGGAATCATGAAAACCAGGACATAGGATATTAGATTTCAGCGCATTGAATAGATTTCAGCGCTTCGATTCTATTGATTTGGAAAATTTGGATCAACCTAATATATGCCCATTCGTCATCATGTTATAAGACTACTTTAAACAGTGTAGTGATTGCATGAAGCTTACCTTTCAGTCACACACTTCTCCATTTTCCAGTTCTGAAAAAATGCTTTAGTTCTCAACAGAATAAGAAATAAGTTGTTTTAATTGGCCAAAACGTTGCTTACCATCTAAAAAGCTTACCATCTCTACAGTTCAAGAGATAAATGTTGTCAAGTTATTAAGTTCCTCTAAGAAGTAAGTACAACCACCGTGGGTTGATCAATATCAGAAACTGAATGTGATTGAATGGCTTACACAAAAAATGCTTCTGTATATTGCAATTAATTGTCACAATCGGAGTATTTTGATTATGGTAGCCAGCTGCATGCTATCAAGTTTCACAATCACCCCTTCCCAAGCAGCCACATGGCTCTTTATATCGTATAAGCTGGCCAGCGATGGTTTCTTCAGATCATTTCGACTTTCCTGCATCTTTGTGACCTCAGTTACTATGTTTATTAAGTTTAAAGCTTGTATACCGTGGGTGTCCCATGGGATGGTTTTGAAGTGGTAATATTTATGGAAATAATGTATATATTTGAAAATGATACATGGGTCAATTTTCTGATAAATTTTTTAGTCCCTTCAGTTAATATTAGCAGCAGTTGTGGATTTTGTGCCAGCCAAACATTTTTAGGTTTGACAATAAATATATTTATATATATATATACAGTATCATATTGATTTTTTTAGGTTTCTCATGAAATATATTTTTATAATATATATTTTTTGTTTGAAACATGTATTACCATAAAAATATGGTCAAAGTGTTACTTTGAATACCATGTCGATGTCCTAACCTACTTACATTATGAATCAAATTGAGTATGTTTTTCTTCTATATATAACATGTATGTGACTGGTAATTTTGCAGTCGTTGATGTGAATAAATTATGATATGTTTGCAGTTACTTCGTTGCTGAACTGTTCCAGAATTGTCCTTTTTTAATCTTTAACAGGACTCACCCTAATTGGTTGGATACGGATGATATTGGTTGGGAAGAAGTGTAAAGGTTTTGGCTAGCCTGCGGAGGTCATAGCAGGCTCCAGCAGTTTCAGTAACACCAAAGACTACTTATGAGTTTTACTGTGCAGGTCTGATTCGATATTATCAGTTGTCCAGTTGTGCAAACATTTTTGCTTGGAAGAATGGGAAGTTGGTGTGAGGGTGTCCTGCATACTGACAGGGCAACAACGTCAGCAAGCCTCAAATGATACTGAAGTGGGGGACCTGTAGTGATCCACCTTTTTCTCTTCGTGTTCTGATTGTTGCTTTAGGGGGGATGTCGGTTTATTCGTTTGCTGTGCTCAAATTTTGGAGCTGAACTGTTAATGTTTGGCTGCCATTTTCTTTGTTAATTTGTGGATGTGCAAGCCAGCAAAATTCAATCAGTAACTTTGATCATGGCATGTAACTTTCTGGTTCAGCTTTCTGTTTAGTTCATTACGTCATTTTGGTGCGATTCTTGGTACATTTATGAAAGGATAGACCTCAAGACATGGCTGTGCTATGTCATTTGTAACATTAACAAGTATAACTGTGCATGGGGTGCATAAATCTGAACAGAAAGGAATATTACATTAGCAATCCGGTCTTATAATTTTTTCGTTTTTCCTCAGAGAAGAAGGCTCGGGGAGACTTGAGGTACAGTTTAGGTGCCGTTCTTCTGAAAATACTTTTTTTTCTCTCATTATCTCTTTCTCACCTGCGTCACCAGTTCACCACGGGAATCGCATCAGGCAAGCCTCATCTTGCGCAGCTGTCAGCTTGGGGCTAGCACCGACCACAGAGCTTTGCCGATGCATAGGGACCACTAACCTTCCTCCTGTTTCGTCACAGCAGGGAGCTCTCTGACCTCCCTCCTACTCTGGCTGCCGCTCAGCAGTCGGTGGGGTACTCCCTCCTGCTCCAGTCATTGCTCAGCAGTTAGACCGGAGAGGCAAGTTGATTTTTTTGTGCCTAGGTAGACTCAATCACAGAGCCAGAACTAATACGCCTGACCATAGGACTGGAGGGAGTATCATGCATCGAGACCCGAGAGGTTGTTTTAGTCTGCATGGTGCGGTAGTTGCAATCTTTTTTTTTGAGGGGGTGCAATGTGATTCGTTCGTTGTGCTTACTATGTCAAAACCTCGAATTAGTTTGAGATGAAACCAAGTGATGCGTGTTGCCTGTCGCAAACCTAAGCAGCATCTTCACGCCGCTTTGCTTGTCATCCTTCACTTCGGCAAAGCCCAAGAAATGAGGACGCTCTCGGTTATGGAGTTTGAGCTCCGGGCTAGATTAAAGAGAAAGGTCATTGCCTTGTCCGTGATTGAGAGGGCTCGGAAGAAGCAAAGCGCTAGGATTGCTAATATTAAAGAAGGGGATGCAAACACAAATTTTTTCCACATGAGGGTGAATGCTAGAAGGAGGAAAAACCATATCCATCGCCTAAAGCATAACCAAGGTTGGGTAACCGACCACATAGAAAAGGAGGAAATCATCAACAACCACTTCAAGACAATCATTGGTAGTCGGGAGGCTAGAAACTTAGATTTTAATTGGGAGGAGCTTCATTTCGATAATCCCGAGTTGCATGAGCTTGGGGACCCTATTACCGAAGAGGAGGTGTGGAATGCAATCAAGCAAATGCCAAGTGACAAGGCGCCCGGCCCCGATGGTTACACCGGTGCCTTCTTCAAGAGATGTTGGAGCACAATTAAAGAGGATGTCATGGGAGTGATAAATCTTTTTGGCAACCTCCATGCCAAGAATTTCCATTGGCTCAACTCTGCAAATATCGTCCTCCTACCTAAGAAAGAGGGGGCGGAAGAGGTGTCCGACTTTAGGCCTATTAGCCTAATCCATGCTATTGCAAAAATCATTTCGAAGGTGCTTGCCTTGCGGCTTAGTCCCGTGATGAACGACCTTGTCTCTAACGCCCAAAGTGCTTTCATCAAAAAAAGGAGCATCCATGACAACTTCCTCCATGTTAGGAATCTAGCGAAGAGATTCCACAAGGGCAAGATTCCGGCGCTACTTTTCAAGCTTGACATTCGCAAGGCCTTTGACTCTATTAGATGTGACTATATTCTTGATCTCCTCCAACGCCGCGGGTTCCCTAGTCGGTTCCGGGATTGGATTGCCGCGCTGCTCGCCACGTCCTCTTCTCGGGTCCTTCTCAATGGCATCGCCGGTACCCCAATATCCCATGGTCGTGGCCTTAGGCAAGGAGGCCCGGTTTTCCCCTTCTTTTCGTCATCGTGATTGACCCTATTACGCAAATCTTAGAAAGGGCAACCTCTCATGGGCTTCTCCATAAGCTTCGTGGGAGAGGAACAATTTTAAGAACCTCTCTATATGCGGACGGCGCTGCGGTTTTTGTGGCGCCAATCAAACATGACACTATCAACTTAGCCACCATCCTGGAGGACTTTGGAGAGGTGACGGGGCTGCGCACAAACTTCCACAAGAGCTATGTTGTTCCCATCCAGTGTGATCAAATTAATCTAGATGATATCCTCCATGACATACCGGTGTCCCGTACTACCTTTCCCCTGAGATACTTGGGCTTGCCTCTTTCGGTTTGGAAGCTCAAGAGGGTGGATTTCCAACATCTTGAGGACAAGTGCGCTGCCAAGCTCCCTACTTGGAATGGTAAATATATCACCATGGCTGGGCGGACTGCGTTAATAAAATCGGTCATCGCTTCTCAAGCATTATACCAGTTGACGGTTTTGCCCATTCCCCCGGGCACTATTAAGTTCATGAATAAATTGGAACGGGCCTTCCTTTGGTCGGCCAAGGATAAAACTACCGGGGCTAAGTGCAAAATAAATTTGGACACGGTTTGCCGCCCAAAGAAACTTGAGGGGCTTGGGATCCTTCACACGGACAAGTTTGCGACGGCTTTGCGTTTGAGGTGGCCATGGTTCGAATGGAAAAATCCAAACAAGCTTTGGGCTAGACATGGAAATTCATGCACAAAGGAAGACATGAACATTTTCTACGCTGTCACGACCATCACGGTGGGTAACGGAGACAAGACTCCGTTTTGGCATGCTCCTTGGATTCTAGGGAAGAAGCCGATTGAGGTTGCCCCTTTAATTTTTGCCTTATCTAAAAGAAAGAGCTGGACCGTCAAACAAGCGTTGCATGACAAAGCTTGGATTAGGAACATGAGGCTGGAGGATAATTTCACAATCGAGCATTTTAAGCAATTTGTGGAGCTTTGGGTCCTTCTTCGTGAGGTGGAGCTTGACCGCAATGTAGATGACGACATTTCTTGGAAGCTTACGGAGGATGGAGAATACTCGACGACGTCGGCTTATGAGGTGCAATTCCTAGGGGCAACGCTATCCAATATGAATGGAATGGTTTGGATGGCTTGGGCAACCCCCAAAGCGAATTTTTTTGCTTGGCTTGCGTTGAGGAATAGAGTTTGGACGGTGGACCGTTTGGAAAAGAGGGGATGGCCTAACTGTGGGTTGTGTCCTCTATGCAAGCAAACTACGGAATCGATTTCACATCTCCTTGTTGCTTGCCGATTCACCACGCGCATTTGGAGTTATCTCAAAGATTGGTTGGGGCTCCACAATATTCATCCAAGGCATTGGGCGGGGCTCTCCCTCAAGGATTGGTGGTCTACGATGGCGGAAGGGCGTAAGACAATTGCATCTTTAACCTTGTGGTTTCTTGGAAAATATGGAACGAAAAAAATGTCCGGATTTTTAATAATAAGCATGCGCCGTCTTTAGTTATGCTTCATAAGATTAAGAAGGAGGCCCGGTTGTGGGTGTTAGCGGGCGCTAAGCATTTGGGTGATGTAATACCGAAAGAGTAGACTTGTTTTCTACTTGTTACCCTTTTAATTTCTGTAAACTCCTTGCTTAATTAATATAGTAGGGCAAATCTTTTGCCTCTCTTAAAAAAAAAAACATGGCTGCATGCATGCAGTTCAATTGTCAGCATCAACTAGAGCCGTCTGCAGTACGTTACGTCCGGAGCTGCAACGCCATGTGGCTGCTTCATCTGCTTCATGATCTCCACTACCTCCATCCCCTGTTCAAGAAAAAAAGGCTGCCTCCATACAATCTGACTTGATCATCTACGTTGGATGCCAGTGAATTTGTTTCTGCTTTGCTAGGCCCAATTTCTGTGTTCATCCAGGGCGTCTGAAAAAGACAGGACCAGCCCTGATCAGTGTGCCTCTCCGTTTCCACGATATATACTTGGGAAAAGATATTAGAAGGCGCCGCACGTCGTGCGCGCGTACATAGGATCCTGAGCGAACCGTTCGATCCTCTTGTCCTATTATTATATGAGATCTTATCCTCTGCTGTTTCGAACCAGCCAACCACAATCACTCAACGCGGAGGCCTCGTCCTCGAGGAGCAGCCTGGAGACGGAGAAACAGTGAGCTCAAACGTGGGTCAGCCGGATGCGGGAGAAGCTATGGCGGCGACGCAACGCGATGGCCGCGACGGCGGTTTCAGGCGCTGAGAGATGAAGGACGAGGTGGAGCAGTGAGAGCCTCACCGATTCCGTATGCGTTGGGCGCCGCCTCCGATGGGAGCAGCCACATCGGGGTTGATGGTTGTTGCGCGCAGCCGGCGACTACGACTGGCCACGCGATGACGCCCGCGCCAAACTGGCCGTCCTCGCGCACCTCGGCGCCGAGAACGACTACACGGCCCGTTCTCATGTCTGGTGATACATGTACTAGTCTTCTTCTATTTTCCCGGTAGACCAAGATAAGCTGCCATGTTTGCTCGCATGTGAAAAGGACACAATCCGTGCTGAGGAACGTGGTAATTTTTGCCCAGATAACTAATCTGGCAGTTGTGTCTAGTTAATTTGATAATCATGGCTACTTAATCTGGTAATGGCCAGGACTCAGAGAAATGTTAAAGGCCAAGATAAATTCAATGCCGGCGATTATGCTACTACACAAGTTTTGCACAATAAAAATGAAGGAGAAAATATGGACATGGATATCGAGGCAGCGGCGCCAGCCTTTAAGGCGCCATGAGGGCTCTGGGATGGAACTGCCAAGGGACGGGCAAGAACCTTGGCAGTAAAAAAATGTCTCATCTTGCCAGGATGATCCACTCTACAAAACCACAGGTAACTTTTGTTTTCGAAATTAAATCTTCCAAGGTAAAACCCTCTGATCTTAATGCAAGGTTTAACATGTGCAATAGCTTTGTAGTGCCCTCTCAAAGGCGATCGGGTGGGCTTTGGCTGACGTGGAGTAATGATCTGCAAGTGACTGTTCATAGCTCTAGTTTCTATATTATTTTAGCTATTGTTGTTCATAGTTCTAGTAATCAGAAGTTTGGCTTAGTTTGTATCTATGGTGACCCGTATCATCGCCAAACTAGTCAGATTTGGGATGAGATAGCTACTTTTGTGTATGATAACTCTAGCCTGCCTATGCTATGTATAGGAGACATGAATGATATTTTGTATGACATGGACAAGAGCTCCCCTAATAAAAATCGTTCACGTATGTATGCTTTTCGCTCTTTTGTTAAAAATTGTGGTCTCTTCGATTTGGGTTTTAGTGGACCGGCTTATACTTGGACTAACAAACGTTTCTCTTCTAAGCCTACTTTTAAAAGATTAGATAGATGTTTGGTCAATGCTGAATGGTGCGATGTTTATCCTGTTTCAAATGTTTACAACATGCCTCTCATTTATAGTTTTAGTGATCATGCTGCCATTCTCCTCTCCACGGAAGGTCCTGTTCGTAGAATTAAAAAATCTTTTAAGTTTGAAAATTGGTGGCTAAAGGAAAATGATTTTCATGAACATGCCAAATCTGTTTGGATAACCACCAAGAGTAAATCTTTCTCGAATAGAACTAATCATCTTGCAGGCTCTCTCAAGATTTGGTGTAAGAAAAAGAAACCATTGCAGCAGGAGTTGAACAACCTGGAGGATCAGATCAAACAAATTCAAATGAAGCCTTTACACCAGCAAGACCACGCCATGGAAGCTTCTTTAGTTGAAAGGTATGAGCAAACAATGACAAAGCTTACTGACTCTTATATGCAGAGAGCGAAGAAACAATGGATCAAAGACGGAGATAGGAATACTTCTTTCTTTCACATGGCCATTGTTAAAAGAAGAAGAAGAAATACCATAGTTTCGGTCAAAGACGAGAACAATGTTTTACAATTAATGCCGGACAAAATTAGCAATACTTTTGTTAATTACTTCAGATCTATTTTCACCTCCACTCGGACTAACAATGGCCGGTATTTTATACACACATAACCGCCTCAAGATGCGCGGGACTACACTTATTCCATTCCAGATGATAAAGAGATTCTTGAGACACTCAAAGATATGAAACGAAACGCGTCACCAGGACCTGATGGCTTTAATGTAGAATTCTACATTGCAACCTGGGAGTGGATAGGACAGGATGTCATGCAACTGGTAACAAATTTCTTCCAAACAAGTATTATGCCAGCTCATATTAATGATACTCACATTGCTCTCGTTCCTAAAAAGCTTGTTCCTTTAGTCCCGGCTGATTATAGACCGATAAGCCTCTGCAATGTTATTTACAAACTTATTGCCAAATGTATTGCAAATAGACTTAAGCCACACTTGCCAGATTATATTCATCCTTCTCAGCAAGCTTTTATTGAAGGCAGACGTATAAGTAATAATATTATTATTGCTCAAGAGATTACACACTCTTTTGCTCTTGCCTCCTGGAAAAATGAAGCTTTCATGCTAAAAATTGATCTTGCCAAAGCTTTTGATAGACTTGAATGGAATTTCATTGTCGCTGCGCTAGCTCGCAAAGGTCTGCATAGTCATTTTATAAATCTTATCCATGCTTGTATCTCTTCGCCGACTTTTTCTGTTGTCATTAATGGCCAACCGTTCGCGAAATTCAGAGGAGACAGAGGTATCCGTCAAGGTTGTCCCTTATCTCCTTATCTCTTTGTCCTTGCGATAAATGAATTATCTATTGCTTTGCATGAAGCTATGGCTGCTAATAATTTCACAGGGATAACACTAGGACCAAATTGTCCTCCTATCCATTCTCTTCTTTTTGCAGATGACCTTTTAGTTTGCGGAAAAGCTGTAATGCAGGAAGCTTTCAGAATGAAACAGATAATACATGACTTCTGCATGCAATCAGGACAAACACGAATTGGACAAAATCAGGAATAATATTCAGCAGGTATGTTTCTCCATCCATTCGCCAAGCCATAAAGCAGATTTTCCCTGTTCCAGACATTGATACCAATTTCATACACCTTTGGGCATCCTCTTATCATTCCTGGTAAGAATCGAACTGTGGCTTACAATTTCATGTTTGAAAATTTTAAATCAAAACTTTCAACTTACAAGGCTGATCAACTTTCTCATGCTGCAAGACTTGAACTTATTAAATCAGTTTTCTCTTCTATTCCTGTTTACTACATGTCAAACATTCTTTTCACTAAAAAGTTCATTGCCAAGCTAACTTCAATTATTAGAAACTTTTGGTGGACGGGAATTAGAGAAGAAACTAACTCAAGAAGTCTCTGTTTGAGAGCTTGGAAGGATATTTGTTCTCCAAAAAATGAAGGTGGTCTTGGAATTAGAAATTTACAGGCAATAAATCAGGGGCTAATTCTTATGGCAGCGTGGAGAATTGCAAATCAGCCTCATGACTTCCTCCATGATGTGCTCAAATCGAAGTATTTCTCTGACTCCTCTATTTGGCGCCCAAAATCAAATGTTGCTAAATCTGCCTTTTGGGCCTCCATAATCAAAATCCTCCCCATTCTTAAGGCACATTCTTTCTATCAAATCTCGAGTGGCCATGTTTCTACTTGGAGCAGCCCATGGTGCAAAGATTGGGCTCACATCTATGATTTCCTGATCATCCAGCCAGATAACTATCCTTATCCAGCACATGTAAAAGATCTATGGGTTCCAAATTAGCAAGCTTGGAATCACCAACTCATTGACTCCCTCTTCCAACCTTCTATGGCTACAACTATAAAAAACACGCCTATAATCTGCTCACAGGATGAAGATTTCTTATGTTGAAAGCTCACTCCATCAGTTAAATGTAATTCTAGAAGTGCGTATCGTGCTTGTCTTCAAAATTTGCAGGATCAGGGAGAACCAAGGCCAAGACAGGTGCAACCCTCCACCAAACAGATTCTAAATCAAATTTGGAAAAAAAGCATAACACCTAGAGTGCAAAATTTTGGTTGGAGGCTTCTCCAAAAAGCTATGCCAACAGGAGCTCGAGCAGGTAAGTATAGCAAACACATAAGTAAATTATGCTGTAGGTGTGGAGTTGAAGAAAGTGATACTCATCTCTTCTTCACTTGTCCCTTTGCTAGAGCTGCATGGTTCAGTCAACCTTGGTATTTAAAATCTGACATCCTTCTTACAGCGGCTGATTCTCTTACTCAAATTCTTTTAAATTTTCTCAACATGAATCATCCTCATGGGAACTTAGAAAACATTCTTACTTTCATGTGGTGTATTTGGAAAGCGAGAAATGATTGCTTGTTTAATAGGAAAGAGGGTCACCCTTCGAAAATCCACCACATGAAAAATGCAATTAATAAAAATATGGAGATGTTGGATCCTTTGCAGGCTTCTATTTGCAGGTATGAGACAAAAGGAAGGACAATCAAATCCCTACATGGTGCTGCCCCAACATGTATTACGGAAGATGGGCAATCTCATGAAGAAACTTTCAAGCAAGGTGAAACAATCAAAACTGATCTGAATATCCAGGAAAACAAAATCTTTACAGATGCAGCTTGGAAAACAAAAAAAGTCCCAGGATCTCATGGAAGAACTACTACAGGAATTGGAGCTTATTGTCTATTTCAGCAAAACGATCTGAATGCAACAGTGTTGATCTAGGCCTCATCCCCAATGGCTCCATCAGCTCTGCATGCGGAAGCAATGGCCCTAATTTTGGGACCCAACTGGCGCAGCAGCTCCATGCCCATAAGGTTACATTCCTTACTGACAGCCTAACACTAGCAAGAGCAGCTGCTGCATCCAGATAAACCGTCTCAGAGGTTCCATGGGAAATTCGGGAGCATATTGCACAATATCAGAAGGCATCGAGGGACCTGCAATCAACTATATACCATGTGAAAAGAGACCTCAACGGCGTTGCTCACGATTGTGCACATCAGGCTATTAGACAATCTCAGTCTAGGCCTATTTTTAGTTGTTCTAATTCAGCTCATGGTCATGGCAATTGTCCCATAGTTCTAGCTACTCAAAATATTATCTTGCAGGGATTTGTATTGCACGCTGTATTTTGCTTATGAGCTGAATAAAAATTGGCGCCTCCGGCGCCTCCCTCTGTTCCAAAAAAAATAAATCTGGTAATGGCTTTTGTCAAAGAACTTGGTAATTGTTTGCCTAAATAATTAATCTGGTAGCTGTGTTTAGTTAATCTGATAATCATGTCTGCTTAATCTGGTAATAGCTTTTCTCAATGACCGTGGTAATTATTTGCGTAGATAATTAATCTGGTAGCCGTGTCTAGATAATATAATAATCGTGGCTAATTAATGTGGCAATGGCTTTTGTAAAACAACGTTGTAATTGTTTGCATAAATAATTAATCTGGCAACTGTGTCTAGTTAATCTGATAAACATGGCTAATTAATCTGATAACTGCGACTAATTAATCTGGTAGCCACTGCTAGGATAATCTGTTGACTGATTTTATAAATATAGGAAGCGATATTTTGTTTGCCACTAAGATAATCTGGGAAGTGATACTATTTTGTTTCTGTGTAGGGAATGATGTCAGGCGAGTGGTCAAAATCAACTATGGGAAAAAACGCCTATGATGTTCTAAAATGATGTCAAGCAGTTCTAGGCAAGCACATAGGAAAGATGATCATCTTAGACACTAGTATCGGGTAGTACTATGTGATCATTGTGAAGAACAGAAAAAACCTGCATGTATCCTGAATGTATCCAGACGTGATTTTACATGGGCAGCAAGGCAACAACTTTGGGATGCTTTGTTTTATTTCCTAGTGCAGCGGCAGTTTGTGACTAGTACCATATTCGTTTGCTTTCTGCGCGCGACGTGAGTGGTTCGGCTGCGCTCTGCATGCGCTGACACAGTTTAAGCAGCCGCCGCACGGTAACGCGTATATGCGGCGCCGCTACGTAGCAAAGTCCTATATACTTTTCACAATAAAATATATAATACCGTGTTATGCTGTATATCGCTTCTCACAAAACTAAAAAAACGATAATGCCGTGTTATGCTGTATGCCAAATGAAATTCCGTGCTATGCTGTATGCAAAAAAAAAGGAATATATTCCTCCACTGTGTCACGGACTCAGAGTGTATGATCTTAGCTCGCAATTGGTAAAATTTACAGTGCATCTTACATAAGAACTCTTCCGTCGAAAGTGTGGAACAAGTGGCTACTGGCTAGCATATAAAGATACCAACCAGCATGGAAGCATTGTAAACTGTCACCACCACTTCCTCATTTAGAAATAGACGGCCAAGTGGAATGCAAACTAGTACTGCCTCCATTTTAAAATATAAGATGTTTTAGATTTGTGAAGGGAGTGTATCTAGCCTCCTTTTAGTGTCTAGGTTCACTCTAAATCTAAATGAACCTAGACACTAGAAGTGGTCTACATACACTCCCTTTACAAAGCTAAAACATCTTATATTTTGAAACGGAGGGAGTACAAAACTATAAATAAGAGCACCTTCACTCGTTAGGTATTCCATGCCGAAATTCGGTGCCAGACGAACGTAAATTTCAGCCTGGAAACGGCCGTTTTTCCACTCGCGTTCTCGGGCGTGGTCTCAGTCAACGCAAAAGCAGCGAGTTTTCGTTCAAATTCGGCTCAAATTCAAACAGAGTTCGGCATAAATATGAATAAAGAACAATGTTCGGCATAGTTCAGCATGCAATTAAACATAATTCGGTATAGACTGAAATACAACATAGTTCAGCCTAGTTCGGCCAGATCATGCTCGACATCTACGTGTTGCCCTTGTGTATCCATATGTGCTCAACCAGATCATCCTACAGCTGTTGATGCACTATCGGGTCTCGGATATCCTGACGCATGGCGATGAATACAGTCCACGATGACGACACCTGGTGATCAAGCTCTGCAAGGGGTCCCCGTCTGTAGTATGACTCGTCCTGCTCTACCAAATCCACTGGATTCTTTCTCTCATCCTCAATGATCATATTGTGCAAGGTCACACAATAGTTCATCACTTACCACATCTGATCTTTCGACTAGGTCATAGCAGGGAACTGGACAACTGCAAACCTCTATTGAAGCACACCAAATGCCCGCTCCACGTCCTTCCTGCAAGCTTCCCGTTCCTTGGCAAACTGAGAATGCTTGGGGAGCATCAGGCTTAAGATAGCTTTCATAAATATTGGCTATCTTGGATAGATACCATCTGCAAGATAGTATTCCTTGTTGTAGTGGTGCCCATTGATCTCAAAGTCCACAGGAGGAGCATGACCCTCAACAATCTTGGTAAAGACATTTGAGGACTGGAGGACGTTGATGTCGTTGTTCGATCCTGCCATGCCAAAGAAGGAGTGCCAAATCCAAAGCTCATGTGTAGCAACTGCCTCGAATATCACAATGCAACCTCCTTTGTGGCCTTTGTACATTCCTTGCCAAGCAAATGGACAGTTCTTTCAGTGCCAATGAATGCAGTCGATGCTTCCAAGCATTCCAGGAAATCCTCTACTTTCATTGACTGCGAGGATCCGAGCAGTGTCTTCATCATTGGGTGTCTTCAAGTACTGTGGCCCAAACACTGAAATCATTGCCCTGCAGAACCTGTACAAGCAATCAATGGCGATGGACTCGGCCATGCAGACATAGTCATCAGCACTGTCACCCGGAGCTCCGTATGCAAGCAACCTCATCGCCACTATGCACTTATGCAGTGAGGAAAACCCTATCATGCCGGTGCAGTCCTTCTTGCATAAGAAATAGGGGTCGAACTCCCGGATGGCATGCATGATGTTGAGGAAGAGTTTCCGGCTCATCCTGAAACGATGCTAAAACACGGCCTCTTCGTGCAGCGGCTCATCAGCGAAGTAGTCGGCATACTGTCAGGACCCTAGCGACCATGGTGCCACGACCCAACGGTAGGTCCAGCGCTTGACCGTGACGAGCCTTCAAGAGGTCATGATGCCTCGAGAGGCGGCTCGGGCGAGTGGCCCTTCGTGAGGCCCCGCTTCGTGAGGAAACACCCTCTAGAGGAGGACCCCCTCCCATAGTGCTCCACCGCAGCCCTACTTTGGATGCTCTGGAGCATGTTACGGGGCTTATTGGTTATCCTACCAGGCGGCTAGCAGGCGAGGCAAGTCCCGACAAGGGGCGCGGCGGCTCTGCGCCCTTTACTCGCCTCGGTAAAGGAAGGTCTGGTCTGACACCTTTTCTGTAACACAAGGACAAACGACTTAATCACGGCAGGCGCTCCACCTTGCCATTTAGGTGCAAGGAGATAGCTGGCGGCGCCGGATGAAGACAAACGAGGAAAAGGAAGGCCACTTTACTAGCGGATGGAGAAGCACCCGACGCCCAAAACTTAGTCCACCAAAAAGCGGTCCTGTAGACCGGGACCTCAAGGAGCGGCACTGTGGTGACCCTTCTCGCCGATGGACCGGGGGAAGAGACCCGACACCGTCCTTTATAAGGAGCCCTTCCCCTACCTTAGAAGGGATCGATCCTTGAGTTGTAAAACCCTAGACTTTCATCCTCCATTGTACCTTGGCGAAGCACGCGAGCAATACAACAAAGCAAGAGTAGGGGCTTTACCTCCTCACGAGGGTCTCGAACCTGGGTAAAAAAACCCGTGTCACCTCTCTATCGTGTGCTTGCTCTGCCGCTGCAGCCATCGCCGAGTGTCGTGGTGGTGTCACGACAGATGCCATAGATAGGCTAAAGGTGGGGCCAATATGCACTAGAGGAATCCAGCGAGGGATAGTGTGGTGATTCCACACACATATGCTTTGTATTCTCCAAGTTCACCGAGTTTACAGATGCTCCTTGAGCTGTGTTGGGGAGAGGAGGAAGAAGAAGCTCTCTTACTCTCACCACTACTTTCACCCTATGATCAGTCTACCTGCCGCGAGCCCCTTCTACAGAGGTCCTAGCGCTCCTTATAAAGGGGAGGCTAGGCTACCTGTTAGGGCATACGTGGAGGCATATTCCTAGAATATGCCTCTCCCAAAATAACAAACCGACCGGGTCACCTTTTCCCTTCGTAAGCCATGCAGAGGCTACATAACCCTCTGCGGCGCCAGCGTCAGCCGACATAGGCTACGTCAGCTTTGTCGGCCACGCCCCGCTGGTCCTTCCCTCTGTCTGCTTCGCTCATGCTCCTACGCACAGAGCCCACCTTCTGACCAGCGGGATACCTTCCTTCTCTTACAAGCCTGATATAACCCGGCTCATGCCTGGTTAATCCGGCCCTGTGGTTACCTGCAGACAAGTTACAAAGAGTCTGCCGACATACGATATACGTCGGCTGGGACGCGGTGAGGCGGACATCCTCTGGGTCGAGTTACTCCGTAAGTTGGCCTGCCTTGAGGTGACCCGGCCAGCTTTCGCTTTGACCTTGCCATACCTCGGCTAACTCGGCCTCTATACCCCGGCGTGACCCTACCCGGGGGTATCCCCCCAACATTAGTCCCTAAAGCTGGTGCGGTTTTAGCAACTTCAGCTGCTAAGGCCACAACATGTTCAATTTACCAAGATTTTTGTTGCCCTTTCCGAGTTACCCAGTGGTTTGGATCTCATGGCCCAGCTTTTCCCTTGGCACGTTCCAAGTTATTACTCGCTGGCCGGGTTACTCTTTAGTTTTCCGTGTTATCATTCCTTCTCTCGTACACTTCCCCACGTCCTACGTGGAGGGTAATTATCATTTTGCCTCATTTTAAGGGCCTGCGCCAGTTACTGTGCCGCGTCAGTTACTGCACTCATCATCAGGGGTTATTGCCGCAAACGTCGCGTCGTGGCTGTCTCCTCGTTAACTACATCACCACGTCCCGTCATGGGATCCCCTGCTCCTTGTGGCCCTTCCTGTGGCTTGCTTCTGGTTGGCTGACCCGGCAGATACACGGCCACACCATGTGGCTTCGATGCACTGCCCGATCACACCATCCTTTGCCAGGGTGTGGTTAAATAGGGGAGATGGCGCGCCCTTTGGTTGTTTCCCCCCTTTCTCGTGCCCCTCTGCCCATCTGTTCCTTCTTCTTCCTTGTGACAGCGCCGCCGCCATCGCTTCTGCTTAGCACTGCCACCGTCACGCCGTGCTGCCGCTCCCGTGCTGCTTCAACGCCACGAGGACGCGCCAATCTAAACCACTGTCCCCCACCTCCGATTGGGCCGGTGAGGACAGCGACTTGGAGATGACAGAGGAGGAGCTTGCCATCGTCGAGGAAGAGGAGATGGAGGAGGAAGGCGAGGCTCAAGAGCGCGGTGCCTGGGCCGGCTCGTGGGTGTGCCAAGATGATCTCGATTGGCTCTACCACACCCGTCGCATCCCCGAAGGCGTAATTTCCCGCCTTGCCTCCGAGGAAATCGCTCCCTCACCCAATCCGGGTGAGTTCGTCGTCTTCCTCTCCCACTTCCAGCGTGGCTTCGACCTGCTAGTGAGTGATTTCTTTCATGATCTTACCAACACATACGAGCTCCAACCTCATCATCTTCCGGTGAACGCCATTACTTCCCTCTCCTCATTCGCATCCGCCGTAGAAGGGTACCTCGGCTTGTGGCCTACTAAGGAGCTTTGGATCCGATTCTTCGGTGTTCAGAAGAACGTTATCCCGGATAAGACAGCTGCCCCTGCTGACAAGTTGCTCACCCAGTGCGGTGCTGCTTCCATCTCTCCCCACAAGGATTCTGTCTTTCCCCGGGTTATCGGCCTCGAGTCCTGCAAGGGCTGGGCTCGGACCTTCTTTTATGTGAGGAACAGCTCGGAGGAAGATCTGATCCGGCTGCGCCCCTTCGCGATGGGCCCCCTAATTCGGCTCTGTGGAACCGGGTTCCCAAGAAGCCAACTGCCTTGGCGAATCAGGTTAATAAGCGGTTCAAGGAACTGAAGGAGCTGGAGCTGCGCAACGAGGATTCGATGATCACATTCGTCCGCAGCCGGATTTCCCCCTACAGAAGCACACACACAAACTCTGCCATATGAGCTGGCGACTTGACCCCAACCAGACCTCCTCCTTCGAGCTGAACAACACCGAGATCTTCCGCCGGGTTAAGGCTATCTTCACGACCGATAAAGACTTCAATGCGGATTGGGAGTGGGGGTTGGAGCACTACTATCGGGACAAGCCTCCTCCTGCGTTAAATTTTATTACCCAATCCATCTCTGAGTTACACCCTATGTCGGAGCATGTTGTTTATTTGATCCCCTTGCTTTTTCCCTTTAGTTGTTTCTCCAGCAGACCATTGAAGATGGCACCAAGCCTTCCCTCAAATGGGGAAAGGATCAGCTTGTCTCTGACGAGGAGGAGACGGATCAGGAAATGTTCTTGCCTGCCCCGGACGTATCCAAGCGAACCTATGGTAACTTCTTTTCCTTAAGGGGTTGGCCTGGCGATGAGGATGATTCCGATATTGAGGTGTTGGAGGTATTTGACCCGGTGCCCATTTCTTAAGCATTTCCGGATTCAGCTAATATGGCTGGGCAGATCCACGAGGATCCCCCTCTTGCTATGGGTGAGCCGGTCCCAGCCGTGTCTAAGAAGCGGGCCGCCACTTGAGTTGCTTCTTTCGAGCCTCCCCAAACAACCAAAAGGCGGAAGAAGTCCGTTGACAAGGCTGCCAGCAAGCCTCCGACTAAGGCCATAGTTCGGAGAGCTCGAAAGCCTAGGGAGCCTCCGACTTCTGATGAGTGAGTTTCTTTTTCCTTGTCCAATTTTTTACTTCATGCTTCTTTGTCTCCATGCCTCTCTCTCTGTTATATAATTTGTTATTCGTTGTTTAATTTGGTAGGGCTACCCGGGAGATTCCCTAGAGCGGTTGCAGCATTGCTTTGTCTTTCCGGTGCAGCCCATCTCCCCCTCGCGACGACGACATGCGCCCGGTGAGCCTAGTTCAAGAAAGCTCGGCGGCTGCTCCAGATCTAAGCCCATCTTGAGGGCAATCCTGGTGCAGGGGGAAGTGGTGCGGCCGAGGACACGCTAGTGCCGGATGCTCCCAGCCTTTCATCGGCCCAGCCGCAACCCGTCGTTTCCGAGGTTCCAGCAGCAGTAGCAGCACCAACATCAGTACCATCAATATCACAAACACCAGCAGCACTAGCATCAGTACCTCCATCAGCACCAGCAACATCAGCATCAGCGGCAGTACCAACACCAACTCCTTCTGCCTCGTCCGAGTCTTCCAAGACTCGGCAAGAAGACCCAACTAGCACTAAGGCTGCGCCCAAGTCCAAATCCGCAGCTCAAGCCTCAGCCTCCCAAAAGCAGCCCAAGGCCGGCAGTCAGGCCAAGAAAGGTTCTGGTGCAACCAAGGCATCATTCATCGAGGCTAGACAGCGCACCCTTGCGTCTATGCTGCCGAAGAGAGATGCCTCCTCCGGGTCAGCTGGCAGCAAGCAACTTGCACTGCATACCAGCCCCGCTGCCGCCCTAGTTGCAAGGAGAGAGGCCCACGCCAAAGGCTTGGTTGCGCCCCACATGCTTAGTGGAGAGAGCTATCCTTTGGCTTTGATTGAATATGTCAATAATTGGAACAATGCGGAGTTTGTCAATCCAAACGATGATCTCCTAGAGAAGTTTGGGCCCACCAAGTTCAGCGCACAGATGAACATGGCAGCCAGGGCTATTAACATTGCTGGCTGGATGATGGAGGTACGCTACTTTGTCTTTTCCTTAATATGCATAAGTTCTTAGAGATATATCCATTAGTCCCCGAGCCTCCGGGGGAGTAACTTGTTATTCGGCCGGATGCTCCTTAGAGAACTAGCGTCGCTCCTTAGAAGCTTCGAATATGCACACACCCAAATCCGGGTTAAGTTCCACTTGGCCCGGATTTGGTACACTTCGAATATGCACACACCTAGAGCCGGGTTAAGTTCCACTTGGCCCGAATTCTGTACACTTTGAATATGCACACACCTAGAGCCGGGTTAAGTTTCCACTTGGCCCGGGTTCTATACACTTCGAATATCCATATAGCTGAGCTAAGATTGCTCTTTTCAGATCACAACTAATCGCCGGACTGCAGAGTTTCAGCGCCTCTTGGACTCACATAAGGGGCTATGCTCAAAACATGTTGCACTTCTTGCTGAGTGCGAGAAAAAGGGTAAGTTTTCTCTTTCACTTTCCCCCATCCTTCTTTGCCTTTTCCCGTCGAACTAATCTGTGATTCGGATTGCACAGCCGAAGTGGAGGCCGAAAATAGAATCATGAGAAAAAATTTGGACGAGATAAAAGGTAATTTGCTTTGGTTACCCCTTTTCCGTGCTCTTTCTCCTTTCTCCTTGACTCGGCAGATATTTATACCTCGGCTCTGCCGGGTCAACAAACCGTTGCAACATCCCTTGAAGATAGTGTGCCCCTGCCTGATATGATGCTGCATTTTCTCGAACAAGCAGGGCAACATCAGGCCGAACTGGACGACGAGCTTGCCAAGCTCCAAGCCAAGGATGATGAACTCGCCAAGCTCAAGACTGAGATGAAAAAACTCAAAGAGCTCCACAAGGCTAAGATGGACAAGGCTAGTCAAGACTTCACCGAAGAGCGAGAATGTCTTAGCCTCCAACTTGCAAAGGATCAAGAGTTGCTCAAGGAGGCCGACGTTAAGCTTAAGTCGGCTAGTGATGAACTTGAGAAGCTCCGGAAGAGGCGTGCGGATTGTATCGTAGAGCTGACCCGGATCCATAGTCATATATTTCGTAAGCTCTTTTCCTTCTGCCGACGTGTATTTCTCTGGGTTAAACTCCTTTACTTATTTCACTTGTTTTGTTTTCAGGCAAATTCCCAGAGGGCGATGCCATTGCGGCTACTGCTGTTGCCAAGTTCCGCTGACAGAGGGGTACCCCAACTGGTCCTGGCTCTGAAACCATTCCTTATGACACAGAGGACCTGCTGGTCAGCCTATCCTCCCAAATTGGAGTTGTGAAGAACTATGGTTCGAGTATCCTGGATTCAGCCGTCCGGATCTTCCGTGCACTTTGGCCTGGTGAGGATCCTCCGGAGGGATCCACTGCTTTGATCAACAGGCTGATGGATTGCGAGACCCAGCTCGACCTTTGGAGGGAATCAGTCGCACGTGCCGGAGCTGATACTGTCCTCCACTTTGTGCTCACTTGGTATGAAAAGCTGGATTTGAAGGTTCTCGAGTGCTTGCGCACCGGGTCCAGGTGGTCGAATGATCCGGATTGGGTCGCTCGGCGCAAGGCTTGTGCCCACAACCTTATCCAGTATGCCCCTGTCCATCAGTGGAACAAAGGACCAAGCTTCATCGGCATTGTTGACGATGAATATGTCGAAGATGGTTCGGATGGCGAGGAAGAGGATGAAGCCTCGGATCTCGAAGAGATTGAAGATGACGATGAGGCTGAAGCCGAAGCTCCACCCACTGGCGTCGAGTTACCTCTCCTGCTGCTGCTCCTTGAGCACTTGGGCGTAGTCCTCGAGTTTCATTTTCTTGTTTCTTCAATTTCATGGCTCGGCTCGCGTCTATCTTGGTTCAGTTTTGTGACTTACGAGTCCGAGTTTCAAAAATTGACTTAACAATACTTGGAAACTTTAGGATTAGCTCAAAATAATCCAGCATAGTAAAGATAAAGTAAACACAGGGTTAGTCTGAACAATAAATGTCGGCTCGATCACGTTCTTTTTATTAGTCGTTTTTCGTGTGCTAGGCAATTCCAAACTTATTCTCTTGCTTGCCATGAAGCCAATTCTTGTTGGACAACAGCAAGTCGAAGAGTTGAGTTTTTGGTGCTCACACACTACTAATCCGACTTAGGCAGAATGAACTTAAGCCATACGACATAAAAATAAATAGTAGACATATAGAACAACAAACATTACTAAGGCAGTCCCCGAGTTACTGCTCGAGGTGCCAAGATTTCATTGATAAACTCATTGCTGGTATACATACCGATATATGAGAGACTCGGATACACACACTTCTTTGTTAAGTGTAAAACAGACGAAGTAGTGCTACATTCCATGGACGCTTAGATTCCTCGCCGGACCTGTCCGCCTTGTTCTTCTCCTGTGGTTGTGCATCAATGAGATAATAAGAGTCATTGTGCAATGCTTTGCTTACAATGAATGGCCCTTCCCATTGGGGGGATAACTTATGCATGCCAGCAGTACGTTGTACCAGTCGGAGTACTAGATCACCTTCCTGGAAGACTCGGGGGTTTACTTTTTGGCTATGATAGCGTCGGAGATTTTGCTGATATATGCGGATCTGGACAATGCCAATTCTCTTGCTTCTTCCAGCAGATCAACATCATTTTGCCGGGCTTCTTGCACTTCGGCTTTTGTGTATTGGGTTACTCTAGGCGAATCATGCTCTATGTCGGCTGGTAATACAACTTCTGCCCCATATACTAGAAAAAATGGCGTATAGCCTGTTGATCGATTTAGAGTTGTTCTTAAACTCCACAGTACCGCTGGTAGTTCTTCTATCCAGCACCCCGCTGATCTTTGCAGCGGCTCCATGAGCCGGGGTTTTATCCCGGATAATACTAATCCGTTGGATCTTTCCACTTGTCCGTTCGATGCAGGGTGGGCTACTGAGGTAACGTCCAGCCGGATCTTTTTATCCCGGCAGAATCGCGCAAAAGCTCCTTCAGCAAAATTGGTGCCATTATCCGTTATGATACTGTGAGGATAGCCATATCTCAGAATAATATCTTTGAGGAATGACACGGCTATAGCCCCATCACATTTTCTTATTGGTTTTACTTCAATCCATTTTGTAAATTTGTCCACCATAACCAGGATATGAGTCATGTTTCCTTTTGCCGGCTTGAATGGGCCAACCATATCCAAACACCATACAACAAATGGCCAGGTAATTGGTAAGGTCTTGAGCTCTGACATTGGCATGTGTGCCTTGGTAGCATATCTCTAACAACCATTGCATTTCCTTACTAGATCCTCTGCTTGTTCCAAGGCACCAGTAAAATCCATGCCGGAAAGCTTTTGCCACTAAGGCTCTGGATGAGGCGTGATGCCCACATTCCCCTTGATGTATATCTCGGAGGATGTCAAGCCCTTCTTCCGGGTCAACATATTGTTGCAGGACATTCGTGACACTCCTATTGTATAGCTCGGCATTGATAATCGTGTATGCCTTTGCCCTCCTCTGAATTTGCCTTGAAAGCACTTCTTCATTGGGCTAAGATCCATCCTTCAGGAACTGGAATATGGGCAGTTCCCAAGCTGGTATAGCTCACACCGGAAGCACATCCTCGTCAATTTCCATTTGATCCGCCGACATAACCTCTGCCGGGTCACGCTGCGCAGTCCCCGGGTTTGCCGAAGCAGTCCCCGGGTTTCCTGAACCACTTCCCACATCAATGTCCATGGGCACAACTTCAGACTCCGGATTGGCCGGGATATAGATTGACTCGGATTCTGGGGATGGCCTGATAGATGGCTTTCTGAGGTTCTCTAGTGCTACACCCGGTGGGATCGCCTGTCGAGTTGATCCGAGCTTTGACAAACGTCAGCAGCCTCATTTTCCAGCCGAGGTACATGGTGAAACTCGCATCCCTCGAAGTATCCTGATATCTTCTGCACATGAAATCTGTACAACGCCATGTTTGCATCCAAATCATCCCATTGCCCTGAGACTTGCTGAACTACCAAATCCGAATCACCGAAGCACTGGATCCGACATATTCCAATTTCTTTTGCCACTTTGAGTCCATGCACAAGTGCTTCATACTCAGCAACATTATTTGATGCTACGAAGTGGATCTGTAGCACATACTTCAGCTGGTCTTTCTTGGGAGAGGCAAGCACAACTCCGGTGCCTAACCCGGTTTTCGTTTTTGATCCGTCAAAATGCATTCTCTAGTAATTCGGATATGGCAACGGTGGCTCATATTGCATTTCAGCCCAATCTACGAAAAAGTCGGCCACAGCCTGAGACTTGATCGCATCTCTCCTATCGAATTGTGGAGCGTAAGGGGCTAGCTCAATTGCCCATTTTGCAATCCAGCCGCTTGCATTCTTGTTGCTCATCATTTCTGATATGGGGGCCTCACATATCACTTTGATGGGGTGCTCTTCAAAATAGTGCTTTAGCTTCTTAGCTGCCATATACACACCATATGCCATCTTCTGATAGTGAGGATAGTTTTGCTTTGACGCTGATAATACCTCGCTCAGGTAATAGACTGGCCGCCTTTGCACTGATTTACCCTCTTCGTCGCGCTCTACCACTATGACTGCACTTACAACTCGGTTGGTTATGGCTATGTAGAGCAACATTGGATCTTTTGATAGTGGAGAGGCTAACACCGGTGCAGCGGCTAACATTTTCTTTAACTCGATGAAGGCTTCGTTGGCTTGCGGCGTCCATATGAACTTGTTCGACTTTTTCATTAGCTGATAGAGAGGCAATGCCTTTTCTCCCAACCGATATACAAATCGACTTAAGGATGCCAGGCAACCCGTGAACTTCTGGACATCGTTAAGGCACTTCGCAATTCCATTCGCTCTATGGCTCGGATTTTAGTTGGGTTAGCTTCGATACCTCGGCTGGAGACAAGAAATCCGAGTAATTTTCTAGCCGGGACACCGAAGGTACACTTCTCCGGGTTAAGCTTCATTCGGAACCTCCTTAGGTTCGCGAATGTTTGCCGGATATCATCAAGGAGCATTTTTCTTTCCTTGGTATTTATAACCACATCATCAACATACACTTGCACATTTTGACCAATTTGGTCATGTAAGCATTTTTGCATACATCTTTGACACGTTGCCCCTACATTACGTAAACCAAAAGGCATAGTGGGATAGCAATAAGCCCCATACGGGGTGATAAACGCATTCTTTATTTGATCATCCGGGTTTAGAGGTATCTAGTGGAAACCAGAATACGCATCTATGAATGACAACAGTTCACACCCAGAAGTAGAATCTATGACCTGATCTATCCTGGGCAACGGGAATGGATCTTTTGGGCACACCTTATTCAGGTTCGTGTAATCGATACACATACGCCAAACCACTGCTACACTCGGATCATCTTTCTTCTTTTCCACAAGCACTGGATTAGATAGCCAGTCTAGGTAAAGCACTTCCATGATGAACCCGGCTGCGAGGAGCCGAGCTATCTCATCTCCAATGACTTTTCTCCTATCTTTGGCGAAGCAACGGAGAGGTTGCTTTACCGACTTTGTTCCGGGTCTCACATTCAAAGAGTGCTCGGTCAATTCCCTCAGAACACCTTGCAAGTCCTATGTGGACCAAGCAAAGATATCTCGATTCTCACGGAGGAAATTAACGAGCTCGCTTTCCTATTTCTCAGTTAACCCGACACCAATTGTTATGGTGCGCTCTGGGAACAAATCATCAACGGGCACTTTCTTTGTATCCTTTGTTGCTTGAAATGAGACACTTCCATGCGGGTTACTCAGCGCCGGCATATACTGCTGCGCGGACTAAGACAATGCCGCTACTTCCTGGATCTTTCTCTTTTCTTGTGCAATCACGAGTGACTCGGCCAGGTTAGACCTGGCTGATGCACACTCAATAAAACGTCGGAAATCCCCAGCTATGGTAATTACTCCATTTGGCCCAGGCAACTTCATCTTCAGGTAACTGATGTGAGTACTTGCCATGAATTTGTTCAGGGTTGGCCTGCCGAGTAACGCGTTATATGCGCTTTCTAAGTTCACAACCTCAAACTCCAAATTCTCAGTTCGGCAGTTATCTCTTGTGCCGAATAACACGTCAACCCGGACCTTGCCAATGGGTTCACAGGAGATACCTGGCACAATGCTATGGAAAGTTGTCCTTGTAGCTTGGAGCATGTTCTCCGAGACACCCAACTTGCGCATTGTATCCATGTACATGATATTGATGCTGCTGCCATTTTCAATCAGCACCTTGGAGAATCTCACATTGATACTTGGCCCGATGAACGTTGGGTCTAGCACTAATGCATACGAACCAGGACTCGGCATGATCCTGGGATGGTCCTTGATACTCCAGGTAATTTCCTGATCAGACCAAGGCATATAAATCATCACTGCCGTCATAACCGCATTCACCTCCATATGTTGGCGTTGCAAGCTCTTTCTATCCATTTCCTCCGTGGTAAACACACAGTAACTCTAGTGATGCTCCCTATACTCGTTTCTGCTCTCATTGTCGGGCTACCTCTGATCTGGATGATGCTAATTTTCCACCTGATGTACTGTATCCCTTCTCTCATGGCTCTCATACCTCGGCGGAGGTGGTGGTAACATTAACTGTTGCGTATTTGCTCTGGAGAGTAGTTGCTGCCGAGGTAACTCCTGCCGTGGTTGATCGTTCCGAGGTGCCTGAGCATTCCCCGAACCACTTTGCTCTATCTTCCTCATCCACTCACACTGCCGAGTTGTATGACCCGCCGGGTTACTCGGATTTGGCTTGTGAAACTTGCACGGCTGATCCAGCATTGCCTCATACGTATACCTCAGCCGGTCTTTCTTTTCTTGCCACTGTCTCTTTTGCTCCGGTGTCCAAGTTTTCTTGCCCTCATTTCTTGGAGTCCACTACTGCCCTCTAGTTTTTTGACGCTGATTACTCCCTGCTCCGGGTTGATCTTGATTTACAGCAGCAACTTGTTGCAAACTGTACCTGTAATCCGATCTATCATCTCTTCTCTTACTTCGGTAGTCATTTCGCCAAGATGATCCGGCTCCATCTCGCTGGTAGTAATCCTCAGTTGACTCGTTTGACACAACCTGGGGTTGAGTTGGATCGCCTAAAGCATATGAATCAGCAATCCGGATTGTTTCTGCCAGCGTAGTTGGCATATACCTTTGTAACCTCTGCCACAACATGCTTGCATATCTACACCCTTGTGCAAACCAAGCTATGGCCTGTGACTCAATCACGCCTTCACATGAGTTTTGCACATTGCACCAACGAGTTAGGAACTCCCGGTCTGTCTCATTTGGTCTCTGCTTACACATTGCTAGGGTCCGTGGCCTATTCGGCCTCTGATATGTGCTTGAGAAGTTACTGACGAACATTTCCTCAAAATCCAGCCATCAGTTGATACTACCGGGTGGTAAATTGTTTAACCATATCCTCGTTGGCCCCTCCAACATCTGTGGTACGTATCTCACTGCCCATCTCAAATTTCTTGTAGCAATTTTTACCGCCGTTGCGTAGTTAATCAACCAATCCTCCGGTTTAGTGCTGCCATCATATGTTTTCGTGCCTCTGGGTAACTGGAAGTTAGGTACTGGAGGCTCTTTCATGATTCGGGGCCCAAAACATGCAGGACCTGGAGGACCTTGCCCCTCGTTTTGCTCCGACCTATAGAGCCGATCCAGCTTCAGCCTGGCGTCATCTAGTAGCAAATTCCTGCTCCCCAATCTTGACCCTATCACATGATGATCCGGCCTATGGTATCCTACATTCGCCATTTCCGAATCACCGTCGCTGTATCTATCTTGCTCTCGTTGAGCACAGTTCTGCCGCATACCTTGGCCGACACTTTGCACTTGCCGAGGTATACTCCGCTGATGCTGTTGCCGAGGTAAGTTATGCCCTATACCTGCCGAGTTACGCTGTCCGGCATTGCCGTTTCCAGCGTTTCTCTGACCGGCATTGCCTTGGTCGTGGTTATCTCGGCCGGCTGCTCCTCAGCTGACACTTTGTCGATCCTCATTACCTTGCACCGCTTTTCCTTTCCCAGCCCTTGCCGGGTCATACGGGACTATCTGTTTGTTCCTCCTTGCCGAGGTTACCACTTCCTCTCTTATAGGACCATCATGAGGGGATGATGCAGCCCCAACGGATTTCTCCGGGTTACCCACTGCCGAATAAACGACCTTGGAAGCCCCGGCTCTTGCCGGGTTGGCCCTGAGTAACTCCTCATTCTGTCTGTTAGCGATCCGAACCAACTCGTTGACCCTCTCCTGCTGTCTTTGCTGGGATTCACCCGTCAAACCTTCTAATTCGGATGCAGCTGCATCCGCTGCCCTGAGGTTCTTTGCCGGGGTGCTGTACTTCAGCAGCCCCATGGAACAAAAGTTCTCTGATTCCTCGACTCTGGTCTCACCCTCTTTGTTCATTTCACTGATGAGGTTTTTCCCTTTTACTTTTACAGCATCTACTTTATTTGCTTCTGCGTACTCGCGCATCGTCATGTTCAACGACTGCTGAGCCGCGGCTATCTTTTTCGTGCCCTCTAATATTTTCTGCCTCGTTTCCTCTAACTTGGCTTGTGCCTGTGCCGGATCTACCACAACTGCTATGGGGCTTGCCAAGCTATCTATTGCCTGCTGCAGCACATTCTCTGGCCTCTCTAGCGGAGGACCTCTACTTTTCCTAGGTGCCTTGGGCGTTACCTCCGGATCTGGTGCCGGGTGTTTGCTTGCGCCAGCGTCAGGCACTGTCATCATCACCTCAGCGCGGTCAGGGGAGCGAGTGATACGCGCACCGTGAGCCGCACTAAGGGGTGGCTCGCCTCCCTCGACGACGTGCTGCGGGTGAACGCAAGACACATCGACGTCGACGTAGATCTTGTGGGCGCCAAGCTTGATGAAGAGGCCATTGCACGGTGGAGGTGGCCTGTCGAAGCTACCAGCATTGTCGCTGACGTAGTCTAGCACTCCAAAGCGCTGAACGATCCCAGAGATGATGCGCTCGCCGGTGCCAATGATGCTTCCTGTCCGGATCTTCACTCCTGCTAGCGCTGATAGCCCCACGGTGGGTGCCAACTGTTGTGGTGGTGTCACGGCAGATGTCATGGATAGGCTAAAGGTGGGGCCAATATGCATTAGAGGAATCTAGGGAGGGATAGTGTGGTGATTCCACACACAAATGCTTTGTATTCTCCAAGTTCACTGAGTTTACATATGCTCCTTGAGCTGTGTTGGGGAGAGGAGGAAGAAGAAGCTCTCTTACTCTCACCACTACTTTCACCCTATGATCAGTCTACTTGCCCGCGAGCCCCTTCTACAGAGGTCCTAGCGCTCCTTATAAAGGGGAGGCTAGGCTACCTGTTAGGGCATACGTGGAGGCATATTCCTGGGAATATGCCTCTCCCAAAATAACAAACCGACCGGGTCATCTTTTACCTTCGTAAGCCATGTAGAGGCTACATAATCCTCTGTGGCGCCAGCGTCAGCCGACATAGGCTACGTCAGCTTTGTCGGCCACGCCCTGCTGGTCCTTCCCTCTGTCTGCTTCGCTCACGCTCCTGCACACAGAGCCCACCTTTTGACCAGTGGGATACCTTCCTTCTCTTGCAAGCCTGATATAACCCGGCTTAGGCCTGGTTAATCCGGCCCCGTGGGTACCTGCAGACAAGTTACAAAGATTCTGCCGACATACGATATACGTCAGCTGGGACGCGGTGAGACGGACATCCTCTGGGCCGGGTTACTCTGTAAGTCGGCCTGCCTTGAGGTGACCCAGCCAGCTTTCGCTTTGACCTTGCCATACCTCGGCTAACTCGGCCTCTATACCCCGGCGTGACCCTACCCGGGGTATCCCCCAACACCGAGTTTCCTTAGAACCGCGTGTTCATCCTACTCTCAAACCAAGGGATCGTTGGACCCTAGTTTCCTTCGCGGGACAAATCTTCGACATTTGATGCGCTAGGTAGGGGGCTGAGGCACGTTTTCAAGACCTTCATCGAACTCGACGACATGTCGGCTAGCAACGAGACCCACGCTGAGCGAGCCCTCCGCCACACGACGAGCAAGGCCCAGACGGAGCCACCTCCGTGGCGCACCTCCTCCGAGCAGGCCGTGTGGACGGAGGATGAAGGGGGCTCCTCCTACCGCCTGTCGCGGGAGCCCACTTCCTTCTCGTGCGGCGCCACGTCACTCTCCTGCACCGCGTCATCCCGCGGCCACCCCGAGTGTCTCACACCAGAGGCTGCCAAGCGCATGGTGCATGACCTTATGGACCACCCGCTAGCCGAGATAGGCAAGGGGAGGTGGTGCGACCGGATAGCCGAACTCCTTGACGTCGCCACCCTCTCCCTAGAGGGCCCAGGGGATCAAGCTGAGGATGGGATGCTGGGGGCTTGCTTCCGCCTCCCCACTTTGAAGGTGCCCCAAGCCCGATAATGTCACTCCACCACCCACAAACAACTATCAGATCGTCTCGCCTCCCATGGCCGTGGCGCAGCTGCACGGGCGCGAGGAGCGTCTCGCCAAGGAAATCACTGATGTGGGTCAGCAGAACTGCATGACCCTTGCCAACAGCAAGGTGGTCCAAGAAACGGCTGCCTTGACCTCACCAAAGGTCTCCGCCGCGTGGTATATCCCCACAAGTTCCGCCCGGAGACGCCTGCACGCTACGACGAAACAACTAACCCGTGCGAGTTCCTGTAACTTCACACCACGGGCGTCGAGGCTACGGGAAGAGATGACTGCATCATGACGAATTAGTTCCCCTTGTGTCTGAAGGAGATGGCCAACACCTAGCTGATGAACCTTCCCAAGGAATCAATCGACTCATGGGCGGAGCACAGGTCCCTCTTTATTGCCAACTTCAAGGGGACCTATGAGCGCCTGCTCACTTACTATGACCTCCACCAGGTATGCCAGCAACCTGGAGAGACCTTCTTCAAGTTCCTGCAAAGGTTCAGCAAGGTCTGCAACAAGATCCCCAAGGTCTCAGACTCCAACATCATCACCACTTTCTCCGAGGGCGTGAAGGACGTCAAGATGAGGGAGAAGATTGGCATCCGAGGTGAGAGCCTCATCATGGCCGTCGAGCTCTTCGTCATGGCTGAAAAGTGCGCCAAGGCAGAGGGGATGCGGATGTTTGGCCTCGCCGAGGCAGAAACTACCCCCAAGGCCTCAGGCTCATCCAAGGGCAAGGACAAGGACCCCAAGCGCAAAACCGCCACTGTCTTGGCCGTAGAGCCAGACCAGAAGAGTCCTCACAAGGGGAACAGTGAAAGAGAGTGGGATGATAGCTCGTACTGCCACCTCCACAAGAAACATGGGCACCCCACCGACGACTGCTACGAGCTCAAGAAGCTCCGCGACATGTGCAACAACCAGACGAGGGGAAGACCGGATGGCGAGCGAGGTGGCCCGAGCGGTGGCAAGTGTGGGGGTGAGTGCTGGAACAACAAATCCAGCGGCCGCGACCCCCCTCCGACATGCCACCAGGCCAACGCCGTGCAATAACACCCTCATCCATAGGAGAAAGGACGTACCGAGGATCCTGGGGGCTACCAAGTGCCGCAGGGCACCATAGCCTGCATTCTTGGTGGTTCTCAGGTCCCGACGTCCAACCGGCACTTCAAGCTACTCACTCGCGAGGTCGCGACTGCTAGACCAGGGGTTCCATCCCCAAAGCTCAGGTGGTCCTAGTGCGCCATCACCTTCTACACCTGTGACCACCCCACTTCCACTAGGCCAGTGGACACTCTCCCCATGATCCGCACCCCCACTATCAACAACATCACAGTCGCAAAGACTCTCATCGATGGAGGTGCATGCCTGAACGTAATCTCCACGAGACTTTCACCCAATTGCAGGTGCCGTATGACAGGCTGATGCCGAGCATGTCGTTCTCCAGAGTGACCAACATATCCACCATACTCATTGGGCGGGTGCGCCTCTCCATCACATTCAGGACACGCGAAAACTATCGCACCGAGCTCATCGACTTCGACGTGGCACACATATGCCTCCCGAACAACATCATCCTTGGCTACCCCGTGCTAGCCGAGTTCATGGCAGCCACTCACCACACCTACAACATGGTCAAGATGCCTGGAGGCAGTAGCGGGGTCATCACGGTTCGTTGCAATGAGGTATAGGCCTTATGTTCCCTCGAGCACGCCTACAAGACCGCGACCTCTACCTACCCTAAGGACATGGATGTCCTGGATTACGTTGGAGGCTCCACAAGGAGGAAGCAGATGATGGCCCAAAAAATGCCATGGCTAATAGGGCAACAACCTCTCTATTCTACCTCGCGAGGAGTTGGGTGCGGCCGGCGTCCGTGCCCTCAAGAGGGACATAAGACCGTCCCCGCCCATCCTCGCGAGCAACGGGGAGGCTCCCGAGGATGGTGACAACCCGGGGGTTCCAGACTTGCCGATGGACTACACCCAACGCGCGTACAACGCCAGCTGCCCCCAAGGCGGCGACTGAGCTACCGGCTAAGCAGGGGATCGGGCTGCTAGAAGGTGGACAAACCTCTCTGAACGGCGTGCCTGACTCCATGACTTTTTGAAGGTGAGCCTCAAAAACCCCTCATCTCCTACAACTTTATCTCTTGCAAGACCACGTGCAAGCCACGGTGGCGTTGTAATAAGCTCGAACTGCCAGCATTTTCTAGATCTTATGCTTCGTGCACGCTTTGCTATTTGGTTTTTCCCCCAGGAAGGCAGTTCTCCAAAAACCGTGCTGCCAAGTTTCCCTCACACACACCGCACAAGCGGGGGCTAGGCATGGTGCTCATCACCGGGTCACTCCCTGTCAACATCAGAGCCTAAAGTGTCGAGCTCTAAACTTACAGACTAGTTCCGGTCATAAGTCACATCACCCATGGTTCCTAGTGCTTCAGACCCTCGCGTGGCGCATGTATGGACCTCTAGCGACACGTTCTTTTTCCCTATGGCCCTCTCCTGGTAAGGTCTACGAGGCGGCTCACAAGGAAAAGCCCTCTAGCAGCCAAAAACTTAGGACCTAAAGTGTCAAGCTCTGAATTTACGGCTTATTCCTTGGTTGTAAGTTACCTCACCCATGGTTCCTGACCAAAATTTAATCATTGCGATGGCTCGTGAAGCATTGCCCCTCCACGCCCTAAGCTCCCCATGATCTAAAGTGTCGAGCTCTGAACTTAAAGTCCATTCCTCGACTGTAAGTTACCTCACCCATGGTTCATGGCCTTTAAAAAGTTTTATTGGCGTGCCGGCTTGTGAGGCTCAGCCCCTCCATAGCCTAAGCTCCCCAGGACCTAAAGCGTAGAGCTCTGAACTACGGCATGTTCCACGGCTATAAGTCACCTCACCCATGGTTTCTGTCGGCTCGTGAGGCACTTCCCTCCAGCAGCCCAAATCTCCAGGACCTAAAGTGTCTAGCTCTGAACTTACGACCCGTTCCTCGGCTGTAAGGTACCTCACCCATGATTCCTAACCAAAAAGATATCATCACGATGGCTCATGAGGCACTGCCCCTGCACGGCCTAAGCTCTCCAGGAGCTAAAGTGTCGAGCTCTGAACTTACGGCCTGTTCCTTGGCTGTAAGCTACCTCACCCATGGTTCCCGGCCTTTAAAAAATAAAAAATCCCCATGCTAGTTTGACGACCTTCTCCTCGAGAGTTTTGTGGGGCAGCTCGTGAGGCACTCACCCCTCTAGGAGCTAGAAAACTACAGGGCCTAGTGTGCCGATCTCTGAACTTGCCGCCTGATTGCAGCAGCAAGTTACCACACCTACGGCTCCTGGCATCTACAACTTTCCATGCAAGTTCATTGCGCCCCCCCGCGACACGCATATCCTCCTCTACGGTCATCTCCTCGATAGGCTCTACGAGGGGCATGCGAGGCAAAACCCTATGGAGCCACGATCGCTGGACTTGTGGCCCAAAAAGGGGTCCAAAGACAAGATGCCTTGCCACTGTAAGGCCCCCGTACAACGACATTCCGCCCGAGAGGAGGCTCATGGCATAACAACATGCACAAGGATCGAGAGGTTAGCACAAAGTAGCTAGACTCAGAGACACACGGAAGCTCCTCATGAATCACTGCGCACGATCCACGGTGTAGCGAGCAAAACCACATGCCAAAGGCGCCTGACAAGGGTACTGTCTCTTGATGCCTCCTCTAGAGGTCACCTAACTAGGCGTGGCCCGTGCAATCCCCCTCACGAGGCCTTGTATCTTGGCGCCAGCCCCCGGGCGGGTTCATAGGGTGGCTCGCAAGGCCCACCGCCAGCTCCGCCAGAATGGCGCCACGCCGTCGGCTCACAAACTCCAAGCATCACAATGAAAACATGCAAACGGAGAAGTGACAAGCGTGAAGATCCACTTACATACACCCATTATAGTCTTTGTTACCCTATCTACGAGACAGGAAACTAGAGGTAACTACGACCCCTACACTAACGAAAGCTTGCAAACCACGACGACATCGCCATGGCCGTGGATTGGACCCCCTAACCTTTCAGAGATGGCCGGGGTAATCCGCATGACACGACATGGGGTCATACACCACCACCAAGAAACCCTTCTCGGTGTTGTAGCAGAACCTCAGCATCGAGCCACACCCGATTTCGTGGTCGCGGACGAAGCTCTTCCAACCAGAGGCGAGGGACGCCTCCCCTGGTGTAGGAACCTCAAGTTCCACGGCCCACCAGTCGCCGCCTCCTAAATGCATCAGCTGCACAGACCCCTGGAGATGGGCCCCGCATTGAGGGCGACACGCGATGGGAGCCGTACCTTGGTGGACGATTCGTCGTCCTTGAGGAGAAGGACGAAGTCGGTGACCTACCCGGGTTCGCCTTCTCCTTCAATCTTGATCCCGGATCGGGACAACGCACGGCCCTGGCTAATCCTCAAGCCAGATTGGTGGCTCTGGTAGACACAACCGCACACACTCGATCACGCCTCCCGGGACTGTTCCACCCACCCCTGGAGTGGCTTGGGCGGAGGTCTTTCCAAAAGGCGCACGCCGGCTGTAGGGGTTCGCGTATGAAAACAATAAATTTTACCCTACGGCCATGGACCCCTTTGTTCCCAAGACCTATCTATTAGTAATGAAGTAATGGGAGGGCATTTTCGCAAACTTACCCTTGAAGACCGAAAAGCTTTGCCAACGCTCAGGAGAGCATGGTTGATGTAGACGAGTCGAAGCCGACCTCAAGGTCGTGATGAAGTCCTTGTGCTCCTATGGATCCAACGACATCTTGTGCCTCAAATGTTGCACGTCATAGGGGATTACATGCATCCGGTGCCTGGTGATGACTCCCGCTTCCCCGATCCAACAGTAGTTGCGGAAGTAGAGTTCCTAGATCTGAATCCCGCAGCGCGACGGTGCTCCGTTGTGAAGATGTCTCTCGTTCACACAGTCTGAACTAGGGACCACAGTCACGAGAGAGAGAGAGAGAGAGAGAGAATATCAATTGGAAAGGTTTTGAACATTACTAAGTGCTTTTGGAAAGACCGAAAATATACAAGCATGCAAGATGGAAATTTTTATTGTACAAATTGTTATAACAAGGTTTTGAACATTACTAAGTGCTTTTTGAAATTTTTTTATTTGTAAGATTACAAATGCAACCATTTGTGATATTATAACAATTAGCAATATTTTCTAGCATTTGGAAAGGCCTTTCTCACTAAATAATTTCCATGTTATTATGTATTGTAAACTAAATTTTTATTTTGGTCATAGTAGATAGAGGGTTCAATTTACAATCCATAGCAAAAAGATTCACCCAAAAATAATTTACAAAACAATTTTTATGGGTAAAATACTCCTAAAATGGTTCTGCCTAAAACTCCAATTTTCCGGAAGCTAAAGGGTGAAATAAGGCCTCTATAGTGAAGCTCTCATTTTTCTGAATCCATGAACACCAAATTTGTATTTTTCTGAATTGTGGATCAAAAGTTATTGAATTTCTAAGTTAAACATATTTTCTGTCTATTTTCATATTTAACAGAGGTAATAACCGACGTGGCGCAATCTTATTGGTCCCGACCGGTTTGGTCAGATCAACAACGTTGGCTGTTGGATTTAAGTGATAACGAGCGGATCAGATCGATCGGTACCCCTTCGGTAAGTGGCCTAATCCTAGCCTTAGGATCTGGATCCGACGGTGCTCAGCACTTGGCCATGAACTGGCGGCGCTGATGACTGTGCGCGGCGGCGGCGCGTCGGGTGGGTGGTTCTCCAGCGGTTCTAGAGGGGTAGGGGAAGCAGCGATCTTACTGGGGGGTTGTGGCGGTCTCGGTGGTCTTGATGGTGGTCACGGTCGATGAAGGGGTGCTCGGCTTCATCAGGGATTCCTCACCGGAGTGCTCGCCGAAGTCGTCGGTGCTCGCGCGTGACGGTGGAGTCGTCCTAGGGCTCGAGCAGGCAAGGCAAAAGGTCGTGTAGAAGCTGGCGGTGGCCAAAGTAGGGCGGCGGGAACCCGTGTCTCACCGGATTTCATCAGCGAACGGCGGCGGCAGAGGAAAACTCTGATGGTGACCGTGGCGACGACCTGGGGCACATAAAAATCAAGCAGAGAGGTTAATGGATGCATCCGAAGATTGCAAATCTTATAGGACAGAGAGGAGGGCGTGGGGCAGTCGGTTCTCACCGGAATCATCGCCGGAGTCCGCCGGAGACTACGAGATGAAGACCTCGAATTCGAGCAGCCTATTGGCTCTAGGGTTAGGGAAACTAGGGGAATTAGAGAGGAGTCCGTGGGGGTTAAGAGGAAGTAGATGAAGATGAGAATTATGCTCTCGGTAGTGCGAATTTAATCGAGAATTAAAATCAGAAACGTTGGAAGCATATGAGCTCTCTGTCGATTTAATGGAGAGGACGATGCCATGGTGAGTCGCGGGCCCAGGTTGTCAGCGACTGTTGCCTTTTTGTTTAACAGAAGAGAGAGATAGGTTGCCGGGTGGGCTTAGTGGGCTGGGGGTTTGGGCCGAGTAGGCCGACTGTGCTGCTGCTGTTTTTTCCTTTTGCTTATTCTTTTTAGTTTTTTTTTCTTTTTTCGTTTTCTTCAAAAACTTTTGATTTAGTGATCCAAATTGGATCAAACAAATTTATAAAATTTTGAAAACTCAAATTATGTTTTTTTTGGACATTATAGAACACATTTACTTTCCATCCCAAAATTTACTAATCAAATTTATTCACTTTGGCTTTAATAGCTAATATTGTATTTTCTTAATTCTATTCTCAAGTAATTCATATCTTTTTATCCATGGCTCCAAATAGGATGAAATCAATTTCCATTGTTTTATTATTTTGTCCTTTATCACAAAATATCACTTAGGATTTATCTTTGCAAAATTTAAATATGGAATATATCCATAGTATTGTGTTGTTCTTATGTGGTAATCAATAAATAGGGATTTTAAGGATTAAGAGAAATGCTGTTTCTCTTGAGGTTTAAAATGCAAACATGCATGCTTCATGATTTTAAAACATGCACACCACTTCACAAACAAAATTCATTCTATTTTACTTAGGTTTTAGAGGAGTTATATTAAATAGTCAAAAGTTTTTGTTTCCTTTGAATTTTTCAAGATTTAGTTCTTCATCTTGTTTTATTTTTAACACATTTCAAAATTTGAAAATTTTTGGGATCTGACAAAAACTTTTAGCAATACTAGTTTTGCCTTTGTTTGGGTTGTAGCCATGGAATTCATATTCAAAGTTTCCAATGAATACTCTACAAGGACTTATTCGCTATTGTTTTGGTTATATCGAATAACACCAAAACTTTCACGATGATCCATATAAGACATGGCCCCGATCTCACAAATTTAGATGGTTCACTATATATTCTAATTGAGTGCTAACTATTTCTAACTAATGGTCTTTACATCTACACTACAATGATTTATTTGGCGCCATCTATTTACCCCTTTGATATCTAATATCACATTGTGATGCTTTGCATTTTGACATTTCAAACGCATTGCATTCCACAATTTTCTTTATGCCAATCTTATAACTTCGAATTTCATTACTATTGATCAAATCGTAGTATTTAGATTCTCTTTTATCTTTAATACCCTTGGATGATGAAATATTTTGAAGATATCAAATAGTTTCATACTCATGTTTCTTTGGTAAACCTCTTTACAAAATTTAAACAATCATATAATGATAATCACCATTTTGTTGAAATACAATACATCGAATATGCATTCACTTTCAACAATTCACCAAACACTTTGTATTCATGTAATACATGGTGTTTAAGTTATCTTGCCAAATTTGGCATGATTCATACGTGAAAAGAAAACGAATGCCTTTCACATATTATCAACATAACAATGAATTTAAACAAAGGTTTTATTCAGTAATGAAGATATCATTAAGTTGGGTAATTTTCAAGGCATTTTCAATATTTTATAAATGTTCATGTATTATCAAATAGTTTCATAACCAGGATAATTCACACATATAATCGAACAAGATATGAACACAAAGATAAATCATTCATAAAAGTAGAAGAACTGTTTATTACAAACTCATGTGAATAACCGTCTCAGGAAGTGTGAGACACACTAAAGAAGTTCACATTCCATTGATTACAATAACTATCCAAAAACATAAACTAAGTGATAAATGTCGAGGGAGAGTGTCGTTAGACATCATTGTCATGCTCGCCATCAATACGCAACGTCACCTCCTCTCCAGCAAGCAACTCTCATGCAGAAGGACCTGTTTTCAGCTAAACAGAATAATTATCAAATAGTTTAACACTGCAATATGTGTTTGCAAGATTATAAAATTTATCAAATTGTATATAAAATATATACCTTTGTCATCGATGACCTCACCCGCAATGGGTTCAACGTTCACATTCCTTAGATGTGATATGAACCTGTGGAAATCCTATGTTTCCACATCGCCTCTCATGATGCAAATCCTGGCATGTGCTTGGTAGCTCGGTGGTAGCGACCGCAACACAACACCATTTGCAAAAGAGCTCGTCATCCAGCTACCCAGGAAATATGCAGGCCTCATGTACACATCATGCATGCGCTCCAAGTGGTCTTCTAGTGAAGAGTTATCTTCCATCTTAATGGAGAAAAAATCTCCCATCAGCTCATGCTTCCATATGCGTGCTTGTTCCACGAAATGTGACCTAAGATGTAACATTATCAGATGAGCGTCAAGATTACCCACGATTGGCCACAGCTCATCCACCATCCCGAAACAAATCGTCACTGATATGAAGGTGGACATCTCACGATGGTAATAGCGGTCTTCCCGCTGCTCTGGGGTCTCTAAGATACTGGGCTGCTCCAAAACCATCTCGTTGAGTATATAGGCGACCACGTCATTCTCGCTAAGGAGAACATGGAGACGCCTAACCCACATAGAGAAGTTTAATCTGTCTAGCTTAAGCTTCTCTCCATCTAACCAATCGTCAACAGGGAAGGTAGCATTGGGGAGAACCATTTTCTATATTTATAATTACAAAAGGAACTTAGACTAAGTTTATAATTAAATGAGTCAAATAATAATTAACTCCACTAAAAACACCTATCCCTAGAAGGGTTCTAGTGATTACACGATCCCTTTCCCCCACATCTCCCCTGACCATCACGGCCATCAATGTGTGCGTCAAGGTGGACTTTACTGTTCGATCGCATCATTCATGTGACTCGTGCTTGATATTTCGATCCTTGTGTTCCGAGGCCATGTCTACACATGCTAGGCTCGCCAACTTAACCTTAGTGTATTCGTTGAGCAACATGGCTTACACCCACTGTATGCGAAGGTAGATATGTCTGACACCCGATCAACACAACGCTGCCTCATACCGAAGAACTTTCTTGGTGGTGCACATTAAGGGAGATCACTTTCATTGGTATTTTATTAGGGATCATCTTATTAGGCTACCGTCGAGTATCTTATACTAGCACACAACAAGATATACAAACAATACACATTTAATGTAAGAGTGATGCGATATGGTCCTTCTCGCTGTGATCTTCATACCGCGCTTCCGGATTCTAGTGCCAGGGTACCAACCCCGTAGGCACCAGGGTACCGGTGCCTTCCGGCGGGGTATTCCATCATCTCCGTGACCGTCTACTACTACTTAGCAACATAAGGTAATTACTTTACCTTTGCCAGAACCATATTACATCACAACACCCCCGGCAAAACAAAGTTAGACGCCTCTACTTTATATTTGCATGTTTTACGTGGCTAAATGGGCTTTCGCACAAGAACCGTTCTTACCTACGAACTTTCACCACAAAGTTGATCGAGTAGTTGTCTCTACTACACCCCTTTCGGGGCCCTCCGTTGCAAATGGCATACCAACTAATATGAGAGAGCCAGACACCCCCCCAAAGCCACTTTATACGGTACAAGCCATATGTCAAGCGTGGACCAGTCTCGCGAGTGAACGCGTAAAGTCGGTTGGGGGCCGCTTCATCAAGCATTCCTGTGGTATACACAAGTACACGTGTGAGGGTAACAACTAAAAGATCAACGCCCACACGCTACATCTCGTGTGTTCTACCCATACTAGCATTACTACGCTTAGATCTAGCTCTAATACCACTAGGGGTTCGCTTATGAAAACATTAATTTTTTACCCTATGCCCCTGAACCCCTTTGTTGCCAGGACCTATCTATTAGTAATGTAGTAACGGGAGGGACTTTTTGTGAACTTACCCTTGAAGACCGAAAAGTGTTGTCAACGCTCAGGAGATCGTGGTTGATGTAGACGAGCCGAAGCCTACCTCAAGGTCATGATGAAGTCCTTGTGCTCCCGTGGCTCCAACGACTTCTAGTGTCTCAAATGTTGCACCTAGCAAGGAGTTACATGCGTTCCGTACCTGGCGATGACTCTTGCTTCCCCGATCCAGTAGTAGTTGCAGAAGTAGAGCTCCTGGATCCAAATCCCGCAGCGTGATGGCGCTCCGCGGTGAAGATGTCTCTCGTTCGGGCAATCCGAACTTGGGACCACGGTCACGAGAGAGAGAGAGACAATATCAATAGGAGGTCTCCCCAAAAGTGAGGAGACCTTTATTGAATATTGTGTTGTATTTATTTGGTCAAAATACCCCACTATATATAGGGGAGAGGAGGCACTCCCTCCCTCAAAGTCCCGGGGTAGGACTAATCATGGGAGGAGGTGGGGGGAGGCGCCGCCGGCCACCCCACCATGGGCTTCACATGTGGAAGGCCTACTAGGGGCACCAGACACCCCCTTGGCCCCTCCTAGGGATGCGGGCCCCTCTCGAGGCCTTTCCACTCCGGGATTTGGCCCATTCAGCCTTTTGACCATTTAATTGATTTTCTCTTTATTAAATAATTATGGATAAATGATTAAATCAATATTTAACATTCATTCACATATCATTCAATCTCCGTGGCTATGGATAACCTTCCACCTCCACTCTGGACATCCTCCGGACTTACCAAAACCCTTTCGATTTTCTCTCTTCTCTTTCTTCGGTGATTCTACCAATCCTGTAAACACTCTCTAAGCATCACTAAGCCCTTAAGCGTGATACCCCATGGTTCGGGAACACTCCAGACATGTTCAGGACCCTCCCGTACGAATGATCAACAGAGGGGCCTGGATGGCCATGTGACCCTTGTGCATTCCACAAAATTCGTCGTTTGAACCATGAACGTCGTGTCCTATTCCTTTTGTCTCTCGATACTTGCATTGTCCGAGATCTGATCAATGACATCACAATGTCGGGTTCAATCTCGTTACCGACAAATGCTACTTGACTCGTTCTGACAAGTAATATCCCTGTGATCAAATCACACGCTACATAACTATTGGATATAACTTCTCCGAGTGGGCCTCGAATATCTTTCCGTCACGCGAATAGACAAATCCCACTCTTGACATATAATGCCTCTATTGTTCCTCACAAGTTCCGCCCAGAGACGCCTGCACGCTATGACGAAACAACTAACCCGTGCGAGTTCCTGTGGCTTTACACCACAGGCGTCAAGGCTGCCGGAAGAGATGACTGCATCATGAAGAATTAGTTCCCCCTGTGACTGAAGGAGATGGCCAACACCTAGCTGATGAACCTTCCCAAGGAATCAATCGACTCAGGGGCAGAGCTCAGGTCCCACTTTATTTCCAACTTCAAGGGGACTTATGAGCGCCCGCTCACTTACTATTACCTCCACCAGGTATGCCAGCAACCTAGAGAGACCCTCTTCAAGTTCGTGCAAAGGTCCAGCCGGGTCTGCAACAAGATCCCCAAGGTCTCAGACTCCAACATCATCACCGCTTTCTCCGAGGGCGTGAAGGACGTCAAGATGAGGGATAAGATCGGCATCCGAGGTGAGAGCCTCACCATGGCTGTCGAGCTCTTCGTCATGGCTGAAAAGTGCGCCAAGGCGGAGGCGGGGCAGATGTTTGGCCTCGCCGAGGCAGAAACTATCCCCAAGGTGTCAGGCTCATCCAAGGGCAAGGACAAGGACCCCAAGCGCAAAACCGCCACTGTCTTGGCCGTAGAGCCAGACCGGAAGAGTGCTCACGAGGGGATTGGTGAAAGAGAGTGGGACGATAGCTCGTACTGCCACCTCCACAAGAAACATGGGCACCTCACCGACGACTGCTATGAGCTCAAGAAGCTCCGCGACATGTGCAACAACCAGAGGAGGGGAAGACCGGACGGCGAGCGAGGTGGCTCGAGTGGTGGAAATCGTGGGGGTGAGTGCTGGAACAACAACTCCGGCGGCCGCGACCCCCCTCTGACAGGCCACCAGGCCAACGCCGTGCAATAGCACCCTCATCCATAGGAGAAAGGACATACCGAGGATCCTGGGGGCTACCAAGTGCCGCATGGCACCAGAGACTGCATTCTTGGTGGTTCTCAGGTCTCGACGTCCAACCGGCACTTCAAGCTACTCACTCGCGAGGTCGCGGCTGCTAGACCAGGGGTTCCATGCCCAAAGCTCAGGTGGTCCTAGTGCGCCATAACCTTCTACATCCGTGACCACCCACTTCCACCAGGCCAGTGGACACTCTCCCCATGATCCGCACCCCCACTATCAACAACATCACAGTCGCAAAGACCCTCATCAATGGAGGTGCAGGCCTGAATGTAATCTCCACGAGACTATCACTCAACTGCAGGTGCCGTATGACAGGCTGATGCCGAGCATGTCGTTCTCTAGAGTGACCAACGTATCCACCATACCCATTGGGCGGGTGCGCCTCTCCATCACATTCGCGACACGTGACAACTATCGCACCGAGCTCATCGACTTTGACGTGGCACACATATGCCTCCCGAACAACATCATCCTTGGCTACCCCGTGCTAGCCAAGTTCATGGCAGCCACTCACCACGCCTACAACATGGTCAAGATGCCCGGAGGCAGTAGCGGGGTCATCACGGTTCGTTGCAATGAGGTATAGGCCTTACGGTCCCTCGAGCACGGCTACAAGACCGCGACCGCTACCTACCCTAAGGACGTGGATGCCCTGGATTACGTTGGAGGCTCCACAAGGAGGAAGCAGATGATGGTCCAAAAAATGCCATGGCTAATAGGGCAACAACCGCTCTATTCCACCTCACGAGGAGTTGGGTGCGGCCGGTGCCCGAGCCCTCAAGTGGGACTCAGGACCATCCCTACCCATCCTCACGAGCAACGGGGAGGCTCCCGAGGATGGTGACAACCCGGGGGCTCCGGACTTCCTGATGGACTGCACCCAGCGTGCGTACAACGCCAGCTGCCCCCAAGGCGGTGACTGAGCTACCAATTGAGCAGGGGATCGGGCTGCTAGAAGGTGGCCAAACCTCTCTGAACGGCGTGCCTGACTCCATGACTTTTTGAAGGTGAGCCTCAAAAACCCCTCATCTCCTACAACTTTATCTCTTGCAAGACCACGTGCAAGCCACGGTGGCGTTGTAATAAGCTCGAACTGCCAGCATTTTCTAGATCTTATGCTTCGTGCACGCTTTGCTATTTGGTTTTTCCCCCAGGAAGGCAGTTCTCCAAAAACCGTGCTGCCAAGTTTCCCTCACACACACCGCACAAGCGGGGGCTAGGCATGGTGCTCATCACCGGGTCACTCCCTTTCAACATCAGAGCCTAAAGTGTCGAGCTCTAAACTTACGGACTAGTTCCGGTCATAAGTCACCTCACCCATGGTTCCTAGTGCTTCAGACCCTCGCGTGGCGCATGTATGGACCTCTAGCGACACGTTCTTTTTACCTATGGCCCTCTCCTAGTAAGGTCTACGAGGCGGCTCACAAGGCAAAGCCCTCTAGCAGCCAAAAACTCAGGACCTAAAGTGTCGAGCTCTGAATTTACGGCTTATTCCTTGGTTGTAAGTTACCTCACCCATGGTTCCTGACCAAAATTTAATCATTGCGATGGCTCGTGAAGCATTGCCCCTCCACGCCCTAAGCTCCCCATGATCTAAAGTGTAGAGCTCTAAACTTAAATCCCATTCCTCGGCTGTAAGTTACCTCACCCATGGTTCATGGCCTTTAAAAAGTTTTATCGGCGCGCCGGCTTGTGAGGCTCTACCCCTCCGTAGCCTAAGGTGCCAGGACCTAAAGTGTCGAGCTCTGAACTACGACATGTTCCTCGGCTGTAAGTCACCTCACCCACGGTTTCTGTCGGCTCGTGAGGCACTTCCCTCCAGCAGCCCAAATCTCCAGGACCTAAAGTGTCTAGCTCTGAACTTACGACCCGTTCCTCGGCTGTAAGGTACCTCACCCATGATTCCTGACCAAAAATATATCATCGCGACGGCTCGTGAGGCACTGCCCCTTCGCGGCCTAAGCTCTCCAGGACCTAAAGTGTCGAGCTCTGAACATCCGACCTGTTCCTCAGTTGTAAGTTACCTCACCCATGGTTCCTGGCCTTTAAAAAATAAAAAATCCCCATGCTAGCCTGATGACCTTCTCCTCGAGAGGTTTGTGGGGCAGCTCGTGAGGCACTCACTGCTCTAGAAGGTAGAAAACTACATGGCCTAGTGTGCCAAGCTCTGAACCTGCCGCCTGATTGCAGCAGCAAGTTACCTCACTTACGGCTCCTGGCGTCTACAACTTTCCACGCAAGTTCATTGCGGGCCCCCCGCGACACGCATATCCTCCTCTACGGTCATCTCCTCAAGAGGCTCTACGAGGGGCACGCGAGGCAAAACCCTATGGAGCCACGATCGCTAGACTTGTGGCCCAAAAAGGGGTCCAAAGACAAGCTGCCTTGCCAACTGTAAGGCCCCCCCAAGAGGAGGCTCATGGCATAACAACATGCACAAGGATCGAGAGGTTAGCACCAAGTAGCTAGACTCAGAGACACACGGAAGCTCCTCATGAATCACTGTGCACGATCCACGGTGTAGTGAGAAAAACCACATGCCAAAGGTGCCTGACAAGGGTACTGTCTCTTGATGCCTCCTCCAGAGGTCACCTAACTAGGCGTGGCCCGTGCAATCCCCCTCGCGAGGCCTTGTATCTTGGCGCCAGCCCCCGGGCGGGTTCATAGGGTGGCTCGCAAGGCCCACCGCCAGCTCCGCCAGAACGGCGCCACGCCGTCGGCTCACAAACTCCAAGCATCACAATGAAAACATGCAAACGGAGAAGTGACAAGCGTGAAGATCCACTTACATACACCCATTATAGTCTTTGTTACCCTATCTACGAGACAGGAAACTAGAGGTAACTACGACCCCTACACTAACGAAAGCTTGCAAACCACGACGACATCGCCATGGCCGTGGATTGGACCCCCTAACCTTTCAGAGATGGCCGGGGTAATCCGCATGACACGACATGGGGTCATACACCACCACCAAGAAACCCTTCTCGGTGTTGTAGCAGAACCTCAGCATCGAGCCACACCCGATTTCGTGGTCGCGGACGAAGCTCTTCCAACCAGAGGCGAGGGACGCCTCCCCTGGTGTAGGAACCTCAAGTTCCACGGCCCACCAGTCGCCGCCTCCTAAATGCATCAGCTGCACAGACCCCTGGAGATGGGCCCCGCATTGAGGGCGACACGCGATGGGAGCCGTACCTTGGTGGACGAGTCGTCGTCCTTGAGGAGAAGGACGAAGTCGGTGACCTACCCGGGTTCGCCTTCTCCTTCAATCTTGATCCCGGATCGGGACAACGCTCGGCCCTGGCTAATCCTCAAGCCAGATTGGTGGCTCTGGTAGACACAACCGCACACACTCGATCACGCCTCCCGGGACTGTTCCACCCGCCCCTGGAGTGGCTTGGGCGGAGGTCTTTCCAAAAGGCGCACGCCGGCTGTAGGGGTTCGCGTATGAAAACAATAAATTTTACCCTACGGCCATGGACCCCTTTGTTCCCAAGACCTATCTATTAGTAATGAAGTAATGGGAGGGCATTTTCGCAAACTTACCCTTGAAGACCGAAAACCTTTGCCAACGCTCAGGAGAGCATGGTTGATGTAGACGAGTCGAAGCCGACCTCAAGATCGTGATGAAGTCCTTGTGCTCCTATGGATCCAACGACATCTTGTGCCTCAAATGTTGCACTTCATAGGGGATTACATGCATCCGGTGCCTGGTGATGACTCCCGCTTCCCCGATCCAACAGTAGTTGCGGAAGTAGAGTTCCTAGATCCGAATCCCGCAGCGCGACGGTGCTCCGTTGTGAAGATGTCTCTCGTTCACACAGTCTGAACTAGGGACCACAGTCACGAGAGAGAGAGAGAGAATAACAATTGGAGGTCTCCCCAATAGTGAGGAAACCTTTATTGAATATTGTGTTGTATTTATTTGGTCAAAATACCCCACTATATATAGGGGGAGAGGAGCCACTCCCTCCCTCAAAGTCCCGGGGTGGGACTAATCATGGGAGGAGGTGGGGGAGGCGCCCATCCACCCCACCATGGGCCCCACGTGAGGAAGGCCCACTAGGGGCGTTGGCCACCCCCTTGGCCCTCCTAGGGACGCGACCCCCTCTTGGGCCCTTTCCCTAGGATTTGGCCCATTAAGCCTTTTGACCATTTAATTAATTTTATCTTTATTAAATTATGATGAATAAATGATTAAATCAATATTTAACATTCATTCACATATCATTCAATATCCATGGCTATGGAACACCATCCACCTCCACTCCGGATATCCTCCGGACTTACTGAAACCCTTCTGGTTTTCTCTCTTCTCTTTCTTTGGTGATTCTACCAATCCTGTAAACACTCTCTAAGCATCACGAAGACCGTAAGCGTGATACCCCATGGTTCGGGAACGCTCCAGACATGGTCGGGACCCTCCCAGACCAATGATAACCAGAGGGACCTGGATGGCCATGTGACCCCTGTGCATTCCATGAAATCTTTTGTCGTTTGAACCATCAACATCATGTCCTATTCCTTTTGTCTCTCGATACTTGCATTGTCCGAGATCATATCAATGACATCACCATGTCGGGTTCAATCTTGTTACCGACAAATGCTACTTGACTCGTTCCGACAAGTGATATCCGTGTGATCAAATCACACGCTGCGCAGCTATTGGATATAACTTCTCCGAGTGGGCCCTCGAGTATCTTTCTGTCACGCGGATGGACAAATCCCTCTCTTGACATATAATGCCTCTACTGTTCCTCCGAATACCTGAACACAGCTTTATGATCACCATTTAATCGTGTGACGTTTGATGCTACCAAAGTACCCTCGAGAGACACTGATTGATATAGCCCCACGTTCTAAGAAATAATTCACTAGGTCTATTCTAATCATCGTAACTTGAAGTTCGTGACATGATCAGGTCATGTTTTTTAGGTTGGGTATTAGTTCATCATCTCATTCTCAGAATGAGGTGACTCCATTTCCAACTGGCATAAATGCCACATGATCAGGAAACCTTGATCATCTGTTGACCAATGAACCAGTGACTAGAGTATCACTGGGAACCCCTGGTTGTTTATATATCACATGTGTATTGATGTTTCCTTTCAATACAGTTATAGCATGATATAAAACTTAATCATAAAATTTATGAAATATGATAATAATTCTTATTACTATTTGTCTCTAGGGCATATTTCCAACAGTCTCCCACTTGCACTAGAGTACAAATAAACTAGCTGCATTTGTTCTTAATCATTGGCACCATGTATCTCGGTACCTTGAGCATGATTGCTCATGCAAAAGGTTGAGTCTTGGGCCTATACTTTACAGTCCCAAATCCTTTGCAACTTACTAATGTCACCTTGATTGACATTAATACTTTATCATCACATGATAATATCTTTGTACATGCATCGTAGTCATGGCAACAGAACGAGGCCGGTTTCCAGGAGCTACAATGACTTTAGATCAACCTCATGGGCTTTCTCATGGGCACTGTGCCCTGGGACACATCATTCTACGTTAAAGACGAACTAGTCCCGCCATAATAGTATACATCACTTTAGGTGGTACCCTTATCTATCATTATAAATGTATCCATCGAAACACTAGTCCACCATGTGCAACTTTCGATGTTTTTGTTCACCTCGCTTCTTACTTGACTTTAGTCGGTATTATCGATATAGGAGTTTCCAATCTTCTTACAACATAACCCTCTATGCTTTTAAGATATGTCATCCTTCATGGATTTGGAAACATGTCTACAGTTTTCAATTAGATACCGCGGACAAACTTAGCTCAATGTTCCGTGATTCGTGTTCAATCACTTTTCAAACGTTCCTTCTTGGATCATATATTATGTTAAGTTGTCATCATGGTTTTCCAAGATAGAACCTATGTATCAACATAGTGGATGATGATCATCCTTTTTCTTTCTTTCAACCATCGATGTTTAACTTAATGCTACTCCTAATTTGAATGACCAAGGACTAGTCCTGAATCAATTCCTATTCCGAAACTCTTTTCAGAATCCCTTTTAGGAATACAACATAATATTGTAATATGCTTACTATCAACTTCTAATCTCTATAAATCATTATTTATCGGTACTTATTCTTTTATTCTTAATGTGTCGTATACACACTTAAGAATCACTCTTTAAGCTCCCACTCAAAATATGTTCCCAACATATTTGAGTTTGAGTCATTACTCCTCAAAATATGTTCCTACATATTTGAATCCGAGACTTACTTTGCTCCCACTCCAAAATATGTCATTCACATATTGTTTTAGGAAGACTTTCATAGCCCCCACTCAATTTCATGCAAATTGCATATCCACTCACTATTTTGAACAACTTCAAAATCCTTTGATGAATTATCAAACTGAGAGTTTTATTATGAGATGTTAGTACCTTACTAGTTTTAAATCCACTAGACTTTCAGCACTTTTGAATCAAATTCATTTGAATTTGTCCAATACCTTATTCATGACAAATTATGCCTTTGTCATTCACCTTTTCCTTCATGATTTTGTAGTCGTTTGGAAAATTCAAGTAACCCCTTTACTTGTTAAGATTCAGCAACAAATTGCTTTCTAATCTTAAGTGAATTTTATCTTTAGGATTTCTCATAACTTTTTACCATTATTTCCTTAGTAGTTCATAGGTATGTCATATTCCGGTAATTCGACAAATGATTCTTAAATGTCCCCATACGGGATATGGGGTACATTTTGAATCCTACTTCATGTAGTGAAAACACTTTAGTATGGAAAACACAATGATCATGTCATTGATTCTTTCCTTTATGAAGAGAATCGTTCAGGAACGCTTTCCGTTGCGCTTCTCAACACTCTGATGCAGGGTTTTGGATCCTCATCGTGTTTTTCCACTATTTTCCAAAAGCTCCTTATTTGAGAACATAGACTTCCTAGAAAAAGCACCAAAACTTTTAGCAATACTAGTTTTGCCTTTGTTTTGTTTCTAGCCATGGAATTCATATTCAAAGTTTGCAATGAATACTCTACAAGGACTTATTCGCTATTGTTTTGATTATATCAAATAACTCCAAAACTTTCACGATGATCCATACAAGACATGGCCCCGATCTCACAAATTTAGATGGTTCACTATATATTCTAATTGAGTGCTAACTATTTCTAACTAATGGTCTTTACATCTACACTACAATGATATATTTGGCGCCATCTATTCACCCCTTTGATATCTAATATCACATTGTGATGCTTTGCATTTTGACATTTCAAACGCATTGCATTCCACAATTTTCTTTATGCCAATCTTATAACTTCGAATTTCATTACTATTGATCAAATCGTAGTAATTAGATTATCTTTTATCTTTAATACCCTTGGATGATGAAATATTTTGATGATATCAAATAGTTTCATACTCATGTTTCTTTGGTAAACCTCTTTACAAAATTTAAACAATCATATAATGATAATCACCATTTTGTTGAAATACAATAGATCGAATATGCATTCACTTTCAACAATTCACCAAACACTTTGTATTCATGTAATACATGGTGTTTAAGTTATCTTGCCAAATTTGGAATGATTCATATATGAAAAGAAAACGAATGCCTTTCACATATTATCAACATAACTATAAATTTAAACAATGGTTTTACTTAGTAATGAACATATCATTAAGTTGGGTAATTTTCAAGGCATTTTCAATATTTTATAGATGTTCATGTATTATCAAATAGTTTCATAACCAGGATAATTCACACATAATAGAACAAGATATGAACACAAATATAAATCATTCATAAAAGTAGAAGAACTGTTTGTTACAAACTCATGAATAACCGTCTCACAAAGTGTGAAACAGACTAAAGAAGTTCACATTCCATTGATTACAATAACTATCCAAAAACATAAACTAAGTGATAAATGTCGAGGGAGAGTGTCGTGAGCCATCATTATTATGCTCGCCATCAACACGCAACGTCACCTCCTCTCCAGCAAGCAACTCTCATGCAGAAGGACCTGTTTTCAGCAAAACAGAATAAGTATAAAATACTTTAACACTGCAATATGTGTTAGCAAGATTATAACATTTATAAAATTGTATATAAAATATATACCTTTGTCATCGACGACCTCACCCGCAATGGGTTCAACGTTCACATTCCTTAGATGTGATATGAACTTGTGGAAATCCTGTGTTTCCGCATCGCCTCTCATGATGCAAATCCTGGCATGTGCTTGGTAGCTCGGTGGTAGCGACCGCAACACAACACCATTTGCAAAAGATCTCGTCATCCAGCTACCCAGGAAATATGGAGGCCTCATGTACACATCATGCATGCGCTCCAAGTGGTCTTCTAGTGAAAAGTTATCTTCCATCTTAATGAAGAAAAAATCTCCCATCAGCTCATGCTCCCATATGCGTGCTTGTTCCACGAAATATGACCTAAGCTGTACCATTATCGTACGAGGGTCAAGATTACCCACGACTGGCCACAGCTCATCCACCATCCCGAAACGCATCGTCACCGATATGAAGGTGGACATCTCACGATGGTAATAGCGGTCTTCCCGCTACTCTGGGGTCTCTAAGATACTGGGCTGCTCCAAAACCATCTCATTGAGTATATAGTCGACCACGTCATTCTCGCTAAGGAGAACATGGAGACACGCAACCCACATAGAGAAGTTTAATCTGTCTAGCCTGAGCTTCTCTCTATCGAACCAATCGTCAACAGGGAAGGTAGCATCGGGGATAACCATTTTCTACATTTATAATTGCAAAAGGAACTTAGACTAAGTTTATAATTAAATGAGTCAAATAATAATTAACTCCACTAAAAACACCTATCCCTAGAAGGGTTCTAGTGATTACACGATCCCTTTCCCCCACATCTCTCCTGATCGTGACGGCCATCAATGTGGGCGTCAAGGTGGACTTTACTGGTCGATCGCATCATTCATGTGACTCGTGCTTGATATTTCGATCCTTGTGTTCCGAGGCCATGTCTACACATGCTAGGCTCGCCAACTTAACCTTAGTGTATTCGCTGTGCAACATGGCTTATACCCACTGTATGCGAACGTAGATATGTCTGACACCCGATCAACACAACGCTACCTCATACCAAAGAACTTTCTTGGTGGTGCACATTAAGGGAGATCACTTTAATTGGTATTTTATTAGGGATCATCTTATTAGGCTACCGTCGAGTATCTTATACTAACACACAATAAGATATACAAACAATAAACATTGAATATAAGAGTGATGCGATATGGTCCTTCTCGCTGTGATATTCATCCCGCGCTTTCGGATTCTAGTGCCAGGGTACCAACACCGTAGGCACCAGGGTACCGGTGCCTTCCGGCGGGGTAGTCCATCATCTCCGTGACTGTCTACTACTACTTAGCAACATAAGGTAATTAATTTACCTTTGCCACAACCATATCACATCACATCACCCCCTGCAAAACAAAGTTAGACACCTTTACTTTATCTTTGCATGTTTTACGTGGCTAAATGGGCTTTCGCACAAGAACCGTTCTTACCTACGAACTTTGACCACAACGCTGATCGAGTAGTTGTCTCTACTACACCTCTTTCGGGGCCCTCCATTGCAAATGGCATACCAGTCTCGCGAATGAACACGTAAAGTCGGTTGGGGGGCGCTTCATCAAGCATTGCTGCGGCCTACACAAGTACACGTGTGAGGGTAACAACTAAAAGATCAACGCCCACATGCTACATCTCGTGTGTTCTACGCATACTAGCAATACTACACATAGATCTAGCTCTAATACCACTATAGGGGTTCGCATATGAAAACAATAAAATTTTACCCTATGCCCCTGAACCCCTTTGTTGCCAGGACCTATCTATTAGTAATGCAGTAACGGGAGGGGATTTTTGCGAACTTACCCTTGAAGACCGAAAAGTGTTGTCAACGCTCAGGAGATCGTGGTTGATGTAGACGAGCCGAAGCCTACCTCAAGGTCATGATGAAGTCCTTGTGCTCCCATGGCTCCAACGACTTCCAGTGTCTCAAATGTTGCACCTCGCAAGGAGTTACATGCATTCGGTACCTGGCGATGACTCTTGCTTCCCCGATTCAGCAGTAGTTGCTGAAGTAGAGCTCCTGGATCCAAATCCCGTAGCGTGATGGCGCTCCGTGGTGAAGATGTGTCTCGTCCGGGCAATCCGAACTTGGGACCACGGTCACGAGAGAGAGAGAGAGAGAGAGAGAGAGAGAATATCAATTGGAGGTCTCCCCAAAAGTGAGGAAACCTTTATTGAATATTGTGTTGTATTTATTTGGTTAAAATACCCCACTATATATAGGGGGAGAGAAGGCACTCCCTCCCTCAAAGTCCCGGGGTAGGACTAATCATGGGAGGAGGTGGGGGGAGGCGCCGCCGGCCACCCCACAATGGGCCCCACATGGGGAAGGCCCATTAGGGGCACCGGACACCCCCTTGGCCCCTCCTAGGGATGCAGCCCCCTCTTGGGCCCTTTCCACTCCGGGATTTGGCCCATTCAGCCTTTTGACCATTTAATTGATTTTATTTTTATTAAATAATTATGAATAAATGATTAAATCAATATTTAATATTCATTCATGTATCATTCAATCTCCGTGGCTATGGAACACCTTCCACCTCCACTCTGGACATCCTCCGGACTTACCGAAACCCTTCCGATTTTCTCTCTTCTCTTTCTTCGGTGATTCTACCGATCCTATAAACACTCTCTAAGCAGCACCAAGCCCTTAAGCGTGATACCCCATGGTTCTAGAACACTCCAGACATGGTCGAGACCCTCCGTACGAATGATCAACAGAGGGACTTGGATGGCCATGTGACCCCTGTGCATTCCACAAAATCTTTCGTCGTTTGAACCATGAACATCGTGTCCTATTCCTTTTGTCTCTCGATACTTGCATTGTCCGAGATCTGATCAATGACATCACAATGTCGGGTTCAATCTCGTTACCGACAAATGCTACTTGACTCGTTCTGATAAGTAATATCCCTATGATCAAATCACACGCTGCGAAACTATTGGATATAACTTCTCCGAGTGGGCCCTCAAGTATCTTTTCGTCACGTGGATGGAAAAATCCCACTCTTGACGTATAATGCCTCTACCGTTCCTCGGAATACCTGAACACACCTTTATAATCACTATTTAACCATGTGATGTTTGATGCTATCAAAGTACCCTCAGGAGACTGTAATTGATATAGCCTCACGGTCTAAGAAATAGTTCACTAGGTCTATTCTAATCATCGTAACTTGAACTTCGTGACATGATCAGGTCATGATGTTTAGGTTAGGTATTAGTTCATCATCTCATTCTTAGAATGAGGTGACTCCATTTCCAGCTGGCATAAATGCCACATGATTAGGAAACCTTGATCATCTGTTGACCAATGAACCAGTGACTAGAGTATCACCAGAAACCCCTGGTTGTTTATATATCACACGTGTATTGACATTTCCTTTCAATATAGTTATAGCATGATATAAAACTTAATCATAAACATTATAAAATATGATAATAATCCTTATTACTATTTGTCTCTAGGGCATATTTCCAACATCGGCCTCGGGGTGCCGCGAGGACGCTGCCCCGCGGCTGGCCCCAGCTCCGCTTGACCGGAGGGGCTTCTTCCACTGCCGTCGCCAGGGCCCTGCCCTTCTCGGCGGCTGAGAAGCGCTTGGGCGCCATTGGGGGGATAAACCTTTGCACGAGCGCACAACGAGGAGGAAGGGGAATATTGCCACAGAGTGAGAAGATCACACAACCATGCCTCGATATAATGTGGCCAGTTGAAAAGACATGTCGCTGCAACCGGAACGCGATGATAACTGCGATGCCCCACGCGCCGTCGCGTTGTGCGAACAACTCCTGGGGCGGAGGCGGCGTGCCCAAGATTTGCGGTTGAGAACTGACGAGCGCTTCAAATCCGCGGCTAGGATAAGGGAGTGGCAGGTCCGTGTTGACCAAGCGAGCGCTAGGACCCACTAACCGTCCTAGGCCGCTTGCCCCTTCGAGTCCATCAGTGGACACGTGCAAGCCAAGCGCCCGGGGGCTACTGTCAGGGCCCTGGCGACCGGGGTGCCACGACCCAGCGGTTAGCAGGTCTAGCGCCTAGCCAAGACGAGCCTTTAGGAGGTCATGATGCCTTGAGAGGCGGGCCAGGCGAGTGGCCCTTCGCGGGGTCCCACTTCGTGAGGAAACACCCTCTAGAGGAGGACCCCCTCCCGCAATAGAAGGACAGACGATTCAGCACCGTAGGCGCTCCACCTTGCCGTTTAGATGCAAGGGAGACAGCTGGCGGCACCGGATGAAGACAAACGAGGAAAAGGAAGGCCACTTTACCAGCGGACAGAGAAGCACCCAGCGCCCAAGACTTAGTCCACCAAAAAGCGGTCCGGTAGACCGAGACCTCAAGTAGCGGCACTGTGGTGACCCTTCCTACCGATGGACGGGAGAAGAGGCCCGACGCCACCCTTTATAAGGAGCCCTTCCCCTACCTTAGAAGGGATCGATCCTTGAGATCTAAAACCCTAGACTTTCATCCTCCATTGTACCCTGACGAAGCACGCGAGCAATACAACAAAGCAGGAGCAGGGGCTTTACCTCCTCATGAGGCTTCCTTGGAACCGCGTGTTCAACCCTCTCTCGAACCAAGGGATCGTTGGACCCGAGTTTCCTTCATGGGACAAATCTCTGACACGTACAACATGCAATAGCCCTCCACCTGCTGCCTTGCTTTGCACTTCCGGTGACACTTCGCCGAGCCTCCATGCTTCGGCACTGCAGTCTGCGTGTACAGCCGGGCCAAGGAGGCGAGGATCTGTATGTGCTCTTCATATTCGGCGACTGCGGTAGTCTCTTCCTCCAGCAACAGAGCGAACATATCCTCATCGTCGGAGTCCATGGCCGAATGGGCAAAACGTCGAACACTTCGCGAGCGAGGTGGCAGGAGCTCGGAACGAAGCCGAGTTGCGGCGAAGTTGGGACGGCGAAATGAGGCCTAGGCGGAGGGGAAAGGATGTGGCGAAGACGACGGACCTATCTACAGGCGTGGTTTCGGCTTGGCATGGTGGAACCTTGCAGGCGACGACATGGTGGCGATGAAAGCTCTCTGCCGCGGGAGAGCCGAGTCGGGGTGGGGAATGGGGTTGTCTCGCTGACAGGGTTGGCCCACCTGTTTTTCGTTGCATCCGGCGTTTCCATGCGGTTCTAGCGCCCTGGGTTCGGCTGGGAACGCCGGATGAAAGTTGGGCCAAATCCGGACCAATCCGGCGTCCTGGGACCGCGACTGGACGAAATTTCGCCGTTCGGACGGAAAAATCGCTCTGGAAATGCCCTCCTAGAAACCCGAGTGGAGATGCTCTAACAGCGGATGCATGCTACGGCAACTATACCATTGTCTTTCGGAGGCCAAAATAGTGCAGCAATTCACCTCTAGACACATTTGGAAGTACTCCCTCCGTTTCAAAATATAAGATATTTTAGATTTGTGAAAGAAGTGTGTCTAGACCCCTTTTAATGTGTATGTTCATATAGATTTAGAGTGATCACGCTAAAAAGAGGTCTAGATACTTTTTTTCACAAAATTAAAACATCTTATATTTTGAAACAGAGGGAGTACTTAGCAAAGACAGCAACGCCACATCACCATGGATCGCAACAAGTGTTGCTTTAAGATGTGATGACCCAGGCAGAGTAAGGACACACCATTTTAACGCCTGAACAACCGGAGAATAATTACGTAGTAGCAGAAGTGCGGAACACCATTTTGTAAAGAACCATCAAAAGGAAGCATCAGGGTGAGGTTTGGGCCATCGGTCAAATCTCATAAGAGTACCTGAAGAAAAATAAAGAACATGGTAAGGAACCATACGAACTCCCAGAAATACCATAGATCATGTAGTAGTTCAACTCTAACTCTAGCATTATATTGAGGTGAAGTTACGAGGGTGAATTGATTAAGCCTCCGTCTGGCATCATCTTAGATTATGATCACCTCGCTTGATTGAGCCACTTTTATTGGGTGTTTAGCTAGCTGTTCTTTGCTGGATCAAGCAGCAAAGATGTATTATCGTGTTCTGAAACATACAAGATGGAACATGCAGAGGACATCCATTGGATAACAGAGTTTATCAAACGTTAATCCAGATTACCAGACAGAGTAGTACTAGATTTGCTTCACTTATTTTCCATAGCAGGTAGTACAAAATAAACACAGGACAGCACAACAACAGCGAACTGAGCCTAAACCCATTTGTTTATGCTCAATGGGATAGAAGTCATCAACTTATATAACCGTGAGTATAAGCGGTCAGAGGTATCAAATAAGATTTGGACCTGAGTGACGTGGCAGGTCATGGACTGTGGATGTACTCTACTCTTTGAACATCACTAGAATATAAACAATCTACAGTCTAGATAATACTCCCTCTGTTCAGAAATATAAAACATTTTAGTTTTGTGAAACAAATGTATGTAGATGTCTTTTAGTTTATAGGTTCACTCCGAATCTATACACAAAATCGTCTAGATACATTCGTTTTGCAAAGCTAAAACGTCTTATATTTCTAGACAGAGGGAGTATAAAGTGAATTTCAAAATTTGGCTGCAATAGACTGAATAAGATGGCAGCAATCTCACGCTTCAAACTTCATTCATAAAATTCGTTACAAACAGCCACTGGATAAAACAGAAAGGACCTTGCACTTGCACCTTCGCTTGCCGAGACGTTATGCACAACTTCCAGGAATTATCTGCTAAGTTAAGCTGAGTTCCATATTCCATGGCTACAAAGTACCTTCGAGAACATTACACTCTAGTGACTAGCTGCTCGATACAACAGGGGAAACTTGTTTAAGGATCTTGCAGTCAACTAACTCCCGATGCAGCCTTTCTGCTTCTTCAATCCTGCCTGATTTGGCGACTCTTCTGACTATTGATAGATAAAATGAATTACTGTTGTTTCTAATTTCTGATACCATTACTCTCAGTATTTCAGCAGCAGCTTCCGCTTTGCCATCTCTGCATAATGCCTGGATTACCATGACAAAAGTAGTTGTTTTAACCTGAAAGCCAAGAGCAACCGTCTGATTCAAGAGCTGCAGGGCCTCTTCAGCTATGTGTTTTTTACAGAAGCCCATAACAAGTGAACCATAAGTAATGTCATCAGGACTGATCCCATCACTCGTCATTTCATCAAAGAGAGCCATAGCTTTCTTCACCTCACCCTTGTTTGCTAAAGCATCTATCAGGGTGTTGTACGTAATACGAACCAACTGCCATCCATTTTCTCTGATGCAATGTGCTACCACAAGAGCTTCTTCAACCATACCCTCCTTAGATATGGCATTCAGGAGTGTGTTGTACGTTACTATATCAGGAAAACATTTATCGTTAACCATCTTCTCCAACACATCAATAGCCTGATCTAGATGTCCATACTTACAGAAGTAATTGATAAAGATATTGTAGGCAGTTACGTCAGGCTCACAATTTGTGTGGTTCATGTGCGAAAGTAAATCACAGACCTCAGCCCACCTTTTCTTATTGCAGAGGGAATGGAGTAAAATGCAGTAAGTTGTACTATTTGGCTCAAGGCCTTCAGCAATAAGACGAGTTAAGATGATCTTCGCATCCTTCAACCTGCCAGCTTTACACAATGCACTGATAAGAGCATTGTAGGTGACGACATCTGGTTGACATCCCTCCAGAGCAAGTTCATCCAAGACTTCCATGGCACGCTTAGGACCACAGTTTTTGCATATAAGATCAACAAGTAAGGTGCTCGTCATAACATATGGTGGCCAACCTATTCTTAATTGCTCTTTCCAAAAGGTGATTGCCCTGTCATACATGTGCTGGTTGCACATGCACCTAATCAGAGTGTTAAAAGTAATGCCACTCGGAGAGCTACCGCCATACCTCATCTCCTCCAATACGTTCATCGCAGAATTCAGCTGCCCTGTGCAACAAAGTTGGGCGATCAGCATGTTGCAGGTGATAGTGTCTGGAATCCCACCTGAGAGCACCATAACCTCAAGAACGTCCCTGGCTTTATTTGCCTTGCCAGTTTTCACAAGGCCACGGATTAATCTATTACAACACTTAGAATCAGGAATTTGTCCATGTAGCACCATTTCATCAATCACGCAGCAAGCTTGAACGAGCTTCCCATTGTTGCAGTACCGGCGAAGGTTGCCAGCATAAAGCATCCCTTTATCTTTCGGCAAATCCACCCCCTGATCTAAGTTCTGACCCAAGCACTTCCATGGCTTTGGCTTAGCTTGCAGGGAGAAAATGGCATCCTCAATGTCCACAGGCGCTCTGCCATTTCCAGGGGTTGCATGATCCACCAAATCATACCGCATTCTTCGGTCTGGACGCATCACTACCACATTACCCACATTCTTCCGCTTGACCAAATCCTCCCCTGACCGTGGCCTCCGGTAAGGCCTCATCACCAGTAGATCAGCTCCATTTCTCTGCTCGGTTTTAGGGGGGCAATCCAAATTCACCATGTGTGCTCTAATCCGTGAAGAGTGCATCATTGACGCGGTGACGACGATAATTGGGGCGGAGCCAATCGGCCACGGACCACACTGGTGGCAACTTGCGCCTCCCAGATGCGCCATTCTACTAAACCACCATGTCAGCACGATTTGCCCCTGAGCGCGCCTCCGCCTCTACACAGAATAGGCAGGTGAATCAGAGGAAAAGGAAGAGAACAATGCTTCTTCGTGCCAGCGAATTAGCGAAACAGCAGAGCAGACGGGGTTTAGGGTTCTTGCTTAGGTCTCCGCCACTGGAGATCCTGTCGAAGAACAGGCACAGCAAAGGTCTGTAGCATAGAGTAGAGATTGTACCGGAGGTAAGGGCAACGCCGCAGCTAGAGCTGGTGTAGCAAGCCTGGAACGGTACTGGGAATGGAGGACGGATGGCGTGAGGATATCCGCCTCAACGAGGCGAGGTCTGCAGCGGAAAAGCTGGGCGGCGGCTTCAGCTAGGCCGGAATCGCCTCCCCTGGCAGCAGGAGAGAAAGTAGTGTACGCCGCCGACGGTGGAAGGAAGGAGGGCTCGCCTGGCGAAGTCATATCGGGTCGCCGGGTGGGCTGTCCCCCGAGCCCGCGAGGAAGCATTGGGGAAACCGGGCCGGCCTACTTTCGCTGAAGGTGGTCAAACACTTACAATAATAAACTAGCGGTGTCTTAAAAAAAACCGACCTTTGTAAAGGAAAAAATAATGACGACCGCAGGCGCTCTCGCGTCGACACGTGTTGCGCGGGGAGAACATCCCAGCGTGATTCGTGATTCCATGAGCGAGACGATGGCGGGTCGTCCCCTCCCTGAGCGTACCCACTCCTTATCGCTGTTCTATTCGAGCCCCTCTGGATTTCCAAGGAATCCCCGTACATATCAAAGATTGTTGGAGAGCGCAAGGGAGCGAGGCGATCGGAGGTGACAGGATCTCGGTGAGAGGTGTCCTCGAGTGCGATCCGGACAGAATCGTCGGCGTGCGTTCGCCGAAGATTTCCAGCTGTGGGGAGAGCGGGAGCGACGATTTCGAATTCTGATGCCCCACGTGAGATCCAACTGCCCGAAGCCATGGATTGGTGACACTTGGCAGGATTGAAGGCGAAGGGGTGAAAGCAGGTGCCCGGAATACGCGTCCGCACCTAGCCAACCACGGTAGCGAGGGTTCTGGTTGGAAACCTAGGGTTCGCTCCACGTTGTTTTGGATAAGGAAGGATCTCTTTGAGGAGAGGTCATTCATCAACCACGTTCTCCCGATGTCAGCTTCGGCTCGTCTACATCAACCACGCTCTCCTGAGCGTTGACAATGCTTTTCGGTCTTTAAGGGTAAGTTTAGGAAAATCCCTCCCGTTATTGCATTACTAATAGATAGGTCCTGACAACATCAGGGGTTCAGGGGCGTAGGGTAAAAATTATTGTTTTTATACACGGAACCCCTACAGTGGTATCAGAGGTAGATCTATGCGTAGTAATGCTAGTACGGGTAGAACACACGAGATGTAGCGTGTGTGCGTTGATATTTTAGTTGTTACCCTCCCACGTATACTTGTGTATACCGCATCAATGCTTGATGAAGCGGCCTCCAACCGACTTTACACGTTCATTCGTAAGACTGGTCCACGCTTGACATACGGCTTGTACCGTATAAAGTGGCTTAGGGGGGTGTCTGTCTCTCTCGCATTAGTTGGTATGCCATTTGCAACGGAGGGCCCCGAAAGGGGTGTAGTATAGACAACTACTTGATCAGTGTTGTGGTGAAAGTTCGTAGGTTAGAACGGTTCTTATGCGAAAGCCCATTCACCCACGTAAAATATGCAAAGATAAAGTAGAGACGTCTAACTTTATTTTGCAGGGGGCGTTGCTTTGTGATATGGTTATGGCAAAGATAAAGTGATTACCTTATGTTACGTAGTAGTAGATATTCACAGAGGTGACGAACTACCATGCCAGAAAGACACCGGTACCCTGGTGTCTACGGCGCCAGAACCCTGGCGCCGGAATCTGGTGACGACGGATGGAGATCAGGACGTGAAGAACCATATCATATCGCATTTACATTAAATATTATTGTTTATATATCTTATTGTGTGCTAGTATTAGATACTCGACGGTAGCCTAATAAGATGATCCTTGTTTAAAATTACCAATGATTGTGTTCCCCCTTAGTGTGCACCACCAAGAAAGTTCTTCGGTATGAGGCAGGCCGTGATGAGCGGGTGTCAGACATATCTACGTTGAGCCATGTTGCACATCGAATACACTAAGGTTGAGTTGGCGAGCCTAGCACGTTACAGAGACGTGGCCTCGGAACGCGGATGGTCGAAAGATCGAGCACGAGTCGCATGAATGGTGTGACTGACGTTTAGCGTCCACCCTAGAACCCACATTGATGGCCGTGTTGATCGGGGGAGATGTGGGGAAAAGGGGTCGTGTTATCACTAGAACCCTTCACGGGATAGGTGTTTTTGAGTAGAGTTATTATTAACTCATTTAATTATAAACTTAGTCTAAATTCCTTTTGCAATTATAAATGTAGAATATGGTTCTCCCCGAGATTACCTTCCCTATTGACAATTGGTTAAAGGGAGAAAAACTCAAGTTAGATGGATCCAACTTTTCTACATGGGTCATGCGCTTTCATGATCTCCTTAGCGAGAACAAAGTGGCCGACTACATGATCTACGAGATGTACTTGGAGCCACCCTATCTTCATGAGACCCAGGAGCAGCGGGATCACTGTTGTTGTCATCGTGTGATGGCCACATTCATATCAGTAACGATGCGCCTCGGGATGCAAGATGGGATATGGCCGATTATGGGAAGTCTTGATCTCCGAACGGTTATGGCACATCTGAGATCACATATTGTGGAACAAGTGCGCATATGGGAGTATGAGATGATGGGGGATTTCCTCTCCATAAAGATGGAGGAGGGCTCCTCACTGGAAGATCACTTGTTGAGCATATATGATGCATACATGAGTATTGCATACTTCCTGGACAACTGGTTCGCAAGCTCTTTTGCAATAGCCGTTGTGCTGCGGTCGCTGCCACCAAGCTACCAAGCACAAGTCAGGACTTGCATTATGAGAGGCGACACGGAAACACAGGATTTTCACGAGTTCATATCACATTTCAGAGATGAGATGGTTGAACCCGTTGTCGCTGAGGTCATCAATGACAAAGCTATATATTTGATATACAATTTTATAAATGTTATAATCTTGCAAACACATTTGTAGTGTTAAGTATATTTGATACTTGTTCCGTTTTACTGAAAACAGGTCCTTCTGCATAGAGGTGCTTGCTGGAGAGGAGGTGACGTTGCGTGTTGATGGCGAGCATGATGATGATGTCCAATGACACTCTCCCTCAACATTTATCACTTAGTTTATGTTTAGGATGATTATTGTAATCAAAAGATTGTGAACTTCTTTAGTGTGTCTCACACTTTGTGAGACGGTTATTCATATGAGCTTGTAACAAACAATTGTTCAACTTTTATGAATGATTTATATTTGTGTTCATATCTTGTTTGATTATGTGTGAATTATCCTGGTTTTGAAACTGATTGATAATACATGAACATTTGTAAAATATTGAAATGCCTTGAAAAATACCCAACTTAATGATATGTTCATTTCTGAATGAAACCATTATTCAAAGTTATGTGATAATATGTGAAAGTCATTTGATTTCTTATCACATATGAATCATGCCTAAGTTCGGCAAAATAACTTGAACACCTTGTATTACGTGAATACAAAGTGTTTAATGAATTGTTGAAAGTAAATACATATTCGATGTATTGTGTTTTAACAAAAATGGTAATTATCATTATATGATTGTTTAAAATGTGTAAAGAAGTTTACAAAAGGAAACATGAAGATAAAACTATTTGATATGATCAAAGTGTTTCATCAACAAAGGGTATAAAGATAAATGAGAATCTAATTACTATGATTTGATCAATAGTAATGAAATTCAACTTTATAAGAATGGCATAAAAGAAATTGTGGAATACAATGCGTTTGAAATGTTAAAAATCAAGAATCACAATGTGATATTAGATATCAAAGAGGGTGAATAGATGGCGCCAAATAAATCGTTGTAGTATATATGTAGAGACCATTAGTTAGAAATAGTTAATACTCAATTAGAATATATAGTGAACCATATGAGTTCATGAGATCAGCACCAAATCTAGTATGGATCTTCATGGAAGTTTTGGGATTATTCGATATAACCAAAACAATAGTGAATAAGTCCTTGTAGAGTATTCATTGGAAACTTTGAATACGAAATCCATAGCTAAAACCAAAAGGGATGCAAAACTAGTATTGCTTGGATTTTGGTACATTTTCGAGAAAGTTCATATTTAGTGAGATTTCTTGATTATGGAGCAAATGGAAGATAGTGAAAAACATGACGAGGATTCAAATCCCTGTATTAGAGTGTTGAGAAGCGCAACGGAAAGCGTTCCTAAACGATTCTCCTCACAAAGGAAAGAATCAATGATAATGATCATTGTGTTTTCCCTACTGGTGTTTTTACTACATAAAGTAGGATTCAAAATGTAGCCCATATCTTGTATGGAGACATTTGTGAATCATTTTCATGATTCTTGGAATATGACATACCTACGAACTACTAAGGAAATAGTGGTAAAATAGAATTATGAGAAATCCTAGAAGCAAAATTCACTTGAGATTAGAAATCAATTCGTTGCTGAATCTTACAAGTAAAAGGGGTTACTTGGAATTTTCCCAAATGACTGCAAAGCCATAGTGGAAAAGGGGGTGAATGACAAAAGCACAATTTGTCAAGTATTGGACAAATTCAAATGAATTTGATTCAAGTGTGTTGAATGTCTAGTGGATTTAAAACTAGTAAAGTACTAGTATCTCATAGTGAATCTCCAAAGTTTGATATTTGATCAAAGGATTTTAAAGTTGTTCAAAATAGTGAGTGGATATGCAATTTTCATGAAATTGAGTGAGAGCTATAAAAGTCTTCCTAAAAACAATATGTGAATGACATATTTTTGAGTGGAAGCAATATAAGTCGCAAATTCAAATATGTAGGAACATGGTTTGAGTAAGAGTAGTGACTCATACCCAAATATGTTAGGAACATATTTTGAGTGGGAGCATATAGGATTGATTCTTAAGTGTGTTAAGAATAAAAGTGCAAGTACCGACAAAAATGATTTATAAGGGGTAGAAGTTGATAATAAGTGTATTATGATATTATGTAGTATTCATTAAGGGATTCTGAAAAGGGTTTTAGAATAGAAGTTAATTAAGGAACTAGTGCTTCATAACTCAAATTAGGAATAGTATTAAGTTTAACATCAATGGTTGAAAGAAAGAAAAGTATGATCATCATCCACTATGTTGAGACATAGGTTCTATCTTAGAAAACCATGATGATAACTTAACATAATATATGATCCAATAAGGAACGTTTGAAAAATGATTAAGTTTGAATCACAGAACGTTGAGCTAAGTTTGTCTTAAACATAAATGGTTATGTTATAAGGGAATATGTTGGAAACTCTCGTAATACCGTCTAAAGTCAAGAAGGAAGCGAGGTGAACAAAACATCGAAAGTTGCACAGGGTGCACTCGTGTTTTGATGAATACATTTATAATAATAGATAAGGGTACCATCTAAAGTGTTGTATAATGTTATGGCGGGGCTAGTTCGCTTTTAACATAGAATGATGTATCCTAGGGCACAGTGCCCATGAGAAAGCCCTCGAGGCTGATCTAAAGTCACTATAGGCTCCTAGAATCCGGCCTCGTTCTGCTGCCATAGCGATGATGCATACACACAGATGTTTTCATGTGATGGTAAAGTATTAATATCAATCAAGGTGACATTAGTAAGTTGCAAAGGATTGGGGACTGTAAAGTACAGACCCAAGGCTCAACCACTTCCATGAGCAAGCATGTTCAGTACCAGATATATGGTGCCAATGATTAAGAACAAATGCAACTATTTTATTTGTACTCTAGTGCAAGTGGGAGACTGTTTGAAATATGCCCTAGAGACAAATAATAATAAGGATTATTATCATATTTCATAAAGTTTATGATTAAATTTTATATCATGCTATAACTGTATTGAGAGGAAACATCAATACACGTGTGATATATAAACAACCAGGGGTTCCTAGTGAAACTCTAGTCACTGGTTCATTGGTCAACAGATGATCAAGTTTCCTGATAATGTGGCATTTATGCCAGTTGGAAATGGAGTTAACTCATTCTGAGAATGAGATGATGAACCAATACCCAACCTAAACATCGTGACCCGATCATGTCACGGAGTTCAAGTTACGATGATTAGAAATGGATCCTCGTAGACTATTCCTTAGACCGTGAGGCTATATCAATCACCGTCTCCCGAGAGTACTTGGATAGCATCAAACGTCACTTGGTAATACAGTGACAATAAAGGTGTGTTCAGGTATTCGGAGGAACCGTAGAGGCAATATATTCCAAGAGCAGGATTTGTCCGTCCACGTGACAAAAAGATACTCAAGGGCCCACTCGGAGAAGTTATATCCAATAGCTACGCAGTGTGTGATTTGATCATAGGGATATCACTTGTCGAACGAGTCAAGTAGCATTGTTCGGTAACAAGATTGAACACGACATGGTGATGTCATTGATCAGATCTCGAGCAATGCAAGTGTGGAGAGACAAAGGGAATACGACAGGACTGTCCTGGTGCAAATGACGAAAGATCTTTGTGGAATGCACAGGGGTCACATGGCCATCTAGGTCCCTCTATCGATCATTGGTTCGGCAGTGTCCAGACCATGTCTGGAGTGTTCCTGAACCGTGGGGTATCATGCTTAAGGGTTTTATGATGCTTAGAGAGTGTTTATAGGATCGATAGAATCACCGAAGAACAGAAGAGAGAAACCTAGAAGGGTTTCGGTAAGTCCGGAGGATGTCCGGAGTGAAGGTGGAAGGTGTTCTGATATGGGGTGGCCCGATCTTCTCAGTAAGCGGATGGCGGTGATGATGGTGGATGATAGATAACTAGCCTGTAGCTATGAACTCTCCCGCTCGATCCTTGATGCCTATGCAACAGCCCTCGAACCTTGTAGGATATTCACAACATCACGCTCTTGCGCACGCAGCCGTGACCACGAACGCTAGTATGCAATCTACTATTTCCCAATGGAACAACAGATCACACTCAATTATAGTTGGTAGATTCGAACATATGGTAATTCCAGAGGTTCTATGAAAGAAACAACTCCAAAATATTTTAACGTGGTCTGAAAACCTAACTAGGGGTCGTCCTAGGGCTTATAAGGGCAGCTGGGGCGGCCAGAAAACGAAACGACACGCAAACGACTCAAACTGATACAAACCGACTCGGACCAGATTCGGTCGGCGGGCGGACACTCCGGTCGAAATCGGCCGGACAGTCCGGTCAGGCCGGACACTCCGGGTGGAGCGTGCCGGATAGTCCGGTCTGGCCGGAAACTTCAAAGTTTCCGGATGGTGTCCGGGCATTGTCCGATTTGATATTCTGATTGTCCACGCCAGTTCGCCTCTCGACCAGGCTGGACAGTCCGGGTGGATCCGGCCGGACACTCCGGTCGTGGCAGATCTTCTTGCCTCCGTCTTGATGATCTTCTCTTGCGCCTTCCTCCCGCTCCTCCCTCGCGCATCCTTGGGCGATCATCATGTTGGGCTTCTCTTGTAGCCCTTCTCCTCCTCGCGCCATGCTTGTTTCTCCAACGAACCTGATCATACATAAATGCATAGACTTAGGCAGTATAAAGTTCTCATCAATCAAAGTACCGGATTCGTTTATGAGTAAATTCACGTGTTGATCTAGTAGCTTAGCATGAGCTCTTGTAATAGGTCCAATTCTAATCTCATTGGACTGATCCTTTCTTGCAACAGTTGTAGCATATTCAGTAGTCATAGGGGTAGGTGTAATTGTAGGGATGTCCTCATCATCTCCCCCTTGAAAAGGCGTCATCCTCGACGCTCCAAGGTCATCTCCAGCATATGGTGACAAATCAGCAACGTTGAAGCTATTGCTAACTCCACCAAACTCCTCAATATGTATATCAACCGAGTAGGCGTTATCATTAATCTTGGCTAACACCTTGTAAGGACCAGCACCACGTGGCTTCAATTTTGACTTTCGAAGTAGTGGAAACCTATCCTTGCGTAGATGCACCCAAACCATATCTCCAGGCTCGAGCAACACTTCTTTCCTTGCTTGATTCCTTGTTGCAGCAATGTTCTTGCCTTTCTTCTCAATAGCCTCTTGAGTTTTCTCATGTATTTTCTTCACATAATCAGCACATTTTGATGCCTCCATATCAACTCTCTCATGTAATGGCATAGGCAACATATCAAGTGGTGTCAATGGCTTGAAACCATACACCACCTCAAAAGGACAAAGCTGAGTAGTTGAATGCACAGCCCTGTTGTAAGCAAACTCAACATGTGGTAAACACTCTTCCCACTCCCGCAGATTCTTTTTAATCATGGTCCTTAGTAGCTGTGACAATGTTCGGTTCACCACCTCCGTTTGACCATCTGTTTGGGGATGACATGTAGTACTGAACAACACCTTCGTTCCTAGCTTCCCCCATAAGGTCTTCCAAAAGTAGCTCATGAACTTCACGTCACGGTCAGAAATAATCGTCTTTGGTACTCCATGTAATCTCACGATGTCCCTGAAAAACAGGTTAGCAACATGCGACGCATCGTCGCTTTTGTGGCAGGCAATAAAATGAGCCATCTTAGAGAACCTATCCACTACCACAAATATAGAATCATGACCTCTCTGTGTTTTAGGTAGACCTAGCACAAAATCCATACTAATGTCTTCCCATGGAGTAGTAGGTGCAGAGAGAGGTGTATACAAACGGTGATGCTTCAACTTAGATTTCGACTTGTGGCATGTAATACATCGGCTCACAAGTCTGTACACATCACGCCTCATCTTGGGCCAATAAAAGTGATCAGCAAGCATGAGCAACGTCTTCTCACGCCCAAAGTGACCCGTCAAACCACCAGCATGTGATTCCTGCACTAAAAACAAACGCAATGACAATTCTGGAATACATAGTTTGTTAGCTCGAAACAAATATCCATCATGTATATGATACTTATCCCATGCGTTTCTAAGAGAACACAAACGATATGGTTCAGCAAAATCATGGTCAGTTGCATAAAGTGCACAAATAGCTTCTAATCCAGGAATTTTAACATCAAGTTTGGTTAATAGCATGTTCTTCCTAGATAGAGCATCAGCAACAACGTTCTCTTTTCCCTTCTTATAGTTAATGATGTAAGGAAAAGACTCAATGAACTCAACCCATTTAGCTAATCTTCTATGCAAGTTTGATTGAGCTTTCAAGTATTTCAATGCTTCATGATCAGAATGTATGATGAATTCCTTTGGCCACAAATAATTTTGCCAAACTTCAAGTACTCGCACAAGTGCATACAATTCTTTATCATAGATTGAATAATTCAAACGAGCACCAGTCAATTTCTCAGAAAAATAAGCTATAGGCCGACCCTCTTGCATCAAAACGCCACCTATGCCTATACCACTAGCATCACATTCAACTTCAAATTGCTTCGAAAAATCAGGTAATGCAAGTAATGGTGCAGAAGTAAGCAAACGTTTTAACGTATCAAAAGCAATGTCTTGGGCCGCACCCCAAACAAAAGGAACACCTTTCTTTGTCAAATCATTTAAAGGTGCAGCAATGGTGCTAAAATCTTTCACAAAGCGCCTACAGAAACCAGCGAGACCGTGGAAACTACGCACTTGACTAACATTCATTGGAGTAGGCCAATTCTGAATTGATTCAATTTTAGATTGATCTACCTCTACTCCATGCTTAGAAACAACAAATCCTAGGAATATGACCTTATCTTTTGCAAATGTACACTTCTCAAGATTAGCATACAGTTTATTATCACGTAACACTTGCAAAACTTGTCTAATATGAGTGCAATGTTCAGATTCGGTGTGGCTGTATATGAGGATATCATCAAAGTAAACAACCACGAAACAACCAATAAACTCTCTCAAAACATGATTCATCAAACACATGAAAGTACTAGGTGCATTAGTAAGACCAAACGGCATAACTAACCACTCATACAAACCGAATTTAGTTTTGAAAGCAGTTTTCCATTCATCCCCTTCTTGCATCCTAATTTGATGATAACCACTACGCAAGTCAATTTTAGAGAAAACAGCAGCACCACTCAATTCATCTAACATATCCTCTAAGCGTGGAATAGGATGACGATATCGAATAGTGATGTTATTAATCGCTCTACAATCAACACACATGCGCCAAGTACCATCTTTCTTAGGAACTAAAATAACAAGAACAGCACAAGGGCTAAGAGAGACACGAATGTACCCTTTATCCAGCAACACGTGTACTTGCTTCTGAATTTCCTTAGTTTCCTCGGGATTAGTCCTGTAAGGTGCACGGTTGGGAAGTGTGGCGCCAGGAATCAGGTCCACTTGATGTTCTATACCATGCAATGGAGGCAAACCTGCGGGTACGTCTTCTGGAAACACATCCCCAAAGTCTTGCAAAACAGAAGAGACACCAAGAGAAATAGGGATCATGTCATTAGGAACCAATACCTCGCCCTTATACATGAGCACAAGTGGCATGGCTGTAGGATCCTCACGAAACTCTCTCATATCCTCCTTGGTGGCTAATATCAATAACCCAGGCACTCTCTCACTTTTCGTTATATCACTCAATTTAGGCTCAATTACATCAGGAACAGTTGTGACACAGTCTCGCCGAGTGGTAGTATCTTCCTTCAAGTTCACCTCTATCTTCTGGCGAGAATCATTCACAATTTCTTGTGGTGTCATTGGCTGCATAGTAATCTTCTTCCCTTTGAATTCCAAGTGATATGTATTGGCTCGGCCATTGTGTTGCACATGGCGATCATAGAGCCAAGGACGACCCAATAATAGGTGACAAATAGTCATAGGAACCACATCAAAATCAATAGAATCTTTGTATGGCCCTATTTGAAAATGCACATGTACCATATGATTTACCTTCATCTCACCATTGTTGCTCAACCATTGTATGTAGTATGGCTTGGGATGAGGTAAATATGTCAAATTCAGTTTGGCACATAGTTCCTTACTTGCAAGATTTCTGCAGCTACCTCCATCAATAATTACCTTGCAAGCTTTGTTTGGTCCAATTAGAGCTTTTGTTTGGAACAAGTTGCAACGCTGGGATTCCTCAACCGGTTGCACACTAAGTACACGTGAAGATACGACAATAGTGGGTGCACGCTCAGCATATGCATCAGCACCAACCTCGCCATCATCAATATCATCATCAGAAGCTTCATCTCCACTTTCTACTTCACCTTGTTCATTAACAAACATAACCTTGCTGTTTGGACAATCTTTCTTGTAGTGACCTCTACCTCCACAAGTATGGCACACCACATCACGAGTACGTGCAGTAGACATGTTGGAAACCGAGCTAGCCGCAGGAGCAGCGGGTTTCCGAGCATTAGAACCAAACGAAGGTGTACTTGCTGGCTTGGCCGATGGTGTAAAGGGAGCAGCAGCTAGTGACGTAGCTGTAGGAGGAGTAGGTTTGGCCGAAAATCTGCTGGAGGATGGAAAACGAGCACGTGATTTCGCCTCTTCTGCCAACTGGGATTCGGCCTCTCTAGCATGATGCAACAACTCATTCATGGTCTCATACTTGTGATGACGAACAATGCTCTTGATTGGTAACTTCAAATTGTTTAGGAATCGCTGCATGGTCATCTCAATGGACTCACGAATTCTAGCACGCTGCATAAGCATCTCCATCTCCATGTAGTACTCATCAACTGTCATGGTGCCTTGCTTTAGTTGCGTCAATTTATCAAAAACTAATCGCAAGTAGTTGGTTGGTATGAAACAAGCTTTCATGATTTGCTTCATCTCGCGCCAATCCCTCACAGGAAGTTCATTATCCTCCCTTCTATGTTGCACAAGAGCATCCCACCAACGTAAAGCATAACCATCAAATTCAGATGCGGCAAGCTTGACCTTCTTATCTTCTGGATAGTCAAATAAGCGCCAAAGTTTCTCAATCTTTAACTCCCAGGTGAGGTAATCTTCAGGATCAATGGAACCATCAAACTTAGGAATTGAGAATTTTGGCTTGCCCAAACCGTCATCAGCAGCTTGGTTGGGCACACGTGGACCACGCCCAAGATGGGCAAACCCACGACCATGAGCAGGTGCATGGACAGGGGGAATAGCACGTCCCCTGCCAACATGTGGAGCAGCATCAACATCGCTACCCTCATCGAAATCATCAAAGGCATCATCATGTTGAGGATCTTCCCTTCTATGTAAGGCGGTTGTCAAACCCTCAATGGACTGCTGCAAAGCGGTGACATTGACATTGAGCGTAGCCACTTGCGTTTGGATAGTATCAACTGTCCCAACATGCTGATCCAATCTCATGTTCATATCTTGGAGATTCTTGTCAATGGCATCTGTCGTGTTAGTAAACACACGTGTCAAGTGGGATTTCAAAGCCTCATATTCACGCCAATTGACGAGTTCCTCATCCTTCTTTTTCTGCAACACAACATCATCATCACTAGTAGACATGATTAGTAGGTTAGTGCAAAAATCAGAATATGTATGGTGGAAACTCTCACAACTCACTCACAACTAATAAGAAAGGAGATCTTACCGTTCCAAAGTGAATAGAGATGCTCTACCAAACGAAATCAAAGAGTGATGCACTTGATGTGATGAAGTGAATATCAAAGGTATAGAGAATGATCACAGGGCACACAAGTTATGTAAAGGTGGAGCTATAGGTATGGTATCCTATCTACACCGCAAACAAGTCCTAGTGCTGATCGTACAAATACCCAAGAAACACACACAGTGGAGATAAATGTGGCAAAGCAATTTATGAAAAGGAATATTGCAATGCACAAGAGAGACGCTAGTAATAGCTCAAATAGAACAGGCACAAGATTGCTCAATCTACCAGTGCTATACACAACAAGGCCTCCCAAATTGCACACTTCTATATCTTTTTTTTGTCAGGCTTGTAGCTCTTTTCGCTCTTTCTCTTCTTTTTTTATACTGATTCTCTTTTTTTTCAACTATATTACTCCAATGCAAACGAGTACATCAACTTATAACAGAACTGGGCCGGATAGTCCGGTTGATATGTGCCGGAGACTCTGGTTGAGCCGGATAGTCCGGTGGGATTCGGCCGGATAGTCCGGTTTCCCCTGTCGAAAATTTCTGCACTTCAAAACCCTAATGAGCAGCCTGTCGGAGCAAAGCAACTAGTCTCGTGGGTACGTTCCTAGGCACAGATGCTGTAGATAGGCTGTGTCTATGGTAAGCAAACAAAAGTATGCTATGTGGACTCAGAAAAAAGATTAAAGACTTGCGGAAACGGTAATGGTGGGAACAGCGGAAAACAAGATCAAACCCTAAACCTAGACACAAACGGAAACTAGACTCCTACAAGGAAAACCTGCAGATCGGATCTACGAGAAGATACAATCAGCAACTAAAACTCGAAAACGATCCAATCTAGTCTATGGCAAATCTTTTTGTAAGGCTTTTTCTGGATAGGACGAAAAACACTCTCTAATCTATGGATGGATTTGTGGATGCTTACCGAGGCAACACTGGAAATCTGATACCAAGATGATATGGGGTGGCCCGATCTTCTCAGTAAGAGGATGGCGGTGATGATGGTGGATGATAGATAACTAGCCTGTAGCTATGAACTCTCCCGCTCGATCCCTGATGCCTATGCAACAGCTCTCGAACATTGTAGGATATTCACAACACCACGCTCTTGCGCACGCAGCCGTGACCACGAACGGTATCTACTAATTCCCAATGGAACAACAGATCACACTCAATTATAGTTGGTAGATTCGAACACAGGGTAATTCCAGAGGTTCTATGAAAGAAACAACTCCAAAATATTTTAACGTGGTCTGAAAACCTAACTAGGGGTCGTCCCAGGGCTTATAAGGGCAGCTGGGGCGGCCAGAAAACGAAACGACACGCAAACGACTCAAACTGATACAAACCAACTCGGACCAGATTCGGTCGACGGGCGGACACTCCGGTCGAAATCGGCCGGACAGTCCGGTCAGGCCGGACACTCCAGGTGGAGCGTGCCGGACAGTCCGGTCTGGCCGGAAACTTCAAAGTTTCCGGATGGTGTCCGGGCAGTGTCCGATTTGATATTCTGATTGTCCACGCCAATTCGCCTCTCGACTAGGCCGGACAGTCCTGGTGGATCCGGCCGGACACTCCGGTCGTGGCAGATCTTCTTGCCTCCGTCTTGATGATCTTCTCTTGCGCCTTCCTCCCACTCCTCCCTCGCGCATCCTTGGGCGATCATCATCTTGGGCTTCTCTTGTAGCCCTTCTCCTCCTCGCGCCATGCTTGTTTCTCCAACGAACCTGATCATAGATAAATGCATAGACTTAGGCAGTATAAAGTTCTCATCAATCAAAGTACATGATTCCTTTATGAGTAAATTCACGTGTTGATCTAGTAGCTTAGCATGAACTCTTGTAATAGGTCCAATTCTAATCTCATTGGACTGATCCTTTCTTGCAACAGTTGTAGCATCTTCAGTAGTCATTGGGGTAGGTGTAATTGTAGGGATGTCCTCATCATGTTCCATAACCACGGAGATTGAATAATATGTGAATGAATGTTAAATATTGATTTAATCATTTATTCATAATTATTTAATAAAGGAGAAAATCAATTTAATGGTCAAAAGGCTTAATTGGCCAATTTCGAACAGAAGAGGGCCCATTAGGGAAAGGCAAGAGGGGAGAAGGGCCAAGGGGGTGGCCGGCGGCCCCTCCCCTCCCCCTCTCCTCTCCTTTAGTCCCACCCCTAGACTTTGAGGGAGGTAGTACCTCCCCTCCCCCTATATATAGTGGGGGTATTTGGCTACATAAATACAAACAATATTTAATAAAAGGTTTCCTCACTTTTGGGGAGACTTCCAATTGATATTCTCTCTCTCTCTCTCTCTCTCTCTCTCTCCCTCTCTGTCGTGACCGTGGTCCCAAGTTCGGACTGCACGAACGAGAGACATCTTCACCGCGGAGAGCCGTCGCGCTATGGGATTCAGATCTAGGAGCTCTACTACCGCAACTGCTACTGGATCAGGGAAGAGGGAGTCATCGTGTGAACACCTAGATTTTTAATCCCAGATGCCAGTTATGCCATACATCGCAATCCCATGATTACCATTTTTGCGAGACATAACAAATTGAATATCACATTACATTATCCATTACAAACCATAATAAGGTCTTACACAAATAAATGATCTCATGATCCAGTCTTAGTACAAACAAGTAATGAAATAAATAGCATAGCGGTGGGCTCCATATTCAGTGTCACAGGCAATGCTGATGATGGGAGATAGTCCTAGTTGTCGTAGCAGTCCTGCTGTCCTTCTTCCGGATTGTCCTCTTCATAGTCTCGCCACGAGAATAGCCAGGGACAAAGCCATGAGTACTCTTTAAGTACTCGCAAACTATCATAAACAAGTAAGGTAGCTCTGGTAGGAATGCTAAACTCTAAGTTTATTTGTAAAGTTAAGTTTGAAACCTAAGCTGAGTTCAGAAGTAAAGAAAGATAAAATAAAGTTCTAAATCACTTAAGTGGGAACTTAGTTGTCATAGTCACAACCCTGTTGTGGTCAAGTCATATCACAATTCATTTTATAAGTCATTTGAAAACATCTAACCACAAAATAGTATGGACACTCCAACTATCCTTAACCATGGACGCGGCTATTCGAATAGTTTGACACTCTGCAGAGGTGGTACACTTTCACCACAAAATTCGATACATCTGTCAGGGATAACCCTGAATCATCATACTTAGTATGCGGATAATCAATCATGACCTTTCAATTACACACCCTAGTATAAGCACCTCTCCTATGAGCTTGGCCTCCCAGCCATGGCCATCTGCCATCCTGGGCATTGCATAGGTGGACAACATCAAGAGGTAGCCTCAGCTCAGACCTCCTCTGCGAGGGAACCCATACTAATGCATATAAACTTCCGGCTAAGCCTTACCCAATTAAGGTATTGTGGTTGTATGATAAAAATTGGAATGGTATCGCATCCAACCCAACCATCATTTTTTATAAAGAGCTAAGGCTCATGCCTTAACATTTAATCATCATAAACCAGTTGTGTTTCTCAACACATGTCAAAACATCTCAATAGAATGACTCATCATTCCAAGGTTTTCATAAGCATTTTCACCAAGTATTCCCATCTAAAGTGATCAAGTTTTTGGGTTGGCTCTAACCACAAGTTAAGAGTGTTCACTAAGGTGGGATGCTAATCTCAATATCATGCCATAGAATGACATCTAAGTCTAACTAGATAGGCCAAGTTTTATACTCTTTATGCTATCTATAAATAGAGTAAAGAACTTTGGTAAAGTAAAAGAAAGTAAAGCTTGCAAGTAAAACTTGGGATAGGTATAAATCAAAGAGGTATAACCAAAGCATGCCTAATGCATCTTGCTAGGTTAACCTGCTTAATTCTAGCTTGATAAAAATAGCTTGCCTTGGTTGGTACAGTGGTTGAAATTCTCCTCGTCTTCCTTGGGGTAGAACTCCTCCTCTTTGATTAAATAAGATTTAATATTCTCCAATTAAAATATGGGATCATGTGGACACATGTCATCACCACATATTCTAAAGCATGGGAATGTGATTTAAATGTTTTCTCACATTTCAATAAGTTTAGGTTTATAATTTAAATGATTTAAAGTGACTAGAAATGCCTATATAGCATTGTTTTGGTACTAGTCCAAAGTCACTACATGCAAACCTAAATATTATTACATATTCAGATAGATATTATAAATGTGATTTTTGAGAGTTGTAATTAACTCAAAAGCTATTATGGTTGATTTTTGAAAAATGTTTGGATGTAGAAAAGTCTTTGTCTTATTATTTTTTCTATGTGAGATCTCTAACTCCAATTGATTTAAATCCAACGGGCTTAGATAGAAATTTTTATTCTTTCCAACAAAATTTTAATTATTCAATTTGGTTCAGTAGAACTCTCTGAATTGATTTCTAAACTAGTGGACAAAATTTAGTTTAAACTTAATTAGAATTTTTTATTTGAATCTACGGGATAAGGCGGGAAACTAAATGGGCCGGCCCAGTGGCGCTCCACAGCGCAGAGGGCAACTGACAAGGGGGTCCCACATGTCAACGGCTGACTCAAACGTGAAGTGATACGGGGCGATATGGGCCATGTGATTAGAACTATGATCGACGGCTGTGGTTCATCATCGATGATGAACAGGTTGCCGGCAAGAATGAACCCTAGTGGCTCGGTGGGGGTCGATTGGGGGCTTACCAGGGCTCCAGCTAACATGGTGATGGGGGCGAATGAACTGGTGGACGACGGCGGACTCAGGCGTGGTCGCGACGGCTGCTGGGGTGCTCAAAATCGACGGGGCCCTTTCTCCTCTACTGCGGCAAGCTCTGGCACAATTTTGGCGAAGAGAGGCTCGAGCGACTTTGGGGATGGTGTGGGGTGGTTCTGAGAGAGAGGGGAATGAGGTAGTGTGGCAATGGAGGCCGAGGGAGGTCTCCTTTTATAGCTCGATGAGGGGACCGTGAGGTGCGATGGTGAGCTCGTCGGTGAAGATGGTACATGGGGCTAATGGCATGGGCGAGGTAGGCAGATGGTGCTCTGCCTTCTGGCGGTCAACTACGGGGTAATGGCGCGGCTTGGGGTGGTGGCGTTTGGTCAAGAAAGGTCGACGCTCTGCGTGGTAGAGGCGGTGTTCGACACGGCGTGCGGTGGCTGCTAGTTGCGCGATGGGAAATGGGCATGTCCGGGAGAGTGCTGGGGTCAAGGTGAAGCGGCGCGTGCAAGCAGAGGGCACAGCGTGGCTTGTGCAAGGTTGTCGAGGACGACACTCTGGCATGGTCTGCGCATGGTGCAGAGGCAGAGAGCATGGGTTGTCTACGGTGGTCCAGGGGCTAGCATTGATCGGGGACGGGACAGTAAGCAGCGGTGCTATCACGCCTATCTTCCTGGTGTGGCGGAAGAGGGCGGGGCGGTCTCCTGCAACATGGGCATGGTCGGCCGACCAGCATGGCATCGGGGTGGCATGGCACACCAGCTTGAGGCTAAATGGTAGCTCCTTGATGGAATGGTTAGAACTAGGGGAGACCAGGGGAGTGAATTGAGGTCAAATGGGTCGACAAAACATTGATCAAAACAGTGTTAGTTAGGCAGATTAGATTGTGATCACCAGGTGTTTGACACAATGGCCGCAAGAACATTTTATTTGAATTTTGGAAAGATTTTTGGTGGGTGTGTTAGTCATATGCTTGAGAATCTATGGTTGCTTGGGATTGTCAAGGTGAACTCATTTGAGTGGTTTTTGAAAAAGTGTGATCTATGCACATACACTTGATTCCATTTTCAAATGCCATTTAAAATTAGTGTTTAGATGTTTTTGTAAGATTTCAAAGTGGGCCTTGGTACATCTTTACTTGTACTAGCAAGGGGTGCAAAGATCCAGAACTGTTTCTATTTGAATTTGACTTCTAGGAACACCTAAAGTGGCCTAGTGGATTAAAATGGCACAAATGACCATTTGCATTTATTAATATTTTTTGATTTCTTTTTCTTTGGATTTTGTTGGGGGAAAGATCTAAATGATGTGGCAGTCACCCCTGAATCATTTTACAACCATTAAAACAATCAAACATGGCCAAACAATTCTATATTAATGCAAACACACATGCATTCATAATTATTTTTAATGATAAAAAGTTTTTGTTAACACTAAATTGGGTGATTTGGATCTTTATAACATTGATTAAAGATTTGGGATGTTACAAACCTTCCCCCCTTAAACAAAATCTCGTCCTGAGATTTACGAAAGAAAACTAGAAACTAAAGAGATCTGGAAACTCAGTCCTAATGTAATCTTCTTGCTCCCATGTGGCTTCCTCTTCGGTAGGGTTGCTCAATTGGATCTTGAGAAACTTGATACTCCGGGTCCTGGTGATTCTGTAAGCTTCTTCCAAGATATGGATGGGCACTTCATGATACGTAAGATCCTTGTTAATATCAACGGCTCGGTGATCGATGTTCTTGAAAACTTTGGTCTTCTCTAGCACTTCTAGGCATTTGCGAAGTAACGAGATATGGAACACATCATGGATGGCTGATATCTCCTCTGTCAGTTCCAGTTGATACAATACTTCTCCTCGACGATTTATAATCTTGAAGGGTCCAATATATCTGGGGGCTAACTTTCCTTTTAGACTAAAGCGTTGCGTTCCCTTCAATGGCGAAACCTTGAGATACACAAAATCTTCGACGTTGAAGGTCAGGTCTCTACGCCTCTCGTCAGCATAACTCTTCTGTCTGGATTGGGCGGTCTTGAGGTTCTCATGGACTTTGTGAACCTTCTCTTCGGCTTCTCGTAGGATGTCGGGTCCAAAAATCTGACTCTCTCCTACTTGCGACCAATTCAAAGGGGTACGCCACTTTCTTTCATATAAGAACTCAAATGGGGCCATTTGCAAACTGGCTTGATAACTATTGTTGTATGAGAATTCTGCGAAAGGCACACAAGCTCTCAATATGTCTTCTAAGATCTGGTTGACTCTTTCAAATTGTCCATCGGTTTGTGGGTGATAAGCTGTGCTGAAATTCAACATGGTTCCCAATCCTTCTTGGACTTTCTGCCACAATCTTGAGGTAAATTGGGTTCCTCGATCCGACACTATGGTCTTGGGGGTTCCATGCAAACTGACAATTCTAGCAATGTACAACTCTGCTAGCTTCGAACTATGGTAGGTTGTCTTGACAGATATAAAATGGGCTACCTTGGAGAGTCTATCAACAATGAACCATATTGAGTCATTTCCCCTACTAGAAGTAGGCAAACCGGTGATAAAGTCCATTCCGACAGAATCCCATTTCCATTCCAGAATCTGCAGTGGTTGTAATAGTCCTACGGGTCTCTGATGTTCCGCTTTGACTCTTTGACAGATATCACACTTGGTGATGTAGCTTCCGATTTCTCTCTTCATCCCATCCCACCAAAATTGCTCCTTCAGATCCTGATACATCTTTGTTCCTCCAGGGTGGATAGAATAAAGAGTATCATGAGCTTCTTGCATGATAACTTGTTTCAGCTCCGAATCTGCCGGAACACAGATACGTCCTTTGTACCACAAAACTCCTTCTTCATCCTCGGTGAATCCAGGTACCTTTCCTGTACCAATACTGTTGGGGATATACTTTCCGGGTATCCTCACAGTTCCTCACTGACCAGGGTGGCCCACTTCGGGTTAGAGCATTGCTTCACGGGCGGCCCAGTTAGGGAGAAAAGATGGAGTCCAATCCGGCTACAGGAAGGCCAGAAGACTTACGACTTAGGCCCATAGTGTTACTTGTAGTTCAAGATGTACTCTGTAACCAACTCTTAGTCGTAGCCGGATAGATCTCTCCTATAAACCCTAGGTCGGATATCTATATAAGCCATCCTAGGGAGAGCCTTTAGGGCACCTACCCACAATAGTCTACAATCTCAACTCGCACAGGCGAAACCCTTGTAACCCATATTCCGGCTCTGCCGTATTACTGGATTGCAAGCAGGAGTAGGATCCGTCCAAAGCCGGCGGATTCGAACCTGGGTAAACTTGTGTGCTCACCGTCCCGGAACACCATACGTCTCACACCCCTCTCTTCCGCACGCTTCGAGGACCCCCTCATGGCGTACTTGTCCTCAATCCGACGACAGTTTGCGCCCACCGTGGGGCAGGTGAGCTTCGGATCTGCGTTCCGAGCGGAATCTGCAAGAATCAGAATCGGCGAGACTATCGCCGTTGATCGCATCCTCTACGCCAACGACGTCCCTCTCATCGTTCTCGACGAGACCTGGATTCCGGCTAGGAAGGTTGTGACTTCCTACACCATCATGTCTTTTGGCGAGATCGATGTTTACATTGGTTTTGCTGAACCTGCCCCACCCACCCCAGCGGTGATGATAGAGGCAGAAGAATCTTCTGGGTCCCCTCTGTCCACGGAGGCGGCAGAGTTCCGGATCTCAAAAAACCCTAATCCCACCCAGCCCGCACCAGTTGCGGAGATAGTGGAGAAATCCGAGCGTGAAGAAGACGTGGCGGTCCAAGTCGAATCTGGAGTGGATCTCCTTGGAGAGGCCGAATCCCAGATCGACCCACCCACTAAAGTCGAAATCCAGGAGGAACGTATCAACGACACTGATTCCGGCTCTGATGACGCCGGGACAGACAGGCCCTTCCTAAGGTACACGCTGCGACGCATGATAATGCAAAACTCAGGCGTGGACGCAATTCTCGAGACCATCAAAAGTTTCGACGAAGCTAATCGCGAGAGCCGCAGGTACCTCAAGAGGAACGCGTCGCATTTCGTCGGATATGTTGGATCCGGATCCGGCTCTGCCGATGCTGGAGAAAACACCGACTCTATGCTAGAGGCAATTGGAACAAACGCCAACGTACCCGCATCCTCAGATGAATCGATGACGTCAGCAGATTTCCGAAAGTTCTCAGCGGAATATGAAGAGGAGTATAACTCCAAAGCTGCAGAGGAAGGAGAAGCCATGGATGAAGGATCCGGGGAACACTCTCCCAAAGCGCAGGATGACATGGAAGTCGGAGATAATCCCGAAGTCCAGATGTCCAAAAGTACCGATCAGAGCTTGACTCCGGGAAACGGACCCAAAGCCGTCTTTGCTACCGGCGCTGCCAAGAAGGCAAAGAAGAAGAAGAAGACCCCGACAAAAGACCCTCTGACAGAGGAGGTGATTGTCGAGGAATATGAGGAAGACTCGGATGGAGAACTTATCCCAGAAGAGCCGAAAAAGAAGAATCGGTGGATGGACACGTGATCACCGAAGGTGCGCGTAAACTCATCGATGCTGCATTAACCACAGCTATCCCTACAACTGCAGAACTTACTGCTGAAGAGCTGGACGAAAGGGTCCAAGCCCTATAAGCGCGTCGTCAACAACTCCTAGATGAAGTCAAAAGCATTCAGGAGGAAAAGAAATACATGGCAACTAAGGACTACATGTCTCGGTTGCATCAGAAGACACGGAAACGTTACACGCACGACGGTCAATTTCCAGAAGTAAACAAGGTCCTCTTTGAAGTAGATCCAGGGATGCCTCGTCTCGACAGCAAAGGAGATCTGGTGTATCCGACACCGGTACAGAACACTGTGGCAGCTCGAGATATCCTGTCAAATAACCCAGGCCTAGAGCAGGTTCGATTGGGCATCAAGCTACTCACCAAGGTTCTTGAGCAACAAATGGCTGCGAAATCCGGAAGTGGAAAACTGGTCTCCAAATCCGACCAATGTCACATGGACTCAGCCTGGAATGATATAAGGCCCCAGCGTGTTCCAGAACAGCGTCACCATTCCGACCGACGGGAAGACAACTACTCCAGAACCGGATCATCAGGAGAGCATCATAGAACTGCGCGTGACTGGAGCAACGTCGCTCCAGCGGCCGAACAAGAGGCCATTGCTGCACTGTATCCGAGAAATCCTCCCCGACAAGAGTCGAACAATCGAAGGGGAGAAGATAAAGAGAAGCGTCGGGAGGAGGATCATCAAAAACTGCCACCTCCTAGACATGAAAGTCGTCCGGCTGGTCCTCACCATGGTAGGAACGATGGACGAAGGAACGACGGAAACCATGCCCGGACAAGCCGGCAGGGGGCTCGTCGTAGTGAAGACCCTCCTCGGAACCAGAGTAATGACGCTCCGGACGGAGGCCAGCGAACAGGCGGAGACCATCCAGCTGCCCCACCCGTTCCACCAAGCAGTCATCACAACGACTCTCAAGGGGGATAAGGAGGACGACATGGCGGAGGAGATGGTGGCAGAAGGCGAAGTCCGGCTCTAGGGCATGGCAGCCACAGCCGACATTCAGGACGATCTCTATCCCCGAACGACGCAAGGCACAGGATCAACTCCAACATAGAGGAGCGGCGCTACGAAAACGATGATATCTATGTGGGCCCAAAGTGCTTCAGACCACGCATTAGAGCTACAAGATTCCCGGAAGGATTTGCTATCTCAAGACATATCCAAGCCTACGATGGCATTGCTCGGCCAGATACCTGGCTACAGAATTTTTTCCAAGCTTGCTACATCGCCAAAGGTGGAAACAGCCTAGTCGCAACCCGATATCTCCCACTTATGTTGCGGAAGACGGCACGATCATGGCTTAATGAACTTTCAGAGAACACCATCCATAACTGGTATGACATGCAAAGCGCATTCTTTCGGAATTTCGAAGACACATATCGGAGGCCCTGTATGGTCGGAGACCTACAGCGTTGCACCCAGAAGGCCGGAGAAATTTGCCAGGATTACCTCGGACGATGGATCGACACCAAGAACTCCCGTGAAGGAGTAAATGATCAAACAGCGATTGAAGCATTCATTGCAGGTCTCCCAATTGGTCTACTGTGCCATCGCTTGAAGTGTGACAAAGTCACTAATTTGGGAGAGATGATAGAAACAGCGAGCAAGTATGCAGATGCCGACGACGATGCAGAGGGATTACTCAGTGCCCTAGCTGTGCCGCAGTCGGCAAAACAACCAAGGCAACAAGCTCAAAAGCGCAAAAATACCTCGGAAGAGAAACCCAACGCGGAAACGGCAGTGGTCACTGCTACTTTCGGGTCTGGAGGATGAGGAGGGCGCGGCGGAGGCCGCGGGCGTGGCCGTGGAACTTCGAGAGTCCAAGGTAGAGGAGACCAACAACCGGGCAAAACCTACTCTTGGGCCGACATTGCCAATAACCCATGTGTGCATCACTTAGACACCAATGGGGGCTCGTCCCACACCAACGCCGAATGTCGTTTCAATGATGACATCAAAAGAGCTGACACCGCAGGCTACAAAGCTAAGCGGAAAAAGGGAAAGAAAAATCCCGAAAAAGATAAAGAGACCAAGGAAGATTCCGACATGGAGGAAGCTGATGCTTCAAATCCCAAGACGGAAGGGAAGAAAATTTTCCGACCAAGAAAGACACTTATGTCACCTTCCTCGGATCTCAACCAGCAAAGGTTAAGAAAGCAGTTCTACATGAGCTCAATGCAATAGTTACGGCTGTCCCCTAATTTTTGGACTGGTCAGAAGTGGCAATCACATTTGACCGTGCTGATCATCCGCCTAAGTTGCACAGGCGAGGAAAATACGCCTTAATCTTCAATCCACTATTGACGGTTATGGTTTCTCCAAGACCCTCATGGACGGTGGCAACAATATCAATATTCTCTATGTCGAAACGCTACGCCGGATGAAGATCTCGGAGACTCAACTGAACCATAGCTATGTGATCTTTCCCGGGGTTGTCCCAGGAAGACAAGCTAATTCCCTGGGAGAAATCACTTTGGATGTTACCTTTGGAATTCCAAAGAATTATCCGATCAATGTCACACGGACTCAGCCTGGAATGATATAAGGCCCAGCGTGTATCGGAACAGCATCACTGTTCTGACCGACAGGAAGATAACTACTCCAGAACTGGATCATCAGGACAACATCACAAAACTGCACGTGACTAGAGCAACGTCGCTCTAGCGGTCGAGCAAGAGGCCATTGCTGCACTGCATCCGAGGAATCCTCCCCGATGAGAGTCGAACGATCGAAGGGGAGAACATAAAGAGAAACGTCGGCAGGAGGATCGTCAAAAAATGCCACCTCCTAGACATGAAAGCCGTCCGGCTGGTCCTCACCGTAGTAGGAATGACGGACGAAGGAACAACGGAAACCATGCCGGGACAAGCCAGCAGGGGGCTCGTCGTAGTGAAGACCCTCCCCGGAACCGGAATAATGACGCTCCGGACAGAGGCTGGCGAATAGCCGGAAACAACCCAACTGCCCCACCCTCTCCACCAAGCAGTCATCACAACGGCTCTTAATGGGGACAAGGAGGACGACGTGGCGGAGGAGGTGGTGGCAGAAGCCGAAGTCCGGCTCCAAGGCACCGCAGCCACAGCCGACATTCGGGACGATCTCTATCCCCAAACGACGCAAGGCACAGGATCAACTCCAACATAGAGGCACGACGCTAAGAAAACGATGTTATCTACATGGGCCCAAAGTGCTTCGGACCACGCATCAGAGCTACAAGATTCCCGGAAGGATTGCTATCTCAAGACATATCCAAGCCTATGACGGCATTGCTCGGCCAGATACCTGGCTATAGGATTTCTTCCAAGCTTGCTACATCGCCAAAGGCAGAAATAGCCTGGTCGCAACCCGATATCTCCCACTTATGTTGCGGAAGACGGCACGATCATGGCTTAATGAACTTCCGGAGAACACCATCCACAACTAGTATGACATGCAAAGTGCGTTCTTTTGGAATTTCGAAGGCACATACCGGAGGCCCTGTATGGTCGGAGACCTACAGCGTTGCACCCAAAAGGCCGAGGAAACTTGCCGGGATTACCTCGGACGATGGATGGACACCAAGAACTCTTGTGAAGGAGTAAACAATCAAACTGCGATTGAAGCTTTCATTGTAGGTCTCCCAATTGGTCTACTGCGTCATCGCTTGAAGTGTGACAAAGTCACTGATTTGGGAGAGATGATAGAAACAACGAGCACGTATGCAGATGCTGACGATGACGCAGAGGGATTACTCAATGCCCTGGCTGTGCCACAGTTGGCAAAACAACCAAAGCAACAAGCTCAGAAGCGCAAAAATACCTCGGAAGAAAAACCCAATGCGGAAACGGCAGTGGTCACTACTACTTTCGGGTCTGGAGGACAAGGAGGACATGGCGGAGGCCGCGGGTGTGGCCGTGGGACTTCGAGAGTCCAAGGTAGAGGAGACCAACAACCAGGAAAAACCTACTCTTGGGCCGACATTGCCAATAACCCATGCGTGCATCACTTAGATGCCAATGGGGGCTCATCCCACACCAATGCCGAATGTTGTTTCAATGATGACATCAAAAGAGATGACACCGTGGGCTACAAAGCTAAGCGGAAGAAGGGAAAGAAAAATCCCGAAAAAGATAAGGAGACCAGGGAAGATTCCGACATGGAGGAAGCTGATGCTTCAAATCCCAAGCCGGAAGGGAAGACAAATTTTCCAACCAAGAAAGACACCTATGTCACCTTCCTCGGATCTCAACCAGCAAAGGTCAAGAAAGTAGTTCTACATGAGCTCAATGCAACAGTTCCGGCTGTCCCCAAATTTTTGGACTAGTCGCAAGTGACAATCACATTTGACCGCGCTGATCATCCGCCTAAGTTGCACAGGCGAGGAAAATATGCCTTAATCGTCAATCCATTTTTTGACGGTTATGGTTTCTCCAAGACCCTCATGGACGGTGGCAGCAGTATCAATATTCTCTATGTCGAAACGCTACGCCGGATGAAGATCTCGGAGACCCAGCTGAATCACAGCACTGTGATTTTTCACAGAGTTGTCCTAGGAAGACAAGCTAATTCCCTGGGAGAAATCACTTTGGATGTTACCTTTGGAACACCAAAGAATTATCGGACGGAGGCACTTTCCTTCGAAGTGGTCCCGTTCAAGAGCGCGTACCATGCTATATTCAGACGTCCGGCTTACTAGGCTTTTATGGCTCGTCCGTGTTACATTTACAATATGATGAAAATTCCAGGTCCCAACGGCGTAATCACCATCAGGGGAGACCCGAAGAAAGCGCGAGAGTGCGAGGATGGAAATGTCACCTTTGCTGAAGCCGTGCTGCACGCCCAGGAGTACCAGGAGATCAAGAAGAGCATAGATCCGTTCAAGGTGCCCGCAACCAAGAAGGAGGTGACAAAAGCCAAATCCGGAGTTCAAGGCATCAGAAGAGACGAAGAAGACGCCATTGAAGGATGATGACTCCTCCAAGGTGACCCAGATAGGCGTAGGCCTAGATAGCGCATAGGAAAGCGCGCTCGTCAAGTTCCTCAAAGCAAATCAAGATATCTTCGCATGGCAGTCATCTGACATGACCGGAGTACCTAGGGAACTTGCCGAGCACTCTTTAAATGTAAACCCGAACGCTAAACCCGTCAAATAGTCCTTACGACGTTTCGGCGATGAAAAGCGTAAGGCAATAGCTAAGGAACTAGCACAGCTCGAGTTAGCCGAATTCATAGAAGAGGTCATCCACACTGAGTGGTCGGCCAATCCTGTAATGGTCCCTAAAAAGGACACCACTGATTTAAGGATGTGTGTTGATTATACTGCCTTGAACAAGGCTTGTCCAAAAGATCCTTTCGCTCTGCCTAGAATTGATCAAGTTATCGATTCTACGACAGGCTCGAAACTCCTCTATTTTCTCGACGCATATTTCGGTTATCACCAAATCCGGATGAAGGACTCTGACAAAGTCAAAACTTCATTCATAACCCGCTTCGGAACCTTCTATTTTGTTACGATGCCCTTTGGGCTGAAGAACGCATGAGCTACCTACCAGCGCACGATGCAGCGTTGCCTCCACAACCAACTCAGACGCAATGTACATGCATACGTGGATGATATTGCGGTGGTGCCAAAAAGAAGGAAACACTGATTTTCGACTTGGAAGAAACATTCGCCAATCTAAGAAAATACAACATCATGCTTAACCTGAATAAATGCTTCTTTGGAATACCAGCCGGAAAATTGTTAGGTTTCATCATGTCTCAAAGAGGCATAGAGGTGAACCGATACAAAATCAAGGCTATACTCAATATTTCCAGGCCAACTCGCCTGAAGGACGTACAAAGACTAACTGGCTGCATCGCTGCGGTCAGTCGATTTGTAAGCCGGCTTGGTGAAAGAGCCGCACCATTATACAAACTCCTGAAAAAGACCAAGGATTTTGTTTGGACTGACGAAGTTGAAGCTGCACTACAAGACCTGAAGAAAGTACTCTCATCTGCTCCTATCCTTACTGCGTCAGAACCACAGGAACCGATGTTGCTTTATCTTGCTGCGACAAACACAGTCGTTAGTATCGTCATGGTGGTGGAGAGACCGGAGGAAAATCAGGAACACCTGGTGCAGCGTCCGACTTACTTTGTCAGCGAGGTCCTGACAGAATCAAAACAGTGGTATCCGCACTATCAAAAGTTGGCTTACGGTGTTTTTCTAGCATCTCGTAAGTTACGACACTATTTTCAGGAGCATCCAATTACCATGGTGAGAACAGCTCCCATGAGAGATATAATCAACAACAGTGATGCCACAGGACGCGTCGCCAAATGGGGCATAGAGCTTTCAGCTTTTGATATTGAGTAGAAACCTCGGAAAGCAATCAAATCCTAGATCTTTGCTGACTTTGTCGCTGATTGGATAGAGACGAAGGAGAATATGACCCTCCCTGAGTCAGAATATTGGACCCTCTACTTTGATGGGTCTAAGGCTCGAGGGGGCTCGGGGGCTGGCGTGGTGCTCAAATCACCCCAAGGAGATAAACTTCTATACGTGTTGCAGATCCACTTCACAATGACAAATAATATTGTTGAGTATGATGCACTGCTGCATGGAATCTGGATTGCTAAGGATATTGGCATCCGACGTTTGATGTGTTACGAAGATTCAGATCTTGTTGCTCAACAAGTGTCGGATATTTGTAATGCAAATAAACACATGGCATCATATAAAGCTGTCGTGGATGATTTATCTAAATCGTTCGAAGGGTTTGAGGTTCAACACATCCCTTGAGCAGAAAACGAGGAAGCAGATGCACTATCTTGAATAGGCTCTGCACGGAAAGAGGTCCTGGATGGCGCTTTTTTAGAGCACCTCAAAGTTCCCTCAATAAAGGGAGTAGATGAGGAATATCCGACCAAATCCGACTCAACTCAAATAGCAGTTCTGGCTGTAATTCCCAGCTGGACTCAACCCTACCTTGATTATCTAGTAGATGGCAAATTACCCGAAGACGAGGTTCTGAGCCGGCAGATTATCCGATGAGCGAAAGCCTATACTATAGTTAAAGGTGAGCTCTATAAGTGGAGTGTTTCTGGGGTTTTTCAGCACTGCGTATCTCCGGAAGAAGGAGTGGAAATCTTAAGAGAAAGCCATGAAGGCGAGTGTGATCACCATGCTGCAGCCAAATCTTTAGTGGCAAAAGATTTTAGACTTGGATTTTTCTGGCTTATAGCTCTGGCAGATGCCGAACGATTAGTCAAGACATGCAAGGGCTGCCAAAAGTACGCCAAATAAGCTCATGTTCTGGCTGATCAGCTGCGAACAATACCTATAACATGGCCTTTTGCGGTCTGGGGGCTTGATATGGTAGGACCATTTAAATGACCTCCAAGTGGATTTACTCACCTCTTAGTGATGGTGGATAAATTCACCAAATGGATTGAGGCTAAAGCTATCACTAGTTGTGATGGAGCAACAGCTAAAAGATTTGTCGAGGATGTTATAATCCGGTATGGTTATCCGCATAGCATTATCACGGACAACGGGAGTAACTTTTCTATGGGAGAATTGGCTGAATTCTGCAATGAACAAAATATCCGGCTTGACATTGCGTCAGTCGCACATCCACAGGCTAACAGGCAAGTCGAAAGAGCAAATGGTTTAATCCTACAAGGCCTAAAACCGAGACTCGAAGCACCACCACGACGTGCTGCGGGGGCTTGGGCAGAGGAATTACCCTCTGTAATATGGAGTTTACGAACAACTCTGAACAGGTCAACCGGGTATACACCTTTCTTCTTGGTCTATGGCGCAGAAGCAGTTCTTCCTAGTGATTTGATTCACACTTCTCCTAGAGTGGCCGCATATATTGAAGAGGATGCCGAGATTTCTCGACAAAATGATCTCGACTTAGTCGAAGAAGTTCGCGTCGTTGCTGAAATGAGATCAATAGCCTATCAGTAGAAGTTACGCAAGTATCATAGCCAGAGAGTCTGAAACAGTCTTTCAATAAAGGTGATTTGGTTCTCCGGCTTGTGCAACAAAGAAAGCACAAACTTTCCCCAGTATGGGAAGGGCCCTTCTTGGTTACTCGAGTATTGCACAATGGATCGTACTACTTAACTGACATGAGGCCAGTCAAAGAAAGACCTGCTACTAAGAAGAGAAAGAGAGCTGGAGGCAGTACAAATCCGGATGAGTTAGACAGACCATGGAATATTGCTCAGCTACGTCCCTTTTATTCTTAGTTTATCTCTCTTTGTAATCATACATATGTACATGTTCTGTGAGAAATAGAAGTCTTGGTTGCCTCAAGTTTTTTTTGAGAAGTTTTTACGATCTTATTTCCTAATGATCATGTCATAGTCGAAAATCCCAGAATACTTGAAAGTACTTTATGCTCATGTTTGTTCTAGTTTAGATTCCGATTCTAAAAATGCTACCTTCGGGTATAACCCTAAAGTTTCTAGCCTATACTTTGGTAATTTGTCTGATTGCCGGATGCGGGTATTTTCCGAGTAGTGAATTGTTGGTACTGGAAGCCGGCTTTGTTTCCGAGTTTAAACTGGTTTAGAAATTGAGCTCCGTTGCTCGGCAAAGTTTCCAAGCAGAAGGTTTAGCCGGCTCACGAAAGGGACGAGGTGGAAAGCCAGATAAACGATAGTATAGGCGAAAAAATATAAGTGCTTATGTAAACATTTCAGGCACACAAAAATTTAAAGCCAAAAAGTGCTGAATAGCAAAAGCTTAGCACTAGCAAAATTATAGTACTGCATATTTATAGACCCATCATGTTTTTCCGAATAATACAAATGTTTCTGGCAATCTATGATGCAGGAGGAGAGGAAGGAGATGCCGGCTCGCTGGATACATCTCCTTGATATCGTTTCGAGATATCCACATCTGAAATGGTGTGGTCATCGTCAGAAACTTCTGCTGGTTCTTCAGGAGGCGGAGGCGGCGTGTCCACGCGGGTGAAGAAGGGAGTGTCGTAGCTGGTTAGATCTGCTACATGGCACCCATATCCGGCGCAGGAGTCCTTGATTGCCTTGATATCTTGCTCCTGTCAGTCTTCGTCCACTTTGCAGTACCCTCTGGTTACTTACCATATCTCCATGCTTCCATGGTGGCTCATGACCATGGTAAGAGCATTCTGCGCTGCAGACCGCGCGCAGGACATGTTCCAATCCTGGACAAGCTACGACATCTCCTTCGCCTTGTCCCACACCTGAAAATCCGACATGCTATGCATATCCAGAATCTTGAGAGCTTCGCCAATATCCTCAAGGGATTGGCGGAAGTCATGAAGCAGGTCACCGACTTGGGTAAGCCGGTGGGTGCGGGGCTCGCGCGGAGGTGGAGTCCGTCAAGTTCAGAGGACCTATACACAAAACGGTTACGAAAATCCGACATTAAAAGAAGTCGAAGAAAATAGACAAATCAGACAGATGGAACATACCGAAGATGACATCGTCAACTTTGGTCTTCTCTTCCCGAAGACTCCGGAGTTCAGCCCAGAGCGCCTCGGAAAGGTCCTTCTCTCTGCACAGCTCATTATTGAGGTCCGAGATTTTCTTATCCTGAGCAGCAATCTTACGATCACGCTCGTCAGTAGCCATGGAGGAGGACTCGAGAACTTGAGCTATGCTCTTCTCATGATCCGCCTTGAGCTTATCCAGCTCTTGGCGAAGTTCCTTGTTCTCCACCACTAAGGTTTTGAGGTTCTCGGCCTCTTCAATCATAGCGCAAGACTGTTTCACCAGCGCTGTAAGCCAAAAAGAACAATAGTTCAGTAAAAAATCGACTATGAAAACAAGAAAGACAAGGTTTGAGTCTCGGAATGTTTACCTTCGGCCTCATCCTTGGCAACTTTAATCTCAGCATTCTAATATTTTTACTAATATCAGCACGAGCCTTGGGGGCACACTAGTTCATTCTTTGGCATCTTAAGGAAGCATAAACCCGGATTATATATCCTACTTCATGCTTGGGGGCTAGAGGATATGATATGAAATAAAGGAAAAATAGGAGTTAGAATTCTGACTTACATATTGTTCGCGAGTAAGTTTATCCAAACTCGCATTCACTTCAAAAACAACCTTCTCGGCGAGAGTCAGAGGAGTCACTGGAGCAGTGGGAAGCTCACCGGCCCTTATCCTCTCGTCGCGAAGACGCACTTGTTCAAGAAGGTCAGAGTGCTTGATGTCCTCTGCCTCTTGCGCTTCTTCTTTGGAAGATAGATTTCTTTTCTCCAGGCAGTGCCTGGCCAGCCGCTGGATCTCTTCTGCAGATTTCCGAGATAGGCCAAACTAGGCAAGTCCCGGATTGCTGAGAAGGTTTTCGACAAAGGTTTCTGCCGAGGGATCATTACCCGAAGAGGGTTCACCCTTATCTATACCCGACTCACTCATGGTGACGTCAGTTTGCGATTCAAGGATCGCTGGCCCCGTTGAAGGAGCCGGATCTTCTGTGACAGCCGGCGACGGAGTAGTCACTGGCATTGCAGAAGATCGGGGGAGCCATGACAGGAAAGGCTATGGTCAGCTTCGTCTGTCGGAGGGGCTTCGAAGAAGTTCCCTTCCCCTTGCCCTTGATGAGCTGCTTAGCTCTGAGAGTGTAATAGAGTCGAAAACATTACATCTCGGAAGAAAATTCGAGTAAGGTACATAGGCGAAAAGTTGTGTTGAAAGTTACCTCTTCATGACGGGCACCTCCTTTGTACCGATACCCACTGTCCGAGCCTTGTGCTTCTTAAGCACAATGTCCGACAATGGGACCAGTTCCGCCTCCTGAGAAAACTCTGGAGGATATCCCTCGAGTGGATCAAGTTCCGACTCGGGGAGGTCAACAAGCTAAAAAGAGGAAAACATATCAGTATTGCGATATAACTTAAAGATTGAAACACATAAAAAGGTTTATTGTTAGAAGCTTACCGGCACGACGGGGTTCTCCGCTGTGTGCATGTCTAGAGAAACCTCTGGGATCCTCCTCTCGATCCGCTCCCTTATCAACCATTTAATCTGGCTTATATAACCTTGCGTGGTATAGGCTCTGGGGCTGATGCGGAGGGGATCTTTCTTGGATGACGTGATGGAGTGCATCAGTCGGTCTCCGTGGTACTGAAGGGGTTGGATCCGGCGTGACACCCAACATTGGACCAAGTCGGATCCCTTCAGGCCTTTGTGTTTGATCAGATATTTGATCCGCCTCTTAGCGAGGATCAGATCGTCATTGAGAGCCGGAGGAGCCTCGTCCCAAGACGGTTGGGCCGTGGCAGCTCCGTCGATGAAAGCCGACAAAGCAGTGGCTTTGCCGGGAGCCGGAACATCCTTATGATAAAAGAAGGTGGCTAGCCATTGTTTGTCCAAGTCACTACCTAAAATCTTAGGATATGCGCGCTCACGTCCAAGTTAAAAGCTAATTATACCGGTGATATAAGGAACCCCGGCGGTGATAGAATTTCTCCGCATGGAAGTAGTACCGGAATAAGGTAAGACTCGGCCTAATGCCGAGAAATCCCTCGCACAAAGCCGCATAGGCGCTCATCTCTAGGAGGGAGTTGGGAGGAAGATGGTGGAGTTGAACACTATAATGATCTATCACCTCAGAAAAGAATTCCGAGGGAGGAAACGACAAACCTCTGTCGAGGTGGGTGCCGAAGTGTACTCGCTCGCTGGCGCGCGGGTTGGGGACGGTCTCCCCGACGCCGCTCCGCCAGTCGCCGGCGCGGAGGAGCCCTTCTGCCTCCATGCCGTGGAGCTTCTCGTCATCAAGCACGTAGGGGATCCAAACCCCGCGAAAGCTTTCCTTTTCTGCCGCCACCTCCGTCGCCGCTGCCGCCGCCTCCGTCGCCGCCAAACCGGAAGAGGATGAGGAGGCCATTTCTCCGGTGCGCCGGTGACCTAAGATGGGCCGCGCTGGGAGTTTTTGGGGAAAGCAGAGGAGCTCTGTGCGCGGGGGAGATTTGGAGGAGAAGAAACGGCAAAGGAACATGTGAAGAAAGGAGGAGGAGAATCCTCACCACTTATATCCACCTAACCACGCCAAGATTTGTGCAAATGACACTGTATAACCGCCACACGTCGTGGAAGGAACTGGGAAGGACCCACGTGATGATTACGTCGCCTCGACCTCCGCGTACGCATTGAAACGGCGCGTCAGTTCCGCGAACTGCGGACCCACAAACGGTCGTGCTGACAGGATGTCTGTCAGATGACGTGACTTGACCATGACTAGTGTCAGGTGGCGTTAGAGACCAAGTTCCGGCTTAGTTTGAAATCAAGCTGGAAAATCCGAGTAACCTGTTGATAGGTCCGACTTATTTTTAAGACCCAGATCATATTTTTGTTGTGAAGTTTCAGGAACCCTTCAAGATTCTGCAAGCTGAAGATCAAGCTAGTCGATGATAAATCTGACTTTGGATCTTGGAGGCCTCCGGGGGCTGCTGTTGGGGATATACTTTCTGGGTATCCTCATAGTTCCTCACTGACCAAGGTGGCCCAATTCGGGTTAGAGCTTTGCTTCACGGGTGGCCTAGTCAGGGAGAAAATATGGAGTCCAATCCGGCTATGGGAAGGCCCAGAAGACTTACCGACTTAGGCCCATAGTGTTACTTGTAGTTCAAGATGCACTCTGTAACCGACTCTTAGTCGTAGCCAGATAGATCTCTCCTGTAAACCCTAGGCCGAATATCTATATAAGCCGTCCTAGAGAGAGCCTTAAGGGCACCTACCCTCAATAGTCTACAATCTCAACTCGCACAGGCGAAACCCTTGTAACCCATATTCCGGCTCTGCCATATTATTGGATTGCTAGGAGGAGTAGGATCCGTCCAAAGCCGGCAGATTCGAACCTGGGTAAACTTGTGTGCTCACCGTCCCGGAACATCGTACGTCTCACACCCCTCTCTTTTGCACGCCTCGAGGACCCCCTCATGGCGTACTTGTCATCAATACGACGACAAATACGACGTTTGATTCCGTCGATACTGGAATTTCCCTTCTGGGCTTCCTTGATTTGACTGATCAAAGTGGGTTAAAGTTCAGTGCTAGCTAAAAATCCTTTGCTAACTAGCTCAGTTCTAAACTGCTCTAACTCCTCATGCAAACTTGGTTTCTTCTCCTTGATCATGGTGTTTAACCTACACGGCAATCTGCTAAGGAAGAAAAAAAAGCATCCGCTACCACATTGGCTTTGCCGGGGTGATAGTGAATGTCAAGGACATAATCCTTGATTAACTCTATCCATGTCCTTTGCCTCAAATTCAGCTCCTTTTGAGTGAAAATATACTTCAAGCTCTTGTGATCTGAGTAAATCTCACAGCGGTTACCCATAAGATAATGACGCCATGTCTTCAAGGCTAAAACTACAGCTGCTTGTTCAAGATCATGTGTAGGGTAGTTTTGCTCATGCTGCTTCAGTTGTCGAGATAGATATGCTATGACTTTGCCTTCTTGCATCAACACACATCCGAGACCAATCTTATTTGCATCACAATACACATCAAACGACTTCTTGATATCTAGCATAATCAATATTGGGGCTGAAATCAATCTCTTCTTGAGCTCTTGGAAACTTGCTTCACATTTGTCGGTCCATTCAAAATTCTTGTCCTTCCTCAACAATTGGGTCATGGGTCTTGCGATGCTTGAAAATCCTTCTACAAACTTGCGGTAATATCCCACTAATCCGAGAAATGCACGGACTTGGGTTTGAGTGGTTGGGGCTTCCTATTCTTCAACATCTTTGATCTTGGCGGGATCAACATCGACTCCTCCTGCCGGCACAATATGTTCGAGGAATCCTACTTCTTTCAGCCAAAACTCACATTTGCTGAACTTGGCATACAAATGATGTTCTCTAAGGGTTTCAAGGATGATTTTCAGATGTTTCTCATGGTCTTCTTCTGACTTGGATTAGATAAGAATATTGTCGATAAACACCACGACAAATTTATCCAAGAAGTTCATCAAGATCTTATTCATGAGATTCATGAAATAAGCGGGGGCATTGGTTAATCCAAAAGACATGACCGTATACTCATACAATCCTTATCTGGTGGTAAAGGCGGTCTTTGGAATATCCGTTGCACGAATCTTGAGTTGATGATAACCAGTCCTAGGATCAATCTTAGAGAACACTCTGGCACCAGTCAACTGATCAAACAGATCCTCTATCTTGGGCAGTGGGTACTTTTTTTTGATGGTGACATCATTCAGCTTCCGGTAATCCGTGCACAAACGGTTACCTCCATCTTTCTTATCCACAAACAAAACAGGTGATCTCCATGGCGACACACTTGGTTAAATCAAACCTTTCTCCAGCATAGCATCAAGTTGCTTCTTCAGCTCCACTAACTCTGATGGGTTCATGCTATAAGGTCTCTAAGCTATGGGTCCAGTTTGAGGAATCAGTTCAATAATGAACTCGATATCCCGATCTGAGGGCATACCGTGCAATTCATCTGGGAATACGTCAGGGTATTCAAAGGCTACTCTGACTTGGTCTATGGTTGGTAGGGCTAGACTCTTGTTGCATTTGAATTGATGGGGCAAGGTTTTAGAAACATGCTCTACTGTTACTCCAGAGCTACTGGTTATGGTGATGGCTTTCCTGGCACAGTCGATTAATCCTTTATGTTTCGACATCCAATCCATGCCTAGTACTACTTCCAAACCTTTGGTTCCAAGTACTATTAGATTGGCATAAAAATCTATCCCATGAATTCTGATAGGCACAACCTTGCAAATTTTTCTAGCTTTGGTGGTTGAACTAGGTATTGAACTATCATAACATGCTTCAAGTTGGTTGGGTGAATCTTACTAGTGCATGCAAATTCTTCTGTAACAAACGAGTGCGATGCTCCAGAATCAAACAATACTCTTGCTAATACTGAGTTAACAGAAAACATACCCAACACGACATCTGGCGCTTCCTGGGCTTCTTCAGCGTTCATGCGGAAAAGACGGCCATTGTGGTTGTGAGGGTTCCCAGGGGCGAATCTCCTTCCGAGCTAAACACGGCGCTGCTTCTAAGCTGGGGCATTCACATTGGTAGTGGCAGCAATTTTCTTGGGACACTCATTGGAGTAGTAACCCTTCACTCCACATTCAAAGCAAGTGACATGAGACTTGTCTTTGCTGCAACAGGCACGGCATTGCTTCTAGTCCTTGGGGCAGTATTGTTGTTGTTGTTGTTGTTGTTAGACTTGGGCGGTGCACGGTTGAAGTTGTTGCAGTTTCCAGGGTTGTTGTTGTGGTTCCCTCCGCACTTCACATTTCCTCCGCTACGGTTGGGGTATCTTGGGCGAGACATTAGGGGTCTATGGTTCCGTGGGGCATATCCTGCAGACGGGTTGGGGCGATACTTCTGGTGACTATTGGATCCACTCTGGTGCATCATCCTGCGCTTGCGGTTGTCGTTGGCTTGGTTGATCTTTCCTTCCATCTGGATGGCAGAGTTGACTAGATCTTCGAGATCATCGAAAGGGATGTTGATTAACACCGTTTGCATCTCATCATGCGATGCATTTAGGAATCTCTTCTTCTTCTTGGCTTCAGTATTGATGTCATCAGGTGCATACCTAGCAAGAGACATACTGTCACGGTACTCTACTACAGTCATCCTGCCCTGCTTCAGTTCTCTGAACTCATCTCTCATTCTGGTTACTAAACCTTGCGACACATGGGTGCGACTAAACTTGGTCTTGAAAGCTTCCCATGTCATCACTTGACCATTGTGCGGGTGCTGTTCCACCATGCTCTTGAATCTCCTGCCAGATAGTGGGTGGCAAACAGAACTTGCTCATTTGCATCCACTCCTGCTACTTCTAGGTTATTCTCCATGGTATGTAACCAATCATCTGCATCCAGCTGGTCTTTAGACTTGCTAAAGATAGGGGGATTGGTATTCTGGAAGTTTTTGAGTTTGGATGCATGATGATCCTGATTTCCTTAGCCTTGATTATTGTGGGCCATCTGGGCGATTTGTTACAGGGTAGCTAGATTTGCTTGGAGCTCTGCTCTACCAGCTTCGCGGTCCGAAACTAGCATCTGTAGAATCTACATCATTGGGTCCTGCGATGAGCTGCTTCCTCTGGGGTTTCCACGAGTCATCTGAAGATTGAGATAGATAATGAGGTAAGAGGGAAAGTTCTAAGGTTCATGGTTTTGTTTTCAAAAGCTAAAACTTTGAGTTTGACTCAAGTTTGGCAAACTAACAACTTCTCATTCATTCAAGCAAAGCACACGATACAAACACACACACACCACAAAAAAACGAAAACATATGGTTTTAAGAACCATTCTATGAGCTAATATACAATGGGACCGATACATCTCATTCCTACGATAGTGCTCTAGTGCATCTATTCATCATCAATGAAGTCGAAGTCGTCATCATCAGTGTAGAAGTCCATGGCATCATCCTCCAAGTAGTCATCATCATTGCTGAGGTACAAGTGAATATCCCCCTGGATGTCTTCACCTTCTTCATCTTCTTCTTTGGCTGCAAGCTGAGCTTCTTGTTCCTTGATGGTCTTCTCGAGGTCGGCCACTTTCTTTCAAAGACGGGTGATGGTGCGATCCTTCTTTGTGCGTTAACGATGAAGTGATTGACGATCCTTGACGAGCAGTGAGAAGTATGGGCCTTCTAGGCGGCAATGGCAAGGTTGTGGTTAGCGTACTCTCGAGCATTGTCCAATTCCTTCTATCTATCATAAAGTAGGAAGTCAAGGTTCTCCACTTGGCGTCTCATCTCCGGGTGACTTGGCATCTCCAACGGCATTCCCATGGAATCACGCCTTGCATAGTGCGCAAAGCGGGTTCCCTGGATCAAGTTGACGTTCTGTCTGCAAAGACGGGCTAGAGCTTCATGCATTGCCCTGGCTAATCCGTCTAGCTAGTTGTTCTCTCTCATGGTGAATTGAATCTTCTCAGACAGGGGTGCTTCCATCTTTCCTCGAAGATCAGCAACTATCAGCCAATGTACATCTCCTCCTGGGTGGTCATTGAGTTGAGCTCCGAAGAATTCCGGATGTGGGTGCTCCAAGTACTCAGACAGTGCATCAAGATTCCTCTCGAAGATTAGTTGGCCTCCGTTGCCCAATTGGTAGAACTTGCAATACTGAACTTCCATCTATAAGAATTTAGGATGAGTAAGTTAGTGAGGTGATCAAGTGTGTCAATGTTTATGTAGAATGTAAGAAGTTTTGAGGAACATGACTTTTTTGAAAGAATCTTAAGGGTAAGAGTGGGAATAGGTTTTCATAAATACTCACTTTCTTTGTTTTTGAAACTAGATTTTTGTTTAGGCGTCCATTCTAACTAGGGTCTCCTATGGTCAGGATGGCTCTCATACCAACTTGTCAACACCTGGATTTTTAATCCCAGATGCCTGTTGTGCCATACTTCGCAATCCCAGGATTACCATTTTTGCGAGACATAACATAATTGGTACCACAATACAACATCCATTACAAACCATAAAAAGGTCTTACAAATAAAGGATCTCATGATCCAGTCTTAATACAAATCAAGCAGCGGAAATTAAACGTAGTAGGGGCTCCATCTTCAGGAGCTCTACTTCCGCAACTGCTGCTGGATCGGGGAAGAGGGAGTCATCGTGTGAACACATGGATTTTTAATCCCAGATGCCTGTTATGCCATACATCACAATCCCAGGATTACCATTTTGGCGAGACATAACAGATTGGATATCACAGTACATTATCCATTACAAACCATAATAAGGTCTTACACAAATAAAGGATCTCATGATCTAGTCTTAGTACAAACAAGTAACAAAATAAATAGCGTAGCGGTGGGCTCCATCTTTAGTGTCACAGGCAATGCTGATGATGGGAGATAGTCCTAGTTGTCGTAGCCGTCCTTCTTCCGAATAGTCCTCTTCATAGTCTGGCCACGGGAATAGCCAGGGACAAAGCCACGAGTACTCTTTAAGTACTCACAAACTATCACTAACAAGTAAGATAGTTCTAGTAGGAATGCTAAACTCTAAGTTTATTTGTAAAGTTAAGTTTGAAACCTAAGCTGAGTTCAGAATGAAAGAAAGATAAAATAAAGTTCTAAATCACTTAAGTGGGAACTTAGTTGTCATAGTCACAACCCTGTTGTGGTCAAGTCATGTCACAATTTATTTCATAAGTCATTTTGAAAACATCTGACAACGGAACAGTATGGCCACTCCAACTGTCCTTAACCGTGGACGCGACTATTCGAATAGTTTGACACTCTGCAGAGGTGGTACACTTTCACCACAAAATTCGATACATCCGTCAGGGATAACCCTGAATCATCATACTTAGTATGTGGATAATCAATCATAAACTTTCAATTACACACCCTAGTATAAGCACCTCTCCTATGAGCTTGGCTTCCCAGCCATGGCCATCTGCCATCCTGGGCACTACATAGGTGGACAACATCAAAAGGTAGCCTCAGCTCAAACCTCCTCTGCGAGGGAACCCATACTAATTCATATAAACTTCTGGCTAAGCCTTACCCAATTAAGGTATTGTGGTTGTACGATAAAAATTGGAATGGTATCGCATCCGACCCAACCATTAGTTTTTATAAAGGGCTAAGGCTCATGCGTTAACATTTTCATCATCATAAACTAGTTGTGTTTCTCAACACATGTCAAAACATCTCAATAGAATGACTCATCATTCCAAAGTTTTCATAAGCATTTTCACCAAGTATTCCCATCTAGAGTGATCAAGTTTTTGGGTTGGCTCTAACCACAAGTTAAGAGTGTTCACTAAGGTGGGATGCTAATCTCAATCTCATGCCATAGAATGACATCTAAGTCTAACTAGATATGCCAAGTTTTATACTCTTTATGCTATCTATAAATAGAGTAAAGAACTCTGGTAAAGTAAAAGAAAGTAAAGCTTACAAGTAAAACTTGGGATAGGTATAAATCAAAGAGGTATAACCAAACCATGCCTAATGCATATTTCTTAGGTTAACTTGCTTAATTCTAGCTTGCTAACAATAGCTTACCTTGGTTGGTACGGTGGTTGAAATTCTCCTCGTCTTCCTGGGGGTAGAACTCCTCCTCTTCGTAGACTTGGTCTGTACTATCGTCTATAAATACATAGGAAAACACAATCACCAAACAATACTTAACTAGTATAGTTAGTACACTAATGCACACACTTGATGATCTAGCATCATCACATTCATCACAAGATTTAATGAACTAGTTTCATTTATTTTATTTGAGAAAAGTAATTTCTACTCATTGAAATTAACTAATATTTAATATTCTCCAATTAAAATATGGGATCATGTGGACACATGTCATCAACACATATTCTAATGCATGGGAATGTGATTTAAATGTTTTCTCACATTTCAATAAGTTTAGGTTTATTATTTAAATGATTTAAAGTGACTAGAAATGCCTATATAGCATTATTTTGGTACTAGTCCAAAGTCACTGCATGCAAACCTAAATATTATTACATATTCATATAGATATTATCAAATGTGATTTTTGAGAGTTGGAATTAACTCAAAAGCTATTATGGTTGATTTTTGAAAAATGTTTGAATGTAGAAAACTCTCTGTCTTGTTAGTTTTGCTATGTGAGATCTCTAACTCCAATTGATTTAAATCCAATGGGCTTGGATAGAGATTTTAATTATCTTTCCAACAAAATTTGAATTATTCAATTTGGTTCAGTAGAACTCTCTAAATTGATTTCTAAACTAGTGGACAGAAGGTAGTTTAAACTTAATTAGAAAAATCTTTATTTGAATCTACGGGCTAAGGCGGGAAACTAAATGGGCTGGCCCAGTGGCGCTCCGCAGCGCAGAGGGAAACTGACAAGGGGGTCCCGCATGTCAGTAGCTGACTCAAACACGAAGCGACACAGGGTGATATGGGCCGTGCAATTAGAACTATGATCGATGATTGTGGTTCATCATCGACGACAGACAGGTCACCGACGAGAATGAACCCTAGCGGCTCGGTGGGGGTCGATTGGGGGCTTACCAGGGCTCTAGCTAACGTGGCGATGGGGGTGATCGGACTGGTGGACGTCGGCGGACTCAGGCATGGTCGCGGCGGCTCCTAGGGTGGTCGAAATTGACGAGGCCCTTTCTCCTCTGCTGCGGTGAGCTCCGGCACAATTCCGACGAAGGGAGGCTTGAGCGGCTCCAGGTATGGTGTTGGGTGGTTCTGAGAGAGAGGGGAGTGAGGTAGTGCGGCAATGGAGGCTGGGGGATGTCTCCTTTTATAGCTCGACAAGGGGACCATGAGGTGCGACAGTGAGCTCGTCGGTGACGATGGTACATGGGGCTAATGGCATGGGCGAGGTAGGCGGGCGGTGCTCTGCCTCCTGGCGGATGGTGCTCTACCTCTTGGCGGTCTGCTCTAGGGTAATGGCGCAGCTAGGGGCGGTGGCATTTGGTCGGGAAAGGTCGACACTCTGCGCGGCAAAGGCAGTGTTTAACGCGGCGTGCGGTGGCTCCTGGTCGCGCGGCGGGAAATGGGAATGTCCGGGAGTGTGCTGGGGTCAAGGCGAAGCGACGAGTGCAAGCTGAGTGCATGACGTGGCTTGTGCAAGGCTGTCGAGGACGGCGCTCTGGCGTGGTCTACGCATGGTGTAGAGGCGGAGAGCACGGGCTGTTTACGGTGGTCTAGGGGCTGGCATTGCTCGGGGATGGGACAGTGGGCGGTTGTGCTATCACGCCTATCTCCCTGGTGCGGAGGAAGAGGGCTGGGCGGTCTCCTGCGACGTGGGTATGGTCAGCCGACGAGCATGGCGTTGGGGTGGCGTGGCACTGGTGCTAGAGGCTAAATGTTAGCTCCTTGATGGCATGGTTAGAACTAGCGGAGACTAGGGGAGTGAATTGAGTTCAAATGGGTCGACAAAGCATTGATAAAAACAGTGTTAGTTAGGCAGATTAGATTGTGATCACCAGGTGCTCGACACAATGGCCGCAAGAACATTTTATTTGAATTTTGGAAAGATTTTTGGTGGATGTGCTAGTCATATGCTTGAGCATCTATGGTTGCTTGAGATTGTCAAGCCGAAGTTATTTGAGTGGTTTTTGAAAAAGTGTGATCTATGCACATACACTTGAGTCCATTTTCAAATGCCATTTAAAATTAGTGTTTAGATGTTTTTGTAAGATTTCAAAGTGGGCCTTGGTACATCTTTACTTGTACTAGCAAGGGGTGCAAAGATACATAATTGTTTCTGTTTGAATTTGACTTCTAGGAACACCTAAAGTGGCCTAGTGGATTAAAATGGCACAAATGACCATTTGCATTTATTAATCTTTTTTTGATTTCTTTTTCTTTGGATTTTGTTGGGGAAAGATCTAAATGATGTGGCAGTCACCCTTGAATCATTTTACAACCATTAGAACAATCAAACATGGCAATTCCAAACAATTCTATATTAATGCAAACACACATGCATTCATAATTATTTTTAATGATAAAAAGTTTTTGTTAACCCTAAATTGGGTGATTTGGATCTTTATAACATTGATTAAAGATTTGGGATGTTACACATCGTCATGCACCGAACGTGTGTAACTCCCCGCGAGGTGTCACACTTGAGGCACTCAAGTCGCTGGAGCCGCAGGAGCGCAAGGACTTCATTACGACCTTGAGGTCGGCTTCGGATCGTCTACATCAACCACGCTCTCCCGAGCATTGACAACGCTTTTCGGTCTTCAAGGGTAAGTTCACAAAAAGCCCCTCCCTTTACAACATTACTAATAGATAGGTTCTGGCAACATCAGGGGTTCAGGTGCGTAGGGTAAAAATTATTGTTTTCATACGCGGAACCCCTACACTGCTGTGCCGCATGGGAGCTGAAGAAAGAAAATGTGGGTTGCTGGTAGCGTTGGAGGTTGTGGCTGGGTTGCTGCTAGCAATCGCTGCTACTGCAGCTTCTCTGAATTTTCCTGAAGAACAACAATAGCTATTGTTGTTCTACCTATTTGACTACATCTTTATTAGAATTTGGCCAAAATACAATTGTTTGCCCAGATTTGTCTAGAACTAAAATAAATCGAAGGGTTGAAAACAACACAGAATAAAAGGGATTCAAAGAAACAAAAGAAAGGACCACGATTTCCCCTTTTGTTGTTTGAATTCCAAACTCAGAAAACCACCTTATAAAAGAAAAGGAATATATAAGGGATAAGAAGAGCATTTTTCATGGGTCATGCATGGCGACATGATGTAGTGGTAAAAATCACTTCACTCCCCTAGCATTTGAATTATTCCATGGTTGAATACCATTCAAGCTTCCTATCATGATTCAATTTAGTTGATGGTCATATTTGAAATAAGAAGGCCAAAATATAGTGTGTATGTACCACTATGGATAAATGTGACCTTATCAAGTCAAATATATTCAGAATTGATTAAAACCATGGGATGGAAGTAAAATGGCTTCTACTAGTACATAGCATGCAAAGTTGGCCATGTAGGCTTCCATAATAACTATTGTGAAGACAATATGAGACTACATATGGAAGCATGTAGAAAAAAATAAAGGATCCATAACCAAATATTTATGAGCTAGATTTAAATACCGAAGGAGATGCATCTTCTCATATTTAAATGGGGTGGTAGAATTTGTGGATAGAACCAAATAAAGGTGGCAATGCGAATGGTGGAATTGTAATATATATGCTCCCAACTCAACTTGGGCATCAAGCAATATATCATGATGCAACTATAATTTATCAAGAAGTGTCGTCGGATTGATGACAAGTATGCCATGAGGGGGTCCTCGAGGCGTGCGGAAGAGAGGGGTGTGAGACGTACGGTGTTCCGGGACGGTGAGCACACAAGTTTACCCAGGTTCGAATCCGCTGGCTTTGGATGGATCCTACTCCTGCTAGCAATCCAGTAATACGGTAGAGCCGGAATATGGGTTACAAGGGTTTCGCCAGTGCGAGTTGAGATTGTAGACTATTGAGGGTAGGTGCCCTTAAGGCTCTCTCTAGGACGGCTTATATAGATATCTGGCCTAGGGTTTATAGGAGACATCTATCCGGCTATGACTAAGAGTCAGTTATAGAGTACATGTTGAACTACAAGTAAAACTATGGGCCTAAGTCAGTAAGTCTTCTGGGCCTTCCCGTAGCCGGATTAGACTCTATCTTTTCTCCCCGACTGGGCCGCCCGTGAAGCAAAGCTCTAACCCGAATTGGGCCACCCTGGTCAGCGAGGAACTGTGAGGATAACCAGAAAGTATATCCCCAACAACAGCCCCCGGAGGCCTCCAAGATCCAAAGTCGGATTTATCATCATCCAGCTTGATCTTCGGCTTGCAGAATCTTGAAGGGTTCCTGAAACTTCACAACAAAAATACGATCCGGGTCTTAAAAATAAGTCGGACCTATCAACAGGTTACTCGGATTTTCCAGCTCGATTTCAAACTAAGCCGGAACTTGATCTCTAACGCCACCTGACACCAGTCATGGTCAAGTCACGTCATCTGACAGACATCCTGTCAGCACGACCATTGGTGGGTCCATAGTTCGTGGAACCGAGGCGCCGTTTCAATGCGTATGCGGAGATCGAGGCGACGTAATCATCGCGTGGGTCCTTCCCAGTTCCTTCCACGAAGTGTGGCGGTTATACAGTGTCATTAGCACGAATCTTGGCGCGGTTAGGTGGATATAAGGGGTGAGGATTCTCCTCCTCCTTTCTTCACCTGTTCCCTTGTCGTTTCTCCTCCTCCAAATCTCCCCCGCGCTTAGAGCTCCTGCTTTCCCCAAAAACTCCGAGCGCCGCCCATCTTAGGTCACCGGCGCACCGGAGAAATGGCTTCTTCATCCTCTTCCGGCTTGGCGGCGGCAACGACGGAGGAGGCGACAGAAAAGGAAAGCTTTCGCGGGGTCTGGATCTCCTACGTTCTTGACGATGAGAAGCTCTGCGGCGTGGAGACAAAAGGGCTCCTCCGCGCCGGCCCAAAGCGGCACCGGGGAGACTGTCCCCAACCCGCACACCGACGAGCGGGTCCACTTCGGCACCCACCTCGACAGAGGTTTGTCGTTTCCTCCCTCGGAATTCTTTTCCGAGGTGATAGATCATTATAGTGTTCAACTCCACCATCTTCCTCCCAACTCTCTCCTAGAGATGAGCGCCTATGCGGCTTTGTGCGAGGGATACATCGGCATTAGGCCAAGTCTTACTCTATTCCGGTACTACTTCCATGTCCGGAGAAATTCTATCACTGCCGGTGTTCCTTATATCACCGGTACAATTAGCTTTTCACTTAGACGTGAGCGCGCATATCCTAAGATTCTAGCCAGTGACTCGGTCAAACAATGGCCAGCCACCTTCTTTTATCATAAGGATGTTCCGGCTCCCAGCAAAGCAACTGGTTTGTCGGCTTTCATCAACGGAGCTGCCACAGCCCAACCATCTTGGGACAAGGATCCTCTGGCTCTCAGCGACGATCTGATCCTCGCTAAGAGGCGGATCGAATATCTGATCAAACACAAAGGACTGAAGGGATCCGACTTGGTCCAATGTTGGGTGTCACGCCGGATCCAACCCCTTCAGTACCACGGAGACCGACTGATGCACTCCATCACGTCATCCGAAAAATATTCCCTCCGCATCAGTCCTAGAGCCTATACCACTCAAGGTTATATAAGCCAGATAAAATGGTTGATAAGGGAGCGGATCGAGAGGAGGATCCCGGAGGTTTCTCTAGACATGCACACAGCAGAGAACCCCGTAGTGCCGGTAAGATTTTAACAATAAACCATTTGATGTGGTTCATCCTTTAAGTTTATCTCGTAATACTGCTATGTTTTCTTCTTTTCAGCTTGCTGACCTCCCCGAGTCAGAATTTGCTCCACTCGAGGGATATCCTCCAGAGTTTTCTCAGGAGGCGGAACTAGTCCCATTGCCGGACATTGCGCTTAAGAAGCGCAAGGCTCCGACAGTGGCTGTCGGCACAAAGGAGGTGCCTGTTGTGAAGAGGTAACTTTCAACACAACTTCCGCCTTTGTACCTTATTCGAATTCTCTTCCGAGATGTAATGTTTTCGACTCTATTACATTCTCAGAGGTAAGCAGCTCATCAAGGGCAAAGGAAAGGGAACTTCTTCGAAGCCCCTCCGACAGACGAAGCTTACCATAGCTTCTCCTGCTGTGGCTCCTCCTACTCCTGCCCCTCAACCTTCCACAACACCGGTGATCATTCCTTCTCCGGCTATCGTAGAAGATCTGGCTCCTTCAACGGAGCCTGCGATCCTTGAATCGCAAACTAACATCACCATGGGTGAGTCAGGTATAGATAAGGGTGAACCCTCTTTGGGTAATGATCCCTCGGCAGAAACCTTTGCCGAAAACCTTCTCAGCAATCTAGGACTTGCCAAGTTTGGCCTGTCCCGGAAATCTGCGGAGGAAATCTAGCGGCTGGCCAGGCAGTGCCTGGAAAGTCGTAATCTATCTGCCGAAGAAGAAGCGGAAGAAGTAGAGGACATCAAACACTCTGATCTTCTTGAACAAGTGCGTCTTCGCGTCGAGAGGATAAGGACCGATGAGCTTCGAACTGCTCCAATGACTCCTCTGAATCTTGCCGAGAAGGTTGCTGTTGAAGTGAATGCGAGTTTGGATAAACTTACTCGTGAACAGTAAGTCAGAATTCTAACTCCTGTTTTTCCTTTATTTCATATCATATCCTCTATCCCCCAAGCATGAAGTAGGATAAATAATCTAGGTTTATGCTTCCTTAGGATGCCAAAGAATGAACTAGTGTAGCCCCCAAGGCTCGTGCTGATATTAACAAAAATATTAGCCCGAGTCTTTAGTAGACTTCTGACTTTGGGTATTCTGACTTACAGAAAGTATATTCCTATAACCAGGATTTGTTGAAAAATGTCCGCGACAAGCAGAGAGAGAGATCAAAGCTCTCCGACTTAAGAATGCTGAGCTTAAAGATGCCAAGGATGAGGCCGAAGGTAAACATTCCGAGACTCAAACCTTGTCTTTCATGTTTTCATAGTCGAATTTTTAGTGAACTGTTGTTCTTTTTGACTTACAGCGCTGGTGAAAGAGTCCTGCGCTATGATTGAAGAGGCCGAGAACCTCAAAACTTTGGTGGTGGAGAACAAGGAACTTCGCCAAGAGCTGGGTCAACTCAAAGCGGATCATGAAAAGAGCATTGCCCAAATTCTCGAGTCCTCCTCCATGGCCACTGACGAGCGTGATCGTAAGATTGCTGCTCAAGATCAAAAAATCTCGGACCTCAATAATGAGCTGTTCAGAGAGAAGGATCTTTCCAAGGCGCTCCGGGATGAACTCTGAAGTCTTCGGGAAGAGAAGACCAAAGTTGACGACATCATCTTCGGTATGTTCCACTTGTCTGATTTGTCTATTTTCTTTGACTTCTTTCAATTTCAGATTTTCTTTAACTATTTTGTGTATAGGTCCTCTAAACTTGACGGACTCCACCTCCGCCGAGCCCCGCACCCACCGGCTTACCCAAGTCGGTGACCTGCTTCATGACTTCCTCTAATCCCTTGAGGACATTGGCGAAGCTCTCAAGATTCCGGATATGCATAGCATGTCGGATTTTTAGGTGCGGGACAAGGCAAAGGAGATGCCGCAACTTGTCCAGGATTGGAACATGTCCTACGCGTGGACCGCAACGCAGAACGCTCTCACCATGGTCATGAGCCACCATGGAAACATGGAAATATGGCAAGTGACCAGAGGGTACTGCAAAGTAGATGAAGACGGCCAGGAGCAAGATATCAAGGACATTATGGACTCCTGCGCCGGATATGGGTGTCATGTGGCTGATTTGACCCGCTATGAAACTCCTTTCTTCACCCGCGTGGACACTCCGCCTCCGCCTCCAGAAGATTTAGCAGAAGTTTCTGACGATGACCACACCGTTTCGGATGTGGACATCTCGGAATGATATCAAGGCGATGTATCAAGCGAGCCGGCAGCTCCTTCCTCTCCTCCTGCATCATAGATTGTCAGAAACATTTCTATTATTCTAAAAAACATGATGGGTCTGTAAATATGCAGTACTATAATTTTGCTAGTGCTAAGATTTTGATCTATTCAACACTTTTGGCTTTAAATTTTTTGTGTGCCTGAAATGTTTACATAAGCACTTGTATTTTTTCGCCTATACTTATCGTTTATCTGGCTTTCTGCCTCGTCCCTTTCGTGAGCCGGCTAAACCTTCTACCTGGAAACTTTGCCGAGCAACGGAGCTCAATTGGTAAACCAGTTTAAACTCGGAAACAAAGCCGGCTTCCAGTACCAACAATTCACTACTCAGAAAATACCCGCATCCGGCAATCAGACAAATAACAAAAGTATAGACTAGAAACTTTTTAGAGTTATACCCGAAGGTAGCATTTTTAGAATCGGAAATCTCAACCAGAACGAACATGAGCATAAAGTACTTTCAAGCATTCTGGATTTTCGACTATGACATGATCATTTGGAAATAAGATGGTAAAAACTTCTTAGAAAAACTTGAGGGAACCAAAACTTTAATTTCTCATAGAACATGTACATATATATGATTACAAAGAAGGATAAACTAATAAAAAAAGGGACGCAACTGAGAAATATTCCATGGTCTGTCTAACTCATCTGGATTTGTACTGCCTCCAGCTCTCTTTCTCTTCTTAGTAGCAGGTCTTTCTTTGACTGGCCTCATGTCAGTTAAGTAGTACAATCCATTGTGCAATACTTGACTAACTAAAAAGGGCCCTTCCCATACTGGGGAAAGTTTGTGCTTTCTTTGTTGCACAAGCCGGAGAACCAAATCACCTTTATTGAAAGATCTGTTTCAGACTCTCTGGCTATGATACTTGCGTAACTTCTGCTGATAGGCTGTTGATCTCATTTCAGCAACGACACGAACTTCTTCGACTAAGTCGAGATCATTTTGTCGATAAATCTTGGCATCCTCTTCAATATACGCAGCCACTCTAGGAGAAGTATGAATTAAATCACTAGGAAGAACTGCTTTTGCGCCATAGACCAAGAAGAAAGGTGTGTATCCGGTTGACCTATTTGGAGTAGTTCGTAAACTCCATATTACAGTGGGTAATTCCTCTGCCCAAGCCCCCACAGCACGTCGTAGTGGTGCTTCAAGTCTCGGTTTTAGGCCTTGTCGGATTAAACCATTTGCTCTTTCGACTTGTCCGTTAGCCTGTGGATGTGTGACTGACGCAATGTCAAGCCGGAAATTTTGCTCATTGTAGAATTCGGCCAATTCTCCCATAGAAAAATTACTCCCGTTGTCCGTGATAATGCCATGTGGATAACCATACCGGATTATAACATCCTCGACAAATCTTTTGGCTGTTGCTCCATCACAACTAGTGACAGGTTTAGCCTCAATCCATTTGGTGAATTTATCCACCATCACTAAGAGGTGAGTAAATCCACTTGGACCTCGTTTAAACGGTCCTGCCATGTCAAGCCCCCAGACCGCAAAAGGCCATGTTATAGGTATTGTTCGCAGCTGGTCAGCCGGAACATGAGCTTGTTTGGCGTACTTTTGGCAGCCTTTGCACGTCTTGACTAATCGTTCGGCATCTACCTGAGCTGTAAGCCAGAAAAAACCGTGTCTAAAAACTTTTGCCACTAAAGATTTGGCTGTAGAGTGGTGACCACACTCGCCTTCATGGATTTCTCAAGATTTCCACTCCTTCTTCCGGAGATACACAACGCTGAAAAACCCCTGAAACACTCCACTTATAGAGCTCACCTTTAACTATAGTATATGCTTTCGCTCGTCAGATGATCTGCCGGCTCAGAACCTCGTCTTCGGGTAATTTGCCATCTACCAGATAATCTAGATAGGGCTGAGTCCAGCTGGGAATTACAGCCAGAACTGCTATTAGAGGTGAGTCGGATTTTGTCAGATATTCCTAATCTACTCCCTTTATTGAGGGAACTTTGAGGTGCTCTAAAAAAGCACCATCTGGGACCTCTTTCCGTGCAGAGCCTATCCGAGATAATGCATCTGCTTCCTCGTTTTCTGCTCGAGGGATGTGTTGACCCTCAAACCCTTCGAATGATTTAGATATATCATCCACGACAGCTTTATATGCTGCCATGTGTTTATTTGCATTACAAATATCCAAAACTTGCTGAGCAACAAGATCCGAATCTCCATAACAGATCAAACGTCGGATGCCAATATCCTTAGCAATCTGGATTCCATGCAGCAGTGCTTCATACTCGGCAATATTGTTTGTCGCTGTGAAGTGGATCTACAACACGTATTTATCTCCTTGAGGTGATTTGAGCACCATGCCAGCCCCCGAGCCCCCTCGAGCCTTAGACCCATCAAAGTAGAGGGTCCAATATTCCGACTCAGGGAGGGTCATATTCTCCTTCGTCTCTGTCCAATCAGCGACAAAGTCGGGAAGGATTTGGGATTTGATTGCTGTCCGGGGTTTATACTGAATATCGAAAGCTAAAAGCTCTATGCCCCATTTGGCGACGCGTCCTGTGGCGTCACTGTTGTTGATTATATCTCTCATGCGAGCTGTGCTCACCATGGTAATTGGATGCTCCTTAAAATAGTGTCGTAACTTATGTGATGCTAGAAAAACACCATAATCCAACTTTTGATAGTGCGGATACCGCTGTTTTGATTCTGTCAGGACCTCACTGACAAAGCAAGTCGGACGCTGCACCAGGTGTTCCTGATTTTCCTTCGGTCTCTCCACCACCATGACGATACTATTGACTTTGTTTGTCGCAACAAGATAAAGCAACATCGGTTCCTATGGTTCCGGCACAGCAAGGATAGGAGCAGATGAGAGTACTTTCTTCAGGTCTTGTAGTGCAGCTTTAACTTTGTCGGTCCAAACAAAATCCTTGGTCTTTTTCAGGAGTTTGTATAATGGTGCGGCTCTTTCACCAAGCCGGCTTACAAATCGTCTGACCGCAGCGATGCAACCAGTTAGTCTTTGTACGTCCTTCAGGCGAGTTGGCCTGGAAATATTGAGTATAGCCTTGATTTTGTCCCGGTTCACCTCTATGCCTCTTTGAGACACGATGAAACCTAACAATTTTCCGGCTGGTATTCCAAAGAAGCATTTCTTCGGGTTAAGCATGATGTTGTATTTTCGTAGATTGGCAAATGTTTCCTCCAAGTCAGAAATCAGTGTTTCCTTCTTTTTGGACATCACCGCAATATCATCCTTGTATGCATGTACATTGCATCCGAGTTGGTCGTGGAGGCAACGCTGCATCGTGCGCTGGTAGGTAGCTCCTGCGTTCTTCAGCCCAAAGGGCATCGTAACAAAACAGAAGGTTCTGAAGGGGGTTATGAATGGAGTTTTGACTTTGTCAGATTCCTTCATCCGGATTTGGTGATAACCGGAGTATGCATCGAGAAAATAGAGGAGTTCCAAGCCTGCCGTAGAATCGATAACTTGATAAATCCTAGGCAGAGCGAACGGATCTTTTGGACAAGCCTTATTCAAGGCAGTATAATCAACACACATCCTTAAATCAGTGGTGTCCTTTTTAGGGACCATTACAGGATTGGCCGACCATTCAGTGTGGATGGCCTCTTCTATGAATCCAGCTAACTCGAGCCGTGCTAGTTCCTTAGCTATTGCCTTACACTTTTCATCACCGAAACGTCGTCAGGACTGTTTGACGATTTTAGCGTTCGGGTTTACATTTAAAGAGTGCTCGACAATTTCCCTAGGTACTCCGGTCATGTGAGATGGCTGCCATGCAAAGATATCATGATTTGCTTGGAGGAACTTTACGAGCGCACTTTCCTATGCGCTATCTAGGCCTATGCCTATCTGGGTCACCTTGGAGGGGTCATCATCCTTCAACGGCGTCTTCTTCGTCTCTTCTGATGCCTTGAACTCCGGATTTGGCTTTGTCACCTCCTTCTTCATTGTGGGCATCTCGGACGGATCTATGCTCTTCTTGATCTCCTGGTACTCCTGGGCGTGCAACACGACTTCAGCAAAGGCGGCATTGATGGTGATTACGCCGTTGGGACCTGGAATTTTCATCATATTGTAAATGTAACATGGATGATCCATAAAAGCCCAATAAGCCGGACGTCCGAATATAGCATGGTACGCGCTCTTGAACGTGACCACTTCGAATGAAAGTGCCTCCGTCCGATAATTCTTTGGAGTTCCAAAGGTAACATCCAAAGTGATTTCTCCCAGGGAATTAGCTTGTCTTCCTGGGACAACCCCGGGAAAGATCACATAGCTATGGTTCAGTTGAGTCTCCGAGATCTTCATCCGGCGTAGCGTTTCGACATAGAGAATATTGATACTGTTGCCACCGTCCATGAGGGTCTTGGAGAAACCATAACCGTCAATAGTGGATTGAAGATTAAGGCGTATTTTCCTCGCCTGTGCAACTTAGGCGGATGATCAGCACAGTCAAATGTGATTGCCACTTCCGACCAGTCCAAAATTGGGGGACAGCCGGAACTGTTGCATTGAGCTCATGTAGAACTGCTTTCTTAACCTTTGCTGGTTGAGATCCGAGGAAGGTGACATAAGTGTCTTTCTTGGTCGGCAAATTTTCTTCCCTTCCGTCTTGGGATTTGAAGCATCAGCTTCCTCCATGTCGGAATCTTCCTTTGTCTCTTTATCTTTTTCGGGATTTTTCTTTCCCTTTTTCCGCTTAGCTTTGTAGCCTGCGGTGTCAGCTCTTTTGATGTCATCATTGAAACGACATTCGGCGTTGGTGAGGGACGAGCCCCCATTGGTGTCTAAGTGATGCACACATGGGTTATTGGCAATGTCGGCCCAAGAGTAGGTTTTGCCCGGTTGTTGGTCTCCTCTACCTTGGACTCTCGAAGTTCCACGGCCACGCCCGCGGCCTCCGCCACGCCCTCCTCATCCTCCAGACCCGAAAGTAGCAGTGACCACTGCCGTTTCCGCTTTGGGTTTCTCTTCCGAGGTATTTTTGCGCTTTTGAGCTTGTTGCTTTGGTTGTTTTGCCGACTGTGGCACAGCTAGGGCACTGAGTAATCCCTCTACATCATCGTCGGCATCTGCATACTTGCTCGCTGTTTCTATCATCTCTCCCAAATCAGTGACTTTGTCACACTTCAAGCGATGGCACAGTAGACCAATTGGGAGACCTGCAATGAATGCTTCAATCGCTGTTTGATCATTTACTCCTTCACAGGAGTTCTTGGTGTCGATCCATCGTTCGAGGTAATCCCGGCAAATTTCTCCGGCCTTCTGGGTGCAACGTTGTAGGTCTCGGACCATACAGGGCCTCCGATATGTGTCTTCCAAATTCCGAAAGAATGCGCTTTGCATGTCATACCAGTTATGGATGGTGTTCTCTGAAAGTTCATTAAGCCATGATCGTGCCGTCTTCCGCAACATAAGTGGGAGATATCGGGTTGCGACCAGGCTGTTTCCACCTTTGGCGATGTAGCAAGCTTGGAAAAAATCCTGTAGCCAGGTATCTGGCCGAGCAATGCCGTCGTAGGCTTGGATATGTCTTGAGATAGCAAATCCTTCCGAGAATCTTGTAGCTGTAATGCGTGGTCTGAAGCACTTTGGGCCCACATAGATATCATCGTTTTCGTAGCGCCGCGCCTCTATGTTGGAGTTGATCCTGTGCCTTGCGTCGTTCGGGGATAGAGATCGTCCCGAATGTCGGCTGTGGCTGCCGTGCCCTGGAGCCGGACTTCGGCTTCTGCCACCACCTCCTCCGCCATGTCGTCCTCCTTATCCCCCTTGAGAGCTGTTGTGATGACTGCTTGGTGGAGAGGGTGGGGCAGATGGATGGTCTCCGGCTGTTCGCCGGCCTCCGTCCAGAGCGTCATTACTCTGGTTCTGGGGAGGGTCTTCACTACGACGAGCCCCCTGCCAGCTTGTCCGGGCATGGTTTCCGTCGTTCCTTCGTCCATCGTTCCTACCATGGTGAGGACCAGCCGGATGACTTTTATGTCTAGGAGGTGGCATTTTTTGATGATCCTCCTCCCGACGCTTCTCTTTATCTTCTCCCCTTCGATTGTTCGACTCTTGTCGGGGAGGATTTCTCGGATACAGTGCAGCAATGGCCTCTTGTTCGGCCGCTGGAGCGACGTTGCTCCAGTCACGCGCAGTTCTATGATGCTCTCCTGATGATCCGGTTCTGGAGTAGTTGTCTTCCCGTCGGTCGGAATGGTGACGCTGTTCCGGAACACGCTGGGGCCTTATATCATTCCAGGCTGAGTCCATGTGACATTGGTCGGATTTGGAGACCAGTTTTCCACTTCCGGATTTCCCAGCCATTTGTTGCTCCAGACCCTTGGTGAGTAGCTTGACGCCCAATCGAACCTGCTCTGGGCCTGGGTTATTTGACAGGATATCTCGAGCTGCGACAGTGTTCTGTACCGGTGTCGGATACACCAGATCTCCTTTGCTGTCGAGACGAGGCATCCCTGGATCTCCTTCAAAGAGGACCTTGTTTACTTCCGGAAATTGACCGTCGTGCGTGTAATGTTTCCGTGTCTTCTGATGCAACCGAGACATGTAGTCCTTAGTTGCCATGCATTTCTTTTCCTCCTGAATGTTTTTGGCTTCATCCAGGAGTTGTTGACGATGCGCTTATAGGGCTTGGGCCCTTTCGTCCAGCTCTTCAGCAGTAAGTTCTACAGTTGTAGGGATAGCTGTGGTTAATGCAGCATCGATGAGTTTACGCGCACCTTCGGTGATCACGTGTCCATTCACCGATTCTTCTTTTTTCGGCTCTTCTGGGATAAGTTCTCCATCCGAGTCTTCCTCATATTCCTCGACAATCACCTCCTCTGTCAGAGGGTATTTTTCCGGGGTCTTGTTCTTCTTCTTTGCCTTCTTGGCAGCGCCGGTAGCAAAGACGAATTTGGGTTTGTTTCCCAAAGTCAAGCTCTGATCGGTACTTTTGGACATCTGGACTTCAGGATTATCTCCGACTTCCATGTCATCCTGCGCTTTGGGAGAGTGTTCCCCGGATCCTTCATCCATGGCTTCTCCTTCCTCTGCAGCTTTGGAGTTATACTCCTCTTCATATTCCGTGGAGAACTTTTGGAAATCTGCTGACGTCATCGATTCATTCGAGGATGCGGGTACGTTGGCGTTTGTTCCAATTGCCTCCAGCACAGAGTCGGTGTTTTCTCCAGCATCGGCAGAGCCGAATCCGGATCCAACATATCCGACGAAGTGCGACGCTTTCCTCTTGAGGTACCTACGGCTCTCGCGATCAGCTTCGTCGAAACTTTTGATGGTCTCGAGAATTGCGTCCACGCCCGAGTTTTGCATTATCATGCGTCGTAGCGTGTACCTTAGGAAGGGCTTGTCTGTCCCGGTGTCATCAGAGCCGGAATCAGTGTCGTTGATACGTTCCTCCTGGATTTCGACTTTAGTGGGTGGGTCGATCTGGGATTCGGCCTCTCCAAGGAGATCCACTCCAGATTCGACTTGGACCGCCACGTCTTCTTCACGCTCAGATTTCTCCACTATCTCCGCAACTGGTGCAGGCTGGGTGGGATTAGGGTTTTTTGAGATCCGGAACTCTGCCGCCTCCGTGGACAGAGGGGACCTAGAAGATTCTTCTGCCTCTATCATCACCGCTGGGGTGGGTGGGGCAGGTTCAGCAAAACCAATGTAAACATCGATCTCGCCAAAAGACATGATGGTGTAGGAAGTCACAACCTTCCTAGGCGGAATCCAGGTCTCGTCGAGAACGATGAGAGGGACGTCGTTGGCATAGAGGATGCGATCAACGGTGATAGTCTCGCCGATTCTGATTCTTGCAGATTCCGCTCGGAACGTAGATCCAAAGCTCACCTGCCCTACGGTGGGCGCAAATTGTCGTCGGATTGATGACAAGTACGCCATGAGGGGGTCCTCGAGGCGTGCGGAAGAGAGGGGTGTGAGACGTATGGTGTTCCGGGACGGTGAGCACACAAGTTTACCCAGGTTCGAATCCGCCGGCTTTGGACGGATCCTACTCCTGCTTGCAATCCAGTAATACGGCAGAGCCGGAATATGGGTTACAAGGGTTTCGCCTGTGCGAGTTGAGATTGTAGACTATTGAGGGTAGGTGCCCTAAAGGCTCTCCCTAGGATGGCTTATATAGATATCCGACCTAGGGTTTATAGGAGATATCTATCCGGCTACGACTAAGAGTCGGTTACAGAGTACATCTTGAACTACAAGTAACACTATGGGCCTAAGTCGTAAGTCTTCTGGGCCTTCCTGTAGCCGGATTGGACTCCATCTTTTATCCCTAACTGGGCCGCCCGTGAAGCAATGCTCTAATCCGAAGTGGGCCACCCTGGTCAGTGAGGAACTGTGAGGATACCCGGAAAGTATATCCCCAACAAGAAGCAACTACATTAATAAGATGCAAATACAAGATGCAATTATGAGAAGAAGAACCAAATACAAGTGTTTTAATATGATGCTCAAATGTAATGTGGCATGATGACATGAGCATGATATTATGATGATGCAATAATGACAAGTATGTAGTAGCGTAATCTTTATTTATTAGGTAGCATAACAATGTTAGACATTTGGGATGCTAAACTCTCCCTCACTTAACAAGAATCTCGCCCCGAGATTCCTAGGAAAATAAAAAGACTCAAAGAGTGGTGGGTGCTTGGAACAAAGGTGATCCCCACGTTCCTAGGTTGCTTCATCAACGGAATAGTGCGGCCACTATACCTTGCAAAACTTGATAAACTTGTTGCAAGTCTTGCATTTTGCTACTTGAAAACAAAGGACTTGAAGAAATTCAAGAGAAGCAAACTTTTTACTTCAAGCCAAAGGATGAGACACTTTGATAGGGTTAAAGATCGAAAGCTGCAAGTGAAGATGATGCTTTGTTTCGCCGGAGGAAAAGAATGACTGTGCAAAGTTATCAACCAATATGAAAATATCATTGTTTCCTCTCTTAGATTTAAGAATGAATTTCGGAAAACAACACTACCTTTGAACAACAAAGTTCCTTGATATCAACGGAAATGATTTGAATTGAGGACTTCTCGGATTAACTTCTTATTGACGCTCATAAGAACCAAAGGAGGTGTGCAAATTATCTTCATGAGAAGGAGGTGATACAAGTTTATGGTTGAATCCTGTGATGAAGTTGAATATTGAAGATCTAGAGTGATAAAGGTCACTTCTAACTTCCGTGGAATAAGTGAAATGGCATTAATCCACCAATTCATTATACAAGAGCGAATGATAAGAGCAATGGTATGGTCATGACTCCATCCCACACCCAAAGAATTACTCCACACATGAATAGGAAAATTGTTCAACCTAACTCTCATAAATTTAGATTGAAGATCTTGATAAGAAGAACTCATGAAGCTTCCTAAGAAAACAAGGAAGTTATGCAAACACTTCATTGGGTCCAAAGTAGATAAAGATGATGATGTTGTCATTGTGTCGAAAGTCCCAAGCCATCAGAAAATATATGAATGAAGATCATGGAGACAGATAAAAGATTCAATAGATAAATCAAGGTTAGCACCCCAAAACTTTGATATAGAAGAATTATGAAAGATATGGAAAGTCTTCGTGGCATCCGACGGGTTAAGGATAGAGTATACGTGAGAGGGTTTCAAAAACTTTCTTGACGAGTTGAAGACCAAAAGAACTTCTTATCCCTCTTAAGAATATATGAGCAAGATTTATAAGTCTTGAGGAAGTTTTCAACAAAGCAGCAAGAAATACTTGTCAAACTAAGGATAAAGCTCCGAAGTTGGTTGACAAAGCTCAAAAAACTTTCTAAGATCAATGCTCTTCGAAAGATCAACATTAAGAGCAAGGATTGTGTTCAAAGAGATGCACTAAAAGAATATATTATATGGCCCTTCAGAAGAGAAAAGAGATATCGACTGATTCACATAGTCGATCGGATCACCATTGCAAAGGTAAAGATATCTTGGATAAAGAAGCAATGATAACTCATACATTAAAGCAAAGCTAACAGATGTGAGAGGATACAATTCTCCTATATCATAGAGAACCTTTGCGGATAAGAAGTTGAAATGAAGCGCGACAATCGGATGATAATCCATCATAGTGCCTTCATAATCTTCGTATTTCCAAAGATACTTGGATATGACATAGATAAGATCATGGTAAAACTCAAATTCACAAGATATAATCGCAATCATTTGGAGAATTATATTGATAGCATTGAACATATTCCACTCGTCAAAAGTGTCGTATAGCTATACAGAAGACTAAATTACAATCACAAGCATCAAATCACAAGCATCAGATCAACTCAAGGTATGCACTTAGTCCAAAGAATTAAAGATCAAGTAAAAACTTCAGATTTATGCACCGGTGGCAAAAGATTGAGTTAGCATGAACATGCTGACAAAAATAAGATAGATAGTGTATCACACATGATTGGAAAACATAGTGGGAGCACAAATGCATCAAAGAAAAAAATTCCCCATTTTTCGGGATTAAAATACCAACTAGATGTGAAAAACAACTTAACGGATAGAGATTAGCAACTCCAAATTGTGTGAAAACTTAATAAAGAACAAACACCCCTAACAAGATTGCGTCGGTTAACAAAGAGTCGGATAGATCGTGTCGGTTTACACACAAGTCTGTCAGTATGGAATGTACCAAATAACCAAAGGCAGATTGCGAAGCAAAGTTGGATGCAACAGATCGTCAAAGTATTAACACATCCTATGGTACTACAGATACCCAAAACACGTGAATCCTAGTTTGAATTTTTAGAAGAGGATAGAAAAACATTACACTTCCGTACTAGAATAGGGTGGGTGGGTGGGTAAGATGAAAAATGGAAGCAGTCCTACTCTCACGTTTATTTTTTCCCTAGTATATAGCTTCCAAAATATTTCTAGACCGACAATGACCACCTTGGTTGAGTCCCTGAAGGGTGGAATGGCTCTGATACCAGATGTAATCCCCAGACCTCATGTGTCTAAATTACAAGCCGGTATAACCCGAATCTAGGGAGAACGTACTACCGTGGAGGCTGTGAAGCCTCCCACAAGGAGTCCACAATGGCAGGGCACGGTACCAACCAACCATCCACCCCAAAGTTCATGGTTATAGCTCCGAGTGCGAGAAACATGACCGGCTAGCTACGAGTCTAACATACATAAGTGAGTATGTACGCCGGTGACATACAAGAGTACTCAATGCTATTCCATCTAAAAGAAATAGAAATATTGCAATGCCATACAATAGGATCCAAAATTATATAGATAGTAGTAATAATATTTTAGGATTATATCCTCATATATCATTTAACAAATCATCAAGTAGAAGTGGAAACACAGATCCGAGTATGAATTAAGAGTCAAATCGGCATAAGATGCCACAGGAATAAGCACATTCCCGCCCACAGATCTCAGAGATCTCCATCCCTAGAATCTCTACGCAAAAGGGCCGTTTCCTCCATCATCGGCCTCATCGACGTAGTAGCCTCAATATGGACGTACCTGGCAACCTAATCAATAATTGGTGTGAGACCCTAGGGGTACTCAGCAAGTCTTTATGCATCTAAAGGGAATAACCTAGGGTGACGCAATTGCAGCGAAATATAAATAACTAACTGTTCTATAGAGACACTCTACAACATCCGCCCAACCAGATATGTAAGGACGCTCATTAAATAAAATCCAGCAGTTATATAAACAATACAAGTAAACCTTGATCGCTCTCCTTCTCGCTTACCGAATGGGAAGGCGGAAGAACATCCCATCCGTAGGAAGTTTTATTAACCATTCCATGAGGGTTTCTCTAATTACTTGTAATACCCTGGATTTTTAAAAAAATATCTATTTGTTTGACAAAAAAACATAGTCGAACGTGTTTGATTTTTGTGCCCGAAATTTATTTGAGAAATCAGAGACCATGATCAAGTCTGTCTCATGGAACTGATAAAAAATAAAATGCTAGATTCTTCAATTTTAGGTTCCTACAGATGGAGGAGATTCTATGAGTCTAGAGCTATATATTTTCCCTAGCGTGTACCTCAAAATATATTTGGATCAAAATAAAAATAAAAATAAATATAAAGCCCAGCCCAACTGAACCGACCCCTGATTTTCCTCACCAGACACTCCCGCCCTAGTATGCCCGCAGTCGCCTCCGCCACCGTATCAAGGGTCTCGAGTCACCATCACCGTGGTGCGAGTATGGATCTGAAGCTACTTCTGTAACATCCCAATTTCAGTAACCCTGATTAGTTGACCAGAATGAAAAAATCAGAGGGAACAAAAACCTTTTCTTATTTAATGGTGAAGTGTTTGCCTGTTGTTGAATATGTTTATGCTTATGAATGTGTATTAGAAGATATACTCCTTACCTCAACATCAGTGGACAAAAGCTATTTAACAAAACTATCCTGGCTCATTTTACATATTCCCAAATGTTCTGGCATTTCAAAACCTGATTCAAGATACCTTTACAACCTCCACCCTTTTTAGTAGCTTCTATTTCCCTAAACTATGGAGAGCAACCTATTATAATCTCCTTATGTTTTCAAGACATACCTTCAACTATTCTTATCTCTAGGTTTCCCAAAACCTCTTTTGAAAGATTTTGAATTATACTCTTGGTAGAGATACCAAGGACTCTCACCTGTTTCCAACCACAACCTTCTCAAAATACCCATACTTACCTCGAGCTAGGCTTGATGGTAGCCCTAGTAGTAGGTTTGCTTAGTTTCTAAGATGAATTGCCTTGAACTGCTGTCTGTCGAATTGCCTTGATCTGCTGCTTGATTTGTCTGCTTAGGAGATAGTCTAAGTTAATCTAGGACCTCATCACTAGGATCAAGATGTTTCCAAATCGTCACACCCTAAGCAAGAATACAAATCTGGATCTGATCTCTAGCTAATAGGTGATCATCTAAAACCCCTAACCAGACCCCTTCTGAAGTGATCCCTCCTAGGAGCTTCCAAGTCAATGAAGACCAGTATCAAGCAAGGATCCTTCCTACTGAATCTACACTTAAACATAATCCACTTGATGATGCTTTGGTACCTTGCAACCCATCAAAATCATCACCACCCACATTCTAGTCAAAAACCCTAAGTCTGCCAAATTTGGCTGTCTAGAAAACTATTTCCAACATCACCTTTTTGAATGCCTCCTTTTATCAACCCTTGTGCATTTTTGAAAATGCATTTGAACCATCTTGTTAACCATCCTAAGGACTACTAAGGCCCACTCTTGCCCTGGGTTATATCATCCTCCAACCCACATGTTCTTGATGGTTATGCAGGAAAGAAAATAACTATTCCTGCAAATCTACTCAACATGCCTACTTTGACAGAAGCTCACACCTTCATCCTATCTTCTATGCACAAACCCTTTGCATGGTTGTGATCTAATAATATAGGTATATCAATACCTAATTCACTTGTCCCAATTGGATCTTGTTACTTCTAAAACCCGCAAGGTTTTGAAGGCTATGTGATAATCTGCCTTGGCAGGCTTATTTTATTCAAAGTTTGAAATCAATTCTTGGTGAACTCAAGCAAGATCAAGCTCAAAATTCTATACCATGTTGATGTACATCACTTGGTATCACCATCCATCTATCCCATGCCCCAAAGGGAGATCTGAGCTCCAAGATCCCACAAGATCTTGGTGGCATGAAAACAATCTAACCCAAGATCTTTAAATCTCTAGTTTTCACCAAAATCTACTTGGATTCTCCAATCCCAAGGTTGAAAATGCTTGTTACACCTTGTCTACATCATCTACCTTGATCATCAAGATTTATCAAATATTATCCATATTTATTATGGACCAAATCTATTTAATTCCTTTAATAGACAAAATCCCCAAAACTTCTTCCACAATGGAAAGTTTGGTTTTTGCCAAAACACTTCTCCAACCTTTGGCTCAACTGAGGTCCATATATCACAACCCACCTTCCCACCTCAAAAATAAATATCTTTGAGGTCCCTTATTATTCCTATTTGCCCCATTTCTCAAATGGCAGAAATGGAATAATAATTGTTTTAAATACTTTTAATCCCTAATAAATCTTGGGAAAAAATCACCATAGTGTGATTCATATTTATGACCATCTCACATAAAAATCCAACCTGGTACAATGTAAAAATATCAAATGAGCTTCTAGAAACTACTTCTGCACTTTTTGAATAAAGGATTTTAAGTGAACTAAAGAGCTTCTGAAAAATTCCAATAAATTCCTCGAGCTATGCCTTGACACCATGTACCTATGAGTACCATATCCCCACCATGTCGAATACAAATTTTGGAACTTCCTTCACATGCCTCCATGTGATCAAATCTGCCAAATCAATCAAGCATTGATCCAAAACGACCCCAAACCCCATGGAAACTTGCTCTCCACTTCTCCACATACCAGCCCTCTCTCTTGGTCGACCATCACTGTAGCATCACTGTTCACCTTGTCCTCTTATGATTGGAAGTGTGTGTGAGAGAGAGAGAGACAAGCAAATGGGGCCAATTATTTTGCAGCATCTGCCACTCCCTCCCTCTCTAAGCTCCAGCATGACCAGAGCACCCCACCTCTCTCGTCAGCACCGCCCAACCCAACCAATCCCCTGCCTGGCCACCTCCATGTCCTCCCCATGGAACAAGTCCATCATGAATCATCACCCCTCGGTTTATAAGCCACAGTCCAACCCCTGCACCCCTCTCTGGTTCATTCACCTCCTATCCCTTCTTATTAACCCTCCTAGAGCCCCCTCTCCTCCTCCCTTGCTCTGTCCTGCTCGAGAGATGGAGAAAAAGGAGCATCTCGGCCATTGTCAAGATCTGCTCGTGGTGCTCCCATCCCTGCTCCACTCCCTCTTCAAGCTGTTATTTCGGAACCCCTTGCTCCCCTGAAGCTAACCCTGCCCTTATCTTCGACATGCAGCAACCGCAGCAGTCTCTCCGGCAAGCTCCGACGAGATCCGTTCGGGTGTCTTCGCGTGGGCCATCTCCCACAAGAGCTGCCTCCTTGCCGCCCATCCCCGAGGTCATTGCCGACTTCCACGTCGCCCTGTCGCCTCCCCGCCGTCTCCCGAGCCCCTGGTAAGCTCCCCACGCTACCCTGGCCATGTTAGGGTTGCCCCGCCGCCAATCTCTCTCTGGGGTAGACAACGAACCGGCACTGTTGGATCGCACTTACATGAATGGCCCAGATCCACCGCTACGTCTTCGCCGCCTTGAGTCCCTGACCAGCGGGCCCCGCCTGGTAGGATTTGAACGCAATCCCGCACTCCTTCCCGTGCCCAGCTCGCCCCGGGTGGGCTGATTCGGCGCTGTGAGGCCCGTCTTGGTCAGATCTGACCCGTCTGCCTCTAATCCCTTTTCTTTTAATTTTTTTAAAACCCCTCAGATCTGTTTATTATACATGTTGGTTCAACTCGAAATGAAAATGGAAACAAACCCCAATCGACCAGATCTAAAATTATTTGGTTTTACAGATGTTTTATGAAACATGCAGAGTTTGTACTTTGCCCAAATTAATTTTTATAATTTACTGGCATTAAATCCACTAAATTGTATCTTTTTCACTAAATAATTTCCACAGTGAGTTGTACATACCCAAATGGTATGAATCAAAGTCCATATGGTAGGTAGTTGATGCACCTATCTCATGAACTTAGTCTCATGCGAAGTGGATTAGTAGTTTGACTTCTATAAAAATGACAAAAGGTCCCTAGATCTGTATTTAGAAAATTCCCTAGCCCAAACCTTGAGTCCAATTGACCCAATTCCAACTCTCCTGGATGAGCTACATCCATATCTACCCAATCCTAGGAGATCACTAATTTTTGAGCTTCTGTAGATTTGTAGTTAATTAAACACTTCTACATGTGACTTTATCACTAGATAAATCACTACAGTAGCTCTGCAACTCCAAAATTAGTATTTCCAATTGGTACTAGAAGGTATTTTCAATACCTATCCATTGCCCTTTTCTTGATATCAAAAGTCCCTGTATATTTAATCTGGTGAAAAAGATAATTATCTACAGAACTGCCTTTGGGAATTTCCTGAGGGCATTCTGGTAATTATCATTACCTGATTCCAACTCTCAGTGAATCAGTACATCAAACTCTACCCAACCAGCCAAGGAAATAATTTTTGGACATACAGAACATCCCTGGTGGATTAATTCCCAAAATTAGAGCCTTTATCACTAGAAAATGCTTATTAAATCAAAGAAAAAGGGTAAATTAGTGAAATCACTTCTGTTGACTTCATATTATCACTACCTATCTGTTAGTATCATTGCTATACAATGGTATCATACAGAATATGGCCTTGGTCTTTATGCCCTCTCCTAAAAAATTTCTAGACTATAAATCCTATAGGATTTCCTTCAAATGCTTCAAAGACAATTTCAATCTTCTAAATCCACTTTTTCTACAAACCTACTGAATCGTAAAGTTGTATTCTACACTTTCTTGTTGTATGTATGTCCACTTGTATTCCTTGATTTGATTGTGATCTTGCTTGTTTGCATGTATATTCGAAGACGACGATAGTTGCGCTTGTATTGACGCCGAGAAGACGAGATCTTATTATTGGTATTGGTATTCCTGGTTATCTAAAGAAGAAGTCCAAGGAAATTTATGCCATATTGCTGATCGCAGGTAAGCCACCTTCTTGCTCATAAGCCTTGTCCTACTATTTTAATTATGCATGTTTTATCTACTGTTTATGAAACTGCATTGTTTTATTATATGATGACTTATCTCTGGTAGTGGCTTGGCTCCTCCAAACCATGACAGAATGGTACTACTGAGGACAACCCCTTCGATGATACCTACTTGTCCCTAGTATGGTAGATGGTGTAATACACTATACCCCCTTTGGAGACCCCGTTTTAGCCGAAGAAAAACTAGAGGATGGGAAGACCCCCGAAAAAGTTTTACCAAATGTTTTATGCTAAAACCTCGGTGAGGTGGGACCTCCCAAGAGAGGTTGCGAAAGAAAAAGGTTTTGTTTTACAAAATGCTGAAGGAAAGCTGGAGGAAAAAGGTTTACAAAAACGCACCCGGTTCTTTGCAGTTTTGCTAGAAAAATTAACCCGTGCAACCACATTACTCTAGAATGGGATAGGGCTAGATTTGATGTTTGTCTATTCTGGTATAAGCTGCCTCGTAACTGCTACAAGGGGATATAACAATCCCTGGAAGGTGGGCCTTCTCCTGTAAGGGTCCATGTGAGCCATCGACCTGGAGAAGGAACGAAGGGTCTACGGGCCTCCACGCGTTACTATGAGCCTCTCATTGAAAGCGCACACTTGGGAAGTGGAAAAAAAGTGCTCCGGTTGGCTTGAGAACTATATAGGGCATCCCGGTGTTGAGGGGAACAACACTCATAGGGTAGGCACTTATATTGGAGTGGGGATCTGGAGAGTCTTGATCGGTTACTCGACCCCCGACCGGTGTAGATCAGGGTAGTGTACCCGGATGCTGTGGATAAAGTGTGCAACCTCTACAGAGTGTAAATCTATTCAAATAGCTGTGTACGCGGTCATGGATGGTTGGGAAGGTTGCTGTAGAGAGGTGCTGGTTTTATAGTCAAAAAGGATTTCGGAAAAGAAATGGCTTTGGAAATGGTTTTGACCATGGGATGGTCGGAAGGGGGAGAAAGGAGTTTGGTTGTGGGACGACCTGAAGACAGGAACAAATAGGTACCCCAATCCTAGTGTTTACAAAACTTTTCAAAAGGTTTCCAAAAAGGCTTTACAAAGGTTTTCAACAAAGATATGTAGATGCTATATCTATAAGAGAAACTAATTGAGAAAAGAACCTCTCTTGGAGCCCTCCTACTACCACAGCGATAATGCATATCCTCTTATTATTATTGTTAACTTAAGGTGGTTTGCGAGTACATTCAAAGTCTTCACTGGCCTTGTCCCTGGCTATTAACTTGGTCAGATATCAAGAAGAAGGCTGAGTTGACGACTATGCGAGCTAGGACGTTCTCCTAGTCAGTTGCCTGTAGGTTAAGGCATGGCTCGGGCTCTACGCTTGATGAAGTTCCACTAATGATGATTGTTTTAGCCATAATGGCATGTAAGGTATGCCATGTATCCGCTTAAGTAATGGATGTTTACTTTTATACTTGTCGGTTATGTGCCACGACTAACTGATCATGGGATCATGGTGTATGCATAACAGGGATTCTTGGAGGATTAATCCGGGGCCCAACAGACTTGGTATCAGAGCCATCCTGACTGTAGGAGAACTTTAGTTAGCATGGTCGCTAGACATGAACCTTATTTTGAAAACCCCGGCTTTTGAAAACTAGTTTCTCAATGAGTTTCAAAAAGTTCTACTTCTTCTCTTACTCTAAGTAAATGCTTTCGAAAATGGTTTACTCTTACTCTCGTCCAAACTTCAAACCTATGGATTTTAAGGAACTAGGATCCAGAACCCGGTGAAGACAATGAGAACAAGATGAAGAGAAGCAACTACCAGCAAACACAAGGAGACTAAAATATCGCTCTACCAGCGGAATCCTCATAATCAGAAGACATCAAGTGTTGCACTATCAAGAAGCGTCCAAGATACGATGAAGGCTTTATCGGCAAGATAGTGACTCCGACCTAAAGAAAGATGATATCTAGGGTGAATAGTCCTAAGAATAGGATTCCCCTACATCATGAGTAGTTAACTCCTTGGTCCCTAATGTTGACCGTGTTTGCTTGCCTAAGTGCCACATGTGTTGCTTGATGTGTGATGTTTGTCGAGGACATTGCGATCCCCTCGCTTTGTTCGCCTTGTATGGTCTGATTTAACCTCAGTAAAACATTTTTCGAGGATCGATACCCCGCCAAGTACCTCAGGCACCCCTATTAGTTGTCACTAACGAGAACCCAGACTAACCTCGGGAGTATAGGAGCGGAAAAGAATCGCTAGAACTAGGAGTTCGATCCCGTCAAGTCAGAAGCACTAGAAGCCTTCACCTCAGCAGGATGGCATACCTCGTCCAACTCACCTCCCAAGACTCGTCGATAGTGCAACACTCCCTTAGTCCTCGATATATTATAGAAAGAAACCCTGTTGAAGCCAGAAGTCGATCACCGAAGGATTCCGAATATCCACAAGAGACCACTCGATAAGTCTACCAAGACCAGAAGTGAAGACCTAATTACCCTAACCTTCGGTAAAATAGAGCTTCCAACCGCCTCAGGAGACTAACTATTTTAGTTGACCCCACTCAAATCAACAGGAAGTTCCTCACTAGAAGGCTAGTATACTCCAAAATCTAGAAGACAAGGATGCATTCAGACACCGAGTCTACTCTGCCATCAAGCAGAAACAACGCAAGATACGCAAATGAAGACCGCTTACCCGATGCTGACTGCTTCAACCCTGACTAACTACTAGCAAGAAGAGTTGTAAACCGCTAATTTACCTTGAGCTAACCCCTGAGAGGCTTCGTTAAGAAACCACCCCTGATAAAGTTTAAGCGATAAGATGTCACTCGAAGACTCCAATCAAGACCCAGAAAGAAGACAACTTTCCGCTAACCGTCGGGTAGCACTCCCAGACACAAGATCCGCACCACTCCTAAAGAACGTTAGTGAAGCTCTAAGGTGGAAAGACCACGTCTTTCCGCTCAATCCTCAGAAGACTGTCTACCGGAAGATACTCTAGAAAAGATTCCTAGATTCAACGTCTTTTCGCCAAGTAGCAACTCGCGGTTCATCAGAGGAGAAAAAAACTAAATATTCTACGAAATCCCTTCACTACGTCAGCTGAAAAACTATCCGAAAGACCACGGGATCGCTAACCGCTCAGTTCCAATCGCTTAGAGGATATGAGATTCCAACAGACTAAGTACGGATAATCGTAGTATATAAGCCCCGTAGGACCTACCTTCGCGGATGTCATCGGAAGATTCCAACTCTAGGAGAAAGAGTGATGACAGTCTTCAAAACATAAATCTATGACTCCAAGAAGGAAGGATTACTTCCACTCCTAGAATTCTACCCTAGTTCAATCCAAAGGGGGAAAGACTGCGTCTTTCCCACAAAAATAGGGTAACCCTTCGCCCAAGCAAACTCAGGAGTCCCGACCCTAAAATCGTAAAATAGGATATGCTACGCCCCTAAAGAAGAGCCCTGGACCCCCAGAGAAAGGTACACCAAGCCGTAGATTCTATCCTCCGATGAGTACCCCATGAAGATCAGCATCGAGATAGTCTGCCCAGTCTAAGCCCTCAAGATATAGAGTCCGGAAGGAAAAGAAGGTCATCCCTCGCAATCGGGACTAGGCTCTGCTCAACTCTCTGTGCATCCCGAAAGACTGAAGCTCAACTTCATTGATGTAGTAACCACTTCCAAGGACGGGTACCGTAAGATAGCATGCTTGAAACTAGTAGCGCTAACCTTAACTTAAAATCCCCTAACCCTACTCTCCTGAATCTCGGGACGTGATTCTTTTAAGGGGGAAAGGTCTGTAACATCCCAATTTCAGCAACCCTGATTAGTTGACTAGAATTCAAAAATCAGGGGGAACAAAAACTTTTTCTTGTTTAATGGTGAAGTGTTTGCCTGTTGTTGAATATGTTTATGCTTATGAATGTGTATTAGAAGATATACTCCTTACCTCAACATAAGTGGACAAAAGCTGTTTAACAAAACTGTCCTGGCTCATTTTACATATTCCCAAATGATATGGCATTTCAAAACCTGAGTCAAGATACCTTTACAACCTCCACCCTTTTTAGTAGCTTCTATTTCCCAAAACTATGGAGAGCAACCTATTGTAATCTCCTTATATTTTCAAGATAGACCTTCAACTATTCTTATCTCTAGGTTTCCCAAAACCTCTTTTTAAAGCTTTTGAATTATACTCTTGGTAGAGATACCAAGGAATCTCACCTGTTTCCAACCACAACCTTGTCAAAATACCCATCCTTACCTCGAGCTAGGCTTGATGGTAACCCTAGTAGTAGGTTTGCTTAGTTTCTAAGATGAATTGCCTTGAACTGCTGTCTGCTGAATTGCCTTGATCTGCTATTTGATTTGTCTGCTTAGGAGATAGTCTAAGTTAATCTAGAAGCTCATCACTAGGATCAAGATGTTTCCAAATCATCACACCCTCAGCAAGAATACAAATCTGGATCTGATCTCTAGCTAATAGGTGATCATTTAAAACCCCTAACCAGACCCCTTCTGAAGTGATCCCTCCTAGGAGCTTCCAAGTCAATGAAGACCAGTATCAAGCAAGGATCCTTCCTACTGAATCTACACTTAAACATAATCCACTTGATGATGCTTTGGTACCTTGCAACCCATCAAAATCATCACCACCCACATTCTAGTCAAAAACCCTAAGTCTGCCAAATTTGGCTGTCTAGAAAACTATTTCCAACATCACCTTTTTGAATGCCTCCTTTTCTCAACCCTTGTGCATTTTTGAAAATGCATTTGAACCATATTGTTAAACATCCTAAGGACTACCTAGGACCACTCTTTCCCTTGGTTATATCATCCTCCAACCCACTTGTTCTTGATGGTTTTGCAGGCAAGAAAATAACTATTCCTGCAAATCTACTCAACATGCCTATTTTGACAGAAGCTCACACCTTCATCCTATCTTCTATGGACCAACCCTTTGCATGGTTGTGATCTAATAATATAGGTCTATCAATACCCACTTCACTTGTCCCAATTGGATCTTGGTACTTCTCAAACCCACAAGGTTTTGAAGGCTATCTGATAATCTGCCTTGGCAGGCTTATTTTATTCAAAGTTTGAAATCAATTCTTGGTGAACTCAAGAAAGATCAAGCTCAAACTTCTATACCATGCTGATTTACATCACTTGGTATCTTCATACATCTATCCCATGACCCAAAGGGAGATCTGAGATCCAAGATCCCACAAGATCTTGGTGGCATGAAAACAATCTTACCCAAGATCCTTAAATCTCTAGTTTTCACCAAAATCAACTTGGATTCTCCAATCCCAAGGTTGCAAATGCTTGTTACACCTTGTATACATCATCTACCTTGATGATCAAGATTTATCAAATTTTATCCATATTTATTATGGACCAAATCTATTTAATTCCTTTAATAGACAAAATCCCCAAAACTTCTTCCACAATGGAAAATTTGGTTTTTGCCAAAACACTTCTCCAACCTTTGGCTCAATTGAGGTCCATATATCATAACCTACCTTCCCATCACAAAAATAAATATTTGTGAGGTCTCTTATTATTCCTTTTTGTCCTTTTTCTCAAATGGCAGAAATGGAATAATAATTGTTTTAAATACTTTTAATCCCCAATAAATCTTGTGAAAAATCACCATTGTGAATTCATATTTATGACCATCTCACATCAAAATCCAACCTGGTACAATGTAAAAATATCAAATGAGCTTCTAGAAACTACTTCTGCACTTTTTGAATAAAGGATTTTAAATGAACTAAAAATCTTCTGAAAAATCCCAATGAATTCCTAGAGCTATGCCTTGACATCATCTACCTATCAGTACCATCTCCCCACCATGTCCAAAACAAATTTTGTAACTTCCGTAACACGCCTCCATGTGATCAAATTTGCCAAATCAATCAAGCATTGATCCAAAACCACCCAAAACCCCATGGAAACTTGCTCTACACTTCTCCACAGGACCCAGCCCTCTTTCCTGGTCGACCAGCATTGTAGCATCACTGTTCACCTTGTACTCTTATGCTTGGAAGTGAGAGAGAGAGAGAGACAAGCAAATGGGGCCAATTATTTTGCAGCAGCTGCCACTCCCTCCCTCTCTAAGGTCCAGCATGACCAGAGAACCCCACCTCTCTCCTCAGCACCTCCCAACCCAACCAATCCCTGTTGGGAATATGCCCTAGAGGCAATCATGAATGATGATATTCCTATGTATTCATAAGGTTATGGTCCATGTATGAACTGCTGATATGTATCATCGAATATGTGATTTGATTGTGGAACTACATATTCATGTTGTTCATACTAATTGTCCTTGGTCATTGAGGTTGTGTCGGACACACAACTTAGACCAATGTGAAAGTCGGTAGATGATTAGGTTCCACTTGTCATGGGCATGGAGATGCTATTCCGACTTACACGGATTCGGCTAAATAGTTTAGCGAGTCGGACTGACCCATATTGAGATGCAACGAACAAGTCGTCATTTGCATGTCTCAATCAATGTAATCCTTAGACCTGAGGTTATTACGCAATACGAGTTGAGGATCTCCGACTTAGGTTCTGTCAAACGCTGTTCCGTCATTGGGCAGTTATAAAGGCGGAGTTCGGGTCGTCTGAGAATCAAGCTGTGAGATGTGAATAACCAAGACGGGATTTTCCCCCTCCATATGAAGAGATATTCTCTGGGCCCTCTCAGAAGATATGATTCGGAAAGCATGACCATGCGCATCTCGGAATAAGTGTTAACCGAGGCAGCCGACCAAGAGTTAGTCGGATGAATCACTTATCTCGGATCGAGAAAGAAAGTCGGACTATTTAAGGGATGACGATCATTCACCTATAGTCCGACAAGGTATATCGTGAGGCAAAAGAGACTCAGACGAAAGTTGCATTGGAAGGTATGTCGTCATGAATTATTGGTACTTGGGAGTTGGCACGTTCTGCTAGGAGCCGCTAGCAACTGATCGATCAAGAGTGAGACTCGGAATCGTGTCCGGGTTACCATGAGCCTGTCGGGTCACACACTTAAGAGCGGGAGCAAGTTTGGGTTACACCCAAACAGGAAACCTATTTGGGTTGGACCCAAATAGAGACATGGACTTAGTCAGCAAGTGAAACTTGCAGTGGCTAATATAGGCCTTTTTAGTGAATGGGCCACAAGTGTGTGGAGCCCACTTTCACTCCCTATATAAGCTGGGGCGCAGGTGCTTAGAGAAAAAGGTTAGGCCACTCCATGTGTTGGAAACCCTAGCCCCAGTCCGTCCTGTCGCCGCCATACCGGACCTAGCAGTCCATCGTCGGCGCTCCTCCTCGTACGTGTGGATATCTGCGGAGGTGCTATACGTTCAGCACTTCGACAATCGTGAAGAAAGTACGGATCGTGAATCATGGAACCAGAACGGACCGCGAGGACTGCACTGCATCAAGCGACGTGCTTCATCAATTCCGCAACTGCGCGTCTAGTGGTAATCCTCGTGGCCTTCTACCTGAGCTGGATCTTGGGATCACCGCGTAGGGAAAAAGTTTTGTTTATCTCTATGTCTCCCAACAGTGGTATCCGAGCGCTAGCTTCTGGTTTTAGGCTCCAGATCGCACATATGTGATATGCGGTTGGCGTTAGATTGGATCTAATTGCAGTTTTGGTGGTCGATCTATGAGATAGATCGGTTTTGTACTAAGTTGATTAGATCAACTGTACTCGGGGGAATGGATGATCTGGCTTCCGTGATCTAACTGCTAAGGTCGTGGAACGACATACCCCTACCGGTCAGTTTCCGCCATCGGGGTAGACTGTGACACGTAAACCCAGATGCGGTGATTGAAGATCAAAGGGTTTGATCGAATCGGAGTCCGGATCGGATCTGGGTAAAATTGTTTTATCCGATGATGAAATCCATGTCCAGAATGCAGATGAGATCTGCGTTTTTGGACTCCCCGCCCGCTATCCGACTAGCGGGACCGCCGGCTTCGCCCTGTCGTAGCGCCTTAGATGTCGTTGCGAGTTTCACAACACCGGTAGATATCGTATCTATGTATAACTTGTTTTTGCAGGATGATGTTGTGAATGGTATGGCTTATGTGCATCTGATATGTGTAATCCATACGTGGTCTGCGTATCACGGATTTTGTTAGCCGCCTGGAGCATAGGTGCTGTCATCTTATTGTATAACGGCCTGCGTGTCGGATTCTCTGTGTAATTTGGATTACTAGCTAGTGTAGCTATTTGGAGAATCCGGAAGGCATGCAAGTCGGTGTACAAATCGGCTACATGGTGTAAGACGGCACGTGACAAGAGTTGACACGAGTCAGATTACAGGCTTTATGGAGATGGAGATCGCCATGAAGAGAGCCATACCATTTTAGATTATAATTGATTTTATTTTGTGTTATTGTTATGTCTCTTTTTTACCTCTATTAGATAGTTGGTAGAATATAATCCCTCAAAGAAGGTCTAGTCGGTTTCCCCGCCAAGTGCTGCACCATCACAAGTCGGACATTTTTGGTAGTGGGCTCATAAAATTGAGGTGCTATCAATTCTTTCCGACTAGGTGGGTTCGAGTCGGACTCTTATAGCGGAAGCACTTGGTAATCTAGACAGGTCTATCACAATGGTTGTGGGACTTGGGGAAAAGTCGGATGGGAGTCGGGGCATGTGATGCCACCCATCCAACAGGAGTCGTATGAGATACGATTGATAAGGAGTTGTCTACCTAGATCACTTGACGGCTAGCGGTGATGCTGAAGCTCACTAGTTGACTTGTTTATTTAGGGTCCTGAATCACTAAGTAACCATCGGAGGGGTGTTGGTTCTAGTGGGAGCATAAATATTAAAGTGTTTAATATGCTTGCTCTTTATGAATACATGTCTTAAGTGTTTTGCATTTTTTCTGTTGTAGATCAATGGCACCTAGCAGTCTTCCTCAAATTTCCGGTTTTGCTTTGAGAACCATCTTAGAGAAAGATAAGCTGAATGGAACTAATTAAACCAACTGGCATCTTAATCTGAGAATTGTTATCAAACAAGAAAAGAGGGATCGTGTCCTCGACAACCCACTTCCAGCTGAGCCGGATGAGAATGCGACTGTCGCAGCCACCAATGCCTACCGTCGGATTTGTGATGAATCCACGGAGATTAGCTGTCTTATGCTTGCTCACATGGAACCCGACTTGCAACAGCAGTTCAAGAATGTTGAGGCCTACGATATGATCGAAAGCCTCAAAAGTATGTTCCAGGCTCAAGCAAAGACTGAGAGGTATCAAGTCTCTCAGGCTTTGTTGAGCTGCAAGCTTAATAATGGCGATCCACTGAGTCTGCATGTGATCAAGATGGTTGGTTACGTGTAGTCTCTGGAAAGGCTTGGCTACCCCATTAGCGAAGAGTTCGCTACAGACATAATTCTGAACTCTCTTCCTAGTGCGTATGGCCAGTTCATATCGAACTACCACAGGCATGGTATGGATAAGAAGCTCACTGAATTGCATGGGATGCTCAAGCAGGCTGAGGCGGATCTCAAGAAAGGTGCCAGTCAAGTGTTGATGGTACAAAACAAGGCTAAGTTCAAGAAGAGTTCTTGGACTAAGAAGAAGAAGGCAAAGTCAGGAGGTAAAGCGGAGGACCCAGTCCAAAGCGCTTCCTCAGGGACTAAGCCATCTCCTGCAGCCGGATCCACTTGCTTCTACTGCAAGTCGGATGACCACTATAAGAGGAATTGCAGCAAGTAAGTGGCTGATAAATCCTAGAGTGGAGGTGTGACTTCCGGCTCAGGTACGCTTGTTTGCAATGTTATAGACATTTATCTTGCTGATGCACCTGGTAGTTCTTAGGTATATGATACCGGATCAGTCATTCACATCTGCAACTCATTGCAGGGACTGGTAAGAACTAGGAGCGTTGCAAGAGGCGAGGTTGACATTAGAGTCGGAAACGAAGCGAGAGTCGCTGCGTTGGAAGTCGGCACAATGCAACTTCATTTACCTTTTGATTCATAATGGAGCTAAATAATTGTTATTATGTTCCAGTGCTTAGTCGAAACATCATTTGTGCCTCATGTTTGATGAGATAGGGCTATGAGTCGAATATTAAGAATAATGGTTGTTCTTTATATTTGAATGATATGTTTCATGGCTTTGCGTCCGTCCGGGACGGATTATTTATTTTGAATCTTGATAGTGAATCTGTCTATAACATAAATGTGAAAAGGTTAAAACCAAATGATCAGAATATGACTTACATTTGGCATTGTCGGCTTGGTCATATAAGTTGGAAACGCATGAAGAAGCTCCATGATGATGGACTCCTAACTTTGTTCGACTTGGAGTCGTTCGAGACATGCGAATCCTGCCTTCTCGGCAAAATGACCAAGACACCTTTTGCAAAGAGTTGTGAAAGGGCGTCTGACTTATTGGGACTGGTACATAGTGATGTATGTGGCCCAATGAGCACGACAGCCAGAGGTGGCTATGAGTACTTCATTACCTTCACTGATGATTTGAGTAGGTATGGATATATCTACTTGATGAAACATAAGTCGGAAGCCTTTGAAAAGTTCAAGGAATTCCAGAATGAGGTACAAAATCAACTTGGCAAGAAAATAAAGTTTCTTCGGTCAGACTGAGGAGGCGAGTACATGAGCCATGAGTTTGATGACCATCAAAAGAGTTGTGGAATAGTTCCCCAGCTCACTCCTCCAGGAACGCCACAGAGAAACGGTGTGTCGGAAAGGAGGAACCAGACCTTGTTGGACATGGTACGATCAATGATGAGTCGGACAGATCTGCCTTTATGATTTTGGGGTTATTGTCTAGAAACTGCAGCGTTCACACTAAACAGAGTACCATCAAAGTCGGTAGAGAAGACACCGCATGACATGTGGACTTGCAAGAAGCCAAGTTTGTCTTTTCTTAAGATTTGGGGTTGTGAAGCTTTTTTCAAGTGACTTCAGTCGGACAAGCTTACAGCTAAGTCGGATAAGTGTATTTTCGTGGGGTATCCGAGGGAAACCTTGGGTTACTACTTCTACAACCGAGAAGAGGGCAAAGTGTTTGTCGCTCGAAACAATGTCTTCCTTGAGAAAGAGTTTCTCAGTCGGGGAGTCAGTGGGAGTACGGTGCATCTCGAAGAAATTCGAGAGATGCCGGCTAGCAGCGAGTCGGCAAATGCCTTAGAGGCTGAGCCGGACGTGGTACCTGAGCCGGAAACTGCACCGACATTGCGAAGATCGGCTATATTGCGAAGTGTTCGTGATGTGATGCTGTTGGACAGAGATGAGCCGACAACTTATTCGGAAGCGATGGTGGGTTCTGATTCCGAGTCATGGCTTGGAGCCATGAGATCTGAACTAAAGTCCATGGATGAAAATCAAGTTTGGAACTTGGTTGATCTGCCAGACGGTGCAAGATCCGTCGAGTGCAAATGGGTCTTTAAGAAGAAAACTGATATGGATGGAAATGTTTCTATCTATAAAGCACGGCTTGTCGCGAAGGGGTTCCGACAAGTTCAAGGAGTTGACTACGATGAGACTTTCTCTCCTGTGGTGATGCTTAAATCAGTTCGGATCATGTTAGCTATAGCAGCCTATTTCGACTATGAGATATGGCAGATGGATGTCAAGACGGCTTTCCTTAATGGAAATTTAACCGAGGACGTGTATATGATACAACCCGAGGGTTTTGTCGATCCGGCTAATGCTGACAAAGTATGCAAGCTTCGGAAATCCATTTATGGGTTGAAGCAAGCATCTCGGAGTTGGAACATTCGCTTTGATGAGGTAGTCAAATCGTTTGGCTTCATCAAGAGTGATCATGATTCTTGTTTATACAAGAAGTTTAGTGGGAGCAAAGTGAACTTTCTGATCTTATATGTGGATGACATATTACTGATTGGAAATGATGTCCAGATGTTGCAAGAAACCAAGGAATCATTGGAAAAGAGTTTTTCGATGAAAGACTTGGGTGAGGCAACTTACATACTAGGAATCCGGATCTATAGAGATAGATCAAGGAGGCTCATTGGATTGAGTCAGAGTACATATTTGGACAAAGTGTTGAAGAAGTTCAACATGGAATCGTCTAAGAAGGGCTTCTTACCGATGTCCCATGGCACAAAACTTAGCAAGACTCAGTGTCCTTCGACAACTGATGAGCAAAGTCGGATGAGTGCAATTCCGTATGCTTCTGCAATCGGATCCATCATGTATGCTATGATTTGTACTAGGCCGGATGTTTCCTATGCTCTAAGTGTTATGAGCAGATACCAGGCTGACCCTGGAGAGATCCACTGGGCAGCGGCTAAAAATATCCTCAAGTACTTGAGAAGGACTAAGGATATGTTCCTGGTTTATGGAGGTGAGGATGAACTCAGTGTAAAGGGTTACACGGATGCGAGTTATCTCACTGACTCGGATGATTCTCGTTCGCAATCCGGATACGTGTTTGTGATAAACGGAGGGGCTGTGAGCTGGAAAAGTTCCAAGCAAGAAACGGTGTCTGCGTCTACGACAAAGGGTGAGTATATTGCTGCCTCGGAGGCGGCAAAAGAAGCCGTTTGGATGAGGAATTTCCTCATGGATCTTCGTGTGGTTCAGGGCTCGTCCAATCCGTTAGACTTGTATTGTGACAACAATGGTGCTATTGCCCAAGCCAAGGAACCTAGACAACACGAGAAGAACAAACATATACTCATGCGGTACCACCTTATTCGCCAGTTCGTGGATCAAGGTGATATCAAGTTATGCAAGGTACACACAAATGCAAACATTGCGGATCCGTTGACAAAGCCACTTCCACAGCCGAAGCATGAGGCGCACCTGAGAGCAATGGGCATTAGATGCCTAGACATGTGATGTTAGAAGATTGACTCTAGTGCAAGTGGGAGATTGTTGGAAATATGCCCTAGAGGCAATCATGAATGATGATATTCCTGTGTATTCATAAGGTTATGGTCCATGTATGAACTGCTGATATGTATCATCGAATATGTGATTTGATTGTGGAACTACATATTCATGTTGTTCATACTAATTGTCCTTGGTCATTGAGGTTGTGCCGGACACACAACTTAGACTAATGTGAAAGTCGGCAGATGACTAGGTTCCACTTGTCATGGGCATGGAGATGCTATTTCGACTTACACGGATTCAGCTAAAGAGTTTAGCGAGTCAGACTGACCCATATTGATATGCAACGAACAAGTCGTCATTTGCATGTCTCAATCAATGTAATCCTTAGACCTGAGGTTATTGCACAATCCGAGTTGAGGATCTCTGACTTAGGTTCTGTCAAACGCTGTTCCATCATTCGGCAGTTATAAAGGCGGAGTTCGGGTCGTCTGAGAATCAAGCTGCGAGATGTGAATAACCAAGACGGGATTTTGCCCCTCCATCTGGAGAGATATTCTCTGGGCCCTCTCGGAAGATATGATTCGGAAAGCATGGCCATGCGCCTCTCGGATTAAGTGTTAACCGAGGCAGCCGACTAAGAGTTAGTTGGATGAATCACTTATCCCGGATCGAGAAAGAAAGTCGGACTATTTAAGGGATGCGATCATTCGCCTATAGTCCGACAAGGTATATCGTGAGGAAAAAGGGACTCAGACGAAAGTCGCATTGGAAGGTATGTCGTCATGACTTATTGGTACTTGGGAGTTGGCACGTTCTGCTAGGAGCCGCTACCAACTGATCGATCACGAGTGAGACTCGGAATCGTGTCCGGGTTACCATGAGCCTGTCGGGTCACACACTTAAGAGCGGGAGCAAGTTTGGGTTACACCCAAACAGGAAACCTATTTGGGTTGGACCCAAATAGAGACATGGACTTAGTCAGCAAGTGAGACTTGAAGTGGCTAATATAGGCCTTTTTAGTGAATGGGCCACAAGTGAGTGGAGCCCACTTTCACTCCCTATATAAGCTGGGGCGCAGGTGCTTAGAGAAAAAGGTTAGGTCACTCCATGTGTTGGAAACCCTAGCCCCAGTCCGTCCTGTCGCTGCCGTACCGGACCTAGCAGTCCATCGTCGGCGCTCCTCCTCGTACGTGTGGATACCGGCGGAGGTGCTGTACGTTCAGCACTTCGACGATCGTGAAGAAAGTACGGATCATGGATCGTGGAACCGAAACGGATCGCGAGGACTACACTGCATCAAGCGACGTGCTTCATCAATTCCGCAACTGCGCGTCTAGTGGTAATCCTCGTGGCCTTCTACCTGAGCTGGATCTTGGGATCACCGCATAGGGAAAAAGTTTTGTTTATCTCTACGTGGCCCAACATTCCCCTGCCTGGCGACCTCCATGTCCTCCCCATGGAACAAGTCCATTATGAACCATAACCCCTCGGTTTATAAGCCACAGGCCAACCCAAGCACCCCTCTCTAGTTCATTCACCTCCTATCCCCTCTCACTTACCCTCCCAGAGCCCCCTCTCCTCCTCCCTTGCTGTGTCCTGCTCCAGAGAATGAAAAAAGGAGGATCTCGGCCATTGTCAAGATCTGCTCGTGGTGCTCCCATCCCTGCTCCACTCCCTCTGGAAGCTATTATTTCGGAACCCCCTTGCTCCCCTGAAGCTAACCCTGCCCTTATCTTCGACATGCAGCAACCGCATCAGTCTCTCTGGTGAGCTCCGACGAGATCCTTTTGGGTGTATTCGCGTGGGCCATCTCCCGCAAGCAACCGCCTCCTTGCCGCCCATCCCCGAGGTCATCGCCCACTTCCGCGTCGCCCTGTCGCCTCCCCGCCATCTCCCGAGCCCCCTGGCAAGCTCCCCGTGCCGCCCTAGCCACGTTAGGGTTGCCCCGCCGCTGTTCTCTCTCTAGGGTAGACAACGAACCGGCACCGTTGGATCGCACTTACATGAATGGCCCAGATCCACCACTACCTCTTCGCCGCCTTGTGTCCCTGACCAACGGGCCCTGCTTGGCCATATTTGAATGCGACCCCGCACTCCTTCCCACGCCCAGCTCGCCCCGGGTGGGCCGATTCAGCGCTGTGAGGCCCGTCTTGGTCAGATATGGACCGGCTACCTCTGATCCCTTTTCTTTTAATTTTTTTTAAAACCCCTCAGATCTGTTTATTATACATGTTGGTTTAACTCGAAATGAAAATAGAAACGCACCCTAATCGACCAGATCTAAAATTATTTGGTTTTACAGATGTTTTATGAAACATGCAGAGTTTGTATTTTGCCCAAATTAATTTTTATAATTTACTGGCATTAAATCCACTAAATTGTATCTTTTTCACTAAATAATTTCCACAGTGAGTTGTACCCAAATATTATGAATCAAAGTCCATATGGTAGGTAGTTGATGCACCTATCTCATGAACTTAGCCTCAGGCTAAGTGGATTAGTAGTTTGACTTCTGTAAAAATGACAAAAGGTCCCTAGATCTGTATTTAGAAAATTCCCTAGACCAAACATTGAGTCCAGTTGACCCAATTCCAACTCTCCTGGATGAGCTACATCCATAGCTACCCAATCCTAGGAGATCACTAATTTTTGAGCTTCTGTAGATTTGTAGTGAATTAAACACTTCTGCATGTGACTTTTCACTAGATAATTCACTATAGTAGCTCTACAACTCCAAAATTAGTATTTCCAATTGGTAGTGGAAGGTATTTTCAATACCTATCCATTGCCATTTTCTTCATATCAAAAGTCCCTGTATATTTAATCTGGTGAAAAAGACAAGTTGTCTACAAAAGTGCCTTTGGGAATTTCCTGAGGGCATTCTGATAATTAACTTGACCTGATACCAACTCTCAGTGAATCAGTACATCAAACTCTACCTAACCACCCAAGAAAATAATTATTGGACATATAGAAAATCCCTGGTGGATTAATTCCAAAAATTAGAGCCTTTATCACTAGAAAATGCTTATTAAATCGAAGAAAAAGTGTAAATTAGTGAAATCACTTTTGTTAACTTCATATTATCACTACCTATCTGTTAGTATCATTGCTATACAATGGTATCATACTGAATACGGCCTTGGTCTAAATGCCCTCTCCTAAACAATTTCTAGACTATAAATCCTATAGGATTTCCTTCAAATGCTTCAAAGACAATTTCAATCTTCTCCACATTTTCTCAAAACCTACTGACTTTCTTGCTGTATGTATGTCCACTTGTATGCCTTGATTTGATTGTGGCCTTGCTTGTTCGCATGTATATTCGATGACGACGATAGTTGCGCTTGTATTGACGCCGAGAAGAAGAGATCTTATTATTGGTATTGGTATTCTTGGTTATCTAAAGAAGAAGTCCAGGGACATTTATGCCATATTGCTGATCGCAGGCAAGCCACCTTCTTGCTCATAATCCTTATCCTACTTTTTTACTTATGCATGTTTTATCTACAGTTTATGAAACTGCATTGTTTTATTATATGATGAGTTATCTCTGGTAGTGGATTGCTCCTCCAAACCATTACACAATGGTACTACTGAGTACAACCCCCTTGATGATACCTACTTGTCCCTAGTATGGTAGATGGTGTAATACACCATGCCCCCTTTGGAGACCCTGTTTTAGCCGAAGAAAAACTAGAGGATGGGAAGACCCCTGAAAAAGTTTTACCAAATGTTTTATGATAAAACCTCGGTGAGGTGGGACCTCCCAAGAGAGGTTGAGAAAGAAAAGGTTTTGTTTTACAAAATGATGAAGGAAAGCTGGAGGAAAAAAGTTTACAAAAACGCACCCCGTTCTTTGCAGTTTTGCTAGAACAATTAACCTGTGAAACCACATTACTCTGGAATGGGACATGTCTGAATTTGATGTTTGTCTATTCTGGTATAAACTACCTAGTAACTACTACAGGGGATATAACAATCCATGGAGGGTGGGCCTTCTCTTGTAAGGGTCCATGTGAGACATCGACCTGGAGAAGGAACGAAGGGTCTACGGGCCTCCACACGTTACTATGAGCCCCTCATTGAAAGCGCACACTTGGGAAGTGAAAAAAAGTGCTCCGGTTGGCTTGAGAACTATATAGGGCGTCCCGATGTTGAGGGGAACAACACTCATAGGGTAGGAACTTATATTGTAGTGGGCATCCGGAGAGTCTAGATCGGTTACTCGACCCACAATCGGTGTAGATTAGGGTAGTGTACCCAGATGGTGTGGGTAAGGTGTGCAACCTCTGCAGAGTGTAAATCTATTCCAATAGTCATGTCCGCGGTCATGGACGGTTGGGAAGGTTGCTATAGAGCGGTGCTGGTTTTATTTTCAAAAAGGATTTCGGAAATGAAATGGCTTTGCAAATGGTTTTGACCATGGGATGGCCGGAAGGGGGAGAAAGGAGTTTGGTCGTGGGACGACCTGAAGACAGGAACAAATGGGTACCTCAATCCTAGTGTTTACAAAACTTTTCAAAAGGTTTCCAAAAAGGCTTTACAATGGTTTTCAACAAAGATATGTCGATGCTATATCTACAAGAGAAACTAATTGAGAAAAGAACCTCTCTTGGAGACCTCCTACTACCACAACCATAATGCTTATCCTCTTATTATTATTGTTAACTTAAGCTGGTTTGCGAGTACATTCAAAGTACTCACTAGCATTGTCCCTGGCTATTAACTTGGTCAGATATCAAGAAGAAGGCGGAGTTGACGACTATGCGATCTAGGACGTTCTCCCAGTCAGTTGCCTATAGGTTAAGGCATGGCTCGGGCTCTTTGCTTGATGAAGTTCCACTGATGATGATTGTTTTAGCCATAATGGCATGTAAGGTATGACATGTATCTGCTTAAGTAATGGATGTTTACTTTGATACTTGTCGGTTATGTGCCACGACTAACTGATCATGGGATTCGTGGTGTATGCATAAAAGGGATTCTCGGAGGATTAATCCGGGACCCCACAGCTACTGAGGTCTCGCTTGAGCCCCCGAGGCATATTCCGAAGATAGTGCTACGCAAGCGGCGTTCCTCCTCATCAATCGGTTCGCCTCTAACTTTGTCCTGTATTTCTTTTGTTTCCAGTGAGCGATTGAATAGGTTTAGACATGTGGTTAGCAGTTTAGCATTAGTACGAAGGTAGTTTTGCTTTATCCTTCAAATCACGGTATAGGCAGATCGGTAGTTCATCGACTGTACATTGAAATCTGAATAAATCAACTGCCTATCAAGAACGTGTAGTCCCATTCATTCCAGATGGTTTATTTTTTTATAAAATGTGAGTACTAACTGATGCTACCAAGATCCTAGTTATTATTTTAGTTTGATTGATCATGATAGTTTGCACAACTAGCTTGCGATGGTTGTCTCATCTAGAATTTGGTACACACGCATAAATCTTGAGTAGGCATAGTCGTTAATCAGTAGTGGTTGAATGCTTCCCACTTTATATGTTTGAAACATGCTCTATTTATAAAAAATAAATATATGCATGCAAGTACTGATGGTTAACTCGGTCCGAATAAAATAGAAACTACATGTGTACGTTCTGTTGGTAGAAAAGTAAGGGCTAGACGCAATATCTTGGTGTAGTATTTCTGAGCGCGGTTTCATTCACAGGTTTGAGACTCTCTGGTGCCAATGTTAATTTTTCGGTTGAACATCGTGTTTAAGGCAAGTGCATGTTAAATTTTGTTGTCTTTTGGTTTTCCCATGTTTTTTTTGTTCCGCTTCTTCAGCTTTGTTGTTTCCATGCCACTTGGTTTTCGGTTATGAAAGTAAAAAGTTCAGAGTTCAGCGTTCTATCGACATATGTCGACATTTTCGGTGATGACCATTGTGAAGTATCCGCTATGTCTATTTCAGTCTCCGAAGCTGAGTGACACGGGATGTGTCCATATCAGAGAGTTCCCATTGTGAGAGTGTTCAGTGTACCCGAAAATTCGGTTTTATGTTCAGTGTTAAACTTCTATTATTTCTTGTGCAACTTTTGGATCTTATGGTACTTGGCTAGGTATACCTTTACTCACACTTGTTTCTCTTGTTGTTGATTTTATTTGGTTTTCAGGTACTCGGAATAGCGGCATGCATGGGCGAGAGTAGAACACCTTTTCACTACACATCACGTCATACATATTACTTAGATATTAGACACCTGAATCATATATTAGAGAAGTAGTGGATTTCTGAACTATCTAGCCCGTGTTATTTTAATTAGTTTGGTCTAGCATGAGCCTTTGGTCACTCGTGAAGATTCGTATATCTATTGTTCAATTTGAGAACTCTAGAATATGTACTTAGTTGTTGTGAATCATCATTACAAGAAAAATTGGCTTTTAAAACGGATGATTTTTATGGTTGAAGGCTCGTTTTTCGTGGCTAAAAAGTATTCTACGATGGATGCCCTTCGTGGTAAAAGCCCCGTCACAAAAGAATCTACCACGTTTTTTTTCTGACCATGGCGGATCGCACCATTCAACCACGAAAACTTGTTCTGTCATAGATCTGTCCGCCAGCCGTGTTGTTATGTGTGAATTATCCTGGTTTTGAAACTGATTGATAGTACATGAACATTTGTAAAATATTGAAATTCCTTGAAAAATACCCAACTTAATCATATGTTCATTTCTGAATGAAACCATTATTCAAAGTTATGTGATAATATGTGAAAGTCATTTGATTTCTTATCACATATGAATCATGCCTAAGTTCGGCAAAATAACTTGAACACCGTGTATTACGTGAATACAAAGTGTTTAATGAATTGTTGAAAGTAAATACATATTCGACGTATTGTGTTTTAACAAAAATGGTAATTTTCATTATATGATTGTTTAAAATGTGTAAAGAAGTTTACCAAAGGAAACATGAAGATAAAACTATTTGATATGATCAAAGTGTTTCATCAACAAAAGGTATAAAGATAAATGAGAATCTAATTACTACGATTTGATCAATAGTAATGCAATTCAACTTTATAAGAATGGCATAAAAGAAATTGTGGAATACAATGCGTTTGAAATGTTAAAAATCAAAGAATCACAATGTGATATTAGATATCAAAGAGGGTGAATAGATGGCGCCAAATAAATCGTTGTAGTATAGATGTAGAGACCATTAGTTAGAAATAGTTAATACTCAATTAGAATATATAGTGAACCATATGAGTTCGTGAGATCAGCGCCAAATCTAGTATGGATCGTCATGGAAGTTTTGGGATTATTCGATATAACCAAAACAATAGTGAATAAGTCCTTGTAGAGTATTCATTGGAAACTTTGAATACGAAATCCATAGCTAAAACCAAAAGGGAAGCAAAACTAGTATTGCTTGGATTTTGGTACATTTTTGAGAAAGTTCACATTCAGTGAGATTTCTTGATTATGGAGCAAATGGAAGATAGTGAAAAACATGACGAGGATTCAAATCCCTGTATTAGAGTGTTGAGAAGCGCAACGGAAAGCGTTCCTAAACGATTCTCCTCACAAAGGAAAGAATCAATGATAATGATCATTGTGTTTTCCCTACTGGTGTTTTTACTACATAAAGTAGGATTCAAAATGTAGCCCATATCTTGTATGGAGACATTTGTGAATCATTTTTCATGATTATTGGAATATGACATACCTATGAACTACTAAGGAAATAGCGTTAAAATATAATTATGAGAAAGCAATTCGTTGCTAAATCTTACAAGTAAAAGGGGTTACTTGGAATTTTCCCAAATGACTGCAAAGCCATAGTGGAAAAGGGGGTGAATGACAAAAGCACAATTTGTCAAGTATTGGACAAATTCAAATGAATTTGATTCAAGTGTGTTGAATGTCTAGTGGATTTAAAACTAGTAAAGTACTAGTATCTCAGAGTGAATCTCCAAAGTTTGATATTTGATCAAAAGATTTTAAAGTTGTTAAAAATAGTGAGTGGATATGCAATTTGCATGAAATTGAGTGGGAGCTATAAAAGTCTTCCTAAAAACAATATGTGAATGACATATTTTTGAGTGGGAGCAATATAAGTCTCAAATTCAAATATGTAGGAACATAGTTTGAGTAAGAGTAGTGACTCATACCCAAATATGTTAGGAACATATTTTGAGTGGGAGCTTATAGGATTGATTCTTAAGTGTGTTAAGAATAAAAGTGCAAGTACCGATAAATAATGATTTATAAGGGGTAGAAGTTGATAATAAGTATATTATGATATTATGTAGTATTCATTAAGGGATTCTGAAAAGGGGTTTCGAATAGAAGTTAATTAAGGAACTAGTCCTTAATAACTCAAATTAGGAATAGTATTAAGTTTAACATCAATGGTTGAAAGAAAGAAAAGGATGATCATCATCCACTATGTTGAGACATAGGTTCTATCTTAGAAAAGCATGATGATAACTTAACATAATATATGATCAAATAAGGAACGTTTGAAAAATGATTGAGTTTGAATCACAGAACGTTGAGCTAAGTTTGGCTGCCGTGTCTAATAGAGAACTGTAGACATGTTTTCCAAATCCATAAAGAATGACATATCTTAAACATAAATGGTTATGTTATAAGGGAATATGTTGGAAACTCCCGTAATACCGTCTAAATTCAAGAAGGAAGCGAGGTGAACAAAACATTGAAAGTTGCACAGGGTGCACTCGTGTTTCGATGAATACATTTATAATAATAGATAAGGGTACCATCTAAAGTGTTGTATAATGTTATGGCGAGGCTAGTTCACTTTTAACGTAGAATGATGTGTCCTAGGAAACAGTGCCCATGAGAAAGCCCTCGAGGTTGATCTAAAGTCACTATAGGCTCCTGGAATCCGGCCTCGTTCTGCTGCCATAGCGATGATGCATACACACAAATGTTATCATGTGATGGTAAAGTATTAATGTCAATCAAGGTGACATTAGTAAGTTGCAAAGGATTTGGGACTGTAAAGTACAGACCCAAGACTCAACCACTTCCATGAGCAAGCATGTTCAGTACCAGATATATGGTGCCAATGATTAAGAACAAATGCAACTAGTTTATTTGTACTCTAGTGCAAGTGGGAGACTGTTTGAAATATGCCCTAGAGACAAATAATAATAAGGATTATTCTCATATTTCATAAAGTTTATGATTAATTTTTATATCATGCTATAACTGTATTGAGAGGAAACATCAATACACGTGTGATATATAAACAACCAGGGGTTCCTAGTGAAACTCTAGTCACTGGTTCATTGGTCAACATATGATCAAGTTTCCTGATCATGTGGCATTTATGCCAGTTGGAAATGGAGTTAACTCATTCTGAGAATGAGATGATGAACCAATACCCAACCTAAACATCGTGGCCTGATCATGTCACGGAGTTCAAGTTACGATGATTAGAAATGGAACCTTGTAGACTATTCCTTAGACCATGAGGCTATATCAATCACCGTCTCCCGAGAGTACTTAGATAGCATCAAACGTCACTTGGTAATACAGTGACAATAAAGGTGTGTTCAGGTATTCAGAGGAACCGTAGAGGCAATATATTCCAAGAGCAGGATTTGTCCGTCCACGTGACAGAAAGATACTCAAGGGCCCACTCGGAGAAGTTATATCCAATAGCTGCGCAGTGTGTGATTTGATCACCGAGATATCACTTGTCAAACGAGTCAAGTAGCGTTGTTCAGTAACGAGATTGAACAAGACATGGTGATGTCATTGATCAGATCTCGGGCAATGCAAGTGTGGAGAGACAAAGGGAATAAGACACGACTATCCTGGTGCAAATGACGAAAGATCTTTGTGGAATGCACAGGGGTCACATGGCCATCTAGGTCCCTCTATCGATCATTGGTTCGGGAGTGTCCAGACCATGTCTGGAGTGTTCCTGAACCGTGGGGTATCATGCTTAAGAGTTTGATGATGCTTAGAGAGTGTTTATAGGATTGGTAGAATCAACGAAGAATAGAAGAGAGAAAACCAGAAGGGTTTCGGTAAGTCCGGAGGATGTCCGGAGTGGAGGTGGAAGGTGTTCCATAACCACGGAGATTGAATAATATGTGAATGAGTGTTAAATATTGATTTAATCATTTATTCGTAATTATTTAATAAAAGAGAAAATCAATTTAAAGGTCAAAAGGCTTAATGGGCCAATTTCGAACAGAAGAGGGCCCATTATGGAAAGGCAAGAGGGGGAAGGGCCAAGGGGGTGGCCGGCGATGCCTCCCCTCCCCCTCTCCTCTCCTTTAGTCCCACCCCGAGACTTTGAGGGAGGTAGTACCTCCCCTTCCCCTATATATAGTGGGGGTGTTTGGCTAGATAAATACACACAATATTCAATAAAAGGTTTCCTCACTTTTGGGGAGACTTCCAATTGATATTCTCTCTCTCTATCTCTCTCTCTCTCTCTCTCTCTCTCTCTCTCTCTCTCTCTCTCATGACCGTGGTCCCAAGTTCGGACTGCACGAACGAGAGACATCTTCACCGCGGAGCGCCGTCGCTCTATGGGATTCAGATCTAGGAGCTCTACTTCTGCAACTGCTGCTGGATCAGGGAAGAGGGAGTCATCGTGTGAACACCCGAATTTTTAATCCTAGATGCCTGTTATGCCATACATCGCAATCCCAAGATGACAATTTTTGCGAGACATAACAAATTGGATATCACATTACATCATCCATTACAAACCATAATAAGGTCTTACACAAATAAATGATCTCATGATCCAGTCTTAGTATAAACAAGTAACAAAATAAATAGCATAGCGGTGGGCTCCATCTTCAGTGTCACATGCAATGCTGATGATGGGAGATAGTCCTAGTTGTCGTAGCAGTCCTGTTGTCCTTCTTCCGGATTGTCCTCTTCATAGTCTGGTCACGAGAATAGCCAGGGACAAAGCCATGAGTACTCTTTAAGTACTCACAAACTATCACTAACAAGTAAGGTAGTTATGGTAGGAATGCTAAACTCTAAGTTTATTTGTAAAGTTAAGTTTGCAACCTAAGCTGAGTTCAGAAGTAAAGAAAGATAAAATAAAGTTCTAAATCACTTAAGTGGGACTTAGTTGTCATAGTCACAACCCTGTTGTGGTCAAGTCATGTCACAATTCATTTCATAAGTCATTTTGAAAACATCTAACAACGGAACAGTATGGCCACTCCAACTGTCCTTAACCACGGACGCGGCTATTTGAATAGTTTGACACTCTGCAGAGGTGGTACACTTTCACCAAAAAATTCGATACATCCGTCAGGGATAACCCTGATTCATCATACTTAGTATGCGGATAATCAATCATAACCTTTCAATTACACACCCTATTATAAGCACCTCTCCTATGAGCTTGGCCTCCCAGCCATGGCCATCTGCCATCCTGGGCACTGCATAGGTGGACAACATCAAGAGGTAGCCTCAGCTCAAACCTCCTGCGCGAGGGAACCCATACTAATGCATATAAACTTCCGGCTAAGCCTTAACCAATTAAGGTATTGTGGTTGTATGATAAAAATTGGAATGGTATCGCATCCGACCCAACCATCAGTTTTTATAAAGGGTAAGGCTCATGCCTTAACATTTTGATCATCATAAACCAGTTGTGTTTCTCAACACATGTCAAAATATCTCAATAGAATAACTCATCATTCCAAGGTTTTCATAAGCATTTTCACCAAGTATTCCCTTCTAGAGTGATCAAGTTTTTGGGTTGGCTCTAACCACAAGTTAAGAGTGTTCACTAAGGTGGGATGCTAATCTCAATCTCATTCCATAGAATGACATCTAAGTCTAACTAGATAGGCCAAGTTTTATACTCTTTATGCTATCTATAAATAGAGTTAAGAACTTTGGTAAAGTAAAAGAAAGTAAAACTTGCAACTAAAACTTGGGATAGGTATAAATCAAAGAGGTAGCCTAATGCATCTTGCTTAGGTTAACTTGCTTAATTCTAGCTTTCTAACAATAGCTTTCCTTGGTTGGTACAGTGGTTGAAATTCTCCTCGTCTTCCTCGGGGTAGAACTCCTCTTTGTAGACTTGGTCGGTACTATTGTCTATAAATACATACGGAATACACAATCACCAAACAATACTTAACTAGTCTATTTAGTACACTAATGCACACACTTGATGATCTAGCATCATCACATTTATCATAAGATTTAATGACCTAGTTTCATTTATTTTATTTGAGAAAAGTAATTTCTACTCATTTAAATTAACTAAGATTTAATAATCTCCAATTAAAATATGGGATCATGTGGACACATGTCATCACCACATACTCTAATGCATGGGAATGTGATTTAAATGTTTGCTCACATTTCAATAAGTTTAGGTTTATTATTTAAATCATTTAAAGTGACTAGAAATGCCTATATAGCATTATTTTGGTACTAGTCCAAAGTCACTACATGCAATCCTAAATATTATTACATATTCAGATAGATATTATCAAATGTGATTTTTGAGAGTTGGAATGTAACATCCCAAAACTTCAATCCAAGCTTATCAAGATCAAATCAATCAAATTTGGGGTTAACAAAAACTTTTCCAAAGTTAATATGAAAGCATTCATATATGTGTGCATTTAATTTAGGAGTTGTTTGAATTGCCATGATTGAGTGATCCAATGCTTGTAAAATGTTTCTTAGGTGATTTAAACATCATCTACATCATTCCCAAACTTTTCCTAAAGAAAATCAAATCAAAAAGAATTAACAAGGAGGAATGGTCATTTTGGCAAATTTAATTTTCATGCCTACTTTGGCTATTCCTAGTACTCACATTTTAACAGAAACAATTCTTGATCTTTGTACCCCTTGCTAGTACACATAATGATGTACCAAGGCCCACCTTTTGATCTACTAAAAATATTCTACAGTTTAAAATTGAATCTAATGCATATGCATAGATCACCCCTATTTCAAAACCCATCTATTTGAGCTCCACTTTCAAAACCCTTGCAACCAGAGACTACCTAGCACTAGTGGAGATCACTCAAAAATTTTGAAACCAAAATTCAAAACTTTTTCTCTTTCGGCCATTTCATCAAACACGTGGCAGACACAAATCTTGCCAAATTCAAAACACTATAGTGTGAAGTGATTTTTGTCACCATTTGGGCTTAACTCGGTCCCCTTGTCCCCCCAGCTAAAACCCCGGTCCTAGATCTCTCTCCCCCTCCCCTAGCTGCTCCAGTGCCAAGCCACCCTACGCCATGCGCCAAGTCGACCATGGACAGCTCGCACCAAGTCGCCTCGCGCTCTCGTTCGCCCTCTGGCCGACAGGCGCCATCACACCGCACCGCCTCGACCAGCCCCCGACCAAAATCGAGCCGAGGACTAGCCCCAGTTGCTCGCGCCCATGCCTCTGTCCGCCATGCCGATCACCCCGGAGCGCCACGCCCGCCAGAGCAGCACCGGCCTCGCCAAGCCCTAGCCTTGCGTGGCAGCAACTACAGCAGGCCCAACAACCGCTCATACATCCTCGTTCGCAGCCCCGCGACCAGCAGCCCGGAAGAACCACGCCGAACACTGCCGCCTGCGCTTAGTGCACCGCCCGCTCTCGACCCGTAGAGCCATCGCCTTGCCGCGCATTTAAGCTCTAGAGCACCGCCAGGGAACCGCCCATCGATCGCCACCCCCAGCCATGCCTCTACCTCGTTGTAGCCATGTCACCACCATCGACCGCCCATCCCACTCGGTCTCACCGTCGAGCCTATAAAAGGAGCCCTCCCTAGCCTCTCTTCTCCACACCATTCCACTCCCCTCACCTCTCTGGACCTTACCCACCTCTAGCCGGAGAAAGTGGAGCAGCAGCTCGCCGGAATTGGAGTCAGAGCAGCCGTGGTAGGAGGAGAAGGGCGCCATTGATTTCGACTGTCCCAAGCTCCACCGCGACCACGCCTCGCCTCACCGTCGTCTTCCACGTCGTTTGCCCACCTCGCCAACCCCGCTGGAGCCCTGGTACGCCCCCAGCAGACCCCCAACGAGCCGCTAGGGTTCGAGCTCGCCGGCGACTTGTTCGTCGTCGACGACGACCCTCAACCGTAGATCTAGCTTCTAATCGCACGGCCCACAGCGCGCGTACCGTTTCGTGTTTTAAGTGCCGCTGACACGCGGGACCCCCGTGTCAGCTGAGCCCCGTGCCACGGAGCGCCACTGGGCCGGCCCATTCCTTTTTCTGTGCTAGCCCACCGATTCAAATCTAGATTTTTCTTTTTTAGTTAAATCTAGTTTCTGTCTAGTATTTCAAAAATCAATTCTGTGAGTTTTACAAATCCAAATTGCATGAAACTAATTTTTCCTAAAATTTCTGGAAGTAATCTACCCAAGCCCGTTGGATTTAATTCAATTAGAGTTATAGATCTCTCCTAATAAAAATAAGAAGACAGAAGCATTTGCAACTTGCAACATTTTTATAAAATCAACCAAGTTAGCTTTTGAGTTGATTCCAACTCTCAAAAATCACATTTTACCATATCTATCCAAATATGTAATAATATTAAGGTTTACATGCAGTGACTTTGGACTAGTACAAAAAATAATGCTATATAGGCATTTCTAGTCACTTTAAATTATTAAATAATGAACTTAAACCAAAGTAATATTGATCCAACCCTTCAATCTCATTCCCACATGTTAGAATATGTGGTGAGGACATGTGTCCACATGATCCCATATTTTGGTGGTGAAGATTAAATTTTAGTTAATTTTTCAATGAGTAGAAATTACTTTTCTAAAAGAAAAAGAAGGAAACTTTTGATTTAAACTTGTGATGCTTGTGATGATAATAGATCATCAATTGTGTGTCTTAGAATGCTATCTAGCCTAGTTAAGTATTGTTTGGTGATTGTGCACTCCCTATGTATTTATAGACGATAGTACCGACCAAGCTCTCGAGGAGGAGGAGTTCTACCAAGAAGAAGAAGAAGAAAACTTCAACCATTGCACCAACCAAGGCAAGCCACCATTAACAATGCCAACTACTATTAGCAAGCTAGCACTATCCAAGATTAACCCTTGCAAGTTAGCACTTGCAAGTGTAGTACTTAGCAAACTAGAATCAAACTAGATGGTTTAGCCAAGATGCCTTAAGCATGCTTGGATCGCACCCCCCTTATTTAACTAATAGTACCCCAAGTCTTAGTTACAAGTTTTATCCCTCTTAGGTTCTACAAAGTTCTTTACTTGTTTTGAAGGTAGCATAAAAAGTATAAAACTTGACCTATCTGGAACCCTTTAGATGTCATTCTATGGCATGAGATTGAACCCATCTTTACCACCTTAGTGAACACTCTTAACTTAGTAGTTTGGAGTAGATCAAAAACCTGAGACACTTTAGATGGGAACACTTGGTGAAAATGAATTATGAAAACCTTGGAATGATGAGTCAATCTATTGAGATGTTTTGACTTGTGTTGAGAAACACACAGGATTGATGTTGATGAAAATGTTGAGGCATGAGCCTTAACTCTTTTATAAAATTGATGGTTGGATTCGGATGCGATACCATTCCAAATTTACCGTACAACCACATTACCTGAATTGGGTAAGGCTTAGCTGGAAATTTATATGCATTAGTATTAGTTCCCTCACGGGAGAGGTTTGAGCTGAGGCTACCTCTCAATGTTGTCCACCTATGAAGTGCCCAAGATGACTGATGGTCATGGTTGGGAGGCCATGCTCATAGGAGAGGTGCTTATACTAGGGTGTGTAAAGGGAAGGTTATGTTTGATTATCTGCATACTAAGTATGATGATTCAGGGTTATCCCTGACAGATGTATCGAATCTTGTGGTGAAAGTGTACTACCTCTGCAGAGTGTCAAACTATTCGAACAGCCGCGTCCACGGTTATGGACAGTTGGAATGGCCATACTGTTTCGTTGTTAGATGTTTTCTAAAAACTTTGAAAAGAATGATGAACCTTGACTTGACCACAACAGGGTTGTGTTTAGGACAATAGCTCCCCAACTTAAGTGATTTTTTGACTTTACTTTATCTTTCTTTGCTTCAGAACTCAGCTTAGGTTTCAAACTTAACTTTATAGTTAAACTTAGGGTTAGCACTTTAACTTAGAAGTTTATACTTGTTAGTGGTAGTTTGCGAGTACTTAAAGAGTACTCATGGCTTTTGTCCCTGGCTATTATCATGGCCAGACTATGAACGAGATTATCAAGATGATGGTCAGCAGGACAGCTATGATAACTAGGACTATCTACCTTCGTCAGCATTGCCTGTGCCCCTGAAGATGGACCCCACTGCTGCGCTATCTTTTATTTCCGGTGCTTGTTGTATTAAGACTGGATCATAAGATCCTTATTTGTGTAAAACCTTATGTATGGTTTGTAATGGATGATGTACTGTGATATTCAATCTGTTATGTCTCGCAAAAATGGTAATCCTGAGATTGCGAAATATGGCATAACGGGCATCTGGGATTAAAAATCCGGGTGTTGACATGGAATTAACTCAAAAGCTATTATGGTTGATTTTTGAAAAATGTTTGAATGTAGAAAAGTCTCTATCTTGTTATTTTTGCTATGTGAGATATCTAATCCAATTGATTTAAATCCAACGGGCTTAGATAGAGAGTTTGATTATCTTTCCAACAAAATTTTAATTATTCAATTTGGTTCAGTAGAACTCTCTGAATTAATTTCTAAACTAGTGGACAAAATCTAGTTTAAAATTAATTAGTATTTTTTATTTGAATCTACGGGCTAAGGCAGGAAACTAAATGGGCCGGCCCAGTGGCGCTCCACAGCGCAGAGGGCAACTTACAAGGGGGTCCCGCATGTCAGCAGCTGACTCAAACGTGAAGCGGTACGGGGCGATATGGGCCATGCGATTAGAACTATGATCGACGACTGTGGTTCATCATCGACGATGAATAGGTCGCCAGCGAGAATGAACCCTAGTGGCTCGGTGGGGTTCGATTGGGGGCTTACCAGGGCTCCAGCTAACGTGGCGATGTGGGCGATCGAACTGGTGGATGACGGCGGACTCAAGCGTGGTCGTGACGGCTGCTGGGGTGGTCGAAATCGACGGGGCCCTTTCTCCTCTACTGCGGCGAGCTCCGGCACAATTTCAGCGAAGGGAGGCTCGAGCGGCTCTAGGGATCGTGTGGGGTGGTTCTGAGAGAGGGGAATGAGGTAGTGTGGCAATGGAGGCTGGGGGAGGTCTCCGTTTATAGCTTGACGAGGGGACCGTGAGGTGCGACAGTGAGCTCGTCGGTGAAGATGGTACATGGGGCTAATGGCATGGGCGAGGTAGGTGGATGGTGCTCTGCCTCCTGGCATTCAGCTACGGGGTAATGGCGCGGCTTGGGGCGGTGGCGTTTGGTCGGGAAAGGTCGACGCTCTGCGCGGCAGAGGCGGTTTCGACACGGCGTGCGGTGGCTGCTGGTTGCGTGATGGGAAATGGGCATGTCCGGGAGTGTGCTGGGGTCAAGGCGAAGCGGCACGTGCAAGCTGAGGGCACGACGTGGCTTGTGCAAGGCTGTCAAGGACGACGCTCTAGCGTGGTCTCCGCATGGTGCAGAGGCGGAGATCACGGGCTGTCTAAGGTGGTCCAAGGGCTGGCATTGCTCGGGGACGGGACAGTGGAAGGTGGTGCTATCACAGATATCTCCCTGGTGCGGCGAAAGAGGGTGGGGCGGTCTCCTGCAACGTGGGCATGGTCGGCCGACGAGCATGGCGTCGGGTGGCATGGCACACCTGCTAGAGGCTAAATGGTAGCTCCTTGATGGCATGGTTAGAACTAGGGGAGACCAGGGGAGTGAATTGAGGTCAAATGGGTCGACAAAAATTGATCAAAATAGTGTTAGTTAGGAAGATTAGATTGTGATCACCAGGTGTTTGACACAATGGCCGTAAGAACATTTTATTTGAATTTTGGAAAGATTTTTGGTGGGTGTGTTAGTCATATGCTTGTGAATCTGTGGTTGCTTGGGATTGTCAAGGTGAACTCATTTGAGTGGTTTTTGAAAAAGTGTGATCTATGCACATACACTTGATTCCATTTTCAAATGCCATTTAAAATTAGTGTTTAGATGTTTTTGTAAGATTTCAAAGTGGGCCTTGGTACATCTTTACTTGTACTAGCAAGGGGTGCAAAGATCCAGAATTGTTTCTATTTGAATTTGACTTCTAGGAACACCTAAAGTGGCCTAGTGGATTAAAATGGCACAAATGACCATTTGCATTTATTAATCTTTTTTTGATTTATTTTTCTTTGGATTTTGTTTGGGAAAGATCTAGATGATGTGGTATTCACCCTTGAATCATTTTACAACCATTAGAACAATCAAACATGGAAATTCCAAACAATTCTATATTAATGCAAACACACATGCATTCATAATTATTTTTTAATGATAAAAAGTTTTTGTTAACCCTTAATTGGGTTATTTGGATCTTGATAACATTGATTAAAGATTTGGGATGTTACAAACATTCCCCCCTTAAACAAAATCTCGTCCCGAGATTTACGAAAGAAAACTAGGAACTAAAGAGATCTGGAAACTCAGTCCTAATGTAATCTTCTTGCTCCCAAGTGGCTTCCTCTTCGGTATGGTTGCTCAATTGGATCTTGAGAAACTTGATACTCCGGGTCCTGGTGGTTCTGTAAGCTTCTTCCAAGATACGGATGGGCACTTCATGATACGTAAGATCCTTGTTGATATCAACGGCTCGGTGATCGATGTTCTTGAAAACTTTGGTCTTCTCTGGCACTTCTAGGCATTTGCGGAGTAACGAGATTTGGAACACATCATGGATGGCTGACATCTCCTTTGTCAGTTCCAGTTGATACAATACTTCTCCTCGATGATTTAGAATCTTGAAGGGTCCAATATATCTGGGGGCTAACTTTCCTTTTAGACTAAAGCGTTGCATTCCCTTCAATGGCGAAACCTTCAGATATACAAAATCTCCGACGTTGAAGGTCAGGTCTCTACAACTCTTGTCAGCACAACTCTTCTATCTGGATTGGGTGGTCTTGAGGTGCTCACGGACTTTGTGAACCTTCTCTTCGGCTTCTCGTAGGATGTCGGGTCCAAAAATCTAACTCTCTCCTACTTGCAACCAATTCAAAGGGGTACGACACTTTCTTTCATATAAGAACTCAAATGGGGCCATTTGCAAACTGGCTTGATAACTGTTGTTGTATGAGAATTCTGCGAAAGGTAGACAGTCTTCCCATTTTGATCCATACTCTAGCACGCAAGCTCTCAACATGTCTTCTAAGATCTGGTTGACTCTTTCAGTTTGTCCATCGGTCTGTGGGTGATAAGCTATGCTCAAATTCAACATGGTTCCCAATCCATCTTGGACTTTCTGCCACAATCTTGAGGTAAATTGGGTTCCTCGATCCGACACTATGGTCTTGGGGGTTCCATGCAAACTGACAATTCTAGCAATGTACAACTATGCTAGCTTTGAACTCTGGTAGGTTGTCTTGACAGGTATAAAATGGGCTACCTTGGACAATCTATCAACAGTGAACGAGATTAAGTCGTTTCCCCTACTAGAAGTAGGCAAACCGGTGATAAAGTCCATTCCGACGGAATCCCATTTCCATTCTAGAATCTGCAATGGTTGTAACAGTCCTGCGGGTATCTGATGTTCCGCTTTGACTCTTTGACAGATATCACACTTGGCGATGTAGCTTCCGATTTCTCTCTTCATGTTGTGCCACCCAAATTGCTCCTTCAGATCCTGATACATCTTTGTTCCTCCGGGGTGGATAGAATAAAGAGTATCATGAGATTCTTGCATGATAACTTGCTTTAGCTCCGAATTTGCCCGCACACAGATACGTCCTTTGTACCACAAAACTCCTTCTTCATCCTCGGTGAATCCAGGTACCTTTCCTGTACCAATACTCTTGGGGATATACTTTCCGGGTATCCTCATAGTTCCTCACTGACCAGGGTGGCCCACTTCGGGTTAGAGCATTGCTTCACGGGCGGCCCAGTTAGGGAGAAAAGACGGAGTCCAATCTGGCTATGGGAAGGCCCAGAAGACTTACCGACTTAGGCCCATAGTGTTACTTGTAGTTCAAGATGTACTCTGTAACCGACTCTTAGTCGTAGCCGGATAGATCTCTCCTGTAAACCCTAGGCCGGATATCTATATAAGCCGTCCTAGGGAGACCCTTTAGGGCAACACTCAATAATCTACAATCTCAACTCGCACAGGCGGACCCTTGTAACCCATATTCTGGCTCTACCGTATTACTGTATTGCTAGCAGGAGTAGGATCCGTTCAAAGCCGGCGGATTCGAACCTGGGTAAACCTGTGTGCTCACCGTCCCGGAACACCGTACGTCTCACACCCCTCTCTTCCGCATGCCTCGAGGACCCCCTCATGGCGTACTTATCATCAATCCGACGACAGTTGGCGCCCACCGTGGGGCAAGTGAGCTTCGGATCTGCGTTTCGAGCGGAATCTGCAAGAATCGGAATCGGCAAAACTATCACCATCAGTCGCATCCTCTACGCCAGCGATGTCCCTCTCATCGTTCACGACGAGACCTGGATTCCGGCTAAGGAGGCTGTGACTGCCTACACCATCATGTATTTTGGCGAGATCGATGATTACATCGGTTTTGCTGAACCTGCCCCACCCACCCCAGCGGTGATGATAGAGGTAGAAGAATCTTCTGGGTCCCCTTTGTCCGTGGAGGCGGCAGAGTTCCGGATCTCAGAAAACCCTAATCCCATCCAGCCCGCACCAGTTGCGGAGATAGTGGAGAAATCAGAGCCTGAAGAAGACGTGGGGGTCCAAGTCAAATCTAGAGTGGATCTCCTTGGAGAGGTCGAATCCCAGATCGACCCACCCGCTGAAGTCAAAATCCAGGAGGAGCGTATCAATGACACTGATTCCGGCTATGATGACGCCGGGACAGACAGGCCTTTCCTAAGGTACACGCTGCGACACATGATAATGCAAAACTCAGGCGTAGACGCAATTCTCAAGACCATCAAAAGTTTCGATGAAGCTGATCGCGAGAGCCGTAGGTACCTCGGGAGGAATGCGTCACACTTCATCGGATATGTTGGATCCGGATCCAGCTCTGCCGATGCTGGAGAAAACACCGACTCTATGCTAGAGGCAATTGGAACAAACGCCGACGTACCCGCATCCTCGGATCAATCAATGACGTCAGCAAATTTCCGAAAGTTCTCCGCGGAATATGAAGAGGAGTATAACTCCAAAGCTGAAGAGGAAGGAGAAGCCATGGATGAAGGATCCGGGGAACACTCTCCCAAAGTGCAGGATGACTTGGAAGTAGGAGATAATCCCGAAGTCCAGATGTCCGAAAATACCGATCAGAGCTTGACTCCGGGAAACAGACCCAAAGCCGTCTTTGCTACCGGCGCTGCCAATAAGGCAAAGAAGAAGAACAATAAGAACAAGACCCCGACAAAAGACCCTCTGACAGAGGAGGTGATTGCCGAGGAATATGAGGAAGACTCGGATGGAGCACTTATCCTAGAAGAGCCGAAAAAAGAAGAATCGGTGGATGGACACGTGATCACCGAAGGTGCACGTAAACTCATCAATGCTGCATTAACCACACCTAGCCCTACAGCTGCAGAACTTACTGCTGAAGAGCTGGACGAAAGGGCCCAAGCCCTAGAAGCGCATCGTCAACAACTCCTGGATGAAGCCAAAAACATTCAGGAGGAAAAGAAATGCATGGCAACTATGGACTACATGTCTCGGTTGCATCAGAAGACACCGAAACGTTACACGCGCGACGGTAAATTTCCGGAAGTAAACAAGGTCCTCTTTGAAGGAGATCCAGGGATGCCTCGTCTCGACAACATAGGAGATCTGGTGTATCCGACACCGGTACAGAACACTGTCGCAGCTTGAGATATCCTGTCAAATAACCCAGGCCCAGAACAGGTTCGATTGGGCATCAAGCTACTCACCAAGGGTCTGGAGCAACAGATGGCTACAAAATCCGGAAGTGGAAAACTGGTCTCCAAATCCGATCAATGTCACACAAACTCATCCTGGAATGATATAAGGCCCCAGCGTGTTCCGTAATAGCATCACCATTCCGACCGACAGGAAGATAACTACTCCAGAACCGGATCATCAGGACAGCATCACAAAACTGCACGTGACTAGAGCAACGTCGCTCTAGCGGCCGAGCAAGAGGCCATTGCTGCACTGTATCAGAGGAATCCTCCTCGACGAGAGTCGAACGATCAAAGGGGAGAAGATAAAGAGAAACATCAGGAGGAGGATCATCAAAAAATGCCACCTCCTAGACATGAAAGCCGTCCGGCTGGTCCTCACGGTAGTTGGAACGACGGGCGAAGGAACGACGGAAACCATGTCGGGACAAGCCGGCAGGGGGCTCGTCGTAGTGAAGACCCTCCCCGGAACCGGAATAATGACACTCCGGACGGAGGCCGGCGAACTGTCGAAAACAACCCAGCTGCCCCACTGATGACCCACAAGTATAGGGGGTGTATCGCAGTATTTTCGAGGGATGTGAAACCCAATTTATTGATTCGGCACAAGGGAGCCAAAGAATATTTATAAGCCGTAACAATTGAGTTGTCAATTCAGCTGCACCTAGAAACAATCTTACTCACAGCAGTTTATCAGTAGCAACAGTCTTGAAGTAGGAATAACAAAGTAACAGCAGTAGTAAAGTAAATACAGCAGTACCAATAGCAGTAAACAGTGGGATTCGAGTGCGGTAGGCATAGGGATGGATGGACGGGCGTTGCATGGACAAGACAATTCACATAGCAATCAGAACATAGGGCAATTGCAGTTAAATAAGATAAAGCATCCAAGTACTAGGCAATCCTAGGCATGTGTCCCATATATAGTCATACCTGCTCGGAATGAGAACTTGCACAACATCTTATGTCCTTCCAGCCCGTTTGCACCGAGGCATCTAGGGAACTACTGGCAATTAAGGTGCTCCTTTTAATAGAGCACCGGAGCAAAGCATTAACACTCCGTGAACACATGTGATCCTCACATCAAAGCCATTCCCTCCGGTTATTCCGATTTCTGTCACTTCGGGGCCATTGGTTCCGGACAACAATGTGTGTATAAAACTTGCAGATAAGACCATAAACCATACTATCATAATGAATCAATAACATGTTCAGATCTGAAATCATGGCACTCGGGCTCTAGTGACAAGCATTACGCACAACAAGTCGCAACAAAGTCATAAAGCACTAATAAAAGATACTAGGCACCATGCCCTAACAATCTGATGCCATTACATGAAGGTTCTCATCCAATCCCTACCATCCACATAGCCTACAGCGGGGGATTACTCACTCATATATGGGGGAAACATGGATGGTCGATGGAGAAGCGATGGTGATGATGATGGCGATGATCTCCTCCAATTCCCCGTCCCGGCAGAGTGCCAGAACGGAGTTTCTGATGCTGTTTCATGGAATCTAGTGGTGGCGGCGGAGAGGAACTCCTTCTAGAAAAACGTCGAACCCCTCGGAGTTTTTAGGTCAGAAGGCTTCTTATAGGCAAAGAGGGAGACCGAGGGGGTGCCTGGGGGGCCACACCACCCCCTGGCACGGCCTGGCCCGTGCCACCAGGTGGTGTGGCCACCCCCTGGCTCCTCTCTATCTCATATTCTGGCTCCTAGAGTCTTCGGGTGAAATAGGCACATTGGCATTTGTCCCGTCCAATTCCGAGAATATTCATTTTCTAACTTTCCTGGAACCAAAAACAGCAGAAAACAGGCAGCTGGCACTATGGCTCTTGTTAATAGGTTAGTCCAAGAAATCATATGAAAATTACTCCAAAGTGTGGACAAAACACAAGAAAGTGGATAAAACCAAGCATGGAACATAAAAAATTATAGATACATTTGCAATGTATCAACATCCCCAAGCTTAACTCCTGCTCATCCTCGAGTAGGTAAGTGATAAAAGAAAGAATAAGTTTTGAGGTCACCATCAAAGACTTGACCAAAGTATTTGTAAACATTCAAAGCTGGGATCATAGTACTTCAATCATAACATGAAAGACAAAGTTCTAGCAATAAGACAAAGAAACTATGATGCAACATGAAAAGGCACAAACAAAATATTCATGAATAACAATGCTTTGCAAGACGTTTGTTTGTTTCACATAAAGAAAACATAGCATAGTGGCATTCAGCTTGTCCCTCAAAGAGTAGAAAACATAAATGCATAGGACACCTTCAAAGTTCACAAGAGTGACTAGATACAAATAGTTTAAAACAAGCAATAGCAAGGTATGCATCAATCAACAAGTCTTGGGACAATGCACATAGAACTAAGAATGGCCACTATGCTCTCAAGAAAGTGCTCATAGAATGTGTGGAGACCCAACAAGGAAATGAAAAGGTTTTGAATAGTTTGAAAGGCTTCCAAATGCTGAAAGTATGGTACTCATTAGCTTTGAGCTCTCATTACCCCTATCATAATCATCTTTAATGTGGTTAAGGTGAAAGTGAGGTCAAATCTGAGTTATATGCTTGACAGACTATAAACTGAAAATCCCAAGTCCCTTGAGTACTAGGGCCGCTCCTCATGCTACTCAACTTTAGTTACCTGTAAGTTCTTGTCCTCGTAAATATGTGCATACCATAGAGAACCGCCAATGGGGTACCCCTTGCCCGATGATACAGAAGAATCCCCATATCAAAATGACATGGCAAGCAGACAATGAGTATCTCAGCAATCTTCTTATTTACCATGGGAAAATGGTGCTTTTTTTTCTCTGTTTCCTCTTTTGATAAATCTTTTTTTTCTTTTTCTCAATAGCTATCTTTCTCTTTTTTTTATAATAAGAATGCTTCATAGATATCATTATGGTTACGCTGCAGGTTTCCACCATGTCAGCATGGATTAGACCAGTGGCCCAGGCGTTTCTCTAACACACATACATAACTCCATGGACTTACAAGCTCCCGTTTTATTTCACACCGACGACATCCGCAAACAAAAGAGCAAGGTATAAACTGGGTATATATTTACATGTGTTGAAACCCGTGATAGCACGGTTCTGCTAATCCCTAGCCTATAATTAGCAAGCATATAACTTTCATGGAGAGTTCACAATGGTTTAGGTTTATTAAGTGCAGGAAATAAAGTGTACCATCAAGTTCGGGAGAGCTTTACTAACTAACTTTCTCAAAACAAGCAAACATTTTATTCAGAAGAAAACAAGGCATATTGAATATGCACGGAAGTAGCAAATGATGCTAATAGGTAGGTATGGTGGACACTTTGGCAATATTTGGTTTAGGGAGTTGGAAACTTGAGTAAAACATACTCAGTGAAAGTGAAGTCTAGCAATAGTAAGGGAGCGACAAACGAGAGAGCAATAATGGCCATAATCATGCAGAGCGACAAAACATCATTAATCAAAGCATAAAGTGATACTACAAGTTGAAAACTAAAGGATCATAAAGGCTTATGGTGACTTGGGATAGTCATAACATGGTGTGAGCATGTGCCAAGTCAACCCAAATAAAGCATCAAAGGAGAATACCACTATACTATGCTTTAATATGCTAAAACAACGCATGATTCATCCAAGGCACATTAAGCAATCTCAATTGTTTATAACAAGTCATGCTACAACAAAGAATACTAAGCATAAAGCCAAAAAAATATCAAGCATGGCATTACAAAGCATAGGCCACAGTCAAAAACAAGCTCTTTTTACCACATAAGCATGAACTTTCCTACTCTTTTCCAAACCAAACCAAACTATTTGCAAACCAATGTATGAAAGAGGGGGTCCAACCAATTTATTCAGAAAACTAAGCAAACAAAAGCAGACCAAAAACCAAAACTAAAACGAAAAAGAAGACGCTCCAAGAACAACACAACCGTGCATGAAACAATAAAACTAAAATGTTTGGAAGAAACCTGGGATTTTTATTAATGAAGAAGGGGATGCCTTGGGAATCCCCAAACTTTGACGCTTGTACTTCTTAGATATTTCTTGGGGTGACACGCGTGGCATCCCCAAGCTTGAGCTTTAGTCCATCCTTCATCTCATTACTCATTCCTTCCATACACCTGAATTTTTTCCTTCATACAAAACTTCACACTATCTTTATTAGCAACATTAGTGCACTCAAGATAAATAAGTCTTAAGGTTCAGTTATAACACCAAATAAACTTCCATTAGAACACTAGCTACTGTAGCACTTCCCTCCAAAATCTCAATTCCCCAAAAGAACTCAAAAAGGAACCAACAAGAAGCAAATGCAGAAAATGGCAGAAATCTGTCAAAACAGACCAGCAGGCAAAGGCGATTTTTTTCGAAGACCTTCTGTTTATCAAATCAAAAAGTGTTGAACTAACGAAAGTTAGATAACAACCTGGGGCAGAAGCACAAATATTCACGCCTCAAAAGGACGTAAAGATATTTTATACGAATTTTTACGGTGAAGCACAAAAATCTGTTTCGGGACAGCATCTTTCCCAATCATCACTTCTCTCTCATTAGAGGTTACTCTTGGCAAAAAACGAAAATAAAAAGGATAAGGATCGGTTATTACTGAGGTAATAACTTCCAAGACTCATCTAAAACTTTTGGGTTATCTCCCAATAAGTACTTTTCTTTAACGCCTTTAAGTTAGGCATAAGCAAAAACTAAAATGGATAGAATAGAAGTAAGCGGATATAATCATGGTGAAAACATTGTTTTGTTCAATGAAATCCTTTTGTTAACAAGGTTGATCATGTCTTGCTACCAAAACAATTTCATATGAGACAAAACTTTGTATTCCACTAATGATTATGTTACCTCAACCTTGATAGCAATGGTCCCAATCATAATAGTTTCAAATTTTTCTCTTGGTATGGGACAATATATTTCTCCAACTTGAATGCCAACAACATGTTCAATTGAATTCAAAACCATAAGTCTTATAAATCTTCTTGGGGAAATAGATAGTATGTTCCTTGTCATTGACATTGAAGGTCACCTCCCCTTGATTACAATTAATAACAGCTTCTGCAGTATTAAGAAAAGGTCTCCCAAGAATAATAGACATATTATCATCTTCAGGCATAAAAGTTTGAGAGGATGCTCTCATAAGAAATATGAGTTGAAGTAAAAGAGAGAATCAAGAAGAAAATTCAAAAAACATTTAAGTCTAACCCACTTCCTACGCATAGGAATCGTGTATGCAAATAAATTCACAAAGAACAAAGTGACAAGCATAGGAAGATAAAAAAAGAGTAACTTCAAAACTTTCAGCACATAGAGAGGTGTTTCAATACCATGAAAACTTCTACAACCATATTTTCCTCTCTCATAATAATTTTCAGTAGCCTCATGAATAAACTCAACAATATAACTATCACACAAAGCATGCTTTTCATGATCTACAAGCACCAGAGCTTTATTATAAACATTTTCAAAAGGATCCTCAGGAACATAACATTCATCCTTCTTTAGTAAGCATGGAGGACAATCAAATAATGTAAGGGATAAAGAGTTACTCTTATTAGAAGGTAGGCATGGGTAGCTAATCCATTCTTTGTCCTTTTCTTCATCACTCTCCTTCTCTTTTTCATCTAATGAGATTTCAGGTTCATCAATTTCTTCTTCCATAGGATCCTGCAAGGCATTAGTCTCTTCCATTTGTGGAAAGCATCTATTAAAATATTCAAGAATAAAGCCATTTTCATCCTTGTAATTATCAAAGAAAAATTTAAGTATACCATAAACCTCATACTTATAAGGTGAATCATCAATATTTTCAAGCAAACTAGCAAGTTCAAATGCACCCTTCTAAGAAATAAATTCCTCAATTTGTTCCACATCATAAAGGTCATAATTTCCCTTAACATAGGAAGATATGGTAAAATTATCATTGTACTCACATTGAAAAGGGAGGTGTTTGTACCTCCTACAGCAACAAGATTGATCAAGGCAACAAGTAACATTATAAGTAGAGCACATATTTGTAGCAATGGTATACAATCTATCAATTTGTCCCCATAAGTATTTCCCTTTTTGTGACAGGCGGTGTTCCTTACAATAATATTTTTCATCTTCCATGAACCCACCTTGCCAATAAGATTCAGTTTCAAAGAAACCAACCATTGACAACAAGCGTGATAAGGAAAGACAATAACAGACCAACGAGAATAACAACTAGAGTAGGAACTACTTTTTTTGTATTTTTGATAAAGAAACAAGTAAACAAGGGGAAAATAAACTTAGCTTAAACAATAGTGATTCCAAGTGGACTTGATAAATAAAGCTATGCTCCCCGGCAACGGCGCCAGAAAAATAGTCTTGATGACCCACAAGTATAGGGGGTGTATCGCAGTATTTTCGAGGGAAGTGAAACCCAATTTATTGATTCGACACAAGGGGAGCCAAAGAATATTTATAAGCCTTAACAACTGAGTTGTCAATTCAGCTGCACCTGGAAACAATCTTGCTCACAGCAGTTTATCAGTAGCAATAGTTTTGTAGTAGGAATAGCAAAGTAACAGCAGTAGTAATGTAAAGACAACAGTAACAATAGCAGTAAATAGTGGGATTCGAGTGCGGTAGACATATGGATGGATGGACGGGCGTTGCATGGACAAGACAATTCACATAGCAATCAGAACATAGGGCAATTGCAGATAAATAAGATAAAGCATCCAAGTACTAGACAATCCTAGGCATGTGTCCCATATATAGTCATACGTGCTCGCAAGGAGAACTTGCACACCATCTTCTATCCTGCCAGCCTGTTTGCAGCGAGGCATCTAGGGAACTACTGGCAATTAAGGTGCTCCTTTTAATTGAGCACCGGAGCAAAGCATTAACACTCCATGAACACATGTGATCCTCACATCAAAGCCATTCCCTCCGGTTATCCAGATTTCTGTCACTTTTGGGCCATTGGTTTCGGACAACAACATGTGTATACAACTTGCAGATAAGACCATAAACAATACTATCATAATGAATCAATAACATGTTTAGATCTGAAATCATGGCACTCGGGCCCTAGTGACAAGCATTAAGCACAACAAGTCGCAAGAAAGTCATAAAGCACTAATAAAAGATACTAGGCACCATGCCCTAACAATCTGATGCCATTACATGAACGATCTCATCCAATCCCTACCATCCCCATAGCCTACAGCGAGGGATTACTCACTCATAGATGGGGGAAACATGGATGGTCGATGGAGAAGCGATGGTGATGATGATGGCGATGATCTCCTCCAATTCCCTGTCCCGGCAGAGTGCCAGAACGGAGTTTCTGATGCCGTTTCGTGGAATCTGGTGGTGGCGGCGGAGCGGAACTCCTTCTGGAAAAACGTCGAACCCCCCGGAGTTTTTAGGTCAGAAGGCTTCTTATAGGCGAAGAGGGAGACCGAGGGGGGTGCCTGGGGGGCCCACACCACCCCCTGGCGCGACCTGGCCTGGCCCGCGCCAACAGGTGGTGTGGACACCCCTGGCTCCTCTCTGTCTCGTATTCTGGCTCCTGGAGTCTTCGGGTGAAATAGGCACTTTGGCTTTTGTCCCGTCCAATTCCAAGAATATTCATTTTCTGACTTTCCTGGAACCAAAAACAGCAGAAAACAGGCAGCTGGCACTATGGCTCTTGTTAATAGGTTAGTCCAAGAAATCATATGAAAAGTACTCCAAAGTGTGGACAAAACACAAGAAAGTGGATAAAACCAAGCATGGAACATCAAAAATTATAGATACATTTGCAATGTATCACCCACCCTCTCCACCAAGCAGTCATCACAACGGCTCTCAAGGGGGCAAGGAGGATGATGTGGCGGAGGAGTTGGTGGAAGAAGACGAAGTCCGGCTCCAAGGCACCGCAGCCACAGCCGACATTCAGGACGATCTCTATCCCCGAACGACGCAAGGCACAGGATCAACTCCAACATAGAGGCGCAGCGCTACGAAAACGATGATATCTACGTGGGCCTAAAGTGCTTCAGACCATGCATCAGAGCTACAAGATTCCTGGAAGGATTTGCTATCTCAAGACATATCCAAGCCTACGACAGCATTGCTCGGCCAGATACCTGGCTACAAGATTTCTTTCAAGCTTGCTGCATCGCCAAATGCGAAAACAGCCTGGTCGCAACCTGATATCTCCCACTTATGTTGCGGAAGACGGCATGATCATGGCTTAATGAACTTCCGGAGAACACCATCCACAACTGGTATGACATGCAAAGTGCGTTCGTTCAGAATTTCGAAGGCACATACCAGAGGCCCTGTACGGTCGGAGACCTACATCGTTGCACCCAGAAGGCCGGAGAAATTTGCCAGGATTACCTCGGACGATGGATCGACACCAAGAACTCTTGTGAAGGACTAAACGATCAAACTGCGATTGAAGCTTTCATTGCAGGTCTCCAAATTGGTCTACTGCGTCATCGCTTGAAGTGTGACAAAGTCACTGATTTGGGAGAGATGATAGAAACAACGAGAAAGTATGCAGATGCTGATGACGACGCAGAGGGATTACTCAATTCCCTGGCTGTGCCACAGTCGGCAAAACAACCAAAGCAACAAGCTCAGAAGCGCAAAAATACCTCGGAAAAAAAACCCAACGCGGAAACGGCAGTGGTCACTACTACTTTCAGGTCTGGAGGCTGAGGAGGACATGGCGGAGGCCACGGGCGTGGCCGTGGGACTTCAAGAGTCCAAGGTAGAGGAGACCAACAACCAGGCAAAACCTGCTCTTGGGCCGACATTGCCAATAACCCATGCGTGCATCACTTAGACGCCAATGGGGGCTCATACCACACCAACACCGAATATCGTTTCAATGATGACATCAAAAGAGATGACACCACGGGCTACAAAGCTAAGCGGAAGAAGGGAAAGAAGAATCCCGAAAAAGATAAGGAGACCAAGGAAGATTCCGACATGGAGGAAGCTGATGCTTCAAATCCCAAGCCGAAAGGGAAGAAAATTTTTCCAATCAAAAGAGATGACACCACATCTATGTCACCTTCCTCGGATCTCAACCAGGAAAGGTCAAGAAAGCAGTTCTACATGAGCTCAATGCAACAGTTCCGGCTATCCCCCAATTTTTGGATTGGTCAGAAGTGACAATCACATTTGACCGCACTGATCATCCACCTAAGTTGCACAGGCGAGGAAAATATGCCTTAATCATCAATCCACTTATTGACGGTTATGGTTTCTCCAAGACCCTCATGGACGGTGGCAGCAGTATCAATATTCTCTATGTCGAAATGCTACGCCGGATGAAGATCTCGGAGACCGTGCTGAATCACAGCACTGTGATTTTTCACGGAGTTGTCCTAGGAAGACAAGCTAATTCCCTAGGAGAAATCACTTTGCATGTTACCTTTGGAACACCAAAGAATTATCGGATGGAGGCACTTTCCTTCGAAGTGGTCCTGTTCAAGAGCGTGTACCACGCTATATTCAGACGTCCGGCTTACTGGGCTTTTATGGCTCTCCGTGTTACATTTACAATATGATGAAAATTCCAGGTCCCAACGGCGTAATCACCATCAGGGGAGACCCGAAGAAAGCGCAAGAGTGTGAGGATCGAAATGCCGCCTTTGCTGAAGCCGTGCTGCACGCCCAGGAGTACCAGGAGATCAAGAAGAGCATAGATCCGTCCGAGATGCCCGCAACGAAGAAGGAGGTGACAAAGCCAAATCTGGAGTTCAAGGCATCATAAGAGACGAAGAAGATGCCATTGAAGGATGATGACCCCTCCAAGGTGACCCAGATAGGCGTAGGCCTAGATAGCGCATAGGAAAGCACGCTCGTCAAGTTCCTCAAAGCAAATCAAGATATCTTCGCATGGTAGTCATCTGATATGACCGGAGTACCTAGGGAACTTGCCGAGCACTCTTTAAATGTAAACCCGAACGCTAAACCCGTCAAACAGTCCTTACGACGTTTCGGCGATGAAAAGCGTAAGGCATTAGGTAAGGTACTAGCATGGCTCGAGTTAGCTGGATTCATAGAAGAGGTCATCCACACTGAGTGGTCGGCCAATCCTGTAATGGTCCCTAAAAAGGACACCACTGATTTAAGGATGTGTGTTGATTATACTGCCTTGAACAAGGCTTGTCCAAAAGATCCGTTTGCTCTGCCTATAATTGATCAAGTTATCGATTCTACGGTAGGCTCGGAACTCCTCTGTTTTCTCGACGCATATTCCGGTTATCACCAAATCCGGATGAAGGAATCTGACAAAGTCAAAACTTCATTCATAACCCCCTTCGGAACCTTCTGTTTTTTTACGATGCCCTTTGGGCTGAAGAACGCAGGAGCTACCTACCAGCGCACGATGCAGCGTTGCCTCCACGACCAACTCGGACGCAATGTACATGCATACATGGATGATATTGCGGTGATGTCCAAAAAGAAGGAAACACTGATTTCTGACTTGGAGGAAACATTTGCCAATCTACGAAAATACAACATCATGCTTAACCCAAAGAAATGCTTTTTGGGAATACCAGCCGGAAAATTGTTAGGTTTCATATTGTCTCAAAGAGGCATAGAGGTGAACCGAGACAAAATCAAGGCTATACTCAATATTTCCAGGCCAACTCGCCTGAAGGACGTACAAAGACTAACTGGCTGCATCGCTGCGGTCAGCCGATTTGTAAGCCGGCTTGGTGAAAGAGCCGCACCATTATACAAACTCCTAAAAAAGACTAAGGATTTTGTTTGGACTGATGAAGCTGAAGCTGCAGTACAAGACCTGAAGCAAGTACTCTCATCTGCTCCTATCCTTGCTGCATCGGAACCACAGGAACCGATGTTGCTTTATCTTGCTGCGACAAACAAAGTTGTTAGTATCGTCATGGTGGTGGAGAGACCGGAGGAAAATCAGGAACACCTGGTGCAGCATCCGACTTACTTTGTCAGCCAGGTCCTGACAGAATCAAAACAACGGTATCCACACTATCAAAAGTTGGCTTACGGTGTTTTTCTAGCATCTCGTAAGGTACGACACTATTTTCAGGAGCATCCAATTACCGTGGTGAGCACAGCTCCCATGAGAGATATAATCAACAGCAGTGACGCCACAGGATGCGTCGCCAAATGGGGCATAGAGCTTTCAGCTTTTGATATTGAGTATAAACCTCGGAAAGCAATCAAATCCGAGATCTTTGCTGACTTTGTCGCTAATTGGATAGAGACGAAGGAGAATATGACCCTCCCTGAGTCGGAATATTGGACCCTCTACTTTGATGGGTCTAAGGCTCAAGGGGGCTCGGGGGCTAGCGAGGTGCTCAAATCACCCCAAGGAGATAAACTTCTATACATGTTGCAGATCCACTTCACAGCGAAAAAAAATATTGCCAAGTATGAAGCACTGCTGCATGGAATCCGGATTGCTAAGGATATTGGCATCCGACGTTTGATGTGTTACGGAGATTCGGATCTTGTTGCTCAACAAGTGCCGGATATTTGTAATGCAAATAAACACATGGCAGCATATAAAGCTGTCGTGGATGATTTATTTAAATTGTTCGAAGGGTTTGAGGTTCAACACATCCCTCGAGCAGAAAACAAGGAAGCAGATGCACTATCTCGAATAGGCTCTGCACGGAAAGAGGTCCTAGATGGCGCTTTTTTAGAGCACCTCAAAGTTCCCTCAATAAAGGGAGTAGATGAGGAATATCCGACCAAATCCGACTCAACTCTAATAGCAGTTCTAGCTGTAATTCCCAGCTGGACTCAACCCTACCTTGATTATCTGGTAGATGGAAAATTACCCGAAGACGAGGTTCTGAGCCGGCAGATTATGCGACGAGCGAAAGCCTATACTATAGTTAAAGGTGAGCTCTATAAGAGGAGTGTTTCTTTGGGGTTTTCAGCACTGCGTATCTCCGAAAGAAGGAGTGGAAATCTTAAGAGAAATCCACGAAGGCGAGTGTGGTCACCATGCTGCAGCCAAATCTTTAGTGGCAAAAGCTTTTTGACACGGATTTTTCTTGCTTACAGCTCTGGCAGATGCCGAACGATTAGTCAAGACATGCAAGGGCTGCCAAAAGTACACCAAACAAGCTCATGTTCCTGCTGATAAGCTGCGAACAATACCTATAACATGGCCTTTTGCGGTCTGGGGGCTTGATATGGTAGGACCATTTAAATGAGCTCCAAGTGGATTTACTCACCTCTTAGTGATGGTGGATAAATTCACCAAATGGATTGAGGCTAAACCTGTCACTAGTTGTGATAGAGCAACATCCAAAAGATTTGTCGAGAATGTTATAATCCGGTATGGTTATCCGCATAGCATTATCATGGACAACGGGAGTAACTTTTCTATGGGAGAATTGGCTGAATTCTGCAACGAACAAAATATCCGGCTTGACATTGCGTCAGTCGCACATCCACAGGCTAACAGACAAGTCAAAAGAGCGAATGGTTTAATCCTACAAGGCGTAAAACCAAGACTCGAAGCACCACTACGACGTGCTGCGGGGGCTTGGGCAGAGGAATTACCCTCTGTAATATGGAGTTTAGGAACAACTCAGAACAGGTCAACCGGGTATACACCTTTCTTCTTGGTCTATGGCGCAGAAGCAGTTCTTCCAAGTGATTTGATTCACACTTCTCCTAGAGTGGCCGCGTATATTGAAGAGGATGCCTAGATTTCTCGACAAAATGATCTCGACTTAGTCGAAGAAGTTCACGTCGTTGCTGAAATGAGATCAACAGCCTATCAGCAGAAGTTACGCAAGTATCATACCAGAGAGTCTAAAATGGATCTTTCAATAAAGGTGATTTAGTTCTCCGGCTTGTGCAACAAAGAAAGCACAAACTTTCCCCAGTATGGGAAGGGCCCTTCTTGGTTAGTCGAGTATTGCACAATGGAATTGCACAATAGGGCCCTTCTTGGAAAGACCTGCTACTAAGAAGAGAAAGAGAGCTGGAGGCAGTACAAATCTGGATGAGTTAGACATACCATGGAATATTGCTCAGCTACGTCCCTTTTATTCTTAGTTTATCTCTCTTTGTAATCATACATATGTACATGTTCTGTGAGAAATAAAAGTCTTGGTTGCCTCAAGTTTTTTCTGAGAAGTTTTTACCATCTTATTTCCTAATGATCATGTCATAGTCGAAAATCCCAGAATACTTGAAAGTACTTTATGCTCATGTTTGTTCTGGTTTAGATTTCCGATTCTAAAAATGCTACCTTCGGGTATAACTAAAGTTTCTAGTCTATACTTTGGTTATTTGTCTGATTGCCGGATGTGGGTATTTTCTGAGTAGTAAATTGTTGGTACTGGAAGCCGGCTTTGTTTCCGAGTTTAAACTGGTTTAGCAATTGAGCTCCATTGCTCGGCAAAGTTTCCGAGCAGAAGGTTTAGCCGGCTCACGAAAGGGACAAGGTGGAAAGCTAGATAAACGATAGTATAGGCGAAAAAATATAAGTGCTTATGTAAACATTTCAGGCACACAAAAATTTAAAGCCAAAAAGTGCTGAATAGATCAAAAGGTTAGCACTAGCAAAATTATAGTACTGCATATTTATAGACCCATCATGTTTTTCAGAATAATACAAATGTTTCTGGCAATCTATGATGTAGGAGGAGAGGAAGGAGCTGTCGGCTCGCTGGATACATCGCCTTGATATCGTTCTGAGATGTCCACATCCGAAATGGTGCAGTCATCATCAGAAACTTCTGCTGATTCTTGTGGAGGCGGAGGCGGCGTGTCCACATGGGTGAAGAAGGGAGTGTCTTAGCTGGTTAGATTAGCTACATGGCACCCATGTCCGGCGCAGGAGTCCATGATTGCCTTGATGTCTTGCTCCTGTCCGTCTTCGTCCACTTTGCAGTACCCTCTAGTCACTTGCCATATCTCCATGCTTCCATGGTGGCTCATGACCATGGTAAGAGCATTCTGCGTTGCAGACCGCGCGTAGGACATGTTCCAATCCTGGACAAGCTGTGGCATCTCCATCGCCTTGTCCCACACCAGAAAATACGACATGCTATGCATATCCGGAATCTTGAGAGATTCGCCAATATCCTCAAGGGATTGACAGAAGTAATGAAGCAGGTCACCGACTTGGGTAAGCCGGTGGGTGCGGGGCTCGGCGGAGGTGGAGTCCATCAAGTTCAGAGGACCTATACACAAAACGGTTAAGAAAATCTGACATTGAAAGAAGTCGAAGAAAATAGACAAATCAGACAGATGGAACATACCGAAGATGACATCGTCAACTTTGGCCTTCACTTCCCGAAGACTCCGGAGTTCAGCCCGGAGCACCTCGAAAAGGTCCTTCTCTCTGCACAGATCATTATTGAGGTCCGAGATTTTCTGATCCTGAGCAGCAATCTTACGATCACGCTCGTCAGTAGCCATGGAGGAGGACTCGAGAACTTGAGCTATGCTCTTCTCATGATCCGCCTTGAGCTTATCCAGATATTGGCGAAGTTCCTTGTTCTCCACCACTAAGGTTTTAAGGTTCTCGGCCTCTTCAATCATAGCGCAAGATTGTTTCACCAGCGCTGTAAGCCAAAAAGAACAATAGTTCATGAAAAATTTGACTATGAAAACGAGAAAGACAAGGTTTGAGTCTCGGAATGTTTACCTTCGGCCTCATCCTTGGCAACTTTAAGCTCAGCATTCTTAAGTCGGAGAGCTTTGATCTCTCTCCGCTTGTTGCAGACATTTTTCAACAAATCCTGGTTATAGGAATATACTTTCTGTAAGTCAGAATACCCAAAGTTAGAGGTCTACTAAAGACTCGGGCTAATATTTTTACTAATACCAGCACAAGCCTTGGGGGCTACACTAGTGCATTCTTTGGAATCCTAAGGAAGCATAAACCCGGATTATATATCCTACTTCATGCTTGGGGGCTAGAGGATATGATATGAAATAAAGGAAAAACAAGAGTTAGAATTCCGAATTACATATTGTTCACGAGTAAGTTTATCCAAACTCGCATTCACTTCAACAGCAACCTTCTCGGCGAGAGTTAGAGGAGTCACTTGAGCAGTGGGAAGCTCATCGGCCCTTATCCTCTCATCGCGAAGACGCACTTGTTCAAGAAGGTCAGAGTGCTTGATGTCCTCTGCCTCTTGTGCTTCTTCATCGACAGATAGATTTCTTTTCTCCAGGCACTTCCTGGCTAGCCGCTGGATCTCTTCTGTGGATTTCTGAGATAGGCCAAACTTGGCAAGTCCCGGATTGCTGAGAAGGTTTTCGACAAAGGTTTCTGCCAAGGGATCATTACCCGAAGAGGGTTCACCCTTATCTATACCTGACTCACTCATGGTGACATCAGTTTGCGATTCAACGATCGCTGGCCCCGTTGAAGGAGCCGGATCTTCTGTGACGAGTGGCGACGGAGTAGTCACTGGCATTGCAGAAGATTAGGGGGCAGGAGTCGGAGGAGCCACGGCAGGAGAGGCTACGGTCAGCTTCGTCTGTCGGAGGGGCTTCGAAGAAGTTCCCTTGCCCTTGCCCTTGATGAGCTGCTTAGCTCTGAGAGTGTAATAGAGTCGAAAACATTACATCTCGGAAGAAAATTCGAGTAAGGTACATAGGTGAAAAGTTGTGTTGAAAGTTACCTCTTCACGACGGGCACCTCCTTTGTACCAACAACCACTATCCGAGCCTTGTGCTTCTTAAGCGCAATGTCCGACAATGGGACCAGTTCTACCTCCTGAGAAAACTCTGGAGGATATCCCTCGAGTGGATCAAGTTCCGACTCGGGGAGGTCAGCAAGCTGAAAAGAGGAAAACATATTAGTATTGCGATATAAATTAAAGATTGAAACACATAAAAAGGTTTATTGTTAGAAGCTTACCGGCACTACGGGGTTCTCCGATGTGTGCATGTCTAGAGAAACCTTCGGGATCCTCCTCTCGATTCGCTCCCTTATCGGCCATTTAATCTGGCTTATATAACCTTGCGTGGTATAGGCTCTGGGGCTGATGCGGAGGGGATCTTTCTTGGACGATGTGATGGACTGCATCAGTCGGTCTCCGTGGTACTGAAGGGGTTGGATCCGGCGTGACACCCAACATTGGACCAAGTCGGATCCCTTCAGGCCTTTGTGTTTGATCAGATATTCGATCCGCCTCTTAGCGAGGATCAGATCGTCATTGAGAGCCGGAGGAGCCTCGTCCCAAGACGGTTGGGCCGTGGCAGCTCCGTCGATGAAAGCTGGCAAAGTAGTGGCTTTGCAAGGAGACGGGACATCCTTATGATAAAAGAAGGTGGCTGGCCATTGTTTGACCGAGTCACTGGCTAAAATTTTAGGATATGCGCGCTCACGTCTAAGTGAAAAGCTAATTGTACCGGTGATATAAGGAACACTGGCGGTGATAGAATTTCTCCGCATGGAAGTAGTACCGAAATAAGGTAAGACTTGGCCTAATGCCGAGAAATCCCTCGCACAAAGCCGCATAGGCGCTCATCTCTAGGAGGGAGTTGGGAGGAAGATGGTGGAGTTGAACACTATAATGATCTATCACCTCGGAAAAGAATTCCGAGGGAGGAAACGACAATCCTCTATCGAGGTGGGTGCCGAAGTGTACTCGCTCGCTGGCGCGCGGGTTGGGCACAGTCTCCCCGACACTACTTTGCCAGTCGATGGCACAGAGGAGCCCTTCTGTCTCCATGCCATGGAGCTTCTCGTTGTCAAGCACGCGGGGATCCAAACCCCGCGGAAGCTTTCCTTTTCTGCCGCCGCCTTCATCGCCACTGCCATCGCCAAACCGGAAGAGGATGAGGAGGCCATTTCTCCGGTGCGCCGGTGACCTAAGATGGGCAGCACTGGGAGTTTTTGGGGAAAGCAGAGGAGCTCTGTGCATAGGGGAGATTTGGAGGAGAAGAAACGGCAAGGGAACAGGTGAAGAAAGGAGGAGGAGAATCCTCACCCCTTATATCCACCTAACCGCACCAAGATTCGTGTAAATGACACTGTATAACCGCCACACGTCGTGGAAGGAATTGGGAAGGACCCACGCGATGATTACGTCGCCTCGATCTCCGCGTACACATTGAAACGATGCCTCGGTTCTGCGAACTGCGGACCCACCAACGGTCCTGCTGACAGGATGTCTGTCAGATGACGTGACTTGACCATGACTGGTGTGAGGTGGCGTTAGAAACCAATTTCCGGCTTAGTTTGAAATCAAGCTGGAAAATCCGAATAACATGTTGATAGGTCCGACTTAATTTTAAGACCTAGATCATATTTTTTGTTGTGAAGTTTCAAGAAGCCTTCAAGATTCTGCAAGCCGAAGATGAAGCTAGACGATGATAAATCCGACTTTGGATCTTGGAGACTTCTGGGGGCTTCTGTTGGGGATATACTTTCTGGGTATCCTCACAGTTCCTCACTGGCCAGGGTGGCCCACTTCGGGTTAGAGCATTGCTTCACGGGCGGTCCAGTTAGGGAGAAAAGACGGAGTCCAATCCGGCTACGGTAAGGCCCAGAAGACTTACCGACTTAGGCCCATAGTGTTACTTGTAGTTCAAGATGTACTCTGTAACCATCTCTTAGTCATAGCCGAATAGATCTCTCCTGTAAACCCTAGGCTGGATATCTATATAAGCTGTCCTAGGGAGAGCCTTTAGGACAACACTCAATAATCTACACTCTCAACTCACACAGGCGAACCCTTGTAACCCGTATTCCGGCTCTGCCGTATTACTAGATTGCTAGCAGGAGTAGGATTCGTCCAAAGCCGGCAGATTCGAACCTGGGTAAACTTGTGTGCTCACCGTCCTGGAACACCGTACGTCTCACACCCCTCTCTTTTACACGCCTCGAGGACCCCCTCATGGCGTACTTGTCATCAATCCGACGACAAATATGACGTTTGATTCCGTCGATACTTGAATTTCCCTTCTGGGCTTCCTTGATTTGACTGATCAAAGTGGGTTGAAGTTTAATGCTAGCTAAAAATCCTTTGCTAACTAGCTCAGTTCTAAACTGCTCCAACTCCTCATGCAAACTTGGTTGCTTCTCCTTGATCATGGTGTTTAACCTACACGGCAATCTGCTAAGGAAGAAAAAAAAGCATCCGCTACCACATTGGCTTGGCCGGGGTGATAGTGAATGTCAAGGTTATAATCCTTGATTAACTCTATCCATCACCTTTGCCTCAAATTCATCTCCTTTTGAGTGAAAATATACTTCAAGATCTTGTGATATGAGTAAATCTCACAGCGGTTACCCATAAGATAATGACGCCATGTCTTCAAGGCTAAAACTACAGCTACTAGTTCAAGATCATGTGTAGGGTAGTTTTGCTCATGCTGCTTCAGTTATCGAGATAGATATGCTATGACTTTGCCTTCTTGCATCAACACACATCCGATACCAATCTTAGATGCATCACAATACACATCAAACGGCTTCTTGATATCTGGCATAATCAATATTGGGGCTGAAATCAATCTCTTCTTGAGCTCTTGGAAACTTGCTTCACATTTGTCGGTCCATTCAAACTTCTTGTCCTTCCTCAACAATTGGTTCATGGGTCTTGCGATGCTTGAAAATCCTTCTATGAACTTGCGGTAATATCCCGCTAATCCGAGAAATGCACGGACTTGGGTTTGAGTGGTTGGGGCTTCCCATTCTTCAACATCTTTTATCTTGGCGGGATCAACATCGACTCCTCCTGCCGACACAATATGTTTGAGGAATCCTACTTCTTTCAGCCAAAACTCACATTTGCTGAACTTGGCTTACAACTGATGTTCTCTAAGGGTTTCAAGGATGATTCTCAGATGTTTCTCATGGTCTTCTTCTGACTTGGAGTAGATAAGAATATTGTCGATAAACACCACGACAAACTTATCCAGGAAGTTCATAAAGATCTTATTCATGAGATTCATGAAATAAGCGGGGGCATTGGTTAATCCAAAAGACATGACCGTATACTCATACAATCCATATCTGGTGGTAAAGGCGGTCTTTGGAATATCCGTTGCACGAATCTTGAGTTGATGATAACCAGACCTAGGATCAATCTTAGAGAACACTCTGGCACCAGTCAACTGATCAAACAGATCCTCTATCTTGGGCAGTGGGTACTTGTTCTTGATGGTGACATCATTCAGCTTCCGGTAATCCGTGAACAAACGGTTACCTCCATCTTTCTTATCCACAAACAAAACATGCAATCTCCATGGCGACACACTTGGTTAAATCAAACCTTTCTCCAGCATAGCATCAAGTTGCTTCTTCAGCTCCACTAACTCTGATGGGTTCATGCTATAAGGTCTCTGAGCTATGGGTCCAGTTCCAGGAATCAGTTCAATAATGAACTCGATATCCCGATCGGGGGGCATACCAGGCAATTCATCTGGGAATACGTCGGGGTATTCACAGGCTACTCTGACTTGGTCTATGGTTGGTAGGGCTAGACTCTTGTTGCATTTGAATTGATGGGGCAAGGTTTCAGAAATATGCTCTACTGTTACTCCAGAGCTACTGGTTATGGTGATGGCTTTCCTGGCATAGTCGATTAATCCTTTATGTTTTGACATCCAATCCATTCCTAGTACTACTTCCAAACCTTTGGTTCCAAGTACTATTAGATTGGCATAAAATCTATCCCATGAATTCTGATAGGCACAACCTTGAAAATTTTTCTAGCTTTGGTGGTTGAACCAGGTATTTGAACTATCATAACATGCTTCAAGTTGGTTGGGTGAATCTTACTAGTGCATGCAAATTCTTCTGTAACAAACGAGTGCGATGCTCCAGAATCAAACAACACTCTTGCTAATACTGAGTTAACAGAAAACATACCCAGCAGGACATCTGGCGCTTCCTGGGCTTCTTCAGCATTCATGTGGAAAAGACGGTTGTTGCGGTTGTGAGGGTTCCATAGGGAGAATCTCCTTCCGGGCTGAACACGATGCTGCTGCTGAGCCGGGACATTCACATTGGCAGTGGCGGCAATCTTCTTGGGACACTCATTGGAGTAGTAACCCTTCACTCCACATTCAAAGCAAGTGATATGAGACTTGTCTTTGGCTGCAACAGGCACGACATTGCTTCCACTCCTTGGGGAAGTATTATTGTTGTTGTTGTTGCTGTTGGACTTGGGCGGTGCACGGTTGAAGTTGTTGGAGTTGCCGGGGTTGTTGTTATGGGTCCCTCCGGACTTCACATTTCCTCCGCTACGGTTGGGGTAGCTTGGGCGAGACATTGGGGGTCTATTGTTTCGCGGGGCATATCCTGCAAACGGGTTGGGGCGATACTTCTGGTGACTGTTGGATCCACTCTGGTGCATCATCCTGCGCTTGCGGTTGTCGTTGGCTTGGTTGATCTTACCTTCCATCTGGATGGCAGAGTTGACTAGATCTTCGAGATCATCGAAAGGGATGTTGATTAACACCGTTTGCATCTCATCATGCAATCCATTTAGGAATATCTTCTTCTTCTTGGCTTCAGTATTGATCTGATCAGGTGCATACCTAGCAAGAGATAGAAATCTGTCACGGTACTCTACTATAGTCATCCTGCCCTGCTTCAGTTCTCTGAACTCATCTCTCGTTCTAGTTACTAAACCTTGCATCACATGGGTGCGACTAAACTTGGTCTTGAAAGCTTCCCACGACGTCACTTGACCGTGGTTGATTGTGCGGGTGCTGTTCCACCATGCTCTTGCATCTCCTGCCAGATAGTGGGTGGCAAACAAAACTTGCTCATTTGCATCCACTCCTGCTACTTCTAGGTTATTCTCCATGGTCTGTAACCAATCATCTGCATCCAGCTGGTCTTTAGACTTGCTAAAGATAGGGGGATTGGTATTCTGGAAGTTTTTGAGTTTGGATCCATGATGATCCTGGTTTCCTTGGCCTTGATTATTGTGGGCGATCTGGGCGATTTGTTGCAGGGTAGCTAGATTTGCTTGGCGCTCTGCTCTACCAGCTTCGCGGTCCAAAACTAGCATCTGTAGAATCTACATCATCGGGTCCTGCGATGAGCTGCTTCCTCTGGGATTTCCACGAGTCATCTGAAGATTGAGATAGATAATGTGGTAAGAGGGAAAGTTCTAAGGTTCATGGTTTTGTTTTCAAAAGCTAAAAAACTTGGAGTTTGACTCAGGTTTGGCAAACTAACAACTTCTCATTCATTCAAGCAAAGCACACGATACAAACACACACACACCACAAAAAAAAGGAAAACATATGGTTTTAAGAACCATTTTGTGAGCTAAGATATAATGGGACCGATACATCTCATTCCTACGATAGTGCTCTAGTGCATCTATTCATCATCAATGAAGTCGAAGTCGTCATCATCGGTGTAGAAGTCCATGGCATCATCCTCCAGGTAGTCATCATCATTGCTGAGGTACAAGTGAATATCCCCCTGGATGTCTTCACCTTCTTCCTCTTCTTCCTTGGCTGCAAGCTGAGCTTCTTGTTCCTTGATGGTCTTCTCGAGGTCGGCCACTTTCTTGGAAAGACGGGTGATGGTGTGATCCTTCTTTGCGCGTTGACGACGAAGTGATTGACGATCCTTGACGGGCAGTGAGAAGTATGGGCCTTCTGGGCGGCAATGGCAAGGTTGTGGTTAGTGTACTCTCGAGCATTGCCAATTCCTTCTGTCTATCATACAATAGGAAGTCAAGGTTCTCCACTTGGCGTCTCATCTCCGGGTGACTTGGTATCTCCAACGGCATTCCCATGGAATCACACCTTGCATAGTGCGCAAAGCGGGTTCCCTGGATCAAGTTGACGTTCTGTCCGCAAAGACGGCCTAGAGCTTCATGCATTGCCCTGGCTAATCCATCTAGCTAGTTGTTCTCTCTCATGGTGAATTGAATCTTCTCAGACAGGGGTGCTTCCATCTTTCCTCGAAGATCAGCAACTATCAGCCAATGTAAATCTCCTCCTGGGTGGTCATTGAGTTGAGCTCCGAAGAATTCTGGATGCGGGCGCTCCAGGTACTCATACAGTGCATCAAGATCCCTCTCGAAGATTAGTTGGCCTCCGTTGCCCAATTGGTAGAACTTGCAATACTGAACTTCCATCTATAAGAATTCTGGATGAGTAAGTTAGTGAGGTGATCAAGTGTGTCAGTGTTTATGTAGAATGTAAGAAGTTTTGAGGTACATGCTTTTTTTGAAAGAATCTTAAGGGTAAGAGTGGGAATAGGTTTTCATAAATACTCACTTTCTTTGTTTATGAAACTAGATTTTCATTCAGGCATCCATTCTAACTAGGGTCTCCTATGGTCAGGATGGTTCTGATACCAACTTGTCAACACCCGGATTTTTAATCCCAGATGCCTGTTATGCCATACTTTGCAATCCCAGGATTACCATTTTTGCGAGACATAACAGAATTGGTACCACAATACATCATCCATTACAAACCATAAAAAAGGTCTTACAAATAAAGGATCTCATGATCCAGTCTTAATACAAATCAAGCAGCGGGAATTAAACGTAGTAGGGGCTCCATCTTCAGGAGCTCTACTTCCGCAACTGCTACTGGATCAGGGAAGAGGGAGTCATCGTGTGAACACCCGGATTTTTAATCCTAGATGCCTATTATGCCATACATCGCAATCCTAGGATTACCATTTTTGCGAGACATAACATATTGGATATCACAGTACATTATCCATTACAAACCATAATAAGGTCTTAGACAAATAAAGGATCTCATGATCCAGTCTTAGTACAAACAAGTAACGGAATAAATAGCGTAGCGGTGGGCTCCATCTTCAGTGTCACATGCAATGCTGATGATGGGAGATAGTCCTAGTTGTCGTAGCCATCCTGCTGTCCTTCTTCCGTATAGTCCTCTTCATAGTCTAGCCACAGGAATAGCCAGTGACAAAGCCACGAGTACTCTTTAAGTACTTGCAAACTATCACTAACAAGTAAGGTAGTTCTAGTAGGAATGCTAAACTCTAAGTTTATTTGTAAAGTTAAGTTTGAAATCTAAGTTGAGCTCAGAAGTAAAGAAAGATAAAATAAAGTTCTAAATCACTTAAGTGGGAACTTAGTTGTCATAGTCACAACCCTGTTGTGGTCAAGTCATGTCACAATTCATTTCATAAGTCATTTTGAAAACATCTGACAACGGAATAGTATGGCCACTCCAACTGTCCTTAACCGTGGACGTGGCTATTCGAATAGTTTGACACTCTGCAGAGGTGGTACACTTTCACCACAAAATTCGATACATCCGTCAGGGATAAACCTGAATCATCATACTCAGTATGCGGACAATCAATCATAAACTTTCAATTACACACCCTAGTATAAGCACCTCTCCTATGAGATTGGCCTCCCAGCCATGGCCATCTGCCATCGTAGGCACTACATAGGTGGACAACATCAAGAGGTAGCCTCAGCTCAAACCTCCTCCGCGAGGGAACCCATACTAATGCATATAAACTTCCGGCTAAGCCTTACCCAATTAAGGTATTGTGGTTGTACGATAAAAATTGGAATGGTATCGCATCCGACCCAACAATCAGTTTTTATAAAGGGCTAAGGCTCATGCCTTAACATTTTCATCATCATAAACTAGTTGTGTTTCTCAACACATGTCAAAACATCTCAATAGAATGAGTAATCATTCCAAAGTTTTCATAAGCATTTTCACCAAGTATTCCCATCTAGAGTGATCAAGTTTTTGGGTTGGCTCTAACCACAAGTTAAGAGTGTTCATTAAGGTGGGATGCTAATCTCAATCTCATGCCATAGAATGACATCTAAGTCTAACTAGATAGGCCAAGTTTTATACTCTTTATGCTATCTATAAATAGAGTAAAGAACTTTGGTAAAGTAAAAGAAAGTAAAGCTTGCAAGTAAAACTTGGGATAGGTATAAATCAAACAGGTATAACCAAAGCATGCCTAATGCATCTTGCTTAGGTTAACTTGCTTAATTCTAGCTTTCTAACAATAGCTTGCCTTGGTTGGTAGAGTGGTTGAAATTCTCCTTGTCTTCCTCGGGGTAGAACTCCTCCTCTTCATAGACTTGGTTGGTACTATCGTCTATAAATACATACGGAATACACAATCACGAAACAATACTTAACTAGTCTATTTAGTACACTAATGCACACACTTGATGATCTAGCATCATCACATTCATCACAAGATTTAATGAACTAGTTTCATTTATTTTATTTGAGAAAAGTAATTTCTACTCATTTAAATTAACTAAGATTTTATATTCTCCAATTAAAATATGGGATCATGTGGACACATGTCATCACCACATATTCTAATGCATGGGAATGTGATTTAAATGTTTGCTCACAGTTCAATAAGTTTAGGTTTATTATTTAAATCATTTAAAGTGACTAGAAATGCCTATATAGAATTATTTTGGTACTAGTACAAAGTCATTGCATGCAAACCTAAATATTATTAAATATTCAGATAGATATTATCAAATGTGATTTTTGAGAGTTGGAATTAAATCAAAAGCTATTATGGTTGATTTTTGAAAAATGTTTGAATGTAGAAAAGTCTCTGTCTTGTTATTTTTGCTATGTGAGATCTCTAACTCCAATTGATTTAAATCCAACGGGCTTGGGTAGAGATTTTAATTATATTTCCAAGAAAATTTGAATTATTCAATTTAGTTCAGTAGAACTCTCTGAAAATATTTATAAACTAGTGGACAGATGCTAGTTTAAACTTAATTAGATAAATCTTTATTTGAATCTACGGGCTAAGACGGGAAACTAAATGGGCTGGCCCAGTGGCGCTCCGCAGTGCAGAGGGAAACTGACAAGGGGGTCCCGCTTGTCAGCGGCTGACACAAACATGAAGCGGTACGGGGCGATATGGGCCGTGCGATTAGAACTATGATCGATGGCTGTGGTTCATCATCGACGACAGACAGGTCGCCGGCGAGAATGCACCTTAGCAGCTCGGTGGGGGTCGATTGGGGGCTTACCAGGGCTCTAGCTAATGTGGCGATGGGGGCAATCGAGCTTGTGGATGACAGCGGACTCAGGCATGGTCGCGGCGGCTCCTAGGTTGGTCGAAATCGACGGGGCCCTTTCTCCTCTGCTGCGGCGAGCTCCGGCACAATTCCAGCGAAGGGAGGCTCGAGCGGCTCTGGGGATGGTGTGGGGGGTTCTGAGAGAGAGGGGAGTGAGGTAGTGCGGCAATGGAGGCTGGGGGATGTCTCCTTTTATAGCTCGACGAGGGGACCATGAGGTGCGACAGTGAGCTCGTCGGTGAAGATGGTACATGGGGCTAATGTGATGGGCGAGGTAGGCAGACGGTGCTCTGCCTCCTGGCGGTCAGCTCCGGGGTAATGGCACGGCTAGGGGCGGTGGCATTTGTTCAGGAAAGGTCGACACTCTGTGCGACAGAGGCGGTGTTCGACGCGGCGTGCGGTGGCTCCTGGTCGCGCGGCGGGAAATGGGCATGTCCGGGAGTGTGCTGGGGTCAAGGCGAAGCGACGCGTGCAAGCTGAGGGCACGGCGTGGCTTGTGCAAGGTTGTCGAGGACGGCGCTCTAGCGTGGTCTCCGCATGGTGCAGAGGCGGAGAGCACGGGCTGTTTACGGTGGTCCAAGGGCTGGCATTGCTCGGGGACGGGACAGTGGGAGGTGGTGCTATCACACATATCTCCCTGGTGCGGCGAAAGAGGGTGGGGCGGTCTCCTGCAACGTGGGCATGGTCGGCCGACGAGCATGGCGTCGGGGTGGCATGGCACTGGTGCTAGAGGCTAAATGTTAGCTCCTTGATGGCATGGTTAGAACTACCGGAGACTAGGGGAGTGAATTGAGGTCAAATGGGTCGACAAAGCATTGATAAAAACAATGTTAGTTAGGCAGATTAGATTGTGATCACCAGGTGCTCGACACAATGGCCGCAAGAAAATTTTATTTCAATTTTGGAAAGATTTTTGGTGGGTGTGCTAGTCATATGCTTGAGCATCTGTGGTTGCTTCGGATTGTCAAGGTGAACTCATTTGGGTGGTTTTTGAAAAAGTGTGATCTATGCACATACACTTGATTCCATTTTCAAATGCCATTTAAAATTAGTGTTTAGATGTTTTTGTAAGATTTCAAAGTGGGCCTTGGTACATCATTACTTGTACTAGCAAGGGGTGCAAAGATCCAGAACTGTTTATGTTTGAATTTGACTTCTAGGAACACCTAAAGTGGCCTAGTGGATTAAAATGGCACAAATGACCATTTGCATTTATTAATCTTTTTTCATTTCTTTTTATTTGGATTTTGTTTGGGAAAGATCTAGATGATGTGGCATTCACCCTTGAATCATTTTACAACTATTAGAACAACCAAACATGGCAATTCCAAACAATTCTATATTAATGCAAACACACATGCATTCATAATTATTTTTAATGATAAATTTTTTTTGTTAACCCTAAATTGGGTGATTGGGATCTTGATAACATTGATTAAAGATTTGGGATGTTACACATCGTCAGACACCGAACGTGTGTAACTCCCCGCGAGGTGTCACACTTGAGGCACTCAAGTTGCTGGAGCAGCAGGAGCGCAAGGACTTCATCACGATCTTGAGGTCGGCTTTGGCGCGTCTACATCAACCACGCTCTCCTGAGCATTGACAACGCTTTTGGGTCTTCAAGGGTAAGTTTACGAAAAGCCCATCCCTTTACTGCATTACTAATAGATAGGTTCTGGCAACATCAGGGGTTCAGGTGCGTAGGGTAAATAATATTGTTTTCATACGCGGAACCCCTACACTGCTGTGCTGCATGGGAGCTGAAGAAAGAAAATGTGGGTTGCTGGTAGCGTTGGAGGTTGTGGCTCGGTTGCTGCTAGCAATCGCTGCTACTGCAGCTTCTCTGAATTTTCCTAAAGAACAACAATAGCTACTGTTGTTCTTACTATTTGACTACATCTTTATTAGAATTCGGCCAAAATACAATTGTTTGCCCAGATTTGTCTAGAACTAAAATAAATCGAAGGGTTGAAAACAACACAGAATAAAAGGGATTCAAAGAAAGAAAAGAAAGGACCACGATTGCCCCTTTCGTTGTTTGAATTCCAAACTCAGAAAACCACCTTATAAAACAAATGGAATATATAAGGGATAAGAAGAGTATTTTTCATGGGTCATGCATGGCGACATGATGTAGTGGTAAAAATCACTTCACTCTCCTAGCATTTGAATTATTCCATGGTTGAATACCATTAAAGCTTCCTATCATGATTCAATTTAGTTGATGGTCATATTTGAAATAAGAAGGCCAAAATATAGTGTGTATGTACCACTATGGATAAATGTGACCTTATCAAGTCAAATATATTCAGAATTGATTAAAACCATGGGATGGAAGTAAAATGGCTTCTACTAGTACATAGCATGCAAAGTTGGCCATGTAGGCTTCCATAATAACTATTGTGAAGACAATATGAGACTACATATGGAAGCATGTAGAAAAAATAAAGGATCCATAACCAAATATTTATGAGCTAGATTTAAATACCGAAGGAGATGCATCTTCTCATATTTAAATGGGGTGGTAGAATTTGTGGATAGAACCAAATGAAGGTGGCAGTTCGAATGGTGGAATTGTAATATATATGCTCCCAACTCAACTTGGGCATCAAGCAATATATCAAGATGCAACTATAATTTATCAAGAAGTGTCGTCGGATGATGACAAGTACGCCATGAGGGGGTCCTCGAGGCGTGCGGAAGAGAGAGGTGTGAGACGTACGGTGTTCCGGGACGGTGAGCACACAAGTTTACCCAGGTTCGAATCCGCCGGCTTTGGACGGATCCTACTCTTGCTAGCAATCCAGTAATACGGCAGAGCCAGAATATGGGTTACAAGGGTTTCGTCTGTGCGAGTTGAGATTGTAGACTATTGAGGGTAGGTGCCCTTAAGGCTCTCCCTAGGATGGCTTATATAGATATCCGGCCTAGGGTTTATAAGAGAGATCTATCCGGCTACGACTAAGAGTCGGTTACAGAGTATATCTTGAACTACAAGTAACACTATGGTCCTAAGTTGGTAAGTCTTCCGGGCCTTCTCGTAGCCGGATTGGACTCCATCTTTTCTCCCTGACTGGGCCGCCCGTGAAGCAAAGATCTAACCCGAAGTGGGCCACCCTGGTCAGTGAGGAACTGTGAGGATACCCAGAAAGTATATCCCGAACAGCAGCCCCCAGAGGCCTCCAATATCCAAAGTCGTATTTATCATCGTCTAGCTTGATCTTCGGCTTGCAGAATCTTGAAGTGTTCCTAAAACTTCACAACAAAAAATACGATCCGGGTCTTAAAAATAAGTCGGACCTATCAACTGGTTACTCGGATTTTCTAGCTTGATTTCAAACTAAGCCGGAACTTGGTCTCTAATGCCACCTGACACCAGTCATGGTCAAGTCACGTCATCTGACAGACATCCTGTCAGCACGACCGTTGGTGGGTTCGCAGTTCGCGGAACCGAGGCGCCGTTTCAATGCGTATGCGGAGATCGAGGCGACGTACTCATCGCGTGGGTCCTTCCCAGTTCCTTCCATGACGCGTGGCGGTTATACAATGTCATTAGCACGAACCTTGGCGCGGTTAGGTGGATATAAGTGGTGAGGATTCTCCTCCTCCTTTCTTCACCTGTTCCCTTGCCTTTTCTCCTCCTCCAAATCTCCCCCGCGCATAGAGCTCCTCTGCTTTCCCCAAAAACTCCTAGCGCCGCCCATCTTAGGTCACCGGCACACTAGAGAAATGGCTTCTTCATCCTCTTCCGGCTTGGCGGTGGCGACGACAGAGGCGGAGACAGAAAAGGAAAGCTTTCATGAGGTCTGGATCCCCTGCATTCTTGACGATGAGAAGCTCCGCGGCGTGGAGACAGAAGGGCTCCTCCGCGCCGGCAACTGGCGGAGCGGCACCAGGGAGACCGTCCCCAACCCACACGCCGACGAGCGGGTCCACTTTGGCACCGACCTCGACAGAGGTTTGTCGTTTCCTCCCTCAGAATTCTTTTCCGAGGTGATAGATCATTATAGTGTTCAACTCCAGGATCTTCCTCCCAACTCTCTCCTAGAGATGAGCGCTTATGCGGCTTTGTGCGAGGGATACATCAGCATTAGGCCAAGTCTTACTCTATTCCGGTACTACTTCCATGTCCGGAGAAATTCTATCACTGCCGGTGTTCCTTTTATCACCGGTACAATTAGCTTTTCACTTAGACGTGAGCGCGCATATCCTAAGATTCTAGCCAGTGACTCGGTCAAACAATGGCCAGCCAACTTCTTTTATCATAAGGATGTTCCGGCTCCCGGCAAAGCCACTGCTTTGCCAGCTTTCATTGACGGAGCTTCCATGGCCCAACCGTCTTGGGACGAGGCTCCTCTGGCTCTCAGCGACGATCTGATCCTCGCTAAGAGGCGGATCGAATATATGATCAAACACAAAGGACTAAAGGGATCCGACTTGGTCCAATGTTGGGTGTGACACCGGATCCAACCCCTTCAGTACCACGGAGACCGACTGATGCACTCCATCATATCGTCCAAAAAATATTCCCTCCGCATCAGTCCTAGAGCCTATACCACACAAGGTTATATAAGCCAGATAAAATGGTTGATAAGGGAGCGGATCGAGAGGAGGATCCCGGAGGTTTCTCTGGACATGCACACATCGGAGAACCCCATAGTGCCGGTAAGCTTTTAACAATCAACCTTTTTATGTGTTTCATCCTTTAAGTTTATCTCGCAATACTAATATGTTTTCTTCTTTTCAGCTTGCTGACCTCCCTGAGTCAGAATTTGCTCCAGTCGAGGGATATCCTCCAGAGTTTTCTCAGGAGGCGGAACTAGTCCCATTGCCAGACATTGCGCTTAAGAAGCGCAAGGCTCCGACAGTGGGGGTCGGCACAAAGGAGGTGCCTGTTGTGAAGAGGTAACTTTCAACACAACTTCCGCCTTTGTACCTTATTTGAATTCTCTTCCGAGATGTAATGTTTTCGACTCTATTACATTCTCAGAGCTAAGCAGCTCATCAAGGGCAAGGGAAAGGGAACTTCTTAGAAGCCCCTCCGACAGACGGAGCTTACCATAGCATCTCCTGCCGTCGCTCCTCCGACTCCTGCCCCTCAACCTTTCACAACGCCGGTGATCATTCCTTCTCCGGTTGTCGCAGAAGATCCAGCTACTTCAATGGAGCCTGCGATCCTTGAATCGCAAACTGACATCACCATGGGTGAGTCAGGTATAGATAAGGGTGAACCCTCTTCGGGTAATGATCCCTCGGCAGAAACCTTTGCCGAAAACCTTCTCAGCAATCCGGGACTTGCCAAGTTTGGCCTGTCCCGGAAATCTGCTGAAGAGATCTAGGGGTTGGCCAGGCAGTGCCTGGAGAAAAGAAATCTATCTGCCGAAGAAGAAGTGCAAGAAGTAGAGAACATCAAGCACTCTGATCTTCTTGAACAAGTGCGTCTTCGCGACGAGAGGATAAGGACCGATGAGCTTCCAACTGCTCCAGTGACTCCCCTGACTCTCGCCGAGAAGGTTGCTGTTGAAGTGAATGCGAGTTTGGATAAACTTACTCGTGAAGAATATGTAAGTCGGAATTCTAACTCCTGTTTTTCCTTTATTTCATATCATATCCTCTAGCCCCCACGCATGCAGTAGGATAAATAATCCGGGTTTATGCTTCCTTATGATGCCAAAGAATGAACTAGTGTAGCCCCAAGGCTCGTGCTGATATTAGCAAAAATATTAGCCCGAGTCTTTAGTAGACTTCTGACTTTGGGTATTCTGACTTACAGAAAGTATATTCCTATAACCAGGATTTGTTGAAAAATGTCTGCGACAAGCGGAGAGAGATCAAAGCTCTCTGACTTAAGAATGCTGAGCTTAAAGTTGCCAAGGATGAGGCCGAAGGTAAACATTCCGAGACTCAAACCTTGTCTTTCATGTTTTCATAGTCGAATTTTTACTGAACTGTTGTTCTTTTAGACTTACAGCGCTGGTGAAACAGTCCTGCGCTATGATTGAAGAGGCCGAGAACCTCAAAACTTTGGTGGTGGAGAACAAGGAACTTTGCCAAGAGCTGGATCAACTCAAAGAAGATCATGAAAAGATCATTGCTCAAATTCTCGAGTCCTCCTCCATGGCCACTGACGAGCGTGATCGTAAGATTGCTGCTCAAGATCAGAAAATCTCGGACCTCAATAATGAGCTATTCAGAGAGAAGGATCTTTTCGAGGCGCTCCGGGCTGAACTCCGGAGTCTTCGAGAAGAGAAGACCAAAGTTGACGATGTCATCTTCGGTATGTTCCACCTGTCTGATTTGTCTATTTTCTTTGACTTCTTTCAATTTCGGATTTTCTTTAAGTGTTTTGTGTATAGGTCCTCTGAACTTGACAGACTCCACCTCCGCCGAGCCCCGCACCCACCGGCTTACCCAAGTTGGTGACCTGCTTCATGACTTCCGCCAATCCCTGAGGACATTGGCGAAGCTCTCAAGATTCTGGATATGCATAGCATGTCGGATTTTCAGGTGCAGGACAAGGCAAAGGAGATGCCGCAACTTGTCCAGGATTGGAACATGTCCTACGCGCGGATCGCAGCGCAGAACGCTCTCACCATGGTCATGAGCCACCATGGAAACATGGAAATATGGCAAGTGGCCAGAGGGTACTGCAAAGTAGATGAAGACGGCCAGTAGCAAGATATCAGGGCCATTATGGACTCCTGCGCCGGATATGGGTGTCACGTGGCTGATTTGACCAGCTACGAAACTCCTTTCTTCACCCGCGTGGACACTCTGCCTCCGCCTCTAGAAGATTCAGCAGACGTTTCCGACGATGACCACACTGTTTTGGGTGTGGACATCTCGGAACGATATCAAGGCGATGTATCTAGCGAGTCGGCAGCTCCTTCCTCTCCTCCTGCATTATTCTGAAAAACATGATGGGTCTATAAATATGCAGTGCTAAGCTTTTGATCTATTCAACACATTTGGCTTTAAAGTTTTTGTGTGCCTGAATTGTTTACATAAGCACTTGTATTTTTTCGCCTATACTTATCGTTTATCTAGCTTTCCGCCTCGTCCCTTTCGTGAGCCGACTAAACCTTCTGCTTGGAAACTTTGCCGAGCAACGGAGCTCAATTGCTAAACCAGTTTAAACTCGGAAACAAAGCCGGCTTCCAGTACCAACAATTCACTACTCAGAAAATACCCGCATCCGGCAATCAAACAAATAACCAAAGTATAGACTAGAAACTTTTTAGAGTTATACCCGAAGGTAGCATTTTTAGAATCGGAAATCTAAACCAGAACGAACATGAGCATAAAGTACTTTCAAGCATTCTGGGATTTTCGACTATGACATGATCATTCGGAAATAAGACGGTAAAAACTTCTCAGAAAAACTTGAGGCAACCAAAACTTTTATTTCTCATAGAACATGTACATATATATGATTACAAAGAAGGATAAACTAAGAATAAAAGGGACGTAGCTGAGAAATATTCCATGGTTGTCTAACTCATTCGGATTTGTACTGCCTCCAACTCTCTTTCTCTTCTTAGTAGCAGGTCTTTCTTTGACTGGCCTCATGTCAGTTAAGTAGTACGATCCATTGTGCAATACTCGACTAACTAAAAAGGGCCCTTCCCATACTGGGGAAAGTTTGTGCTTTCTTTGTTGCACAAGCCGGAGAACCAAATCACCTTTATTGAAAGATCTGTTTCGGACTCTCTGCTACGATACTTGCGTAACTTCTGCTGATAGGCTGTTGATCTCATTTCAGCAACGACGCGAACTTCTTCGACTAAGTCGAGATCATTTTGTCGGTAAATCTCGGCATCCTCTTCAATATACGTGGCCACTCTAGGAGAAGTATGAATTAAATCACTAGGAAGAACTGCTTCTGTGCCATAGACCAAGAAGAAAGGTGTGTATCCGGTTGACCTGTTTGGAGTTGCTCGTAAACTCCATATTACAGAGGGTAATTCCTCTGCCCAAGCCCCCGCAACACGTCATAGTGGTGCTTTGAGTCTCGGTTTTAGGCCTTGTCGGATTAAACCAATTGCTCTTTCGACTTGTCCGTTAGCCTGTGGATGTGCGACTGACGCAATGTCAAGCCGGATATTTTGCTCATTGTAGAATTCGGCCAATTCTCCCATAGAAAAATTACTCCCGTTGTCCGTGATAATGCTATGTGGATAACCATACCGGATTATAACATCCTCGACAAATCTTTTGGATGTTGCTCCATCACAACTAGTGACAGGTTTAGCCTCAATCCATTTGGTGAATTTATCCACCATCACTAAGAGGTGAGTAAATCCACTTGGAGCTCGTTTAAACGGTCCTACCATGTCAAGCCCCCAGACCGCAAAAGGCCATGTTATAGGTATTGTTCGCAGCTGGTCAGCCGGAACATAAGCTTGTTTGGCATACTTTTGGCAGCCTTTGCACGTCTTGACTAATCGTTCGGCATCTGCCTGAGCTGTAAGCCAGAAAAAACCATGTCTAAAAGCTTTTGCCACTAAAGATTTGGCTGCAGCGTGGTGACCACACTCTCCTTCGTGGAATTCTCCCAATATTTCTAGTCCTTCTTCCGGAGATACACAGCGCTGAAAACCCCCTGAAACACTGCGCTTATAGAGCTCACCTTTAACTATAGTATAGGCTTTCGCTCGTCGGGTGATCTGCCGGCTCAGAACCTCGTCTTCGAGTAATTTGCCATCTATCAGATAATCTAGATAGGGTTGAGTCGAGCTGGGAATTATAGCCAGAACTGCTATTAGAGGTGAGTCGGATTTGGTCGGATATTCCTCATCGACTCCCTTTATTGAGGGAACTTTGAGGTTCTCTGAAAAAGCACCATCTAGGACCTCTTTCCGCGCAGAGCCTATCCGAGATAATGCATCTGCTTCCTCGCTTTCCGCTCGAGGGATGTGTTGAACCTCAAACCCTTCGAACTATTTAGATAGATCATCCACGGCAGCTTTATATGCTGCCATGTGTTTATTTGCATTACAAATATCTGAAACTTGCTGAGCAACAAGATCCGAATCTCCATAACACATCAAACGTCGGATGCCAATATCCTTAGCAATCCGGATTCCATGCAGCAGTGCTTCATACTCGGCAATATTGTTTGTCGCTGTGAAGTGGATCTGCAACACGTATAGAAGTTTATCTCCTTGAGGTGATTTGAGCACCACGCCAGCCCCCGAGCCCCCTCAAGCCTTAGACCCATCAAAGTAGAGGGTCCAATATTCCGACTTAGGGAGGGTCATATTCTCCTTCGTCTCTGTCCAATCAGCGACAAAGTCGGCAAGAATTTGGGATTTGATTGTTGTCCGGGGTTTATACTCAATATCGAAAGCTAAAAGCTCTATGCCCCATTTGGCGACGCGTCCTGTGGCGTCACTGTTGTTGATTATATCTCTCATGGGAGCTGTGCTCACCACGGTAATTGGATGCTCCTGAAAATAGTGTCGTAACTTACGAGATGCTAGAAAAACACTATAAGCCAACTTTTGGTAGTGTGGATACCGCTGTTTTGATTCTATCAGGACCTCATTGACAAAGTAAGTCAGACGCTGCACCAGGTGTTCCTAATTTTCCTCCGGTCCCTCCACCACCATGACGATACTAACGACTTTGTTTGTCACAGCAAGATAAAGCAACATCGGTTCCTATGGTTCCGGCGCAGCAAGGATAGGAGAAGATGAGAGTACTTTCTTCAGGTGTTGTAGTGCAGCTTCAGCTTCGTCGGTCCAAACAAAATCCTTGGTCTTTTTCAGGAGTTTGTATAATGGTGCGGCTCTTTCACCAAGCCGGCTTACAAATCGACTGACCGCAGCGATGCAACCAGTTAGTATTTGTACGTCCTTCAGGCGAGTTGGCCTGGAAATATTGAGTATAGCCTTGATTTTGTCCCGGTTCACCTCTATGCCTCTTTGAGACACGATGAAACCTAACAATTTTCCGGCTGGTATTCCAAAGAAGCATTTCTTCGGGTTAAGCATGATGTTGTATTTTCGTAGATTGGCAAATGTTTCCTCCAAGTCGAAAATCAGCGTTTCCTCCTTTTTGGACATCACCGCAATATCATCCACGTATGGATGTACATTGCGTCCGAGTTGGTCATGGAGGCAACGCTGCATCGTGGGCTGGGAGGTAGCTCCTGCATTCTTCAGCCCAAAGGGCACCGTAACAAAACAGAATGTTCTGAAGGGGGTTATGAATGAGGTTTTGACTTTGTCAGATTCCTTCATCTGGATTTGGTGATAACCGGAGTATGCGTCGAGAAAATAGAGGAGTTCCGAGCCTACCATAGAATCGATAACTTGATTAATCCTAGGCAGAGCGAACGGATCTTTTGGACAAGCCTTATTCAAGGCAGTATAATCAACACACATCCTTAAATCAGTGGTGTCCTTTCTAGGGACCATTACATGATTGGCCGACCATTCAGTGTGGATGACCTCTTCTACGAATCTGGCTAACTCGATCTGTGCTAGTTCCTTAGCTATTGCCTTACGCTTTTCATCGCCGAAACGTCGTAAGGACTGTTTGACGGGTTTAGCGTTCGGGTTTACATTTAAAGAGTGCTTTGCAAGTTCCCTAGGTACTCCGGTCATGTCAGATGGCTGCCATGCGAAGATATCTTGATTTGCTTGGAGGAACTTGATGAGCGTGCTTTCCTATGCGCTATCTAGGCCTACGCCTATCTGGGTCACCTTGGAGGGGTCATCATCCTTCAACGGTGTCTTCTTCGTGTCTTCTGATGTCTTGAACTCTGGATTTGGCTTTGTCACCTCCTTCTTTGTTGCGGGCATCTCGGACGGATCTATGCTCTTCTTGATCTCCTGGTACTCCTGGGCGTGCAACACGGCTTCAGCAAAGGCGGCATTTCCATCCTCGCACTCTCGTGCAACTCCTGGGCGTGCAACCGAGACATGTAGTCCATAGTTGCCATGCATTTCTTTTCCTCCTGAATGTTTTTGGCTTCATCCAGGAGTTGTTGACGACGCGCTTCTAGGGCTTGGGCCCTTTCGTCTAGCTCTTCAGCAGTAAGTTCTGCAGCTGTAGGGCTAGGTGTGGTTAATGCAGCATTGATGAGTTTACGTGCACCTTCGGTGATCACGTGTCCATCCACCGATTCTTCTTTTTTCGGCTCTTCTAGGATAAGTGCTCCATCCGAGTCTTCCTCATATTCCTCGGCAATCACCTCCTCTGTCAGAGGGTCTTTTGTCGGGGTCTTGTTCTTATTGTTCTTCTTCTTTGCCTTATTGGCAGCGCCGGTAGCAAAGACGGCTTTGGGTCTGTTTCCCGGAGTCAAGCTCTGATCGGTATTTTCGGACATCTGGACTTTGGGATTATCTCCTACTTCCAAGTCATCCTGCGCTTGGGAGAGTGTTCCCCGGATCCTTCATCCATGGCTTCTCCTTCCTCTTCAGCTTTGGAGTTATACTCCTCTTCATATTCCGCGGAGAACTTTCGGAAATCTGCTGACGTCATTGATTGATCCGAGGATGCGGGTACGTCGGCGTTTGTTCCAATTGCCTCTAGCACAGAGTCGGTGTTTTCTCCAGCATCGCCAGAGCCGGATCCGGATCCAACATATCCGACAAAGTGCGACGCGTTCCTCCTAAGGTACCTGCGGCTCTCGCGATCAGCTTCGTCGAAACTTTTGATGGTCTCAAGAATTGCGTCCACGCCTGAGTTTTGCATTATCATGCGTCGCAACGTGTACCTTAGGAAGGGCTTGTCTGTCCCGGCGTCATCAGAGCCGGAATCAGTGTCGTTGATACGTTCCTCCTGGATTTCGACTTCAGCGGGTGGGTCGATCTGGGATTCGGCCTCTCTAAGGAGATCCACTCCAGATTCGACTTGGACCGCCATGTCTTCTTCAGGCTCGGATTTCTCCACTATCTCCGCAACTGGTGCGGGGTGGGTGGGATTAGGTTTTTTTGAGATCCGGAACTCTGCCACCTCCGCGGACAGAGGGGACCTAGAAGATTCTTCTGCCTCTATCATCACCGCTGGGGTGGGTGGGGCAGGTTCAGCAAAACTGATGTAAACATCGATCTTGCCAAAAGACATGATGGTGTAGGCAGTCACAACCTCCCTAGCCAGAATCCAGGTCTCGTCGAGAACGATGAGAGGGACGTCGCTGGCATAGAGGATGCGATCGATGACGATAGTGTCGCCGATTCTAATTCTTGCAGATTCCGCTTGGGACGCAGATCCGAAGCTCACCTGCCCCACGGTGGGCGCCAACTGTCATCGGATTGATGTCAAGTACGCCATGTGGGGGTCCTCGAGGCGTGCGACTACCTAGGACGGCTTATATAGATATCCGGCCTAGGGTTTACAGGAGAGATCAATCCGGCTACGACTAAGAGTCAGTTACAGAGTACATCTTGAACTACAAGTAACACTATGGGCCTAAGTCGGTAAGTCTTCTGGGCCTTCCCGTAGCCGGATTGGACTCCATCTTTTCTCCCTAAATGGGCCGCCTGTGAATCAAAGCTCTAACCCGAAGTGGGCCACCCTGGTCAGTGAGGAACTATGAGGATACCCGGAAAGTATATCCCCAACAAATAGCAACTACATTAATAAGATGCAAATACAAGATGCAATTATGAGAAGAAGAACCAAATACAAGTGTTTTAATATGATGCTCAAATGTAATGTGGCATGATGACATGAGCATGATATTATGATGATGCAATAATGACAAGTATGTAGTAGCATAATCTTTATTTACTAGGTAGCATAACAATGTTAGACATTTGGGATGCTAAAACTCTCCCTCACTTAACAAGAATCTCACCCCGAGATTCCTAGGAAAATAAAAAGACTCAAAGAGTGGTGGGTGCTTGGAACAAAGGTGATCCTCACGTTCCCATGTTGCTTCATCAACGGAATGGTGCGGCCACTATACCTTGCAAAACTTGATAAACTTGTTGCAAGTCTTGCATTTTGCTACTTGAAAACAAAGGACTTGAAGAAATTCAAGAGAAGCAAACTTTTTACTTCAAGCCAAAGGATGAGACACTTCGATAGGGTTAAAGAACGAAAGCTGCAAGTGAAGATGATGCTTTGTTTCGCCGGAGGAAAAGAATGTCTGTGCAAAGTTATCAACCAATATGAAAATATCATTGTTTCCTCACTTAGATTTAAGAATGAATTTCGGAAAACAACACTACCTTTGAACAACAAAGTTGCTTGATATCAATGGAAATGATTTTGAATTGAGGACTTCTCGGATTAACTTCTTATTGAAGCTCGTAAGAACCAAAGGATCACGCAATTGAGGTGTGCAAATTATCTTCAAGAGAAGGAGGTGATACAAGTTTATGGTTGAATCCTGTGATGAAGTTGAATATTGAAGATCTATAGTTTATTGTAGAGATGCTTATTGCTTTCCTTAACATGAGGTTATTGCAATGGCTTTGCGATTGATGGCATCAACAATAATTGGCTTTACCAAGAGAAAAGAATTGACAAACTGAAGTAACTAATATCTTCCATCCCTCTTGTGTGACGATGTTGAACTCCGGTAGAAGGAAGAGTATCGGGGAAGATTTTGCTCTATCTTGATATAGACAATACCCACCAACAAGAGGTTATTGATTACGTTATTTGAGAGAACACTCTAGAAAACAAAGGCAAAAGTAAAAGTTTCGAGAGATAAAGGTCACTTCTAACTTCCATGGAATAAGTGAAATGGCATTAATCCACCAATTCATTATACAAGAGCGAATGATAAGAGCAATGGTATGGTCATGACTCCATCCCACACCCAAAGCATTACTCCACACATGAATAGGAAAATTGTTCAACCTAACTCTCAGAAATTTAGATTGAAGATTTTGATAAGAAGAACTCATGAAGCTTCGTAAGAAAACAAGGATGTTATGCAAACACTTCATTGGGTCCAAAGTAGATAAAGATGATGATGTTTTCATTGTGTCGAAAGTCCCAAGCCATCAGAAAATATATGAATGAAGATCATGGAGATAGATAAAAGATTCAATAGATAAATCAAGGTTAGCACCCCAAAACTTTGATATAGAAGAATTATGAAAGATCTGGAAAGTCTTCGTGGCATCCGACGGGTTAAGGATAGAGTATACGTGAGAGGGTTTCAAAAACTTTCTTGACGAGTTGAAGACCAAAAGAACTTCTTATCCCTCTTAAGAATATATGAGCAAGATTTATAAGTCTTGAGGAAGTTTTCAACAAAGCAGCGAGAAATACTTGTCAAACTAAGGATAAAGCTCCGAAGTTGGTTGACAAAGCTCAAAAAACTTTCTAAGATCAATGCTCTTCGAAAGATCAACATTAAGAGCAAGGATTGTGTTCAAAGAGATGCATTAAAAGAATATATTATATGGCCCTTCAGAAGAGAAAAGAGATATCGACTGATTCACATAGTCAATCGGATCACCATTGCAAAGGTAAAGATATCTTGGATAAAGAAGCAATGATAACTCATACATTAAAGCAAAGCTAACAGATGTGAGAGGATACAATTCTACTATATCATAGAGAACCTTTGCGGATAAGAAGTTGAAATGAAGCGCGACAATCGGATGATAATCCATCATAGTGCCTTCATAATCTTCGGATTGCCAAAGATACTTGGATATGACATAGATAAGATCATGGTACAACTCAAGTTCACAACATATAACCGCAATCATTTGGAGAATTATATTGATAGCATTGAACATATTCCACTCGTCATAAGTGTCATATAGCTATACGGAAGACTAAATTACAATCACAAGCATCAGATCAACGCAAGGTATGCACTTAGTCCAAAGAATTAAACATCAAGTAAAAACTTCAGATTTATGCACCGGTGGCAAAAGATCGAGTTAGCATGAACATTTTGACAAAAATAAGATAGATAGTGTATCACACATGACTGGAAAAGATTGTGGGAACATAAATGCATCAAAGCAAAAAATTCCCCATTTTTCGGGATTAAAATACCAACTAGATGCGAAAAACAACTTAACGGATAGAGATTAGCAACTCCAAATTGTGTGAAAACTTTCTAAAGAACAAACACCCCTATAAAGATTGCGTCGGTTAACAAAGAGTCAGATAGATCGCGTCGGTTTACACACAAGTCTGTCAGTATGGAATGTACCAAATAACCAAAGGCAGATTGTGAAGCAAAGTTGGATGCAACAGATCGTCAAAGTATTAACACATCCTATGGTACTACAGATACCCAAAACACGTGAATCCTAGTTTGAATTTTTAGAAGAGGATAGACAAACGTTACACTTTCGAACCAGAATGGGGTGGGTGGGTGGGTAAGATGAAAAATGGAAGCAATCCTACTCTCACGTTTATTTTTTCCCTAGTATATAGCTACCAAAATATTTCTAGACCGACAACGACCACCTTGGTTGAGTCCCTGAAGGGCGGAATGGCTCTGATACCAGATGTAATCCCCGAACCTCATGTTTCTAAATTACAAGCTGGTATAACCCGAATCTAGGGAGAACGTACTACCGTGGAGGCTGTGAAGCCTCCCACAAGGAGTCCACAATGGCAGGGCACGGTACCAACCAACCATCCACCCCAAAGTTCATGGTTATAGCTCCGAGTGCGAGAAACATGACCGGCTAGCTGCGAGTCTAACATACATATATGAGTATGTACGCCAACGACATACAAGAGTACTCAATGCTATTCCATCTAAAAGAAATAGAAATATTGCAATGCCATACGATAGGAGCGAAAATTATATAGATAGTAGTAATAATATTTTAGGATTATATACTCATATATAATTCAACAAATCATCAAGTAGAAGTGGAAACACAGATCCGAGTATGAATTAAGAGTCAAATCGGCATAAGATGCCATAGGAATAAGCACATTCCTGCCCACAGATCTCAGAGATCTCCATCCCCAGAATCTCTACGCAAAAGGGGCGTTTCCTCCATCATCGGCCTCATCCACGTAGTAGCCTCAATATGGATGTACCTGGCAACCTAATCAATAATTGGTGTGAGACCCTAGGGGTACTCAGTAAGTCTTTATGCATCTAAAGGGATTAACCTGGGGTGACGCAATTGCAGTGAAATATAAATAACTAACAGTTCTATAGAGACACTCTACAACATCCGCCCAACCAGATATGTAAGGACGCTCATTAAATAAAATCCACCATTTATATAAACACCACAAGTAAACCTTGATCGCTCTCCTTCTCGCTTACCGAATGAGAAGGCGGAAGAACATCCCATCCGTAGGCAGTTTTATTAACCATTCCATGAGGGTTTCCCTAATTACTTGTAATACCCTGGATTTTAAAAAAAAACCTATTTGTTTGACAAAAAAGATAGTTGAACGTGTTTGATTTTTGTGCCCGAAATTTATATGAGAAATCAGAGACCATGATCAAGGCTGTCTCGTGGAACTAATTAAAAAACAAACTACTAGATTCTTCTCTTTTAGGTTCCTAGATATGGAGGAGATTCTATGAATCTAGAGCTATATATTTTTCCCTAGCGTGTACCTCAAAATATATTTGGATCAAAATAAAAATATAAATAAATATAAAGCCCAGCTGAACCGACCCCTGTTTTTCCTCACCAGACACTCCTGCCCTAGGACGCCCGTAGTCGCCTCCTCCACCGTATCAAGGGTCTCTAGTCACCATCACCGTGGTGCGAGTATGGATCTGAAGCTACTGTTGTAACATCCCAATTTCAGCAACCCTGATTAGTTGACCAGAATGCAAAAATCAGGGGGAACAAAAACTTTTTCTTGTTTAATGGTGAAGTGTTTGCCTGTTGTTGAATATGTTTATGCTTATGAATGTGTATTAGAAGATATACTCCTTACCTCAACATCAGTGGACAAAAGTTATTTAACAAAACTGTCCTGGCTCATTTTACATATTCCCAAATGTTCTGGCATTTCAAAACCTGAGTCAAGATACCTTTACAACCTCCACCCTTTTTAGTAGATTCTATTTCCCTAAACTATGGAGAGCAACCTATTATAATCTCCTTATGATTTCAAGACAGACCTTCAACTATTCTTATCTCTAGGTTTCCCAAAATCTCTTTTGAAAGCTTTTGAATTCTACTCTTGGTAGAGATACCAAGGACTCTCACCTGTTTCAAACCACAACTTCCTCAAAATACCCATCCTTAGCTTGAGCTAGTCCTTATGGTAACCCTAGTAGTAGGTTTGCTTAGTTTATAAGATGAATTGCCTTGAACTGCTGTCTGCTGAATTTCCTTGATCTGCTGCTTGATTTGTCTACTTAGGAGATAGTATGAGCTACTCTAGGAGCTCATCATTAGGATCAAGATGTTTCCAAATCATCACACCCTAAGCAAGAATACAAATCTGGATATGATCTCTAGCTAATAGGTGATCATCTAAAACCCCTAACCAGACCCCTTTTGAAGTGATCCCTCCAAGGAGCTTCCAAGTCAATGAAGACCAGTATCAAGAAAGGATCCTTCCTACTCAATCTACACTTCAAAATCATCCACTTGATGATGCTTTAGTACCTTGCAACCCATCAAAATCATCACCACCCACATTCTAGTGAAAAACCCCAAGTCTGCCAAATTTTGCCGTCTCGAAAACTATTTCCAACATCACCTTTTTGAATGCCTCCTTTTCTCAACCCTTGTGCATTTTTGAAAATGCATTTGAACCATATTGTTAACCATCCTAAGGACTACCAAGGCCCACACTTGCCCTGGGTTATATCATCCTCCAACCCACTTGTTCTTGATGGTTTTGCAGGCAAGAAAATAACTATTCCTGCAACTCTAGTCAACATGCCTACTTTGATAGAAGCTCACACCTTCATCCTATCTTCTATGGAAAAACCCTTTGCATGGTTGTGATCTAATAATATAGATCTATCAATACCTAGTTCACTTGTCCCAATTGGATCTTGGTACTTCTGAAACCCACAAGGTTTTGAAGGCTATGTGATAATCTTCCTTGGCAGGATTATTTTATTCAAAGTTTGAAATCAATTCTTGGTGAACTCAAGCAAGATCAAGATCAAAATTATATACCATGTTGATGTACATCACTTGGTGTCACCATACATCTATACCATGCCCCAAAGGGAGATCTGAGCTCCAAGATCCCACAAGATCTTGGTGGCATGAAAACAATCTTACCCAAGATCCTTAAATCTCTAGTTTTCACCAAAATCAACTTGGATTCTCAAATCCCAAGGTTGAAAATGCTTGTTACACCTTGTCTACATCATCTACCTTGATCATCAAGATTTATCAAATATTATCCATATTTATTATGGACCAAATCTATTTAATTGCTTTAATTGACAAAATCCCCAAAACTTCTTCCACAATGGAAAGTTTGGTTTTTGCCAAAACACTTCTCCAACCTTTGGCTCAACTGAGGTCCATATATCATAACCCAACTTCCCACCTCAAAAATAAATATTTTTGAGGTCCCTTATTATTCCTTTTTGCCCTTTTTCTCAAATGGCAGAAAGGGAATAATAATTGTTTTAAATACTTTTAGTCCCTAATAAATCTTGGGAAAAATCACCATAGTGTGAATTCATATTTATGACCATCTCACATCAAAATCCAACCTGATACAATGTAAAAATATCTAATGAGCTTCTAGAAACTACTTCTGCACTTTTTGAATAAATGATTTTAAGTGAACTAAAAATCTTCTGAAAAAGCCCAATAAATTCCTAGACCTATGCCTTGACACCATCTACCTATCAGTACCATCTCCCCACCATGTCCAATACAAAATTTGGAACTTCCTTCACATGCCTCCATGTGATCAAATTTGCCAAATTAATCAAGCATTGATCCAAAACGACCCCAAACCCCATGGAAACTTGCTCTCCACTTCTCCACATACCCAGCCCTTTCTCCTGGCCGACCAACACTGTAGCATCACTGTTCACCTTGTCCTCTTATGCTTGGAAGTGACAGAGAGAGAGAGTGAGACAAGCAAATGGGGCCAATTATTTTGCAGCATCTTCCACTCCCTCCCTCTCTGAGCTCCAGCACGACCAGAGCACCCCACCTCTCTCCTCAGCACCGCCCAACCCGACCAATCCCCTGCCTGGCCACCTCCATGTCCTCCCCATGGAACAAGTCCATCATGAACCATCACCCCTCGGTTTATAAGCCACAGTACAACCCCTGCACCCGTCTCTGGTTCATTCACCTCCTATCCCTTCTCACTTTCCCTCCCAGAGCCCCCTCTCCTCCTCCCTTGCTCTGTCCTGCTCGAGAGAAGGAGAAAAAGGAGCATCTCGGCCATTGTCAAGATCTGCTCGTGGTGCTCCCATCCCTGCTCCACTCCCTCTGCAAGATGTTATTTCGAAACCCCTTGCTCCCCTGAAGCTAACCCTGCCCTTATCTTCGACATGCAACAACCGCAGCTGTCTCTCTATCAAGCTCCGACGAGATCCGTTCGGGTGTCTTTGCATGGGCCATCTCCCACAAGAACCTCCTCCTTGCTGCCCATCCCCGAGGTCGTCGCCGACTTCCGCGTCGCCCTATCGCCTCCCCGCCGTCTCCCGAGCCCCCTGGTAAGCTCCCCGCGCTACCCTGGCCACGTTAGGGTTGCCCCGCCGCCGTTCTCTCTCTGGGGTAGACGACAAATCGGCACCATTGGATCGCACTTACATGAATGTCTTAGATCCACCGCTACCTCTTCGCCGCCTTGAGTCCCTGACCAGCGGGCCCCGCTTGGTCGGATTTGAACGCAATCCCGCACTCCTTCCCGTGCCCAGCTCGCCCCGGGTGGGCCGATTCGGTGCTGTGAGGCCCGTCTTGGTCAGATCTGGCCCGTCTGCCTATGATCCCTTTTTTTTAATTTTTAAAACCCCTCAGATATGTTTATTATACATGTTGGTTTAACTTGAAATGAAAATGGAAACAAACCCCAATCGACCAGATCTAAAATTACTTTGTTTTTCAGATGTTTTATGAAACATGCAGAGTTTGTACTTTGCCCAAATTAATTTTTATAATTTACTGGCATTAAATCCACTAAATTGTATCTTTTTCACTAAATAATTTCGACAGTGAGTTGTACATACCCAAATGGTATCAATCAAAGTCCATATGGTAGGTAGTTGATGCACCTATCTCATGAACTTAGCCTCATGCCAAGTGGATTAGTAGTTTGACTTATGTAAAAATGACAAAAGGTCCCTAGATATGTATTTAGAAAATTCCCTAGACCAAACCTTGAATCCAATTGACCCAATTCTAACTCTCCTGGATGAGCTACATCCATATCTACCCAATCCTAGGAGGTCACTAATTTTTGAGATTCTGTAGATTTGTAGTGAGTTAAACACTTCTGCATGTGACTTTATCACTAGATAATTCACTATAGTAGCTCTACAACTCCAAAATTAGTATTTCCAATTGGTACTGGAAGGTATTTTCAATACCTATCCATTGCCTTTTTATTCATATCAAAAGTCCCTGTATATTTAATCTGGTGAAAAAGACAAGTTGTCTACAGAACTGCCTTCGGGAATTTCCTGAGGGCATTCTGGTAATTATCTTGACCTAATTCCAACTCTCAGTGACAGTGAATCAGTACATCAAACTCTACCTAACCGGCCAAGGAAATAATATTTGGACATACAGAACATCCCTGGTGGATTAATTCCCAAAATTAGAGCCTTTATCACTAGAAAATGCTTATTAAATCAAAGAAAAAGGGTAAATTAGTGAAATCACTTCTATTGACTTCATATTATCACTACCTATCTGTTAGTATCATTTCTATACAATGGTATCATACAGAATATGGCCTTGGTCTATATGCCCTCTCCTAAAAAAATTCTAGACTATAAATCCTATAGGATTTCCTTCAAATGCTTCAAAGACAATTTCAATCTTCTAAATCGACTTTTTCTCAAAACCTACTGAATCGTAAAGTTGTATTGTACACTTTCTTGCTGTATGTATGTCCACTTGTATGCCTTGATTTGATTGTGATCTTGCTTGTTTGCATGTATATTCAATGACTACGATAGTTGCGCTTGTATTGATGCCGAGAAGAAGAGATCTTATTATTGGTATTGGTATTCTTGGTTATATAAAGAAGAAAACTAGGGACATTTATGCCATATTGCTGATCGCAGGCAAGCCACCTTCTTGCTCATAAGCCTTGTCCTACTTTTTTAATTATGCATGTTTTATCTACTTTTTATGAAACTGCATTGTTTTATTATATGATGAGTTATCTCTGGTAGTGGTTTGGCTCCTCCAAACCATTACACAATGGTACTACTGAGTACAACCCCCTCGATGATACCTACTTGTCCCTAGTATGGTAGATGGTGTAATACACCATACCCCCTTTGGAGACCCAGTTTTAGCCGAAGAAAAACTAGAGGATGGGAAGACCCCCGAAAAAGTTTTACCAAATGTTTTATGATAAAACCTCGGTGAGGTGGGACCTCCCAAGAGAGGTTGAGAAAGAAAAAGGTTTTATTTTACAAAATGCTGAAGAAAAGCTGGAGGAAAAAGGTTTATGAAAACGCACCCGGTTTTTTTGCAGTTTTGCTAGAAAAATTAACCCGTGCAACCACATTACTCTAGAATGGGACAAGGCTGGATTTGATGTTTTTCTATTCTGGTATAAGCTTCCTCGTAATTACTACATGGGGATATAACAATCCCTAGAAGTGGTCCTTCTCCTGTAAGGGTCCATGTGAGACATCGACCTCGAGAAGGAACGAAGGGTCTACGGGCCTCCACGCGTTACTATGAGCCCCTCATTGAAAGTGCACACTTTGGAAATGGAAAAAAAAGCGCTCCGGTTGGCATGAGAACTATATAGGGCATCCCGGTGTTGAGGGGAACAACACTCATAGGGTAGGCACTTATATTGCAGTGGGCATCCGGAGAGTCTAGATCGGTTACTCGACCCACGATTGGTGTAGATCAGGGTAGTGTACCCAGATGGTGTGGGTAAAGTGTGCAACCTCTGCAGAGTGTAAATCTATTCGAACAGCCGTGTCCGCGGTCATGGACGGTTGGGAAGGTTGCTGTAGAGCGGTGCTAGTTTTTTTTTCAAAAAGGAGTTCAGAAATGATATGGCTTTGGAAATGGTTTTGACCATGGGATGGTCAGAAGGGGGAGAAAGGAGTTTGGTCGCGAGACGACCTGAAGACAGGAACAAATGGGTACCTCAATCCTAGTGTTTACAAAACTTCTCAAAAGGTTTCCAAAAAGGCTTTACAAAGGTTTTCAACAAAGATATGTAGATGCTATATCTACAAGAGAAACTAATTGAGAAAAGAACCTCTCTTGGAGACCTCCTACTACCACAGCCATAATGCATATCCTCTTATTATTGTTGTTAACTTAAGGTGGTTTGCGAGTACATTCAAAGTACTCACTGGCAATTAATTTGGTCAGATATCAAGAAGAAGGCGGAGTTGACGAGTATGCGAGCTAGGACGTTCTCCCAGTCAGTTGCCTGTAGGTTTAGGCATGGCTCGGGCTCTACGCTTGATGAAATTCTGCTGATGATGATTGTTTTAGCCATAATGGCATGTAAGGTATGACATGTATCCGCTTAAGTAATGGATGTTTACTTTGATACTTGTCGGTTATGTGCCACGACTAACTGATCATGGGATTTGTGGTGTATGCATAAAAGGGATTCTCGGAGGATTTATCCGGGGGGCCCACGGCTGCTGAGGTATTGCTTGAGCCCTCGAGGCATATTCCGAAGATAGTGTTATGCAAGCGGTGTTCCTCCTCATCAATCGGTTTGCCTCCAACTTGGTCCTGTAGTTCTTTTGTCTCCAGCGAGCGATTGAATATGTTTAGACATGTGGTTAGCAGTTTAGCACCAGTACAAAGGTAGTTTTGCTTTATCCTTCAAATCACGGTATGGGCAGATCGGTAGATCATTGACTGTACATTGAAATCTGAATAAATCAACTGCCTATCAAGAACGTGTAGTCCCATTAATTCCAGATGGTTTATTTTTTTATAAAATGTGAGTACTGACTGATGCTACCAAGATCCTAGTTATTATTTTAGTTTGATTGATCATGATAGTTTGCACAACTAGCTTGCGATGGTTGTCTCATCTAGAATTTGGTACACAGGCATAAATCTTGAGTAGGCATAGTCGTTAATAGTAGTGGTTGAATACTTCCCACTTTATATGTTTGAAACATGCTCTATTTATAAAAAATAAATATGTGCATGCAAGTACTGATGGTTAACTCGGTCCGAATAAAATAGAAACTACATGTGTACTTTCTGTTGGTAGAAAAGTAAGGGCTAGACGCGATATCTTGGTGTAGTATTTCTGAGCGTGGTTTCATTCACAGGTTTGAGACTCTCTGGTGCCGATGTTAATTTTTCGGTTGAACATCGTGTTTAAGGAAATGCATGTTAAATTTTCTTATCTTTTGGTTTTCCCATGTTTTTTTGTTCCGTTTCTTCAGCTTTGTTATTTCCACGCCACTTGGTTTTCGGTTATGAAAGTAAAAAAGTTTAGAGTTCAGCGTTCTATCGACATATGTTGACATTTCCGATGATGACCATTGTGAAGTGTCCGCTATGTCTATTTCAGTCTCCGAAGCTGAGTGACACAGGATGTGTCCATACCAGAGAGTTCCAATTGTGAGAGTGTTCAGTGTACCCGAAAATTCGAGTTTATGTTCAGTGTTAAACTTCTATTATTTCTTGTGCAACTTTCGGATCTTATGGTACTTGGCTAAGTATACCTTTACTCACACTTGTTTCTCTTGTTGTTGATTTTATTTGGTTTTCAGGTACTCGGAATAGCGGCATGCATGGGCGAGAGTAGAACACATTTTCACTACACATCACGTCATACATATTACTTAGATATTATACACATGAATCATATATTAGAGAAGCAGTGGATTTCTAAACTATCTAGCTCATGTTATTTTTATTAGTTTGGTCTAGCATGAGCCTTTGGTCACTCGTGAAGATTCGTATATCTATTGTTCAATTTGAGAACTCTAGAATATGTACTTAGTTGTTGTGAACCATCATTACAAGCAAAGTTGGCTTTTACAACAGATGATTTTCATGGTTGAAGGCCCGTTTTTCGTGGCTAAAAAGTCTTCTACGATGGATGCCCTTCGTGGTAAAAGCCCCGTCACAAAAGAATCTACCACGTTTTTTTCTGGCCATTGCGGATCGCACCCTTCAGCCACGAAAACTTGTTCCGTCATAGATCTGTCCGCCAGCCGTGTTGACTGCTGACGTCATGCAAAATGCCACATGGCAAACACCGTTAACGCCCAGTTACCGCTGTTAACGGCCACAGAAACCATGGTAGAAGCCAGGCCTAGCCAAGGCCTTCTAAAAATTAAGTGGGCCGTACCATTAGTAGAACACAATAAGACTATGGCCCATTACTATTTCGTCCGACACTGTTTGAAATGGGACCAAAGATGTGGCCAGCAGCGGCCCGCGAATGTTAGGCCTATTACTGTTTCGGCCTAAAGAAGCCCACATTGTTCGAATAGTGTGCGGCCCGTTAACAGGTTGCGTTAAGTAGGCCCGATACTGTTAAGGCCCATTGTCAGCCCATCACTATTCTCACAGCTCGTTCTGGGCCGCCTACAAACGACCAACTTTTGAGAAGGTCCGATACTGTTCTGGCCTTTTACCGTACTGTCCGTCAACTTCTCGGGCCCACCGACGGCCTGCAACTATTCTGATTTGGTACTGTTCTGGCTTGCCAATATGTTTGGCCTGTTACTGTTCCTATATGGTAATATTTTCGGCATGCTACTGTTCTGCCCCATTACTATTATGTTCATCTACTGTTCAGGTCCGTTACTGTTGTGGTCCTATACTATTCTGGCCTGCCACTTTTCTATTTTGTTACTAATCTGGCCCGTTACTGAGCTAGGTTGCCTCTGTTCTGGCCTGTTACTGCTTTGGCATGTTACTGTTTTGGCCTATTACTGTTTTGGCCTGTTACTATTTTCGCATATTATTGTTTGGCCTATTACTGTTCTAGCCTGTTACTGGTTGCCACCTGACAGTAGGCGTCGCAGACACCTACAGTTTCGGCCTTTCTGAAGCCCAGGCAAATATCATAAAAGGAATACTATTAGCGACCATCTTTTACTGTTCATGGTAGGCCTAATACAATAAGGGAAAATAACAAAGACCTAAACTCTTACCTGATCGACCTGGCTTGCGCAGTTATGATACCGACTACCGCCATGCATGGACGGGGTCGACTAAATGCCTACACGGCCTAACTCAAACAAAATGCCTACATGGCCTATGCAAGTTATCTAGATATTACATCAGCTGCAAACTTCTTAAAAATATTACATAATATCAATGCTTGGGAAAGAAAATTCAGCATTTTAGTTGAAAATCAAGTTGATTGCATTGTCCTCAATTTTCTTTCTCAATCCACCAACTGCCTGTCCTTTTGAGTGTGATAGCTACATTGGAAAACCACCTTGAGACATGATCTTGCAGGCCCCTCTTTGGTGGGAATAGCAATAATTGCAGTTTGAAACTAATTAATAACAAGTTAATACAACAAACATGACAAACTACTCATAGCTTATAATGAACCAAATAGAAAATATAATCGCATCATAAGAGACTTGTATAGCAGGAATGAAAACAAGGAATGAACTATATATTGTAGAGGATAGTTATATCGTTGCTTAGGATGAACCAGAACGAGATGCAAGATAAATTACTGTCGCATGTGAACCTATAGAACAAGACAAAAAATCATTAGATAAGTGTGCCTACAATTAAATGAGCAATCAAACAAAGTGTTTTTTTAGAATTTCACCAAATATAAACTAGGCAGGTCATATAAGCAAATATCTATGAAGCAGTGGTATTTCCTAGAATACAAGAGACGTACGGTGACTCAGAATTTACGGTGAGCTACACAATGTCATGCAGTTTCTGTCATAGCTAAGAATCAACCATATAGAAATATGTCATCATAAGAGAACTTCTAGAGCAGGAAGGCAAACCACGAGTGAACTACATAGTATATGATAGTTATGCCATTGATTAGGACGAACCAGCACCAGATAAGGAAATAATGGCGTCGCTTCTGAACCTGTAGAAGAGGCTATGCAAACCATCATGTTCATTATTCCATTCTGGGCTCTATGCAAGAAAAATAAAATAGTTAGTGTTGCAGCTTTTGAAGAACCAGATGGCAACAACAAAATTATAATCGAATTAGTATGAAGAGTCTAAGCGGGTACAACCGGACATCTTAATGATGCCAAGGAGGAAACAATAATAGGAAGTTATCTCAGGACGAACCAGATAGATTCAGTAACTATGGAACATGGAATCCAAACTAATATTTTCCACTGATTTTACATTTTGCAAGAACTACATGATAGCAGGAAATTAATGTTGTTTGGAGTAGCTAAGAACATGTGCATGACTCAAAATTTGTAGAGCAGTGAATGCAAACCAACATGTCTAGTGACCTACTCCGTAGTATCTAGCACGAAGAACAGGTGTGCGCTTTGATTGGGTGTACACAACGATTGGAAAAATGCAGTTCACTGCAATAGGCTTGAACCCGATGTACTGCTAACAAAACAAAAAAAGAGTTGGTGATTTGGTTACCCTGGTCGGATAGGCTTCTAATCATCATCCGTACCAGTGCAGGTGACATCCTTGTCACCCAAGGTGCTTTGGTTGCGCCGGTTGTTTGCGTCGGGGAAGCAGATCTTGGGCGCTCGATGCCGGCTTGACCGCGGTGGACGAGGTTGAATCGGTGCACTGCACGGTGGTTCAGGTAAGGTACGGGTGGGGAGGATGCTGGCGGTGTTGATGCAGATCTTGGGCAGTCGTTGATGGATTCAGCGTCGTGGAGGGGAAAGTGGGAAAAGGAAATCAGGTGCGGTCGACAACGACAGACTCGGTGACCAAGGTCGGGTGCGGTGGACGTCGGTGAAGCGACAATGATGCTTTGGATGAGACCGCATGTGATGCAGCTCCGTGATACATTACAAATGTATCTATAATTTTTGATGTTCCATGCTTGGTTTTATCTACTTTCTTATGTTTTGTTCCAAATTTGGAGTACTTTTTATACACTTTCTAGGATTAACCTATTAACAAGACGACACAGTGCTAGTTGCCTGTTTTCTGCTGTTTTTGATTCCAGGAAGTTAGAAAATGAATATTCTCAGAATTGGACAGGACAAAGCCAAAGTTGATATTTTATCGGAAGACTCATGGAGCCAGAAGAAGAGACAGAGAGGGGCCACAGGGCGGCCACACCATGTGGGGGCGCGGGCTAGCCCTGGCCATGCCACCAGGTGGTGTGGGCCCCCTGGCCGCCCACCGACCTTGCCTCTTCGCCTATAAGAAGCCTCCCAATGCATAAACCCTAGATCGTCAATCAGAAATCTATGAAAAGTTCCGCAGCGCCGCCGCCACCAAAGGGGAGATTCGGGGGACAGAAAGTCTCTATTCCGGCACCCTACCGGGACGAGGAAGTGCCCCCGGATCCATCTCCATCGATCTCCACCACCATCTCCATCACCATTGCTGATTCCCGTGATGAGGAGGGAGTAGTTCTCTCTCGAGGCTAAGGTTTTTACCGGTAGCTATGTGTTCATCTCTCTCTATGCATGATCTTATTGAGATCATGAGCTTGTAATCTATAGATCTACCTTGCTACTCAAGTGCTTTAATAGATCTCTGCTCTCCCCATGTGTGTGAAAGTGACAGCGTGCACACCATGGTGGCACTTAGGCTAGAGATTACAAATACTTGTTATGAGTTATATTTTGAGTTGGATGTCTTTATGAAATTGTGGTGTTTGTTTGAACCATCTAGTACTCAAGGTGACAGTGCGGGGTTATCTAGATGGGAAAGATGGACTTTGAGGAGTGCTATTATAGCCCTACCATCGATTAGAGTGTCCAACTGGAGAGTAGTTAAGAGTAGTATCATAAAGAGAAGATATTTATATGAGAGTGTTCACTAGTGAAAGTATGATCCCTAGGCCTTGTTTCTAAACATTGAAACACCATTTGCAACTAGATCTGTTACATGTTTGCTTGCTTCCATCTTTATTTCAGTTTTCCTTTAGTCTTTTCCCACACCAACCACACGCCATCAAGCTATTTTCTACCACTGTTACCACTTATAATTATCCATACCACTTGTATTTCACTATCTCTTCGCCGAACTAGTGCACCTATACACCTGACAAGTGTATTGGGTGTGTTGGGGACACAAGAGACTTCTTGTATCTTGATTGCAGGGTTGCTTGAAAGGGGATACCTTTGATGTAGCATCCCATCTGTCTAACATCTGTAATGGTACATGGTCTAATAATAAAATGCTACTTCCTACATATAATTGTTGCATCATAATTATATCATGCTCATGTCATCATGCCACATTGCATTTGAGCATCATATAAAACCCTTTTTCAATTGGTTCTTATCTCATATGCACTATTAATTGTATTTGCCTCTTGATACATTGTATTTGGTTCTTGATAAATGCTTGATGCCCAAGTTGAGTTGGGGGCATATCTCTTATTAACTCCACCACCTTTCTTTGTCACCACCCCATAATTCCACCATCCAACTATATGTGAGCCTTGCATTTTATTTGGTTTTACCTCTTGCTCATGTGGGTTGGGATGGATCCACTTCTACTTCCACATGCTGCCATTTATGCATCATGTTGTTTTCACAATATTGATATGGGGAGAGCCACATGGCCACCTTTGCATGCTATGTGAGTAGTTTCCTTGTCTAGCTTCCATATGGTTTGTTTTGGGAATATTTGATAATGTACGAATATAATTATGGCTATATACTTGCCTAGTGGAACACACACACTAGCAATTCCATTATATTCATTCATGCTTATTTCTTCCACTCTTGGACATATGGGTTTAATCCAAGCCATGTGTTAATTCCTTGTGCATGTATCTTATGGGTGGGTACCATTATTTCATGTCACATGGAATATAAACCCCACATCCCCATCCAACTCTAGTTCTTCTATTTGTTGTTTTTATTTAACCTCTCCAAACCTTTTGCTTGGGCTTTATTCACATTTGAGTGCATGTGACTAAGTGGGGTCATTTGAGCTTGTATTTGTTGTCACAAATATAGTGTGGCCTAGCTAAGGATCATGCATGAGCCATGCAAACAACCTCTCACCTTCCCATTTATCTTTTGGAGTTCTTGCTTGAAGTTTTGCATGGGTTTGAATTCAAACAACCTTGTCCAAAACCCTATCCCATCTCTCCCTCATCTCTATCTATCTAATCCCACAACCCTTGTGATTTTCCCTCTTCTTGCAATTTTGAGGATGGCAACTTGAGGCTTGCATGTATGTCCATATTGCGTGGCACATGCAATGTTAACACCCCTACCTCTTTTCTCTCTCTTTTAACCTCCTCCACCGAGCCCCCTCTCTTGATGTTTTGATTGAAACCAAACCATCTCATCTCCTACACCCTCCGAACCCCTTCTTTCTCTTGTTGGCTGGAACCAGACCAAGCCACCACCCCGGTCCCATTTCTCTATGTTGCCGACCCAGCCTGGACACGCCATCGGCTCAACGCGCCAAACCCCTGTTGCTCTTCTCCCTCTAGCGCACGTGATCGCCAGCCCCACCCCCACGCTGAGCGCATGCTCCCTCTCTTTCCTCACCTCTGCATAAAGCAGCAGCAGAAGGGCAACCTTAGCCCCACCCTCCCCAACCACTCCCAGATCGAAATCTGGGAGGACACCTTCCCCCTCTGCAAGCAGACCAACCCAGTCGCCGTCTACCCTGACCCCGTCGTCGCCCTGATGCCGTCGCCACCGAGCCATCTTGTCCGGGAGGCGTGTCTAAAGCTGCTGAACCTTCTCATCCTCCTGGACGCTGAGGAGAACCCTAGGGCCTCTATGCCGTCGCTGTGCACCGCACACGCAGAGCACCACGCCGGCCACTTCTTCCTCTCCGCTCCCCGCTCCAGCCAGCACGACAGTCCGACGAGTGCGAGGTGAGCTTACCTTTCCTAGTGCTCTTCCTTTCTTCCTAGCCTTTCTTCATGCGGTGCTCGTTGTCGTTGCTGATTTTCCTTTACCGTCCATCTGACGTCATCTATCGTCGTGGCAGCAGCTGCAAGCCGAGCCGCGCAGCAGCGCGCCCCTTGCCGCGCACAGCAGCCGCGTGCCACGCTAGCGTGCGCCCCGCGCGCAAGCCTCGACATCTCTCGCGTGCAAGCCTGGCAGTGTCGATCCGCCCAGCGCATGCTCGGCCCGCTCGCCGCGCCGCCCCACGCGTGCACTACGTCGCAGCAGACGCCCGCAGCACCCAGTCCCTCTCTCTTCCTAGCAGGATTCCAACCACCACAGCCACCCTCTAGAAAAACTTCGTAAACGAAAGTTGAAGATCTATAATCCCCCTCCATCTTTTGTTTTAACATTGTCGCCAATTACGCATCGTATCCATCGCCATCTTCCTCGGAAGATCAGGAAAATCTCGGAACTGTTGTCGTCAAAATTCAGTTTGAGCTGCACTTGATCAGGCTCTGAATCGAGCTATTTTCTGGCGCGTACAGGCAGCTGTCGAAGAAACTTTGTACATGAACATTGTAGAGCTAAGCGAGATCTACACTTTTCGTTTTTACATTATCTCCAAATTATTGCTAGATTCATCGCCATCTTCTTCGGAACTCAGCCCGATTTCAATCGTTTTCCAGATTTCAACATTCAGTTTCAGTCACACCGATGAAGTTTTTGCTAAAAGGTCTCTGAGTTTTCGGAATCCTCACCCTGCCGCCCTTCTATCCCCACCAGTCAGCCCCTCCACCTTTTTACAAAAAGGCGCCCGGAGATCGTTGCTCCTCAACCCGCGCTCCCCGGATAGCACACGTGTCAGCGCCCGATAGCCCGCGCGCGCTGTGGCCCCGCTGCCTGGAGGCCCACCAGTCATCCTTTGTGGCTGGAACTCCCAGCGGTAAGAAAATCCCGTACCAGTTCCCGCTGCGTCAGCCGCGCTGACTCAGCATCTCAGCCCCACCCGTCAGCGTCTGTGGCTAGTTTCAGATGTGTGCAAAAAGTCTCTGTTCTTTTTTGTTAATAAAAATAATTTCAGAAATTGTTTAATATGTTTTAATATCTAGAAATTAATAACTTTTTATTGATAAATCCAAATAATACAAATAATATATGTTTTTGAATCAGAAAAATGTGAGGAATTCAACTTTAATAACTTTAATTCTATAACTCCAAATTTGACAAATAATATGTCTAAATCGATTAGTGCGATGAGCCCGTTATGATTATGCATTCCATGTTATGAAATGAAGCATGCATCATATAAATATTAAATAATCAGAACTGTTTATGGAAATAAAACTTGGCCAAATAATTAATAAAATGATTTATTCTTGTCCCCACACCTCACCCTTGACATGCTACATTATTGCCATCTAAATTGTGCATCATTCATCATGGCATGCTTGGTTGCTTGTCGCATTTTATTTATATGCTTGTGCACTTTATTTATGTTGGCCCTTGTTTGTTTGGTTCTTCTTTCGAATAGACGCCGAGCAGGGGAATTATCAGGAATCCCAGGAGTACTACCAGATCCATCTCTCACTTAAACTGAGCTACCAGGCAAGCACTACCACATGATTGCATACATATAGTACCTATTGCCTCTACCTTATTCTTGCATCATTGAGTCGTGATTGCATTAAACCGAATCCCAAGTATTGCATAGCCTTACTTTTAAACCCCACCGAAGCTTGTTCCTCCATCCTATGAGCCATTACTACATGAGTTGTTTGAGCCTTGTGAGTCGTAGAATTGCATGTGTAGGGTTTGTGAGTGACTGGTGAATAACGAGGTACCTAAATAACTTAACCTGAGTAGTAATGGGATAACTAATGAAAGAGGCACCGGTGGGCAATATCTGTTATTTGGTTTTTCATGCTCACTTGTGTCCCGTAGGACCCCGAGTACTTGATACCTGTTCCTTGAGTATTCGCACTATCCACATACGGGAGACTCTATGAATCCCCCTTTGCATGAGCTTGATTTGCACTTTATTTCTTTGGGCCACAAAGTAGTTTGGGGCTTTATTACTATCTTGTACTTATGCCATGCTTTACCGCTTTATTTATGATTGTGCGCGGAACACCTGTACTGTTTAGGAATTGCGGAGTGTTTTCGCGGTATCGACAAACCCAGTCACACTTTCGGGTTCCTAGTCGTTTACAGCCATTGGCGCGAATCTTGGGTCCGTCTCGGAGCCGGCCAACTTCGTTGCGGGTAGCTTAATGGGGTGGCCTCCTGAAATTTTTTATGAATCCTGTGAATGCTTTGTCGTGAAAGCCTCGTTGGGTTTTGATTTGGTTTTTTCGAGGTCGATCGTATGTGTGTTGCTATTTGTGCACCCCTGTAGGGTAAATCTTTCTGAAAGCCGTGTTCGTGGTTATGGACGACTTGGAGCACAGTTTCTTGATCATAGACAAGCATAACTAAAGTACCGTCTTTAATTTAACTAAAGATCTGACTAGTAATTAGTGCAATACTCAAGGAATGATTAATAAAACTGCCAACGGATGGGTTGTTCGTCCGCTTTCTCGTTGGTAAGCGAGAAGGATGATGGATCTGTTACTTTATAGTGTTATAACTGTTGTTTCCAATTAACGGACATCCGCCTATCCTTGGTTCAGCGGATGGTTAGCAAGTATCTATAGACTTGTTAGTTATTATCTTTTGCTGCAATTGCGTCACCCCAGGTATATGTCCCCTTTAGAGGCATAAAGACTTGTTGAGTACCCCTAGGGTCTCACACGATAAATTGTTTGATTTAGATGGACAGGTGTATTCGCAAGATGGATACTGGGTGGAGGAGACAGATGATGTTGGCAACGATCACTAGGTGTAGAGATTCCGGGGATGGGGATCCATGAGATCTGTGGGCGTGATGTGCTTATTTATGTGGCATCTTATGCTGATTTGCTTCTTATCCGTACTCGGATCTTGTTTCCCGCTTCCGCTTGATACTCTATTAATTGATGTATGAGGAGCTATCCTACACTATTATCTCTATCTAGGATATTTGGATCTTGCCGTATGGCATTGCAATATTTCTATTTCTTTTAGATGGTATGGCTCTGAGAACTGTTGCAAGGTAGCTTGCATACATTCTCACTTGTGTATGTATTTGATCTCTTCGCCTGTTGCCTACGCCGCTCGCTCTTGTCCCGATGTTCTTGGAAGTGATTAGGGCGGTCGACGGGCCTACACGTGGGTGGCCCTAGGCCCCCGCTGTAAAACCGTTAACCACTTTTGGTTCATCCAGGCTTGAACTTAGAGCATAGGGTCCGAGGTTGTTACAATTGGTATTAGAGCCATCCCGCCCTTCAGGGCCTCAGCCAAAATGGTTGTTATTAGTCTAGCAAATATTTTGGTAGTTATGTATACTAGGGAAAAACAAAACGCGAGAGTAGGACAGCTTCCATTTTTTTTCTTCTTACCCACCCACCCTTTTCTGGTAAGGAAGTGTAACGTTTTCAATCCTCTTCTAAAAATTCAAACTAGGATTCATGTGTTCTAGGTTCTGTAGTACCATAGGTTGTGTGTGTGTGTGTGGTTAATTCTTTATCTATCTGTTGCATCCAACTTGTTATCGCTATCTGCCTTTTGGTTATCAACTATTGGTACATTCCATATCGACAGGCTTTTGTAAACCGATGCGATCTATCTGATTCGTTGTAAACCGACGCGATCTATCTTACTCTTTGTTATCCGAGGTTATCTTGTTTGGGGTGTTTGTTTCCGTAGTTGCTAATCTTTAGGTTCATCTTAAGAAGGAAGGGAGTTGGGATATGTCTTTTACTTATTCATGTGCGGAGTAATGCTTTGAGTGCGGGATGGAGTCGCGACCATACCACTACTTTTATGATTCGCTCTTGTATATTGAATTGGTAGAATTACTAATCTTGATTCGTTAAGTGGTTTTGCGCATATAGTGGTATTTTAATGCCGAAATTTGCGGATTTTTTTCTTTGATAGCTTTGTGTACCACACTCCTTGTTCAGTCGTGTGCGATATACTTACTATCTTCTAGGTGCTTTGAACTTTGTTGATATTTTAATATCACCTCAGCAAATTGTATCCTTTAATCTTGGTTAATTCCATTTTGGTACTATTGTGGATTATTTTTATTCTCCATTATAGTATTGACTTGAGTTTTATATCAATCACAGGATGGCACCACTACGTCGCACTGAGGATGACATACCACCTGAACTAGGGGCTGCGTTGGCAAGTATTGCTAATGCCTTGGGCACAATGCAACAGAACAAGCACCACTTTGAAGAAAGTGTGAGGAGGAATGAGTTTGCCCCGCTACCTCCACCTCCCAAGCGAGGAGACATCAAGGGCTTTCTGAAGTTTAACCCATGCCACTTTGAGGTGTCTGATCAGCCACTGGATGCTGATGATTGGCTTCATGAGATGTCAAGGTTGCTGATGACTGCTGATGTTCCTGAACAAGAATGGTTAAAATACGCCACTCACCTTCTAAAGGGAGACGCAACTCTATGGTGGGAGAATTACCTGAAGGCAAACCACTCTGGTTTTCATCCTACTTGGGAGTAGTTCGATGGGGCTTTCAAAGAGCAATACCTATCAGAAATTTTCATGGAGAGAATGAAGGAGGTATTTCTCAACCTCAAGCAGGGCAATGACAATGTCAACACCTATATCATAAACTTCATGAATCTTTCTCGGTATGGTGGCGATGAGATCTCTGATGACAAGAAGAAACAAAAGAGGTTTAGGCAAGGGCTCAATGCATCTATCAAATATGCAATCACTCATGCAAGGCCGGGGTCTTTTCTGGAACTCCAACATACAGCTCTACAGGAAGAAGCCAGTAGGCAAGTGTTCGAGGAGTCCAAGAAACACAGTCGTGACGCAGCAAGCTCTTCAGCTATGATAGCTCCTTCTAAGCGCCGCGTGTGGGTTCCTAATACCGCACCGCCGCTCTCAGCTCAACCAAGACCTTCAAGCTACGCGGCAAGGCCACCAAACTCCTTCAACGCTGCTTCTAGGGGCTACAACCACAACTACCCTAGAGCGCCTGGTGGAGTCCCTGGCTACGTTGCTCCACGTCCACCTGGTGCTTGTTACACTTGTGGGAACACTAGGCATCAACACTGGAGTTGTCCCATGAACAACAAAGCTCTTCCTCCTCCACCTCCAAGACCTGCAGCAAGTCCTTCTATGGTTCGTGCACCTCCACCTCGGGATCTCAACATCAACACCAAGCCCGGGTCCACTGTTGCTCGTGCCAACTGTGTCAACGTTGCTCAAGCTGAACATGCAACTGGAGTTGTGATGGGTACGCTTCCCGTTAACTCAGTCCCTGCACGAGTTTTGTTTGATTCTGATGCATCGCATTCTTTTGTCTCTACAAGTTTTGCTGATGAGAATGGGTTACCTATGGATCCTCTCCCTAAACATTTAATGGTCCTCTCGCCCAGAGCAACTATGGCATCTTCCAAGATCAGTCATGGCAATCAAATGTAGATTGGTGGTTCTTCATTTCTGGCTTCCTTAATCATTCTCGGCAACTCTGACATTGATGTCATCTTGGGCATGGATTGGTTAATGGGAAATGCAGTTGTGATTGATTGTGCTGAACGCTCGGTTTCTCTGGAAATCCCGAAGGCCATAGAGTCTATTCTCCAAGTCTGACTCCTACAATTCAGCTCTTCTCTTTGTCTGCTCTGAATGATGATGCTATGGATGCTATTCAAAATGTTCCGGTGGTCCATGAGTTCCCAGATGTTTTTCCTGAAGAGTTACCAGGTATGACTCCTGACCGAGAGGTCAAGTTTGTGATTGAGCTTGAACCTGGTATCGCTCCTATCTCCAAGAGGCCTTATAAAATGGGTCCTGCTGAGTTGGCTGAACTCAAAAGTCAGCTTGATGAACAAGAGAAGTTGGGTTTCATTCATCACAACACTTCTTCTTGGGGTAGCCCAACCATCTTTGTGAAGAAGCGAGACCGCACCGATAGACTTTGTGTTGACTATCGGGCTCTCAATGCAAAAACCATCAAGAAAAAATATCCCCTTCCGCGGATCAATGATCTCTTCGACCAGCCAGCTAGAGCTGTGGTGTTCTCTAAGCTTGACTTGAGAAGTGCATATCATCAAATCAAGATTCCCAAGGAAGATGTTCCCAAAACAGCTTTCACCACCCGCTATGGCCTGTACGAGTACATGGTCATGTCCTTCGGTCTGACCAATGCACCTGCCACCTTCTCGAGGCTTATGAACTCAGTTTTCATGGAGTATCTTCATAAGTTCGTCGTGGTCTATCTGGATGACATTCTAGTCTATTCTAGGTCAAAGGAAGAACATGAAGAACACCTTCGGTGTGTCCTAAACAATCTTCGTGAGAACTTCCTGTATGCAAAGTTCTCCAAGTGTGAATTTTGGCTTCCCGAAGTCACCTATCTTGGTCACGTCATCTCTGCTAAGGGCATTGCGGTCAACCCAGAAACTGTTCGGACAATTGTTGAGTGGCTTCCACCCAAAAATGTCAAAGAAGTCCGGAGTTTCCTTGGTTTTGTCTAGTTATTTCCGTCGCTTCGTTCAGAACTTCTCGAAGATTGCGAAGCCTCTTACCGATCTCCTCAAGAAAGGCAAGAAATACATTTGGTCTCCTGCATGTCAAGCAAGCTTTGAGACACTCAAAGAGAAGCTCACTTCCACACCAGTCTTGATTCCTCCAGATACATCAAAGCCTTTCCAGATCTTTTGTGACGCCTCCTTGCAAGGATTGGGTGCGGTCCTCATGCAAGAAAAGCAAGTCGGTGCTTATGCTTCCCTTCAGTTGAAAACTCATGAGCTCAAATATCCAACACATGATCTTGAACTTGCAGCGGTTGTCTTCGCTCTAAAAGTATGGAGGCACTACTTGCTTGGGAACCGTTGTGAGATCTTTTCTGACCACAAAAGCCTGAAGTATATCTTCACTCAGCCGGACCTCAACCTTCGCCAAAGGAGATGGATTGAAACCATCAACGACTTTGATCTTTCGATCAACTACACTCCGGGCAAAGCAAATGTGATGGCCGATGCCCTCAGTCGTAAGGCATATGTGAACAACCTCATGGTGGAAGAACAACAACCTCTCTTGTGCGAGGAATTCTGCCAGCTCAACCTTGAGATTGTGCCTCAAGGGTATCTTCTGAATCTTTTGGCAACCCCTCTCTTGGAAGAAAAAGTTCGCTCCATTCAACTTGGTGATCCTTACACTAAAAACATCATCTCCAAGATTCAGCTTCCAAAATATGAACCTTTCCACCTTGACGACCAAGGCAATCTATTCTTTAAGCATCGGATGTTCGTTCCGAAGTATCCGGGTTTGAGAGAGCAAGTTCTTAAAGAAGCTCATTATTCTGTTCTTTCTATCCACCCTGGCAGCACTAAGATGTACATGGACCTGAAAACACAATATTGGTGGCATGGATTGAAACGATATTGTGCCGAGTATGTCTCCGAGTGTGATGTGTGCCGCAGAGTAAAAGCTGTCCATCAGAAACCTTCCGGTCTTCTACAACCATTGAAGCCTCCGGAATGGAAATGGGAGAAAGTAGAGATGGACTTCATAACTGGGTTTCCAAGGTCGCAGAAAGGCAACAATGCAATCTTTGTTGTCATCGACAGGCTTTCTAAAGTGGCTCACTTCTTCCCCGTCAAGGAAACAATTTCTACAATTCAGTAGGCTGAGCTCTATATCAATAGAATTGTCTCTCTGTATGGGGTTCCTCTTGAGATCAGCTCAGACCGTGGAAGCATCTTCACTTCCAAGTTCTGGGGAAGTTTCCAAAATGCTTTGGGAACAAAGTTGAACTTCGGCACAACTTACCACCCTCAGTCACAAGGGTAAGTTGAAAGGATCAATCAGATTTTGGAAGATATGCTTCGTGCTTGCGTCATCTCTTTCGGCATGCAGTGGGAAGAATGCCTTCCTTATGCTGAGTTCTCTTGCAACAATAGCTTCCAGAAGAGTCTAAAGATGGCACCATTTGAGGTTCTCTATGGCCGCAAATGCAGAACTCCGATTGATTGGTCGGGCGCAGGTGAAAGAACATTGTTTGGCCCTGACATTGTAACTCAAGCGGAGGAGAAGGTTCACATCATTCTCGAAAACCTGAAGGTTGCTCAAAGTTGCCAGAAGAGCAACTATGACAGAAAGCACACGGACATGGAGTATGTCCCTGGTGATCTCGTTTACCTTTGTGTCACTCCCATGAGAGGCACGCACCGGTTTGGTATCAAAGGGAAGCTGGCTCCTAGATACATCGGTTCTTTCAAAGTTCGTGGAAGAAGAGGAGAAGTCGCTTATGCTCTTGAGCTCCCTGAAAAACTCAAGGTCCATGATGTTTTCCATATCTCTCAACTCAAGAAGTGCTTCAAGGATCCCGGCAGGACCGTGGACCATGAGCTTATCAATCTCCAAGAAGACCTCTCTTATCAAGAACACCCCACAAAAATCCTAGAAGTCGGAAAAAGAAAGACTCGCAACAAGTCTATCAAGTTCTGCAAGGTGCAGTGGTCGCACCATTCCGTTGATGAAGCCACTTGGGAACGCGAGGATGAGCTCTGTGCCAAGTATCCTACCCTCTTCGTGTCTTCTTCTTCCTAGAATCTCGGGGCGAGATTCCTGTTTAGTGGGGGAGACTTGTAGCATCCCATCTGTCTAACATCTGTAATGCTACATGGTATAATAATAAAATGCTACTTCCTACATATAATTGTTGCATCATAATTATATCATGCTCATGTCATCATGCCACATTGCATTTGACCATCATATGAAACCCTTTTTTATTTGGTTCTTATCTCAAATGCACTATTAATTGTATTTGCCTCTTGATACATTGTATTTGGTTCTTGATAAATGCTTGATGCCCAAGTTGAGTTGGGGGCATATGTCTTATTAACTCCACCACCTTTCTTTGTCACCACCCCATAATTCCACCATCCCACTATATGTGAGCCTTGCATTTTATTTGGTTTTACCTCTAGCTCATGTGGGTTGGGATGGATCCACTTCTACTTCCACATGCTCCCATTTATGCATCATGTTGTTTTCACAATATTGATATGGGGAGAGCCACATGGCCACCTTTGCATGCTATGTGAGTAGTTTCCTTGTCTAGCTTCCATATGGTTTGTTTTGGGAATATTTGATCATGTACAAATATAATTATGGCTATATACTTGCCTAGTGGAACACACACACTAGCAATTCCATTATATTCATTCATGCTTATTTCTTCCACTCTTGGACATATGGGTTTAATCCAAGCCATGTGTTAATTCCTTGTGCATGTATCTTATGGGTGGGTACCATTATTTCATGTCACATGGAATATAAACCCCACATTCCCATCCAACTCTAGTTCTTCTATTTGTTGTTTTTATTTAACCTCTCCAAACCTTTTGCTTGGGATTTATTCAAATTTGAGTGCATGTGACTAAGTGGGGTCATTTGATCTTGTATTTGTTGTCACAAATATAGTGTGGCCTAGATAAGGATCATGCATGAGCCATGCAAACAACCTCTCACCTTCCCTTTTTTCTTTTGGAGTTCTTGCTTGAAGTTTTGCATGGGTTTGAATTCAAACAACCTTGTCCAAAACCCTAACCCATATCTCCCTCATCTCTATCTATCTAATCCCGCAACCCTTATGATTTTCCCTCTTCTTGCAATTTTGAGGATGGAAACTTGAGGCTTGCATGTATGTCCATATTGCATGGCACATGCAATGTTAACACCCCTACCTCTTTTCTCTCTCTTTTAACCTCCTCCACCGAGCCTCCTCTCTTGATGTTTTGATTGAAACCAAACCATCTCATCTCCTACACCCACTGAACCCCTTCTTTCTCTTGTTGGCTAGAACCAGACCAAGCCACCACCCCGGTCCCCTTTCTCTATGTTGCGGACCCACCCTGGACACGCCATTGGCTCAACGCGCCAAACCCCTGTTGCTCTTCTCCCTCTAGTGCACGTGATCGCCAGCCCCACCCCCACGTCGAGCGCATGCTCCCTCTCTTCCCTCACCTCTGCATAAAGCAGTAGCAGAAGGGCAACCTTAGCCTCATCCTCCCCAACCAGTCCCAGATCGAAATCTAGGAGGACACCTTCCCCCTCTGCAAGCAGACCAACCCAGTCGCCGTCTACCCTGACCCCGTCGTCGCCCTGCTGCCGTCGCCACCGAGCCATCTTGTCCGGGAGGCGCGTATGAAGCTGTTGAACCTTCTCATCCTCCTGGATGATGAGGAGAACCCCAGGGGCTCTACGCCGTCGCTGGGCACCGCACACGCAGAGCACCACACCGGCCACTACTTCCTGTCCGCTCCCTACTCCGGCCAGCATGGCTATCCGACGAGTGCGAGGTGAGCTTAACCTTTCCTAGTGCTCTTCCTTCCTCCCTGGCCTTTCTTCATGCGGTGCTCGTTGTCGTTGCTGATAGCCCGCGCGCGCTGTGGCCCCGCCGCCTGGAGGCCCACCAGTCATCCTTTGTGGCTGGAACTCCCAGCGGTAAGAAAAGCCCGTACCAGTTCCCGCTGCGTCAGCCGCGCTGACTCAGCATCTCAGCCCCACCCGTAAGTGTCTGTGGCTAGTTTCAGATGTGTGCAAAAAGTCTCTGTTCTTTTCTGTTAATAAAAATAATTTCAGAAATTGTTTAATATGTTTTAATATCCAGAAATTAATAACTTTTTATTGATAAATCCAAATAATGCAAATAATATATGTTTTTGAATCATAAAAATGTGAGGAATTCAAATATGCCATCCAAAATAATGTTTAACTAATTTAAATTTTCGAAATTGTTTAATTGCAATAAGAATACCTTTTCTCAATTAATTAATAACTTTAATTCTATAACTCCAAATTTGAGAAATAATATGTCTAAATTGATCAGCACGATGAGCCCGTTATGATTATGCATTCCATGTTATGAAATGAAGCATGCATCATATAAATATTAAATAATCAGAACTGTTTATGGAAATAAAACTTGGCCAAATAATTATTAAAATGATTTATTCTTGTCCCCACACCTCACCCTTGCCATGCTACATTATTGCCATGTAAATTGTGCATCATTCATCATGGCATGCTTGGTTGCTTGTCGCATTTTATTTATATGCTTGTGCACTTTATTTATGTCGGCCCTTGTTTGTTTGGTTCTTCTTTCGAATAGACGCCGAGCAGGGCAATTATCAGGAATCCCAGGAGTACTACCCAGATCCATCTCTGGCTTCAACTGAGCTACCAGGTAAGCACTACCACATGATTGCATACATATAGTACCTATTGCCTCTACCTTATTCTTGCATCATTGAGTCGCGATTGCATTAAACCGAATCCCAAGTATTGCATAGCCTTACTTTTAAACCCCACCGAAGCTTGTTCCTCCATCCTATGAGCCATTACTACAGGAGTTGTTTGAGCCTTGCGAGTCGTAGAATTGCATGTGTAGGGTTTGTGAGTGTCTGATGAATAACGAGGTACCTAAATAACTTAACCTGAGTAGTAATGGGATAACTAATGAAAGAGGCACCGGTGGGTAATATCTGTTATTTGGTTTTTCATGCTCAGTTGTGTCCCGTAGGACCCCGAGTACTTGATACATGTTCCTTGACTATTCGCACTATCCACATACGGGAGACTCTATGAATCCCCCTTTGCATGAGCTTGATTTGCACTTTATTTCTTGGGGCTTTATTACTATCTTGTACTTATGCCATGATTTACCGCTTTATTTATGATTGTGCGCGGAACACCTGTACTGTTTAGGAATTGCGGAGTGTTTTTGCGGTATCGACAAGCCCAGTCACACTTTCGGGTTCCCAGTCGTTTACAGCCATTGGCGCAAACCTTGGGTCCGTCTCCGAGCCGGCCAACTACGTTGCGGGTAGCTTAATGGAGTGGCCCCGTGAAATATTTTATGAATCTTGTGAATGCTTTGTCGTGAAAGCCTAGTTGGGTTTTGGTTTGGTTTTTCCAAGGTCGATGGTGTGTGTGTTGCTATTTGTGCACCCCTGTAGGGTAAATCTTTCTGAAAGCCATGTCCACGGTTATGGACAACTTGGAGCACAGTTTCTCGATCATAGACAAGCATAACTAAACTACCGTCTTTAATTTGACTAAAGATCTGACTAGTAATTAGTGCAATACTCAAGGAATGATTAATAAAACTGCCAACGGATGGGTTGTTCGTCCGCTTTCTCGTTGGTAAGCGAGAAGGAGGATGGATCTGTTACTTTATACTGTTATAACTGTTGTTTCCAATTAACGGACATCCGCCTATCCTTGGTTAGGCGGATGGTTAGCGAGTATCTACAGACTTTTTAGTTATTATCTTTTGCTACAATTGCGTCACCCCAGGTATATGTCCCCTTTAGAGGCATAAAGACTTGCTGAGTACCCCTAGGGTCTCACACAATAAATTGTTTGATTCAGATGGACAGGTGTATTCGCAATATGGATACTGGGTGGAGGAGACATATGATGTTGGAAACGATCACTCGGTGTAGAGATTCTGGGGATGGGGATCCGTGAGATTTGTGGGCGGGATGTGCTTATTTATGGGGCATCTTATGTCGATTTGCTTCTTATCCGTACTCGGATCTTGTTTCCCGCTTCCGCTTGATACTCTATTGATTGATGTATGAGGAGCTATCCTACACTATTATCTATATCTAGGATATTTGGATCTTGCCGTATCGCGTTGCAATATTTCTATTTCTTTTAGATGGTATGGCTCTGAGAACTGTTGTAAGGTAGCTTGCATACATACTCACTTGTGTATGTATTTGATCTCTTCGCCTGTTGCCTACGCCGCTCGCTCTTGTCCCGATGTTCTTGGAAGTGGTTAGGGTGGTCGACGGGCCTACACGTGGGTGGCCCTGGGCCCCCGCTGTAAAACCCTTAACCACTTTTGGTTCATCCAGGCTTGAACTTAGAGCATAGGGTCCGAGGTTGTTACATTTGACCACTTCCTCCCTGAGTTCGATAAACCTTGGATGATCCACTTAAGGGAAAACTTGTTGCTGTTCTACAAACCTCTACACTTGGAGGCCCAACAACTGTCTACAAGAATAGAAGTGCGTAGACATCAAGCTATTTTCTGGTGTTTTTGCCGGGGAGGAAAGGTAAAATGAATTCACACCGGAGGATTAAAGAAGAAGAACCTCCCACGACAAACGCCTATTTTCTGGCGCCGTTGTCGGGGAGGCAACGTAAAAGGTACTCACATCCTCCTGTCTGAGTGCTCGAAGTTATTTCCTTTAGATTCTGCAATTTTGTCTTTTTGTTTCTTGTTTTCACTAGTTAGGCTTAATGGAAAGTAACAAAAAAATTAGAGATCTTTATAGTATTTATCTTGAGTTAGGACATGAAGTGTTTGAAGAGAAAATTTAAAAACCTATGGAACTTTATTTGCATGCTAATAGCAATGTTGTTAGTATGAATTCTTTGGACACCATTATTGCTAATGCTATGGAAAAGTCTAAGCTTGGGGAAGCTATTTTTCATGAAAATGATCTTTTTACTCCCCCAAGCACAGAGGAGAAAATTTACTTTGATGATACTATGCCTCCAATATATGATGATTACAATGATGAATATGATATTTTCAGTCCACCTACTATTGAGGAGGAAATTAATTATGACTACAATATGCCTCCTATATTTGATGATTATGGTGATGAGAATAATAATGATAGATATTTTGTTGAATTTGCTCCCACCATAATTAATAAGAATGATTATGCTTATGTGGAGAATAATAATAATTTTATGCATGTGGCTCATGATAAGAATGTTTTATGTGATAGTTATATTGTTAATTTTATTCATGATGCTACTGAAAGTTATTATGAGCGAGGGAAACATGGTTTTATGCATCTCAATAATATTAAGTTTCCCCTCTTTATGTTCAGAGTCTTGAAGTTGCACTTGTTTTGCTTTACTATGCTTGTTGCTTTGTGCTTTCATGACTTGTTTCTTTACAAGATTCCTATGCATAGGAAGTGGGTTAGACTTAAATGTGTTTTGAATTTGCTTCTTGATGCTCTCTTTTACTGCAATCCATATTTCTTACGTGAGCATCTTCTCAAACTAGCAAGCCTAACTTAAAGGCGTTAAAGAAAAGTACTTATTGGGAGATAACCCAAAAGGTTTATATGAGTCTTGGAAGTTATTACCTTGGTAATAACCGCTCCTTGTCCTTTTTATTTGCTTTTTGTGCCAAGAGTAGCCTCTAATGAGAGAGAAGTAATGCTTGGGAAAGTTGTTGTCCCGAAACAGATTTCTGTGATTCACCGTTAAAATTCGTGTAATATCTCTTTACGTCGTTTTGAGGCGTGAATTTTTGTGCTTCTGCCCCAGGTTGTTATCTACCTTTCGTTAATTCAACACTTTTCGATTTGAGCAACAGAAGGTCTTCAAAAAAATTCGTCTTTACCTGCTGATTTATTTTGATAGATTTCTGCCATTATTTGCATTTGCTTCTTGTTGGTTCCTTTTTGAGTTCTTTTGGGGAATTGAGTTTTTTTAGAGAAGTGCTACAGTAGCCTATGTTTTAATGGAAGATTTATTGATGTTGAAACTGAACCTAAAGACTTATTTTCTTGAGTGCACTAATGTTGCTAATAAAGATCGTGTGAAGTTTTCTATAAAGGAAATATTTCAGGTGTATGGAAGGAATGAGTAATGAGATGAAGGATGGACTAAAGCTCAAGCTTGGGGATGCCACGCGTGTCACCCCAAGAAATATCCAAGAACTACAAGCGTCAAAGCTTGGGGATGCCCAAGGCATCCCCCTCTTCATCAACAAAAATCCCAGGTTTCTTCCAAACGCTTCATTTTTATTGTTCCATGCACAATTGTGTTGTTCTTGGAGCGTCTTATTTTTTGTTTTCGTTTTGGTTTTTTAGTTTGCTTGGTTTTCTTAGTTTGCTGTATAAATTGGTTGGACCCCCTCTTTCATACATTGGTTTTCAAATAGTTTGGTTTGGATTGGAAAAGAGTAGGAAAGTTCATGCTTATGTGTTAAAGAGAGCTTGTTTTGACTCTGGCCTATGCTTTGTCATGCCATGCTTGATATTGTTTTGGCTTTATGCTTAGTATTATTTGCTGTAGCATGATTTGTTATAAACAATTCACATTTCTTAATGTGCCTTGGATGAATCATGTGTTGTTTTAGAATATTAAAGCATAGTATTGTGGTATTCTCTTTTGATGCTTTATTTGGGTTGACTTGGCGCATGCTCACACCATGTTATGACTATCCCAAGTCACCATAAGCCTTTATGATCCTTTAATTTTCAACTTGTAGTATCACTTTATGCTTTGATCAATGATGTTTTGTCGCTCTGCATGATTATGGCCATTATTGCTCTCTTAGTTTGTCGCTCCCAGTCTTTGGCTAGCCTGCGCAACCAAGTATGAGTTCCACTCATTCATCCAACTCCCTAAACCAAGTTATTCCATAGAGTCCACCATACCTAGCTACTAGCATATGCTATTCCAAGTATATTCATGTTTTTGTCTACCTTCTGAATTAAACTTGTTATGTGAAAATTAGTGATTAAAGCTCTCACGAACTTCATGGCACACTTTACTTTCTTGCATTTAGTAAACTTGAACCATTGCGTCCATCTTTGTTGCGTATATTCTTGCGCTTTATAAGTTGAAGTTAGCAGAACCATGTATCATGGGGAACGCTTTCAACATTGCACTTGTACTTTGTACCCCATTGATATGATGTTCTTTTGCTTATGGATCCCGATGGTGTGAAATAAAGGGGGAACTTGTAAGATCATGGAGTTTGTATGTGTGTTAGAGAAACGCCTGGGCCGCTAGCCTAAGCCATGCCTAATCATGGTGGAAACTTGAAGCATAACCATAACAAGCACTCTATGAAGCATCCTCAATAAAAACCTATGCAAATAGCAAATAAAAAGATCGCTAAGATGCTCATTGTCTGCTTGCCTTGTCATTTCGATTATGGGATAACTCCTGTATCATGTGCAACGGGTACCCCGTTGGCGGTTCTTTATGATACATATGTACTTACAATGACAAGAGCTTACTTGACTAAAGTTGAGTAGCATGAGGATTGGTCTTCATAAGTAAGGGGCATGAGATTTCGGTTTATAACTTGTCAAGCATATCCTCTTAGTTGTGTCACTTTAACCTTAATCACCTTCAAGATGCCTATGATAGGGGCAATGAGAGGTGCAAGCTAATAAGTACCATAATTTTTGGAATCTCTTTATGAAACTTGAATCCCTACTTCCTTCTATGAAGGCCTTTCTTTTACTTTTATGTTGAGCCTCCACCTTCTATCTTTATGCACCTATTGAGAGAGCATAGTGGCCATTCTTAGTTCTATGTGCATTGTCCCAAGACTTGTTGATTGATGAATAGCTTTGATATTGCTTGTTTTAGACTATTTGTATCTAGTCACTCTTATGAACTTTGAAGGTGTCCTATGCATTTATGTTTTCTACTCTATGAGGGACAAGCTGAATGCCACTATGCTATGTTTCTTTATGTGGAACAAACAAACGTCTTGCAAAGCATTGTTATTCATGAATCTTTTGTTTGTGCCTTTTCATGTTGCAACATAGTTTTTTTGTCTTATTGCTAGAACTTTGTCTTTCATGCTATGATTGAAGTACTATGATCCCAGCTTTGAATGTTTTACAAATACTTTGATCAAGTTTATGATGGTGCATGTCACCTCAAAAATTATTATTTCTTTTTATCACTTACCTACTCGAGGACGAGCAGGAGTTAAGCTTGGGGATGTTGATACATTGCAAATGTATCTATAATTTTTGATGTCCCATGCTTGGTTTTATCTACTTTCTTATGTTTTGTTCCAACTTTGGAGTACTTTTTATACACTTTCTGGGACTAACCTATTAACAAGATGACACACTGCCAGTTCCCTGTTTTCTGCTGTTTTTGGTTCCAGGAAGTCAAAAAATGAATATTCTCGAAATTGGACGGGACAAAAGCCAAAGTTGATATTTTACTGGAAGACTCACGGAGCCAGAAGACGCGACGGAGAGGGGCCACAGGGCGGCCACACCATGTGGTGGCGCGGGCTAGCCCTGGCAGCGCCACCAGGTGGTGTGGGCCCCCTGGCCGCCCACCGACCTTGTCTCTTCGCCTATAAGAAGCCTCTCGATGCATAAACCCGAGATCGTCAATCAGAAATCCACGAAAAGTTCCACAGCGCCGCTGCCAATGAAGGGGAGATTCAGGGGACAGAAAGTCTGTGTTCCGGCACCCTGTCGGGACTGGGAAGTTCCCACGTAGCCATCTCCATCGATCTCCACCACCATCTCCATCACCATTGCTAATTCCCATGATGAGGAGGGAGTAGTTCTCTCTCGAGGCTAAGGGTTCTACCGGTAGCTATGTGTTCATCTCTCTCTCTATGCATGATCTTATTGAGATCATGAGCTTGTAATCTATAGATCTACCTTGCTACTCAAGTGCTTTAAAAAGAACTCCGCTCTCCCCATGTGTGTGAAAGTGACAGCATGCACACCATGGTGGCACTTAGGCTAGAGATTACAAATACTTGTTATAAGTTATATTTGGAGTTGGATGTCTTTATGAAATTGTGGTGTTTGTTTGAACCATCTAGTACTCAAGGTGACAGTGTGGGGTTATCTAGATGGAAAAGATGGACTTTGAGGAGTGCTATTATAGCCCTACCATCGATTAGAGTGTCCAACCGGAGAGTAATTAAGAGTAGTATCATAAAGAGAAGATATTTATATGAGAGTGTTCACTAGTGAAAGTATGATCCCTAGTCCTTGTTTCTAAACATTAAACACCGTTTGCAACTAGATCTGTTACATGTTTGCTTGCTTCCATCTTTATTTCAGTTTTCCTTTAGTCTTTTTCCACATCAACCACACGCCATCAAGCTATTTTCTATCACCGTTACCACTTATAATTATCCATACCACTTATATTTCACTATCTCTTCACCGAACTAGTGCACCTATACACCTGACAAGTGTATTGGGTGTGTGGGGGACACAAGAGACTTCTTGTATCTTGATTGCAGGGTTGCTTGAGAGGGGATACCTTTGACCACTTCATCCCTGAGTTCGATAAACCTTGGGTGATCCACTTAAGGGAAAACTTGCTGCTATTCTACAAACCTGTGCACTTGGAGGCCCAACAACGGTCTACAAGAATAGAAGTGCGTAGACATCACTCCGGTATACTGTTGGCTGAGGAGTGCAGGGTGTCGAGTTCCCGCGGGCAAAACCAGCCGTGAAGAAGTGATGCGGAAGGTTCCGAGCGCGAGAAATTTCGCAATATTTGAAATGGAGGGGTGCGAGGGAGTGGGGACCTGTAACATCCCAAAACATCAATCCAAGCTTGTCAAGATCAAATCAACCAAAAATGGGGTTAACAAAAAAATTTCCAAATTTAAAATGAAAGCATTCATATATGCGTGCATTTAAAATAGGAGTTGTTTGAATTGCCATGATTGAGTGATCCAATGCTTTTAAAATGTTTCTTAGGTGATTTAAACATCATCTACATCTTTCCCAAACTTTTCCTAAAGAAAATCAAATCAAAAAGTATTAAAAAGGAGGAATGGTCATTTTGGCCATTTTAATCCACTACACTACTTTGAGTGTTCCTAGCACTCATTTCTTAACAGAAATAATTCTTGATCTTTGTACCCCTTGCTAGTACACATAATGAGGTACCAAGGCCTACCTTTTGATCTTCTAAAAACATTCTTTTACTTATTTTAAATAGCATTTGAAAATTGAATCTAATGCATATGCATAGATCCCCCTATTTCAAAACCCATCTTTTTGAGCTCCACTTTCAAAACCCTTGCAACCAGAGACTACCTAGCACTAGTGGAGATCACTCAAAAAATTTGAAACCAAAATTCAAATTTTTTTCTCTTGCGGCCATTTCATTAAACACTTGGCAGACAGATTTCAAACAAAACACATTTCACTATTTCAAACAGTATTCTGGCCAAACTTGTCTCCCATTTGGCCCATCTTTACTCCCTTTGTGTCTCAATGATCTAGCAAAGCCATTTAAACCCACTCCCCTACCCCCTAGCTGCACTGCCATGCCATGCCGAGCACCCTCTTGCCGGCCGACCGTGCACTCGCCGCAGCAGCCCTCTCCCGCCTCTCTCTCCATGTCTAGGAGGTAGCCCACACCTCACCGCCCCTCTCTGTCCCCTGCCCGAGCCCAGCCTTGCAGTGGACCACCAAGGAAAGTCCGCGCCCAGTGCCACCGCACCATGTTGGTGCCGCCCTCATAGCGTGCTTTGTCCCTGCTCGCACAGACCGCGCTTGGCCGCAGCCCGTGCCCGCCGCTCCGCCACGACCTAGAGAACCCCCCAGACACCCCCGCTGGCTGCCCAACACCTCACAGCCACCGCTCACCGTGGACACCGCCGCCTCTGCCGCTTAGAGCGCCACCTCGCCCAGACCGTATGCCACCGCCCCTACGGCCGCATTCAATGCCTAGAGCACCGCCAGGCAACCGCACGACGATCGCCACCCGCAGCCATGCCTCTACCCCGCCATAGCCATGTCGCCACCGTCGCCTGCCCATCCCGTTCGGTCTCACCGTCAGGCCTATAAAAGGAGCCCTCCCCAACCTCTTCTCTCCACACCACTCCACTCCCCTCACCTCTTTGAACCTCACCCACCTCTAGCCGGAGCAAGGCGAGCTCTGCCTCGCCGGAATTGGAACCGGAGCAGCCGCGGCAGGAGGAGAAGGCCGCCGCTGATTGCGACCACCCCAAGCTCCACCGCAACCGCGCCTCGCCTCACCGTCGTCTTCCAGTTTGTTTGCCTGCCTCGCTGACCCTGCTAGAGCCCTGGTACATCCCCAGCAGACCCCCACCGAGCCGCTAGGGTTTGCTCGCGGCGACCTGTTCGTCGTTGACGACGACCCTCAGCCGTAGATTCCCCGTCTAATCCTACGGCCCACAGCGCGCGTACCGTTTCGCGTGTTAAGTGCCGCTAACAAGCAGGACCCCTTGTCAGATGAGCCCTGCACCGCGGAGCGCCACTGGGCCGGCCGAAGTCTTTTCACGCGCTAGCCCACCCTTTCAAATCTGGATTTTTCTTTTTAGTTAAATCTAGTTTCTGTCCACTATTTTAAAATTCAATTCTGGGAGTTTTCCAAATCCAAATTGCATGAAACTAATTTTTCTTGAAAGGTATTAAGATGATCTATCCAAGCCCGTTGGATTTAATTCAATTAGAGTTATAGATCTCTCCTAGTAAAAATAAGAAGACAGAAGCATTTGCAACTTGCAACATTTTTATAAAATCAACCAAGTTAGCTTTTGAGTTGATTCCAACTCTCAAAAATCACATTTCATCATATCTATCCAAATATGTAATAATATTAAGGTTTACATGCAGTGACTTTGGACTAGTACCAAAATAATGCTATATAGGCATTTCTAGTCACTTTAAATCATTAAATAATGAACTTAAACCAAAGGAATGTTGATCCAACATTTAAATCTCATTCCCATATGTTAGAATATGTGGTGAGGACATGTGTCCACATGATCCCATATTTTGGTGGTGAATATTAAATTTTAGTTAATTTTTCAATAAGTAGAAATTACTTTTCTAAAATAAAAAGGATGAAACCATTGAATTAAACTTGTGATGCTTGTGATGATAATAGATCATAAAATGTGTGTCTTAGAATGCTACTTAGCCTAGTTAAGTATTGTTTGGGGATTTTGCACTCCCTATGTATTTATAGACGATAGTACCGACCAAGCTTTCGAGGAGGAGTTCTACCAAGAAGAAGAAGAAGAAGAAGAAAACTTCAACCACTGCACCAACCAAGGCAAGCTACTATTAGCAAGCTAGCACTATCTAAGTGCAAGCCACCATTAACAGCGCAAGCTAACACTTGCAAGTTTAGTGCTTAGCAAGTTAGGACCAAACTAGATGGTTTAGCAAAGATGCCTTAAGCATGCTTTGATCACACCCCCTTTGACTAGTACTACCCCAAGTTTTATTTACAAGTTTTACTCCCTTAGTTTACACAAAGTTCTTTACTTGTTTTGAAGGTAGCATAAAAAGTATAAAACTTTTGACCTATTTAGAACCCTTTAGATGTCATTCTATGGCATGAGATTGAACCCATCTTTTCCACCTTAGTGAACACTCTTAACTTAGTAGTTAGAGTAGATCAAAAACTTGAGTCACTTTAGATGGGAACACTTGGTGAGAATGAATTATGAAAACCTTGGAATGATGAGTCATTCTATTGAGATGTTTTGACATGTGTTGAGAAACACAAAGGATTGATGTTGAGGCATGAGCCTTAACTCTTTTATAAAACTGATGGTTGGATTCGGATGCGATACCATTCCAAATTTACCGTACAACTACATTACCTGAATTGGGTAAGGCTTAGCTAGAAATTTATATGCATTAGTATTAGTTCCCTCACGAGAGAGGTCTGAGCTGAGGCTACCTCTCAATGTTGTCCACCTATGTAGTGCCCAAGATGACTGATAGTCATGGTTGGGAGGCCATGCTCATAGGAGAGATGCTTATACTAGGGTGTGTAAAGGGAAGGTCATGTTTGATTATCTGCATACTAAGTATGATGATTCAGGGTTATCCCTGACAGATGTATCGAATCTTGTGGTGAAAGTACCACCTCTGCAGAGTGTCAAACTATTCGAATAGCCACGTCCGCGGTTATGGACAGTTGGAATGGCCATATTGTTTCGTTGTCAGATGTTTTCTAAAAACTTTGAAAAGAATGATGAATCTTGACTTGACCACAACAGGGTTGTGTTATGACAATAGCTTCCCAACTTAAGTGATTTTAGGACTTTACTTTATTTTTCTTTGCTTCTGAACTCAGCTTAGGTTTCAAACTTAACTTTATAGTTAAACTTAGAGTTAGCACTTTAACTTAGAAGTTTATAATTGTGAGTGGTAGTTTTCGAGTACTTAAAGAGTACTCATGGCTTTTGTCCCTGGCTATTATCATGGCCAGACTATGAAGGATATTATCAAGATGAGGGACAACAGGACGACTATGATAACTAGGACTATATGCCTTTGTCAGCATTGCATGTGCCCCTGAAGATGGACCTCACTGCTACGCTTATCTTTTATTTCCGCTGCTTGTTGTATTAAGACTGGATCATGGGATCCTTATTTGTGTAAGACCTTATGTATGGTTTATAATGGATTATGTACTGTGATATCCAATCCGTTATGTCTCGCAAAAATGGTAATCCTGGGATTGCGAGGTATGGCATAACGGGCATCTGGGATTAAAAATCCGGGTGTTGACAGGACCACGTGATTTTGGTATCGTTTGAAATGGAGTGGCGCTAGAAATTTAGCAGTGTTTGAAACGGAGGGCGCCAGAAATTTCGTAGTGTTTGAAATAGAGGGGCGTGAGGGAGTGGAGCGACATGATTTTTGTATCGTTTGAAACGGAGGGGCGCCAGAAATTTCGCAGTGTTTGAAATGGAGGGGCGCGAGGGAGTGGGGACCACATGATTTTGGTATCGTTTGAAATGGAGGGGCGCTAGAAATTTCAAAGTGAAATGGAGGGGCGCGAGGGAGTGGGGACCACGTGATTTTGGTATCGTTTGAAATGGAGGGGCGGCAGAAATTTCGCAGTGTTTGAAATGGGGGGGCGCGAGGGAGTGGAGACCACATGATTTTGGTATCGTTTGAAACAGAGGGGCTCTAGAAATTTTGCAGTGTTTGAAATGGAGGGGCACGAGGGATGGGGACCACATGATTTTGGTATTGTTTGAAATGGAGGGGCGCTAGAAATTTCGCAGTGTTTGAAATGGAGGGGCGCGAGGGAGTGGGGACCACGTGATTTTGGCCGTCTAGCAATCTTGTCCATCCATCCCAAATCAACAGGCCATAGGGGATACCTTCCCTTCGAAGGCTCTGGCACGGACGCCTATGCAAGCAATCGCTGGGTGTCCCAGAGTAGACTATAGGGGTATATGTGTAGGTTACTGTAGTAGTAGACCATTAATCGGGCTAGCTAGCGCGATGTCATTTTGGCGCTCCACGAGTTCAAACTTTTACTTATGGTGTTCAGGAGTGAATGCATGCAGCTAAAAAAAGGTAATGTACTTACGTGACTAGTAAACTGTACGTGCTTTGCACGACTATTTTATTGCGTGTACTCCAATAACTTACCGTATTTAAGCATAATAATATCCTGCATAATTTAGAATTTTGGTGCAATACTTGTCGACTTATTAGAAATAAACATATCTCGGGTATTTTAGAAGTACTCCCAAACATATTTCTAGCTTACCAAGATATCGTGTCTTTTTAATGGATGTAGTACTATGGATGGTTTTGCATGACTGTCGACATGCACAATTTTGGTTTTGCATTGTTCACATTTGATGTCCAGGCAGACAATGTACATATACCTCTCCATGAACAACGAAAAGTTTTGTCGTTTTTTTCCTACTTTCTAAATGTTACATTAAACTACCATCTTTTCGAATGATGCATGAAACGACCAAAAAAGAGTTGTGACCTTTTTTTAGTATCTAAAAATATTTTCATTGTTAATAATTATTTTTTACCATTTTCCAGAGCATTCCATAAAACGAAACAATGTTTTAACCATTACGGGAAATGTTTCCAATACCTGACAAAAAATAATGTCTTCATCACCAAGAATATATAGCACAGGAAATGAATTCCAACATAATAACCATATGCAATGACCTGATGTGTATAAACCTTAGTGACCGTCTAATTTGTAATTAGAAGTGTCAAGGAGGGAGCATGCTAGATTCATTTATGGTGGCTAGGTGCAAATTTTTAATTCAATAAATGTACTACATTCTTGTGGATACTCACAAAGACAACTGACCTCTTGTCTTAAGAGACTTGTAATAAAAGTATTACTAGTAGTTCGGAAATAAGTGACTTGGAATTTATCTAGATTCGTATGTATCACTAAAATACATCTATATACTCGTGAATATGATCTAGATACCCGATCTATATACTCGTGAATCTAGACAAATCTAAGTTTCGTATTGAGGGAGTACGACAATATTATAAATTTGCAATGTTGTCATGATAAATAATGATATTTGCTACACTCCATAAGCGAAACCACTTTTTTTCTTCCGTCATAGTTTTACGTTTTTGTACTGAAGTATTTTTACTATAAAATAACGCATGAAATTAATTACACGTTAGTGATTAAGTACTTTCGCTAATTTGTACTTACATACATAGGTAATACTACACATCCAATTAACATCATAAATAATTTCTCTTTCTCTCTTTCTAGAGGAGTTTTCTAGGTTGTCAGTTTGAAGAATCATTTGTTAGATATGGAGAATTGAACACTTCAAATTATACAGCGAGTGATTAGATGGATGGACGATCAGTGCATAGGGGCATTCGAGCTGGTAAAATGCTCACATTTGGTAGATGGGAGCACAATTGATTGAATGACAAACCCTTTTTTTGTGCGGTCGAGACCATATACGCTGATGACCCTCGCTAATCAACGCATCTCACACATAAGTGTATTTTTACGTAGTAGTAGTAGAAACATCATCCAGGGAGACAGAGTTCCACGTCTAGCTATCTTGACCGTCCAATCCGAAATCAACAGGTCAAAGCAGATACCTTCCCTGCGAAGGCTCTGTTGAGAATACCTATGCAAGGAATCATTGGCTGTCCGTGGGTAGACTATAGGTGTAGCTGTGCTTGTGACCCAAAGTACTCCAGAGTCTAGACAATAGCTAAGTGTCCTCAACACTGACGGTGCCTTTTTTTCTAGACACTCGATCCAGATCCCTACACATCTGACAAAGTAGAAAGTATGACCAAATTTAAAGATCACTCATTAACGATTTAATTTTTTTTGATTGATCAGACATACTCTTCCTCCATCCTAATTTTTCTGAAAATGCCCTCCAACCTAATTAAAAAGGATGTCGTATATTTGACTAAATTTGAATGTAATATGTACACTAAACAGTGACTATTATACGACAAGTATATCCCTACAAAATCTCCACAGAGCGCATTCGAATGCTAAGGATTACAATATAATTATGTGTAGACAGATGAAAAAAATGATCCATGTACCCAAAAGAAAGAAAAAGGAGGGCCATGTAGGCATGTCCTCCCCCTTCCTAGTTCCTACTCCAAGATTCGGTGATTGCAACACTGTGGCCGCCCTGCGGAGGTAGGGCCTCGACGACCTCTGCAATGGTCACGACCTCGACGGCCAACATGAGATTGCTTCTCTCTTCCTACTTAGCGGGGCGTGACCTGGATGATCTCCGCAATGGTAGCTGCTGGATGCGGAGCACCGTGACTTCTTTCTTCAAATTTTCGCACTCAGCGTGAAGCATGGAGGAGTCACGCTCATAAGATCGTGCGAGCTTCATTTGAAAATCCAAATCGGCTCGGAGGCAATCACACTCTAGGTTGAGCTCGAATTTTTCTGAAGAATGTTGATGTTATGGCTGTAGATTTCATCTACTTTGGCCGAGATTCTCGCCCTGACTTCCTGCATGGAAAATGCATCATCAGTAAGAGAGCATGGAGTGCATGCAGAGAAGAACATAAAATGTCAATACATGTATAGTGACTACAATACCTCTCTTCTTCTACCAAGAGTGGGCATGAGGGCATCATACGCGTCAGAGATATCCGTCGTGCTATCGACCCGTGGGGTGGAAAATTTGACGCTCGAGCCACCTTCCCTGGAAGATGTACATAGACAGTTCAATAGTAGGAGCAGAGATCCCAGGAATCAACAGAAGTACAAACCTACCGATACTCTTGGTCCCCATGATAGCCGCTCTTCGGATACATGCGCGAAGACGAGCCCTCGCCCTATGGCTGCTCTCCTTTCTCGGTCCGAGCCCACAGGTCACCCTGCCGGTGGATTTATCCATGGCTCTAACCACTGCCATCTTGCAATTCTTCCGACAAGACAGGATATTTTGTGACATCGCTGGATGAAGAAGTAGAGAAGAAAGGCAGGAGCATTGGAAGAAAATAGTTTCTGCGAAGGTGGAGCGAGGTAGTACTAGTAGGAGGATAGAGGAGAGTGAATGGTGGAATCAAAACGTAAAGTACTGGGTCTCGCTTGTTGAAAAAAAAGTACCGGGTCTCGTCGCCGGCCTACAAGCAATCTCGTTGTCCATCAAGAGATCGAGCTTACTAGCTGTAAATATTGTGCAGTGTGCTAATTCTTGGGCATGAGCTAAGAAAATAACTTATACATGAGTCTAGCAAAATCAAAACTGCTCCACCGTTTAGGTCTCTTGCGTGGGTCCCATGTAGCAGCTTTTTTCACTTTTTCTCTCCAAACTACTAGTGCTCTGGCCAATGAAAATGCCTCAAAGTATTATGCCAAATATTTTAATCAACTAGCCTCTGGGTCTTGTACTAGACACAAGTCCAAGAATATTTTCCTTAGACCCATCTTCTTCACCGTTTAGACATAGGTGTAAGAGATGAAAAGTTTTCTTAGCCACCCCATTTCCTATACGCTGCACACACTCACCATTTAGACAATGTCTAGCAATAAAGCCTGCCAACTCAACAACGGAGCTAGCAGAGCAAAAATGGTTGCACTGGTTAGCCACCTCGGTAGGACCCACAAGCCTAGAAAAAGGTACCTTTTCTGCCCACTTTTCTGCCATCAGCGTCAGGATAATATGAGGCTGACAATGGGTCTTTTCTGCCTTTTGTTTCCTTAGATGCTGGGGCTAGTACTAGACACGTGCCTAAGAATTTTTTGGTTAGACACAGGTACTCCACCGTTTAGACTCGAGCTAAGAATCAAAAAAATTCTCTTAGCCACCGCAATTCTCATACATTGCGCTTGCTCTTACAACCCAAAAAAAGTTTATGGAGAAATTTGGCTAGATACATAGTTGTGCAATCAACTGGATTATGTTGTACTAAGTGGGTCCCATCTTTAGGATTGGTTTTTTTCCGGACAGTCTAGTAAATTTCTAGTAGATTCGGAAAAATAAGTCTAGTGCGCACATTTCTTAGCCACGTTAGGAACGGCTCACGTTGTGCTTGCTCGTAGTAGTATTACTCCCTCCCATCCATATTTACTCGTCGCTGAATTGGACGTATCTAGCAATGAATCGGAGGGAGTAGTAGTAGTAGTAGTAGTCACATTGAATATACTTAGGGCTTCACGCATAAGTATCACAAACGGTCGCCAAGAGATCGAACGACAAACTTAAAGATAACTTTGGGCTTGTTTGGATAATAGGATTTAAAAACACAGGAATTTGACTCGGTCACAGGTACAAAACAATGGATTGCTAAATAGAGGAAATAGCTTTCTTTGGATCACAGAATTTCAAAACACAGGATAACAGGGGCAGAGGTACAAAACAGAGAAAATCTGCAGGCCTAAAGTCATTTCAATGAAACACAGTAAACGTGGAGGAAAATTACCTCAATCCTACGTGAATGAGTGTAAAAAAGTGGATGTTGAAATTCCTATGGGATTGGGGTGTAGAAATGCAATCTATATGAATTTTGGAGGTATGATTCCTTTGATCCAAAGGGCTTCCTTATGAAAAAAAAATCCTATGGATCGAATTCCTCTAAAATTCCTTTGAAAATCCTTCGCTCCAAATTGGAACTTAAACAAGATGTGCATGCTCATGACAGACGAACACCTACCGGCAGGAGGTGATGCGGGCGTAGATTTTCATCTTGAACCCGTCGGCGGTGACCTTGAACATAAGGCAGTCACCCTCCTTCAACCCATGGAAAGCAGCAAAGGTAGCCCACTCTTTGTCCAGGACGATCTGGTCATTCTTGAGGTTGGCATGGACAACCCACTCGCATTCCTCGCATGCTTGGACCACCACTAGTTGTGGGTAGGGGCGTCCCTTCAAGTAAGGCTTGAAGTAAGTCGGGATGATAAGCATATACAAGCCATGCTAGACTAAATGGATGTAGAAGCGCCTAGGACAATGCGTCGTGGCATGGTGTCCAACCGACCTAGGGCGTCTTCTCGGTTTGGCAGAACTAGCGACCAACCTGGCAGCACTTGCCCTTGCCAAGGCCTCCACTCTCCTGCCCGGTAGCTTCAACTCCCTTGGTATGATGGGGAGAGCATCTTCATAGCCACCTGGAGCTGGAGCAGTCCGGTGAAGAATGTAGTCTAAGTTCGACATTACATCTGGGTCGTCCTACATGAAAATTACCATTGCGTCAGTCCTTTGGAATTACCAAAACACCACAATGCATTGTATAAATTGACTAAAGATCACAATGAGTCATTGCACCATCAAAATTACTTAAACACCACAAGGTATCAGGTAAACAAAATTGCCTTCATAACACAATGCATCATCAGAATGACCTAACCCGATGGGTCCTCAAAATTATCTGAACAGCTGCTAGAAGGCATAACATTTAATTAGATTGATTAAACAACACAATGTATACCCCCCATAATAAAAACAACACAATGCATAATCTGAATGGCTAAAATAGCACAATGCATTATCTGGATAGACAAAACATCATATATGCAGTGCATCATCAAAAATACCAAAACAGCAAAAGGTATTATGTAATTAAATTTAATAAATAGTGTCTGCACAATCAAAATTACCTAAACTGATGGGCCATTGAAATAACATGAATAGATATAAGGCATATCATTTAATCCTAAACAGCAGAACGCGGATCAAAATGGACGAAACAACATAGTGAGGAGACATGACAAAATGCATCATACAAAAAAAATACCAAAACATCACAATGCGTCATGGAAAATTCTAAACAGCACAATGCATCATCAAGTACCAAAACAGAACCCTGCATCATCGTCATCAAGAATATTTCATAACTAAGTTGAACAACACAAAAGACAAATATAGATACATTCAAATCTAGGCAAAGTCAAGTCAGTTATTTCTGGATGGAGGGAGTATAAAGAACAACACCAAATACAATTATCAAGAATATGCCATACAACTAAGTAGTTCAACAAAACACCTGCAGTATACGTTGCAAAAATTTGACTAGATGCACGTCGAATTTGGGTTAAAGCCCCAATCCTCCAGATCTAACCTCGTTGTAGTTGGGGGCGCGAACTTGCACAAAGGTCGATGGGTTGAGAAGATGAACAAGGCACCGCTGACGAAGAACCATCCACATACACCGAAGAAGCACAGACAATCGCTGATGAAGGGAGGAGAACCGATAGGGGTTTCACCGCGTACAATCTGAAATTTGGCACATTGGGAATGAGAGTCCAACCCACAGACAAAAAGGACACGTCCGCCGCCACACGAGCACTCATTCCCAACGCACACGGTGCCAGAGGCTTGGACGACCAATCGGCGGGCGACGAGGGTTTCGGTGCGACCGGCCGAAACCCTAAGGGCGACAGACGCGTCACCTTGGGCACAACCCTCACACACGCGAAAGGCAAAGGACGCTTTAGAGAGGGCGCTGAAGTTGTCGGAATCGAACAAGCCACCTACAGCTCCGAAGCAGAGCTTGATGAGGACCCCAGCTCAACCACAGAAAAAGGTTTTGGCATTAGTTTCACCGAGCAAACGACTGGGTTAACGGCTGAGAGTTGTGAGGTGAGTGCGGGAATGTGATAGCGAGAGAGGGAATGGTAGGGGAGGAGTTACTAGAGAATGGGAGTGGGTAACCCTCTATCCTCTTTAGTAGTATCGTACTACAAAAAAAACTACATTTCACATATCATCACTTTTTGATGAACTAGTTCATTTCTTTGAACTGACTAAAATAGTGGGTACCCTTTAGGTTTCAAACTTCCATCTCATACATGTTTTGCTAGTAGTAAGTGCAGTACAATACTTTGTATTACCCTCCATCCCAAAATATAAGGCGCCTGAGGATTAGTCAGAAGTCAACATTTTTTAAGTTTGACCATGATTATACATAAAAGATATAAAATTTATAATACTAAATTAATATCAATAGATTCACCATAAAGTATATTTTCTTAATATGTCCATTTAATATATTGTAGATGTAGATATTTTTTCTAAATATTTGGTCAGAGTTTTTATGGTTTGACTTTTGACAAATTCTTAGACGCCTTATATTTTGGGATGGAGGAAGTAGTATAAAACATTTTTTTAGATAGAGGAAATTGCACGATCCACCATCTTTTCATCCCACTTTTGCACAAAGCACTTGGTGGACGTTATTTTTGCACATTTTAACAGTTTTTTTAGCGTAATATGCACAAATTTGGCCAGTTAGTTCTGTAATGACCGATTTAACCTCATTGGTAGCAAGACTGACAAGTGGTCCCCGAATGCCATTGCTCCCATTCAAATATAAAGATTTGAATGATGCTAAAAACTGGATACTAACGATATTTATCACCCACAATAATTTTTGGATGCATGTAGCTGGTATGTAAGAGACTTATTTCATATGAAATGTCAATGTTTACACAACGGTACCAACATAACAGTCCATCGCACATTGAATTTGTGAAGGCTTTATTTGGTCATAATAAACTTTTTTTTGAACATAACTTGTTTGTACATAAGATTTGACGTTTCATTCACATATCCAAATGTCCATCGAAGAGTTTCTTTCAAAGTGTAGGACTAACGATATTGTCTGTTTATCACACCCCACACAAAAAACACCCCGATTGATCATAAACTTTAAGCATATTATTATTTTCCTAAGATTTTTTTCCTGAGAGCAAGCACGGTGAATATGCCTCGGAATGCCATAAGCCTAGTTTCCAGACAAAGTTTGTACATGTTTCACTTACGATTACAAACTTTTTTGAGTTCTCAAGGTTTCCTAGTGAACTTCACATTATTAAACTAATTTAAGCTGATTTATCAATGTTAGATAAAATTTGAACTATGAGTAAGTAGTAGATTGCTCTTAAAGTTATACAATTATCTTTTAAAGGTACCCACACCTAGACTGTCAATATATCGGAAACCAATAAATTTGTTGGATTCAACTTCTTGCTAAGCATTTGCATGTACAAAATTTGTCTTTTATTTGATAACAATAAAAAAACATTGCACGATGACCTCTGACTTGTCCTACTTGATGTGAAAAATAATTATTATCAAGAGAGTTCGCATATAAAAAACAATGTAATTGAAAATATGGCCCGCCATGTATGAACATATCCTTAGGCTTCAGGCCGAAAGACAAGATAAATGGCCTTATATATGTGTACAACATACTTTATGGTAACGTTCCCATATTTGGTAGATGACTGCATCTTGGCATGGTGAACAATAATGCTACCAGTACTGGGAGTTTCCAAAATTTAGGAATAAAAATTAATTTTCAAATTTTAACTACAATTAAACATGATAGAATTCTCTTAAAAGTTACAAACATCCTTTGAGTCTTTATGGTACCGAGGCGGTCAATACTTCAAAACCCAACGAGAGTTATGTAGGATTAAAATTCTTGCTACGATTATGCATGTTGACAATTTGATCCTCACTAGCTATGAACAAAAGTAAATGAAAACCTAAAAATGAAGCCTTCTTCATGGCGTACTCTTGCATGTACTATTATTTGCACTGAAAAATAATTAATAACCGTGAGTCATCATAAATTACAAAAAAATAGTTACACAATATATATGGTCCACGGTGTATGAACACTCTTGGGTTTCAAGCCGAACGACAAAGGTAACAACCATATGCACATCGTATTGTATTGTAATGTTCCCATATTTGGTAGATGTGTGCATCTTGGTAAGGTGAAAAATGGTGGCAACCATAGGTTCCAACTTATAGGAACAATGAAACTCAAAGCAACAAGATTTTTTCTGTAAGCAACTACGAAGAAAAATGGCTCAGAGTACCACAACAACAACCCTAGTTTTCAGACAAAACGTGGACCTTGATACACTTATGATTGATTACCAAGTTTTATGAGTTCTCAAGCTTCCCAACCAACTGTTTTCCTTGCTTAATTTTAGGGTGCTTCGTGCTAAATGTATGGACATCGATGTAATTTTACCTTTTTAGGTCCTTGATGTAAAATGTACTTCCACCGTCCGTGTGAAATTTGAACCTAGAAGCAAGTGGCAAAATTTAAACGTATTTAAGATTATTAGTTGTTAATGAGTATGAACATTCTTGGAGTTACAAGCCAAACGACAAAGGTCATGGCCATATCAACATCACACTTTATGTTGACGATGATCCCATATCCAAGAATTTGCATGCCACCAAATTTATCCATATATTTTGAAAACAAATGAATAGGAAGTAGCGGTATGAAGAGTATGGCTCGACCAGGTGCTCTCTCGAGAATGAGCCGAACCCGACTGTTTTATTTCTTTGCTTAATTTTGGGGTAGTTCATGCTAAATGTAAGGATCTCGATGTAATTTCTCCTTTTAAGGTCCTTGATGTAAATTATACTCCCACTGTCCATGTAAAGTTTGAACCTAAAAGCAAGTGGTAAATTTTAAACATATTTAAGATTATTAGTTGTCGATGAGTATGAACATTCTTGGGTTTCAAGATGAATGACCAAGGTCATAGCCATATCTACATCATACTTTATGTTGATGATTCGTGATCCCATATCCAAGAATTTGCATGCCGCAAAATTTGGCCATATTTTGAAAACAAACAAAGAGGAAGTAGTATGAAGATTATGGCTTGATCAGCTTCTCTCACGAGAAGGAGCAAAACATGATTGTTTCCCTGCTTAATTTTACGGTGCTTCGTGCTAAATGTATGGACCTCGTTGTAATTTTACCTTTTTTAAACATATTTAAGATTATTTGTTTTCGATTGGTATGAACATTCTTGGATTTCAAGACGAACGACCAAGGTCATGGCCATATCTACATCATACTTTATGCTGATGATGATCACATATCCTAGAATTTTCATGCCGCCAAATTTGGCCATATTTTGAAAACAAACCAACAGGAAGTAGTATGAAGAGTATGGCTCAATTAGCTTCTCTCTCAAGAAGGAGCCAAATATGATTGTTTTCCCTGCTTAGTTTTATAGTGCTTTGTGCTAAAAGTATGGACCTCGATGTAATTTTACCCCTTTTTAGGTCCTTGCTGTAAATTGTACTCCCATCGTCCATGTAAAATTCGAAGATAAAAGCAAGTGGTAAAATTTAAACGTATTTAGGCTTAGTTGTGTGAATGAGTATGAACAATCATGGATTCGAAGCCGAATGACCAAGGTCATGGCAATATCCATCTGCATCATACTTTATATAGATGATTCATGATCCCATATCCAAGAATTTGCATACCGCCAAATTGGGCCATATTTTGAAAACAAACAAAGAGGAAGTAGTATGAAGAGTATGACTCGACCAGCTGCTCTCTCTCTCGAGAAGGTGCCAAACCCGACTGTTTTCCTTGCTTAATTTTAGGGTGCGTCGTGCTAAAAGTATGGACCTCGATGTAATTTTACCTTTTTTAAACGTATTTAAGATTATTAGTTGTCGATGAGTATGAACGTTCTTGGATTTCAAGATGAATGACCGAGGTCATAGCCATATCTACATCATACTTTATGTTGATGATGATCACATATCCAAGAATTTCCATGCTGCCAAATTTGACCATTTTTTGAAAACAAACAAAGAGTAAGTAGTCTGAAGAGTATGGCTCGATCAGCTTCTCTCTCAAGAAGGAGCCAAACATGACTGTTTTCCCTACTTAATTTTCGGGTGCTTCGTGCTAAAAGTATGGACCTTGATGTAATTTTACCACTTTTTAGGTCCTTGCTGTAAAATTTACTCCCACCGTCCCTGTAAAATTCGAAGATAAAAGCAAGTGGTAAAATTCAGCTATTTTTTTAAATAATACATTTTTTAATAATTTCCACAAATAATACACGAATTGAAAGATTTGCAATTCTAGCGTGGTGTCGGCAGTTGAATAGTCGATCGTCCTTATCGGGTTTTTTATAGCCAACTAGTCTTTGTCTACTTTTGAAAAGCTGATTAGTCTCTGTCTGCTTGGAAAGCCGACATGTTACAGGGCAATGTGAAGAATAGGGGGACTAGTCAGTTTTTTAAAAGTAGACAAGGACTAGTCAGCTTTTCAAAAACAGATAGGGCCTAGTCGGCTATTGAAAAGCCGATAAGTACTGGTCAACTTTTCAAGTGCCGACACCGTGCTAGAATTGTAAATCTTTCAATTCGTGTATTATTCATGAAAATTATTAAAAAATGTATTATTTAAAAAAAATTAGCTAAAATTCAAACGTATTTCAGCTTAGTTGTGAATGAGTATGAACAATCTTGGATTTCAAGCTGAATGACCAAGGTCATGGCCATATCTACATCATACTTTATATCGATGATTCATGATCCCATATCCAAGAATTTGCATGCCGCCAAATTGGGCCATATTTGGAAAACAAACAAAGAGGGAGTAGTATGAAGAGTATGGCTCGATTAGCTTTTCTCTCGAGAGGGAGCAAAACATGACTTTTCCCTGTTTAATTTTAGGGTGCTTCATGCTAAATGTATGGACCTCAATGTAATTTTACCTTTTTTAGGTCCTTGATGTAAAATATACCTCCACCCTCCGTACGTGTAAAATTCGTACCTAAAAGCAAGTGGTAAAATTTAAACGTATTTAAGCTTATTAATTGCCAATAAATATGAACATTCTTGCATTTCAAACCGAACAACCAGGTCATGGACATATCTACATCATAGTTTATGCTAATGATTCATGATCCCATATCGAAAAATTTGCATGCCGTCAAATTTGGCCATATATTTCGAAAACAAATGAAGAGAAAGTAGTATGAAGAGTATGGCTCAATCAGCTGCTCTCTCGAGAAGGAGCCGCACCTGACTATTTCCATTTCTTAATTTTAGGGAGCTTCGTGCTAAATGTAAGGACCTTTATATAATTATTTTCATTTTTAGGTCCTTGATGTAAATTGTAATCCCACCGTCTGTGGTGGTCCCATATTTGGGCGTAAAATGGGTGTGAATCATGGCATGGTAACAATGTTGCCACTCGGAGTTTCCAACCATGACGAAAGGAAAAAAATCAATTTTCCTAGTGAGAGGAGTGTATTTGCTGTAAAGCAAGTACTCCCTCCAACCCAAATTAATTGACTCAAGTTTATCTATATTCGGATGTATCTAGTACTAAAATATGTCTAGATACATCTGAATCTAGACAAATATGAGTCAATTAATTTGTGTCGGAGGGAGAAATAATATGTATTTCTATAGAAAAGAAACAGAGATAGAAGAGAAACATTGGGCACAGAGGAAGCAGCTCGAGAGAGCAGCGAAGAGGAGGAGTTGAAGGCCGTGCGACATGAGAGCAAAGCTGTGATGGCTTCCTGACACGAGGTACATGCTACAGTCACCTAGTAGTACTAGTAGTACAGAACTAGTACTAGTAAATTTCAGGACCTTTACTATATACTACTGTATGCACGCAAAAAATGTATTTTCTCTCTCCTACCATGCCTCATCACCATCCCCACACCCCGGCTAGGTGATCTCTCCCTCGTCCAAAACGTGGCGCTGCGCACGTGTGTCGACCTACCTTGTCGTCGGCTCCATGTCAGTATCAGGCGTGCTGCATAGAAGGAACCATTTTTGGGCTTGGTGACAAAATGGACAGTACTCATACTATTATTAGAGTCGGAGTTCAAACTTTCACAGTTTCAAAATTTTCACTTCCTTCCCAAACATCCGGAGGGAAGGTTATTCAAAAGATGCAAAAGATAGTGGTGCACAAGTGATTGTTTATACTGTCTGGTGTCTGTAGTACATGCCATCGCATTCGATGCACTTCATTATGATCTGACCAGCTTTACCACTACTCCGTAGTACTCCATTGTTATTTCATTTCACACCCTGCAAAGAGGAAGCCACCAAGCACACCACAACACGCTAGATCAAAAGTACAGTAGGAGTAGTACGAAGGGTATGGCCCAGCCGCTCACTCGCGAAGGACCCGCACTCGCCTGTTTTTCCTTGCTTCATTTTAGCGCCATTTGTGCTAAATGTATGGACCTCTATGCAATTTTCTATTTTTTGATGTCTTCGATGTAAACTGTACTCCCACCGACCTTCGAAAATTTTAACTAAACGTAAGCGCGATAGGTTTCTCTTAAAATTTTCCAATTTTTTTTGAAAGCTAAGCAGGAATTCGGTACATCGAAAAACCACTAAAGGTTCTGAAAAATTCATGTTCTTGCTATGCATTCGCATCCCGAAAAAGTTGACACAGTTTTCATAACATTTCAAAAAAAAGAATAAGAAGTATACTATTTTTTTATGGCATCATGTTATGTGTATCCAGAAAAACGAGTTATAAAAGTATAATACAAACATTATTAATTATTGTTTGGTTTCGATAATACTTTATGTTGATGAAATTAGGTCAAACTTGAACTACAAGTTATAAATTGTAGGTTGCTTTGAAAGTTTTACGAAAAAAGCTTTTGGAGGTACCCATCGAGCGGTTAATTAATATATCAGAAACCATAGAGAGTTCTGACGAGTGATTCGACTTCTAGCTAAGATTTTGCATCATGAAAATTTTGAACACCTTTTGAAAAAGATCACATGAAACAGGGAGAGAGGGGAAATGATTTTTCTATTCTCTATGGGTAACCCACAAGGTTGAGGTGCACCTTATTAGGCTTAATGATACAAACTCTATTTTCTCCACAATGTATATGGTGAACCTTAGCGGATGCCTCATACTAGGCCTTAAGGTGTGCTTTTGTACACATTGCTGATACCCTTATTAGGGAAAAAGAAAGTAGTACTCCCTTGATCCAAATTAGTGTTCTCACATGTGTCTAGATTCAGATGTATGTAGTCATGTTTTAGTGCTAGATACATTCGAATCTAGACAAATCTGAGAACATTAATTTGGATCAGAGGGAGTAGTATATTAGTACTTTTTTGAGGAAAGTATATTAGTACTAGTACACTAGTATAGTACTAGTACTCATTTATTTGCTTAGACATATGCCCACCTCTGTCCACGCACTGTACACATTGAGATAATAAAACATAGGCAGGGTAAAAGAGGACAGCAACAAAGAGGAGTTGAAAGCAGTTCGATGTCAGAGGAAAGTTATGATGGGTTCCTGACACGAGGTACTCTTGCGGCCACTCTACTAGTAGTAGATTTCAGGACCTATGCATGCAAAATAAATTGTGTGTTTTCTCTCTCCTTCGCTTCCTCTCACCATCCATCCTCCCTCTCTCCTACCGTTTTCCCTCACGCACCAGCCCGGCTGATCTCTCTCTGGTCCACAACATGGTGATGCACACGTGTGCCTTGGTACGGCGGCTCTGTGTCTCTGGCGTGTTTGGCAGCCGTGTTGGCGTGGAGTAGGGATGAGGAGTACATAGGAAGGAAACCACTTTGGTCCTTGGCGGCAAACAAATTCAAACTTTTTCGATTTTCGTAATTTTCACTTGCTTCCCAAACATCGGGAAGGAAGGTTACTCAAAAGATCAACCATTCCCAATACTTCTTATCTTATCTTTATCTTTTCTTGTCTCTTAAAATACCATACCACTATATAGTGTACAGATAACTTCGAACATTGACCGTTGGATCAAGACCGGCAAATCCAAACAGTGTCATCGGTGTGATTTTCCAACTATATCAGGAAAGAACATTCAATTATTCTCAATTTTCTGAGTGGACGACGAGCGATTGTGCTTTTTTGTTTAGGAATGTCCGAAGAATATTGGATCTGAATGCCAGAAGCCAAGTTTACCAACATGTTGTACCAACGATTCCCATGTTTTATTTATGAGTTTTCAAACTTCCTAGCTAACTCTGCCTATTTGACCGAATGACTTTATGTCGATTTATCAAAATTAGGTAAAATTTGGAACTACAAGTAAATTGTAGGTTGCTTTGAAAGTTTTATGAAAAATCTTTTCGAGGTACCCATCGAGGGGTCACAATTAATATATATAAAACATCGAGAGTTTTGATTATAGGTTCAACTTCTTGCTAAGATTTTGTATCTTGATAATTTAACGAAATTAGGTCAAACTTGAGCTACAAGTAAGCGCGGCAGATTGCTCTTGAATTAAATATATTTTCGGAGGTATATGGGTGCATCTCCTTGTAGTAAACAATGTCGTTAGTGTGAGTTTCCAACTATCAGGAAATAAAATTCTCAGTTTTCCGAGTGATGATGAGATATGGATCTCAATGCCATAAGCCAATCTTCTAGACATATTAAGTGGACCAACATGTTTTACTTACGATTCCCATATGTTTTTTGAGTTTTCAAACTCCCTAGGTAATTACTCTGCCCACTTGAATGACTACATGCCGATTTATCGAAATTAGGTCAAACTCAAACTATAACTAAATTGTAGGTTGCTCTAAAAGTTTTACGAAAAAGCTTTTGGATGTACCGTACCAATTGGGGGGGAGGTCACAATCAATATATGAGAAACAACCGAGAGGTTTGACAATAAGTTTGACTTCTTGCTATGATTTTGCATCGCATGACACTATTTAATGAAACTGGGTCAAACTTGAGCTACAAGTAAGCGCGGAAGGTTGCTATTGAAATATGTGACTTTTCAGAGAGGTAGATGGGTGCATTTTCTTGTAGTAAACAATGTCGTCGGTGTGATTTTCCAACTATATCAGGAAAGACCATTTAATTATTCTCAATTTTCCGAGTGCTGACGAGCGAGGTTGTTCTTCTCGGTAAATAAATGTCCGAAGAATATTGGATCTAAATGCCAGAAGCCAAATTTACCAACATGTTGTACCAACGATTCCCCTGTTTTATTTATGAGTTTTCAAACTTCCTAGCTAACTCTACCCATTTGACCGAATGACTTTATGTCGATTTATTGAAATTAGGTCAAATTTGAAACTACAAGTAAATTGTAGGTTGCTTTTAAAGTTTTATGAAAAATCTATTGCAGGTACCCATCGAGGGGTCACATTTAATATATCATAAAACACCGAGAGTTTTGACGATAGGTTCAACTTCTTGCTAAGATTTTGCATCTTGACAATTTAACGAAATTAGGTCAAACTTGAGCTACAAGTAAGCGCGATAGATTGCTCTTGAATTAAATGTATTTTTGGAGGTAGATCGGTGCATCTTGTTGTAGTAAACAATATTGTTAGTGTGAGTTTCCAACTATCAGGAAAGAACAGTCAATTCCACATTTTTCGAGTGAAGACGAGCGATGTTAGTTGTTCTTTAATTTTCTATAAAGAGAAGTCCAAAGAATATTGAATGTGGATACCAAAAGCCAAGTTGACAGACATATATAGTGGATCGACAACATTTTGTACTTGTGATTCCCATGTTTTATGAGTTTTCAAGCTTCCTAGCTAACCCCGCCCATTTGAATGACTTTGCGTCAATATCTCGGAATTAGGTAAAATTTGAAACTACAAGTACATTGTAGGTTTTGCTTTGATAGATTTACGAAAAAGCTTTTGGAGGTACCCATCGAGGAGTCAAAATTAATATATTAGAAGCCAACGAGAGTTTCGACGATAGGTTTAACTTCTTGCTAAGACTTTGCATCTTGACAATTTAACGAAATTAGGTCAAACTTGAGCTAGCTACAAGTAAAGGCCATAGATTCCTCTTGAATTAAATGTTTTTCATAGGTAGATCATCGGTGCATCTTCTTGTAATAAACAGTGTCGTTGGTGTGAGTTTCCAACTATCAAGAAACACATTCAATTCAACATTTTCCGAGTGAAGAATACGAGCGAGGTTGTTCTTTTTTCTAAAGAAAAGTCCGGAGAATATTGGATCTGAATGCCACAAGCCAAGTTTACTTACAGATATATTGGACCAACATGTTGTACCAACGATTCCCATGTTTTATGAGTTTTCAAACTTCCCAGCTAACTCTGCCCATTAGAATGACTTTATGTCGACTTATCAAAATTAGGTCAAATTTGAAACTACAAGTACTAGTAAATTGCACGTGCCCTGGGTGTGAGACTCAGATAATAGACATCTGGCATACCATCACTATATAAAATATAATAGGTAAAATTTGAACTACTACAAGTAAACTGTGTAGGTTGCTTTGAAAGTTTTACAAAAAAGCTCTTAGAGGTACCCATCGGATGGGGCGCGTGAAGGAAATATGCCCTAAAAGGCAACAATAAAGTTGTTATTGTGTATTCCCTATATATGATAGATGTTTATTTTGCATGCTATAATTGTATTGATAGGAAACGTCAATACATGTGTGTTTAATAAACAAATAAAAGGTTCCTAGTTATGCCTCTCTTATAGACTAGCTCGTTGATTAACAGGATGATCAAAGTTTCCTAATCATGGACATTGGATGTTGTTAATAACGAGGTCACAGCATTTGTGAAATGATGTGATGAACATTCATCTGAAGTATAGCATTACGATCAAAGTCATTATGTTTATATTGCTATAACCTCATACGAAGTAATATTTATCCTTAGACCATGAGATCATGTTAATTGCTAACATCAGGAGAGTAACTTGATAACATCAAACATCACACCATAAAAGGGTGACTATAAAGGTGGGTTCAGATACTCCGAAGATGTTATGTTGAGGCTCATGGATCAAGAGTGGAATTTGTCAATCCTGATGACGGATAGATATACTCTAGGCCCTCTCGGTGATATCACATTAAGATAGCTTGCAAGCAAGTGATGTGATCACTAGAATGTTATATCATGGGAACGAGAAAAGAGTGCATGTCGGTAACGAGATCAAACTAGGTATTTGGATACCGATGATCGAATCTCGGACATGTAATATATCACGAGACAAAGGGATTGAGTTACTAACGTTAAAGGTTCTCATGATCACAGAAGTCATCGTTAAATGTGAATTATTCGCAAACCGTAGGGTGACACACTTAAGGGTTTCCAACCACCATTTTGGAGCACATATGTTTCAGACGATAGAATTGCAGAGCTCTGGAATTGTTTCGATGGAAACCGAAATTGTTTCGGGTGAAATTGCAGAAACTGGTTCTGCATGTGATATTGAAATGTTACAAGGGGTTTTATGTGAATGTTTGTTCATTAAAGTAATTAACAAAATTCTGAATAAAATAAATAGAAGAGTTTTATTAAATGAGAGTTGCATTAAATTTGGTGGAAATTTAATGCATGTGAGTGGAACTTTGGATGGAGGCTAAATTGATGTGAGTGGAGCTTCCGCCACATGAATGAGGAAGAGGTGGGGGCACCGGCCATGGGAGGGGAGGAGTCCCCCTCTCCTATAAAAGGCCCCCCTCTCCTCCCTCACAAAGCACACCTCCTTGTGAAGGATCTCTCTCCCCCTCTAGATATATTCCCCCATGGTCTCGGATTAGCAAGATACATGTTCCCGGTGGCATTGTGTCTGGAAGGAATTGCTGCTTCCGCTGATTCGCTGGAGCGAGGAGGTGGAGGTTGTTCGGTGGCCTGAACGTGTGTGCAAGGATGGATGCGCTGCTGATTTGCGGCGCTAGGACTTCCACACGATCTTGAGATCAGCAAGCGTACGACTACATCGTCCACGAGTTCCAACTCATTAACAAAGCCTTGTTGTCTTCGAGGGTAAGTCATCTATGTATGTATATCCACCCGTTGCTTGTATCTAGTAGATAGATCTTGGCGTATAGTTCCCATCATAGAATTTTTTTGTTTTCTATGCTGCGAACCCAACAGTGGTATCAGAGCCTGATCTATGCGTAGGTGCTTTGCACGGGTAGTACACATATGTTTATATGTGGGCGATGATGATCATGTTATTGCTTCTTTCATGTATTTTGGATATTGGTGGCATAGTGGGATGAAGCGGCCCGGACCAACCTTACATGTCATCGCACATGAGACCGGTTCCACAACTGACATGCAACTAGTTTTGCATAAGTGGCTGGCGGGTGTCTGTCTCTCCTACTATAGTAAATATCTAATTTACAGTGAGTTGCTAATAACTTGGTTATCCTCATTGTTCTTCCATGTTAGTAGGTAAGACCGGTTCTATCTCCGAAAGCCCTAAGCCACGTAAAACTTGTAATGGATAAATTAGAGGCCTCTAGTTTAGATCATTGCTGGGCTAGTGTCATGATATGGTAATGTTGTAAGTAGATGTATGATAGATACTCTTATAACCCACCTAATGTGTAAGTTCCATAGACCTTGTCCTTACACACAAAGCAATGATAGAGATCATACCATGATGCATATGATAGAGATCAAATGCATGGACCATATCATCCCACTTTACACATTAGATGTTTGCATCTTATATTGCTAGTTTTGCGTTTTTAGTAGCATTGTAAGATGATCCCTCATTTAAATATTAAGATAAAATGTGTTCTTCCATAAGTATGGACCGTTCTATGGATCGTGTTTTGAGACATCACGTGATGATCAGGTGTACTCGACTCTACGCTTTCATACAACGGGTGTAAGACAGTTTTACACACGCGAATACTAAGGTTCTTACTTGGAAAGACTAGCATGTACAGACATGGCCTCGGAACACGGACCGAAAGGTTAAGCATGAGTCATATAGTTGATATGATGCCCATATAGATTCTCGCCTTTGAAGCTACACCGACTCACATGATGATCGGACTTGGTGTAGTGGATTTGGTTCATGTAATCACCAAAAAGACACGAGGGATGTCAGTTTTGAGTGGGAGTTCATTAGTAATTTGGATTAGTTGAACTCAATCTATCATAAACTTAGTCTAAATAAACTTTACAAATTCTGTTGTAGATGGCACCACCTGCTTTTAATTTCAATGTGTTCATGGAGAAAGAGAAACTTGCTGCGAATGGTGGCAACTTCACCAACTGGGCTATGAATTTGAGGATTCTCCTCACTACTGCATAAAAGAAATATGTGCTAAAGGCGCCGCTAGGCCCCCCACCAGCTCCTAATGCCCCTGACGAGGAAAAGAATGTCTATATAACTCGTCAGGAGGACCACAACTTAGTTCATTGCGGCATATTGTATGGGCTAGAGCTAGAACTTCGAAAGCGTTTCAAAAATGGCAATACTTTTGATACCATGGGAGAATTGAAAATGATTTTCGATACCCATGCTATCGTAGGGAGTTATAATGCTTCTGAAAAGTTCTTTAGCTACATGATGGAGGAGAACAACTCTGTTAGTGAGCACGTACTCAAAATGTCTGGGTACGCCGATAAGCTTGTGTCCTTGGGAATAACGATTCCCATTGACCAAGGCATACATCGTGTTCTCCAATCTCTGCCACCTAGCTACAAGAGCTTCGGGATGAACTATAACATGCAGGGCATGAAGAAGTCTCTTCCCGAGATTCTGTCAATGCTTAAAACTGCAAAAGTGGAGATTAGGAAAGAACATCAAATGTTGATGATCAATAAGACCACCGGTTTCAAGAAATACAAGAAAGGCAAGAAGAAGGGAAAGAAGGGCGGCAAATCTGTTGCCGCACCTGAAAAGAAATCCCGAGATGGCCCTAACTCTGATACCGAGTGCTACTATTGCAACGGTACTGACCATTGGAAGCGCAACTGCCCCAAGTATTTGGCGGACAAGAAGGCCGACAAGGAAAACAAAGGTATATGTGATATACATATTATTGATGTGTACTTGACTAGTACTCGCAGTAGCACCTAGGTATTTGTTACGAGATAGGTTGCTAATATATGTAACTCGATTCAAGGGCTCCGGAACAAGCGACAACTAGCAAAGGATGAGGTCACGATGCGGGTCGGCAATGGATCGAGAGTTGATGTGATCGCCGTCGGAACGCTGCCTCTCCATATGCCGTCGGGATTAGTGATAAATCTAAATAATTGTTATTTGGTGCCTGCATTGAGCATGAACATTGTATCCAGATCGTGTTTGATGCGAAGTGGTTATTCCTTTCAATCTGAAAACAATGGTTGTTCGATTTACATGAATGATATCTTTTATGGTCATGCACCTATGATGAATGGTTTATTTCTGTTGGATCTCGATAGTAGTATTACGCATATTCATAATGTTGATGCTAAAAGGATTAAACGTGATAATGATATATCTGCATATATGTTGCACTGCCGTCTAGGTCATATTGGCGTTAAACGCATGAAGAAACTCCATTCTGATGGACTTTTGGAATCACTTGATTTTGAATCATTTGATGCATGTGATCCATGCCTTACGGGCAAGATGACTAGAACGCCGTTTTCCGGTTCAATGGAATGGGCGACAGATTTATTGGAAATCATACATATTGATGTGTGTGGACCAATGAGTGTGTCGGCGCGAGGTGGATATCATTATTTTGTTACTTTCACGGATGATTTGAGTAGATACGGGTATATATATTTGATGAAACATAAGTCTCAAACCTTTGAAAAGTTCAACGAATTTCAGAATGAAGTGAAAAATCATCGTAACAAAAAGATCAAATTTCTGCGGTTTGACCGTGGAGGAGAGTATCTTAGTTACGAGTTTAGCGCACATATGAAAGACTGTGGAATAGTTTCACAACTCATGCCTGCCAGAACAGCACAACGTAATGGTGTGTCGGAACATCGTAATCGTACTTTATTGGATATGGTTCGATCTATGATGTCTCTAACTAACTTGCCACTGTCATTTTAGGGTTATGCACTGGAAACCGCTGCATTCACTTTAAATCAGGCACCATCTAAATCCGTTGAAACGACACCGTATGAATTATGGTTTGGAAACAAACCTAAGTTGTCATTTCTTAAAGTTTGGGGATGCGATGTTTATGTGAAGAAAATTTAGCCGGATAAACTCAAACCCGAAGCGGAAAAATGCGTCTTCATAGGATACCCTAAAGAAACGATTGGGTATACCTTCTATCACAGATCCGAGGGAAAGATTTTTGTTGCCAAGAATGGATCCTTTCTTGAGAAGGAGTTTCTCGCGAAAGGTGTGAGTAGTCGGAAGGTAGAACTCGAAGAGGTTATTGAACCTTCTCTTCATGAAATGGCGAGTGGCGCAGCACCGGAAATTTTTCAGAGTTGACTTCACCTAATGAAGAGAGAGCTAATGATAATGATCATGAAACTCCGAAAGAGAACACTACCGAACCTCGCAGGTCAAGCAGGCCATGTGCAGCTCCTGTACTGTACGACAATCCTGTTATAAATTTTATGATTGATGAAATAGATGACCCTGCGACATATGAAGAAGCGATGATGAGTCCGGATTCCAACAAATGGCTAGAAGCCATGAAATCCGAGATGGAATCCATGTAACCAGGTTTGGACCTTGGTGGACTTACCTCACGATCGAAAGGCCGTTGAGAATAACTGGATTTTCAAAAGAGAAACTGATGTTGATGGTAATGTGACCATCTATAAAGGTTGACTTGTCACAAAGGGGTTTCAACAAATTCAAGGAGTTGACTACGATGAGACATTCTCTCCTGTAGCGATGCTAAAGTCGGTTAGGATTATGTTAGCAATTGCTGCATATTTCGATTATGAAATATGGCAGATGGATGTCAAAACTGCGTTCCTCAATGGTAATATTGAAGAAGAGTTGTATATGATACAACCTAAGGGTTTTTTTCGATCCTAAGGATGCTGATAAAGTATGCAAGCTTCAACGATCCATCGATGGAATGAAACAAGCATCCCAGAGTTGGAATCTCCGCTTTGATGAGGTGATCAAAGAGTTTGGGTTTGTCCAAACTTATGGAGAGGCTTGTATTTACAAGAAAGTGAGTGGGAGCAATGTGGCATTTCTGATATTATATGTGGATGACATATTATTGATTGGAAATGATATAGATCTTTTAATAGTGTTAAAAGTTATCTAAACAACAAATTTTCGATGAAGGACCTTGGTGAAGCTTCATATATATTAGGCATTAAAATCTATAGAGATAGATCAAGGCGCCTAATCGGGCTATCGCAATGTACATACCTTGATCAGATATTAAAGAAGTTTAATATGGACGGAAGTAAGAAGGGGTTCTTACCTATGTTGCAAGACAAGCCATTGAGTAAGACTCAAAGTCCAGCTACAGTGGAAGAAAGAGAGATAATGGATAAGATCCCCTATGCCTCGGCCATAGGTTCTATAATGTATGCCATTCTATGTACAAGACCGGATGTGTCACATGCTATTAGTTTGACTAGTAGGTACCAATCTGATCCAGGTTCGGAACACTGGATAGCGGTCAAGAATATCCTTAAGTACTTAAGAAGAACTAAGGATATGTTTCTTGTATACGGAGGTGAAGAAGAGTTTGTCGCTAAGTGTTATGTCGATGCTAGCTTTGACACCGATCCAGATGACTCTAAGTATCAATCCGGATATGTATTTCTATTGAACGGAGCAGCAGTTAGTTGGAGGAGTTCCAAACAACCTGTGGTGGCTGGATCAACGACGTAGGCGGAATATGTTACTGCTTCAGAAGCGGCGCAAAAAGCGGTTTGGATGAAGGAGTTCATAATGGAACTAGGTGTGGTTCCTAGTGCATTGGACCCAATGGTTATCTATTGTGGCAACAATGGAGCCATAGCCAATGCCAAGGAACCAAGGTCTCACAAGAATTCCAAGCATATTAAGCGCCGGTTTCACTCCATCCGTGAGCATGTCAAGGATGGAAATATAAAGATTTGTAAAGTACACACATACCTAAATGTAGCATATCCATTGACTAAAGTTCTCCCTAGGGCAAAACATGATCAACACCAGAACTCCATGGGTGTTAGATTTATTACTATGTGAACTAGATTATTGTCTCTAGTGCAAGTGGGAGACTGAAGGAAATATGCCCTAAGAGGCAATAATAAAGTTGTTATTATGTATTCCTTGTATATGATAGATGTTTATTTTGCGTGCTATAATTGTATTGATAGGAAACGTCAATACATATGTGTTTAACAATCAAATAAACAGTTCCTAGTTATGCCTCTCTTATAGACTAGCTCGTTGATTAACAGGATGATCAAAGTTTCCTGATCATGGACATTGGATGTTGTTAATAACGAGGTCACAACATTTGTGAAATGATGTGATGAACATTCATCTGAAGTATAGCATTACGATCAAATTCATTATGTTTATATTGCTATAACATCATACGAAGTAATCTTTATCCTTAGACCATGAGATCATGTTAATTGCTAACATCAGAAGAGTAACTTGATAACATCAAACGTCACACCATAAAAGGGTGACTATAAAGGTAGGTTCAGATACTCCTAAGATGTTATGTTGAGGCTCATGGATCAAGAGTGGAATTTGTCAATCCCGATGACAGATAGGTATACTCTTGGCCCTCTCGGTGATATCACATTAAGATAGCTTGCAAGCAAGTGATGTGATCACTAGAATGTTATATCACGAGAACGAGAAAAGAGTGCATGTCGGTAACGAGATCAAACTAGGTATTTGGATACTGATGATCGAATCTCGGACATGTAATATATCACGAGACAAAGTGATTAAGTTACTAATGTTAAAGGTTCTCACGATCACAGAAGTCATCGTTGAATGTGCAGGAGTCAGTATGGATCTCCAAGTCCCTCTTTTGATTATTGATTTGAGAGCAGTCTCAATCGTGTCTACATTATTCGTGAACCATAGGATGACACACTTAAGGGTTGCCAAACACCATTTTGGAGCACATATGTTCAGACAAAAGAATTGCAGAGCATTGGAATTATTTCGATGGAAACCGGAATTGTTTCGGGTGGAATTGCAGAAACTGGTTCTGCATGTGATATTGAAATGTTACAAGGGGTTTTATGTGAATGTTTGTTAATTAAAGTAATTAACAAAATTCTGAATAAAATAAATAAAAGAGGTTTATTAAATGAGAGTTGCATTAAATTTGGTGGAAATTTAATGCATGTGAGTGGAACTTTGGGTGGAGGCTAAATTGATGTGAGTGGAGCTTCCACCACATGAATGAGGAAGAGGTGGGGGCACCCCCCATGGGCGCCGGCCATGGGAGGGGAGGAGCCCCCCTCTCCTATAAAAGGCCCCCTCTCCTCCCTCACAAAGCACACCTCCTCGTGAAGGATCTCTCTCCCCCTCTAGATATATTCCCCCATGGTCTCAGATTAGCGAGATACATGTTCCCAGTGGCATTGCGTCTGGAAGGAGTTGCTGCTTCTGCTGATTCGCTGGAGCGAGGAGGTGGAGGTTGTTCGGTGGCCTGAACGTGTGTGCGAGGACGGATGCGCTACTAATTTGCGGCGCTAGGACTTCCACATGATCTTGAGATCGGCAAGCGTACGACTACATCATCCACGAGTTCCAACTCGTTAACAAAGCCTTGTTGTCTTCGAGGGTAAGTTCTCTATGGATGTATATCCACCCGTTGCATGTATCTAGTAGATAGATCTTGGCGTATAGTTCCCATCGTAGGAAATTTTTTGTTTTCTATGCTGTGAACCCAACAGCGCGCAGGGGGTGGGGGGGCAGGGGGTCAATTAATATACTATCAGAAACCATAGAGAGTTCTGACAATAGGTTCGTCTTCTTTCTAAGATTTTGTGTCTTGATAGTTTAATTAAATTAGGTCAAACTTGAGCTATAACTAAGTGCGATATATTGCTCTTGAATTTAATGAAATTAGGTCAAACTTGAACTACAAGTAATAAATTGTAGGTTGCTTTGAAAGTTTTATGAAAAAAGCTTTTGGAAGTACCCATCTACCGGTTAATTAATATATCAGAAACCACAGAGAGTTTTGACGAGTGTTTCGACTTCTAGCTAAGATTTTGCGTCATGAAAATTTTGAACACCTTTTGAAAATGATCACATGAAACATGGAGAGAGGGGAAATGATTTTTCTATTCTCTATGGGCAACCCACAAGCTTGAGGTGCACCTTATTAGGCTTAAAGATACAAATTCTATTTTCTCCACAATGTATATGTAACACCCCAAAAATGCTAATCAAGTTTATCAAGTTCTAATCACCCAAGTTTAGGGTTAAAAACACTTTTATTACCAAATTGATTATGAATGCATGTGTGATTTGCATTAGTGTATGATTAAGTGAAATTGCCATGTGTGTTTGCTACAAATGATAAGAAATGGTTTAAAGATGAATGCTACATCATCTACGCCAATTGCAAACAAAATCCAAAGAAAAAGAAATCACATATATAAATTAAATAAGCAAATGGTCATTTTGACCAAAGTTAACCACTAGGCCACTTTGAGTGTTCCTAGTAAAGAATTTCTAACATAAACAATTTCACTTCTTTTCACCCCTTGCTAGACCAAGTAAAAGTGAACCCAATCCCACTTTACAAACTCACATAAACTATTTTCAAATATATTTAAAGGACAGTTGAAAATTGAATCAAGTTCATATGGTAAGATCACCATTTTGCAAAAACCACTCAAATCGATTCACCTTGACTTTTCCAAGCAACCATAGACACTCAAGCATAAGATCAAAATACTCACCAAGTTTCATTCAAAAATTTCAAATTTAAATTATTTCGGCCATTTAATCAAACACCTTGCAAACACTAATCAAACTTGGCCTAACTTCACTGTTTGGAGCATTGATCACTCGACCAATTTCCCCCATTGCACTCCCCTTTCTCCCCCAGTCTCTAGCAGCACCAGACACGCAGCCCCCCTTTGCCGTTGCGCTAGTGAAACGCCGCCCAAAGCCAGCCTCGCCGGCCGACAATGGACAGAGCGCCACGGACCAGATGCCCTCTCACACGACGACCAGGAGACAAGCGACCGTCCACCACCACCCCCTGTCCAGCTAGGCCCTGGACCACCACAGCATCGCTGCGCCAAATGTCTCTGCGCCATGCCAAGAGCGTGCCAGAGCGCCGCAGCCCGCCAGCTCTCCAACACTGCACCTCGCCCTCACCTCGCGTGCACAGACTCGCCTTAACCCCACCTAGCTCCTAGACACCCCCGTTCGCCGCCGTGTGACCCGTAGCACCCGTGCACTGTCTCAAACACCGCCGCTACCGTGCAGAGCATCGCACGTGCCCGACCAACCTCGACCGCCCTGTGTTGTGCCTTTAAGCCAGTGATGACCGCCAGGGAGTCCCGCACGACCCCCTACCCACAGCCATGCCGCTAGCTCGATGTACAGTCGTCGCCGGAGAAGCCAGCCCATCCTGCTCGGTCCCCTCGTCGGTGTATAAATAGAGACCCTCTCCACCTCAATTATCCACACCACATCACTCCCCACTCCTCACCACATCTCTTACACCCTTTCCTGGGGCAAGGCAAGCGCAGAATCGCTAGAATTTGGCCGGAGCCCGCTGCTGCAGAGGAGAAGAGGAGTCGTCGATTGGAGCCACCCCAGGAGCCGCCGCGACCACCGTTCAAACCACTGTCGTCGACAACATCGTTCGGCCCGATCGCCGACCCTAGCTGGAGCCCTGGTGAGCCTCATATGACCCCCACCGCCGCGTTAGGGTTCAGACCTCGCCGGAGCTGTTCGTCATCGACGATGCACCTCAGTCGTTAGATCAGGATCTAATCGTAGGGCCTAGATTGAAAGATACCGTTTCGGGTTAATATAGTTGCTGACTAGTGGGGTCGTTCTGTCAGTAGCCCTCTACACCGCGCTGTGCCGATTGGGCTGGCCCAGTAGGTTTCCCGCGTAGGCCTATGAATTCAAATAGTTATTTTCCATTTTGGTTGAAACTAGTTTCTGTCAGTAGATTCAAAAATCAATTCAAAGAGATTCACAGAACCAAATTGCATGATTCCAATTCTTATAGAAAGGTATTTAACTTATCTATCCAAGCCCATTGGATTCAAACCAATTGGAGTTAGAGATCACCTACAGTAAAAATAACAAGATAGAGACTTTTCCAACTTCAAACATTTTTCAAAAATCAACCATAAATGCTTTTGAGTTGATTCCAACTCTCAAAAATCACATTTGACAATACCTATCTGAATATGTAAAAATATTTAGGTTTACATAGAGTGGAATGGGACTAGTACTAAAAGAATGCTATTTGGGCATTTCTAGTCACTTTAATTCTATTAAATGATAATCTTAAACTTTAGAAAATATGATCAACACTTTAAATCACATTCCGATATATTAGAATATGTGGTGATGACATGTGTCAACATGATCCAATATTTTAATTGGAGAATATTAAATCTTAAGTATTTTCAATGAGTAGAAATTACTTTTCTAAAATAAGATAAACAAGATTAAGTCTTTATTTCATGTGATGTTTGAGATGATGCTCGATCATCTAGTGTGAACCTTAGTGTGCTAAATAGAAATAGTTAAGTATTGTTTGGTGATTGTGTACCCCGTATTCATTTATTGATGATAGTACCGACCCGGGATACAAGGAGGAGGAGTACTACCAAGAAGAAGAAGAGGAGAACTTCAATCACTGAACCAATCAAGGCAAGCCATCACTAATTACAACCCTAGCACTACAAGTTAACTATGCAAGTTAACACTTCCCACTTGATAACCTAAGCAAGATGCATTAGGCATGCTTGGTTATCCAACTTTTATTATACCAATCCCAAGTTTTACTTGCAAGCTTTATTCTTTTACTTTTACCAAAGTTCTTAACTATTAGTTAGTGTTTTGTGAGTATTGGAAAAAATAGGATAGGTACCATAAAGAGTATAAAACTAGGCCTAACTAGTTATACTTCTATGTCATTCCAAGGCATGAGATTAGAGTTGGATAGTTACACTTGATTAGTACCCCTCATTAGTGAATACCCCCAACCTTAGTGGCTAGTGCTAAGCATAAAAGTTGATCACTTTAGATGGGAATACCTGGTAAAAATGATTATGAAAACCTTGGAATGATGATTCATTCTATTGAAATGGTTTGACGTGTGTTGGGGACACAAAAGGATTTGATGATGAAAATGTTGAGGCATGAGCTTTAGCCCTTTACAAAAACTGATGGTTGGGTTCGGATGCGATACCATTCCAATTTTACCGTACAACCATAGTACCTGAATTGGGTAGGGCTTAGCTGGAAGTTTATATGCCTTAGTATGGGTTCCCTTGCAGAAGAGGTTGAGTTGAGGCTACCTCTTGATGATTGTCCACCTATGCAGTGCCCACGATGGTATATGGCCATGGCTAGGAGGCCAAGCTCATAGGGGAGGTGCCTATACTAGAGTGTGTAATTGAAAGGTTATGATTGATTATCCGCATACTAAGTATGATGATTCAGGGTTATCCCTCACGGATGTATCGAATTTTGTGGTGAAAGTGTACCACCTCTGCAGAGTGTCAAACTATTCGAATAGCCGCGTCCGCGGTTAGGGATAGTTGGAGTGGCCATACTGTTCTGTTGTCAGATGTTTTCAAAATGACTTGTGAAGGGAACTATGACTTTGACTTGACCACAAAAGGGTTGTGAATATGAAAGCTAGGTTCCCACTTAAGTTCTTTAGATCATTAAATTAGTTTTCTTTACTTCTAAATTCAGTTTGAGATAAACCTGGCTTTTTGCAAACAAACCTAGAGCTTAAGATTCCTACTAGAACTATCTTACTAGTTAGTGATAGTTTGCGAGTACTTAAAGTGTACTCATGGCTTTGTCCCTGGCTATTCCCATGGCCAGACTATGAGGAGGACTACAAGGATGATGGACAGCAGGAGGTCTACGACAACTAGGATCATCTCGCATTTGTATTAATTTCCGCTGCTTGATTTGTATTAAGACTGGATCATGAGATCGTTTATTTGTAAGACCTTTTTTATGGTTTGTAATGGATGATGTATTGTGGTACCAATTCTATTATGTCTCGCAAAAATGGTAATCTTGGGATTCCGAGGTATGGCATAACAGGCATCTGGGATTAAAAATCTGGGTGTTGACAAGTTAGTATCAGAGCCATCCTGACCTTAGGAGACCCTAGTTAGAATGGACGTCCGAAAAAAACTTAGTTTCAAAACAAAAGAAGTTGAGTATTTATGAAAACCTATTCTCACTCTTATTCTCGAGATTCTTTCAAAAAGATTCATGTTCCTCAAAAACTCTTGAAATTCTACATAAAATTTGACACACTTGATCACCTCACTAACTTACTCACCCTAAATTCTTATAGATGGAGGTCCAGTATTGCAAGTTCTACCAGCTGGGCAACAGAGGCCACCTGATCTTTGAGAGGTATCTAGATGCACTCTCAGAGTATCTGGAGCGCCCGCACCCGGAGTTCTTCGGGGCACAACTCAATGATCACATAGGAGGAGATCTACAATGGCTGATAGTTACAGATCTCAGAGACAAGATGGAAGCACCCACTTCGGAGAAGATCCAATTCACCTTGAGGGAGAACAACTGGCTCGATGGATTAGCCAGGGCCATGCATCAAGCTCTTGCCCATCTGTGTGGGCAAAACATCAACCAGATCCAGGGAACTCGCTTTGCTCATTACGCAAGGCGTGATTCTATGGAAATGCCCTTGGAGATGCCAGGACACCCGGAGCTGAAGCACCAGGTGGAAAATCTTGACTTCATGTTGTATGATAGGCAGAAGGAGTTGGACCACGCTTGTTCCTACGCCAACCACAACCATACCATTGCCGTCAAGAAGGACCAGACCCTCGCAATTCTCGCCAAGGAGCGCCAATCACTTTGTCGTCAGCGCGACAAGAAGGATCACACCATCGAGCGTCTTTGCAAGAAGGTGGCCACTCTCGAGAAGACCATCCGTGAGCAGGAGATCTAGCTTGAAGCGAAGGAGGAGGAGGAAGGTGAAGATATCCAAGGAGATCTTTACTCTTACCTCAGCGATGACAACGACTACCTGGAGGATGATGCCATGCAGTTCCACACTGATGATGATGATTCCAACTTCATTGATGATGATTAGATGCACTTGAGCACTACCGTAGGAATGAATTGTACCTGGTCCCACTATATCGTAGTTTCGCGGAATGGTTCTTAAAACCATCTGTTTTCCATTTTGTGTTGTGGTGTGTGTTTGTATTGTGTGCGTTGAATGAATGAATGAGAGGAAGTTGGTAGTTTGCAAAACCTGAGTCAAACTCAAAGTTTAAAGCTTTTGAAACAAAACCATGAACCTTAGAAATTTCCCTCTTATCTCATTATCTACCTCGATCTTCAGATGACTCGTGGAAATCCCGGAGGAAGCAGCTCATCTCAGGACCCGATGCTGCAAATTCTGCAAATGCTAGTTTCTGACCGTGAAGCTAGTAGAGCAGAACGTCAAGCCAACCTAGCCACTCTCCAACATATAGCTCAAATGGCCCACAATAAACAAGGCCATGGAAACCAAGATCATGATGGATCCTAACTTAAGAACTTTCAGAATACCAACCCACCTATCTTTAGTAAGTCTGAGGATCCCCTAGGTGTTGATGACTGGCTTCAAAGCATGGAAAACAACCTGGAGGTCGCAGGAGTCGAATCCAATGAAAAAGTACTATTTGCCACCCATTATCTGGCAGGAGATGCAAGAGCCTAGTGGAATAGCATCCGTACCATGAACGACGGTCAGATGATGACTTGGGAAGCATGCAAGATCAAGTTCAGTCGGACCCACGGCCCAAAATGTTTGGTCACTAGGATGAGGGATGAGTTCAGGGAACCGAAGCAAGGAAGGATGGCGGTAGTTGAGTACCATGACAAATTTCTGTCACTAGCTAGATATGCCCCTCATGAGATTAACACCGAAGCAAAGAAGAAGGAAAGGTTCCTGAATGGATTGCATGATGAGATGACTGTGTTAGTCAACATTCGTTTTGCAGATCTAGAAGAGCTAGTGGATTCGGCCATCCAGATGGAAGGAAAGATAAACCAAGCCAATGACAATCGCAAGTGCAGGATGATGCACCAGACTGGATCCCACCATAACCAGAAGTATCCCCCCAACCCGTCTGCAGGATATGCCCCAAGAAACCACAGACCCCCTATGTCCCGTCCCAACTATCCCAATCGTAGCGGATGAAACCTGAAGTCTGGAGGAAACCACAACAACAACCCTGGCAACTCCAATAACTTCAAATGTGCACCGCCCAAGTCCAACAACAACAACAACAACAACAATACTTCCCCAAGGACTGGAAGCAATGTTGTGCCTATTGCAGCAAAAGACAAGTCCCAGATTACTTGCTTTGAATGCAGAGTCAAGGGTCACTACTCCAATGAGTTCCCCAAGAAGCTTGCAGCAGCCACCAATGTGAATGCACCCGCTCAGTAGCAGCGTCGTGTTCAGCCTGGAAGGAGATTTGCCCTAGGGAACACGCTCAACCGCAACGGCCGTCTGTTCCACATGAATGCTGAAGAAGCCCAGGAAGTGTCAGATGTCGTGCTGGGTATGTTTTCTGTTAACTCAGTACTTGCAAGAGTGTTGTTTGATTCTAGAGCATCACACTCATTTGTTACAGAAGAATTTGCATGCACTAGTAAGATTCAACCAACAAAATTGAAGCATGTTATGATAGTTCAAATACCTAGTTCAACCACCAAAGCTAGAAAAATTTGCAAGGTTGTACCTATCAGAATCCGTGGGATAGATTTTTATGCTAATCTAATAGTACTTGGAACCAAAGGTTTGGAAGTAGTACTAGGAATGGATTGGAAGTCGAAACATAAAGGATTGATCGACTGTGCCAAGAAAGCCATAACGATGACTAGTAACTCTGGAGTACCAGTATAGCATGTATCTATGACGCTACCCCGTCAATTCAAATGCAATAAGAGTCTAGCCCAACCAACCCTAGACCAAGTCAGAGTAGTTTGTGAATACCTCGACGTATTCCCAGATGAATTGCCCAGTATGCCCCCATATCTGGATATCGAGTTCATCATTGAACTAATTCCTGGAACTGGACCCATAGCTCAGAGACCTTATAGTATGAACCCATCTGAATTAGTGGAATTGAAGAAGCAACTTGATGCTATGCTGGAGAAAGGTTTGATTCAACCAAGTGCGTCGCCATGGAGATTGCTTGTTTTGTTTGTGGATAAGAAAGATGGAGGTAACCGTTTGTGCACGGATTACCGGAAGCTGAATGATGTCACCATTAAGAAAAAGTACCCACTGCCGAAGATAGAAGATATATTTGACCAGTTGACTGGTGCTAGAGTGTTGTCAACACCCGGATTTTTAATCCTAGATGCATGTTATGCCATACCTCGCATTCCCAGGATTACCATTTTTGCGAGACATAACAGATTGGATATCACAGTACATCATCTATTACAAACCATACATAAGGTCTTACACAAATAAGGATCTCATGATCCAGTCTTAGTACAACAAGTAGCGGAATAATGAATAAGCGTAGGGGTGGGGTCCATCTTCAGGGCATAGGCAATGCTGACGAAGGCAGATAGTCCTAGTTATCATAGTCGTCCTGCTGACCGTCATCTTGGTAGTCTCCTTCATAGTATGGCCATAAGAATAGCCATGGACAAAAGCCATGAGTACTCTTTAAGTACTCGCAAACTACTACTAACAAGTGGGATAGTACTAAAGTAAGTGCTAACTCTAAATTTAACTGTGGGCTCCCTGGATTATTCATCCGAGAAATCTCTGTTATGCAAACATCCACGTTCCCATGATCAGTGAGCCATGGAACATAACCGACAGGTACCGTTACAACATCCGAAACATAATGAATTACAATACTTACATAATTGCCATAATGGCTACATCATCATTAGCAGCGGAACAACGCCAAGCGTAGAGCCCAATCGTGCCTCAACCTACAGGCAGCTGACTGGGAAGACGGCCTAGCTCGATGGACGCCACCTTAAACTCCTGAAAGTCTGGCCAAGTAAATAGCCAGGGACACAGCCGTGAGTACTTTGAATGTACTCGCAAACCACCAAGATACGTGATCAAAGGAAATGCAATTTTGGCTGTGGAGAGATAGCTCTATCTGGGTTGCTTTTGAAAAGGGTCTAACCTAACTTTCAAATCATGGCATCTCCATATCTTTGTTGAAAAAGAGTTTTGAAAACATGCTTCTGTTTTATAAACCAAGACATCACCATATATTTGTTGAAAAAGAGTTTTGAAAATAGTTTTGTGGTTGAAAACCCTTTTTGAACATTTTAGACCCCTCGGGTCAAAACAAAGTTCTCAAACTCGGGTTCCCCCGGAACCTTCGTCCTCAAAGTACTTGTTTCCCAAACAAGCACAATTTGGGTACTCCTAGCCAACACCTTTACAACCGTCCTAGACCGTGGACACGGCTATTCGAATAGGTTATACTCTACAGAGTTTGCACACTTTACCCACAAGAATCAATACATCCGCCGGGATACAACCACGACCCACTACCACTGTAGATGGGGGTCCAGATAATCAAACCTAACCTTTCGCTTGTCTACACTAGAAAAGGCATGCTTTTTCTCTTGGGTTGTTCTCCCCGGCAACGAGTATGTGGCTCCCAGCCAAAGTCCTTCCTTCCGTACACGCGCATACCGAAGCCGCAACTTGGTGTATACCTTAAATTTGGTGACTCCACTTCCTTTCGTACTACCTAAGTCATACCGTCCACGGGAGACCCAATTGTTGCACCGGACTCCTGATTGTTCAGGTTCACTCTTGCCGAAGCAAGCGACACGCGTCAGATCCTTGATATGGGGGCGGCTGCCCAGAATTCCAGGGATTCCTCCCTATAAGCATGGTAGAAGTTGCCTCGGCTAATGCGGACAAACTACGAGTTAAGCCCCAACAACCTGGGGTAATGTGGTTGCCCGGATAAAAATTGTTCCAATAAAGGCGTAGAACATCCCATCACATTTCCACTTCTTCTCATCACCATTTCTTTTGTTAAAACTTCCACCGGGAATGATGCCTCTTCCCAGGGTTTTACAAAGCCATTTTTGAAACTTTTGTAGTGGGGAAAATCCCAAAACAGTTTATTTTCTTAAACCGGGGTTTCCAAGGAGGTAGGATGCTAACCATCGCACTCTCGGTATGAAGGGGATAAATGATGGGTTCATCGGGGTGGTGCCTCGAAGGACATGAAATCATAACTTGGAGGAGCCAAGTTACTATCGCAGTATTTATAAAGCAAAACATGCAGGTATATAATGCAATTCGAATAAGGATACAAAACAAATAAGAGAGAGTAGGACATGAATGGTGGCTTGCCTGCGATCAGCAATAAGTCCCTGGGCATCTTCAGATGACCAAGAATTCCCAATAATATAATAATAAGAAATCCTGTTCTTCTTGTCGTCAGACACTCACACTATCGTCGTCATCGGGTACACATGCAAGCAAACAATCCACCATCAACACAAGGCATACAAGTATCAAACCATACAGAAAACAAGCATGATAAATACTACTGGACTTGGGAGGTTTTGAGAAGTGGGATTCAAAGGGTGGAATTTACAAGATTGCCACTAGGGTGTTTTCTCTTGGAAGATAGTTGTCTAGGCTAGATAGAAAGAGCTTGGATTAGGGATCTATGGCCAGTAGGATATCATTGTGCAAAGGTGATACCCTCAGATAGGTCTGGTCAAGACAAAAACATCACAAGTGGTTTCAATTGATTATCCATTTTCTAGAATTAGATATGCTTTTTAAGGTGGAATAAACTCTAGTTTAAGTGAAATAATTCACCAGGAAAGTTTTGGAGCTTCAAAAATTATTTCCTTGGATGGTTAGGTAGTACTTGATGTACTGAACCACCTAGAGTTGGAATCCGGTCAAAGGAATTATCAGAATGCCCTCAGGAAATTCCCAAAGGTAGTTCTGTATAGTTTTTCTCTTTTTCACCAGATTAAATCTACATGAGGTATTGAGTTGGTTCCAAGGGCAGGTGATAGATATTTATAATACCTTTCTTTAGGAATTAGATTCACTCATTTTGGAGTTGCCAAACTCCTAGAGTGATTTATTTAGTGAAAATACCCATCACCGTAGTATTTAAATCACTAAAAATTATCCACAGTGTACTAAATTATGAGCTACTGGGGTTGGGTAGATATGGGTTCTGGTGTGTACTGGGATGTGGAATCAGGTCCATACCACATTTGGTTAGACCTAGGGAATTTATCTAAGACAGAGAGTTGCTAGTTTTGTCATTTTTGCTAAAGGCCACATATTGTTCAACTTGACCTAAGGTTTGTGCTGGATGATAGGTATTTCAAATACCTTCCGGTAGGTCCTTGGTTCATCTCAAATGGAGATGTAGAACACTTTGTGGAAAAATATTTAGTGTACCAGATACATTCTAGCAGAATAATTACTAGTAATTAGAGGGAATTATTTTGGCCATGGGGTTGCCTCTGCATGTTTGAGAAAACATCAGAGAACCACCAGAAAATTAGATCTAGGCATTTGGATTTGATTTACTATTTTAAGTAGATTTAAACATGTTGGTCCTTTTTCTGGATCTCGAAATAAAGAAAAAGGAGCTATGTGGCTGGGCTGGATCTGACCGGGGAATGGGCCGCAGGGGGAGATTCAGCCCATGGCGCATGGGTGACGCGCGGGAGCCGGCGCTTGAACCTTCCTGGTGGGGCCTGGCGGTCAGCGAGAGGGGGAGGTCGAAGCGGCATCGGCCAGATCTGGCCGTCTTCTTAAGTGACGATGGACGGCGCAGAGTCGTCGTCCACCTGGGGCCGTCGGCGATGAGACTAAACCTAGCAGAGGGTGGCGTGGACCGGAGAGCTCACTTGAGGGCTCGAGGAGGGTCGGGGAGGCTGTAGGGCGATGCGGTTGTCGGTGTTGAGCAGATCGGTGGGAGGCACGGTGGCAGAGGACCACTAGAAGCAGCTCGGGCGACGGCGACCGAGAGTGACCTCGCCGAAGCTCGACAGCGACGGCGGAGGAGGGGGTCCTGGGCAAAAAGAAGAGCACCGTTAGATGCAGGCGAGCAAGGGGATCACAAGGGCTGACATGCAAAAGGAATAGAGTAGAGGGGGATGCGCCTTGCTCGTTTTTGTGAGGAGGCCGAGGCTCTCATCTTCTTCTTCCTTCGGACAAAACAGAGCAGGGGAGAGGGTGGGGTGCTCGGGGGAGGTAAGTGGGAGTGAGAGGAAGGGATGGAGGGCAGGGGAGAGCTGGGGAAGGGCTGCTGGCCTTTATACCAAGGGAGAGGACTATATGGGGTAAATTACCATTTAGGATAAGGGGGAGAGCAATGCTGGCCAGTGATTGGTCCAGGGGGAGGTGGAGAGGGGTAGGATGGTAATTGGATCGGGCTGGACCAGAGAGAGAGGTGGTGGCACCAGTGGTAAATAAGTTAGGTTGATCCTTGTAAGAAGTGGGGTTATTTCTCCTTCTTCCTACTATGGTAAGGGCAAAATGGGTATTTGGTGGGGTGGAGCTACAGTGCTGGTCGACCAGTGGGGTGTCCTAGGGCTGAGGATGAGCTTTGATCAAGCTTTGGTGAAATTGGAAGTGGTTTAGATTAGTGGTTTGCTAAATGGCCAAGATTGATCAAACTAGAGGTTTATGAAGGAAGTCCAAAATCTTGCATTGGACTAGAGAAGGAATTGGTACTGGTAGATAGATGGGGTCAAAGTAGACTTCTAGGATTTAATTGGGATTTTTCAGAGGAGTTTTAGTCCTCCTAAATCCATTTACTCAAAAGGGGCACAAATGATTTCTAGAAGATCATTTGATAAATTTGCATTCGGAAAAGATGGATTTTCGTGTGGAAGGGTCCCACGTGTGAATACACACTGAGGGGAATTTTCCCAAGATTTATTGGGGATTAAAAGTATTTAAAATAATTATTATTCCAAATCAGCCATTTAAGATAATGGACAAAAAGAATTAATAAATCTTCTCAAAAATATTTATTTTTGAGATGGAAAGATAGGTTAGGATATGGGGAACTCACATGAGTCAAAATTTGGGTGAGTGTTTTGGTAAAAACCAAACTTTCCTAGGGAGGGAGTTTTTGGGGCCATAATAATTATGGATAACTATTGATAAATCATGAGGGTCAATATATATGAGATAAACAAGGTTTAGCAAGCATTTGCAACCTTGGGTAATGAATTTCCAACTTGAAAAGGATGGAAGACAAGGAGTTGATGATCTAGGGTGGTGTTATTTTTATACCACCAAAACATGCTTGCATCTTGGAGCTCAGAGCTCACCTTGGTGCAAGGGATAGATGGATGAGTAGACCAAGTCATATAGATTAACATGGCAGAAAGATTTTGAATTAATTGTATTTGAGGTGTTCTAGAAGTGATGGCAAACTTTGTTTAAATTAAGGCTGCCATCCAGAAAGTATCATGAAGCCTTCTAAACCAGGTGGGTTTAACAAGCTCAACGGTCCACTTGGAGCAAGTGAGGTAGGTTTTTATAGACATCAATGAGTAGAACACAACCATGCAGAGAGTTGGTCCATAGAGGTTGGGAGGGTGGTGTGAGCTTTTACCAAAGTGGGTATGATGACTAGTTTTGCAGGAAATGATATTTTCTTGTCTGCAAAACCATCATGGAGAAGTGGGTTGGAGGAGGATATAACCAGGGTCTAATATGGGACTTGGTAGTCCTTAGGATGGTTAACAAGATGGTTCAAGTGCATTTCCAAAAATGCAAATGGTTCGATAAAAGGAGATATTCCAAAAGGTGATGTTGAATCTGTTTCCTGACTTGGCCAAATTTGGTAGTTTGAGGATTTTGACTTGAGTATGAGAGGGAATGTTCTTGGAGTAGTTGCAAGGTATCAGAGTTTTAACCAGTGTGTGATATTGAATTGTAGAGTGAGTAGAAGAGATCCTTGCTTGATGTTGGTCTTAAAGACTTGGGAACAACTAGGATGGAGATCCTTAGAATAGATCTGATTAAGGGTTTTAGATGATCACCTAGTGGCTAGGGATCATAACAAGGTTTGCTTTCTTGCTTAGGGATTGATGATTGGGAAACAACTTGATCCTAGTGATGAGCTCCTAGAGTGGCTCATCCTACTTGCTAAGCAAACTAGTCAAACAGCAGATCAAGACAACTCATCAGACAACAGATCAAGGAAACTCATCTTATACTAAGCATAACCACTAATGAGGTTACCATCAAGCCTAGCTTGGGGTAAGGTTATGGCATTTTGAAGAGGTTGAGTTTTTAATAAGATGAGGGTTCTTGGTATCCTACTAAGAGTAGAATTCCAATGCTTTAAAAGGAGGTTTTGGTAAAGCTAGAGATAAGATTATTTGAGTGCTCTGTCTTGAAACATAAGGAGATTGTATTATATATCTCTCCATAGTTTTGTCAATAGAAGCTACCAAAATAGTTTTGGTTGCATAGGCATCTTGTCTCATATTTTCAAATGCCAGAACATTTGAGAATATGTAAAGTAAGCCAAGATAGTTTTGGGTAAATAGCTTTTGTCAATAGGATGGTGAGGTAAGGAGTATCCTAAGATACACCTCAAGGACAAGTGCAAACAAACAACAAGCAAGCACTGCACAAAAACACAAGAAAAAGTTTTTGTTCCCCCTGATTTTTGCATTCTAGACAACAAATCAGGATTGCTGAATTTGGGATGTTACATTAACTATAAAGTTAAGTTTGAAACCTAAGCTGAGTTCAGAAACAAAGAAAGATAAAATAAAGTGCTAGCATCACTTAAGTTGGGAAGCTAGTGTCATTGTCACAACCCTATTGTGGTCAAGTCAAGTTCATCATTCATTTCATAAGTCATTTTGAAAACATCTGGCAACGAAAAAGTATGGCCCCTCCAACTGTCCATAACCGTGGACGCGGCTATTCGAATAGTTTGACACTCTGTAGAGGTGGTACACTTTCACCACAAGATTCGATACATCTGTCAGGGATAACCCTGAATCATCATACTTAGTATGCAGATAATCAAACATAACCTTTCCTTTACACACCCTAGTATAAGCACCTCTCCTATGAGCATGGCCTCCCAACCATGACCATTTGTCATCTTGGGCACTGCATAGGTGGACAACATTGAGAGGTAGCCTCAGCTCAAACCTCTCCCGTGAGGGAACTAATACTAATGCATATAAACTTCCGGCTAAGCCTTACCCAATTCAGGTATTGTGGTTGTACGGTAAATTTGGAATGCTATCGCATCCGAATTCAACCATCAGTTTTGTAAAAGAGTCAAGGCTCATACCTCAACATTTTTATCATCATAAACAATATGTGTTTCTCAACACATGTCAAAACATCTCAATAGAATGACTCCTCATTCCAAGGTTTTCACAATTCATTTTCACCAAGTATTCCCATCTAAAGTGACTCAAGTTTTGATCTACTCTAAACTACTAAGTTAAGAGTGTTCACTAAGGTGGAAAGATGGGATCAATCTCATGCCCTAGAATGACATCTAAAGTTATCTAGATAGGTCAAGTTTTATACTCTTTATGCTACCTTCAAAACAAGTAAAGGACTTGGGTAAAGTAAAGGAAGTAAAGCTTGAAAATAATACTTGGGGTAAGTAATAGTCAAGGTGGTAAAACCAAAGCATGCTTAGTGCAACTTTCTCAGATTATCTAGCTTAATTCTACCTGGCTAAGAATTATACTTGCAAGTGTTAGCTTGCCTTGGGTATTGCAGTGGTTGAAGTTTTCCTCCTCCTCTTGGTATAACTCCACCTCCTCGAAAGCTTGGTCGGTATTATCGTCTATAAATCGTACGGAGTACACAATCACCAAACAATACTTAACTAGTATACTTAGCACTCTAAGGCACACATTTGATGATCTATTAACATCACAAGCATCCCAAGGTTTTATTAACTAGTGTCATCCTTTTTATTTAAGAAAAGTAATTTCTACTCATTGAATTAACTAAGATTTAATATTCACCATTTAAAATATGGGATCATGTGGAAACATGTCATCACCCCATATTCTAACATGTGGGAATGTGATTTAAGGGTTTGATCATATTTACTTAAGTTTAAGTTTATTATTTAATGATTTAAAGTGACTAGAAATGCCTATGTAGCATTATTTTGGTACTAGTCCAAAGTCACTGCATGTAACCTTAATATTATTACATAATCAGATAGGTATGGTTAAATGTAATTTTTGAGAGTTTTAATCAACTCAAAAGCTATTTTGATTGATTTTATAAAAATGTTGCAAGGTGCAAATGCTTCTATTTTGTTATTTTTACTAGGATATATCTCTAACTCTAATAGAATTAAATCCAACGGTATTGGATAGTTCTTTTCAGAAGCTTTCCAACACAATTGGAATCACTCCATTTGGATTTCTAAATCTCTCTGAATTGATTTTTAAACTAAGGGACAGAACTAGGTTCAAACTAAATTAGAAAAAACTAAATTTGAAATGCTGGGCTAGCGCGGGAAGGAAAATGGGCCGGCCCAGTGGCATTCCGTAGCACAGAGGACAGCTGACAGGGGGGTCCACCGGTCAACGGCTCATTACACGCGAAGCGGTACGGGGTGATGTGGGCCGTTAGATTAGAACCTAGATCGACGGTTGGGGCTCGTCATCGACGACGGACATGTCTTCAGCGAGGGCTAACCCTAGCGGCTCGGTGGGGGTACGGTGAGGGCGTACCAAGGCTCCAGCTACTATGGCGAGGCGGGCAAACGAACTGGTAGACGATAGTAATCCTCCTGGTACTGGCGGCGTCCCGAGAGGTGGCCTTGATCAACAACGCCCTTCTCCTCCTTCCGCGGTGGACTCCGGCGAAATTCCGGCGCTACGGATGGCGGCTTGCTCCGGCTAGAGGTGGGGAAGGATCAGTGAGAAGAGGGGAGTGGAGTGCTGTGAGGAAAAGGTGTTGGGGAGGCCTCCTTTTATAGGCACGGCTAAGCGGCAGAGGAGCATGGGCGGTGCTCGCCGGTGACGACGGCACAACGAGCTAGAGGTGTGGGCGGTGCCCTAGCGAGTGTCACGGCGGTGAGTGTGAAGTGGTTTGCGGTCGGGGGAGGTGAGTGATGCGAAACACACTAAGTCTCTACCGACGGCGAGTTTCACGGCGGCCGGCCACTACGGGGCACGGTCGGGGGAATGGGCGTGTCCGTTAGCTTCCTAGGCCGGTGGGGATCGTGTAGGAAGGCGGCTGGAGCGAGGCGGGGTCTGGTCGAGCGGGGACCATGCGCGCTCTGCGGGCAGTGTCGGCATGGCCGACAGTCTCAGGGCGTGGCGGTTCCTGGTGGCTCTGGTCGCTGCCCTCGTGCTGGGGCTGGTTGTGTGGTGGAGATGGACCACAGGCGACCGCCTGGACATGGTGGACGACGCTGGCAACGGCTGTGGCGTGCTGCCGCCGGTGGGGTGCCCAAAATGGTGCTCGGCCTTAATGGCCATGAGCATTTGGTCATGGCACAGCGGGTGGCTAGGCTAGAGAGGGGTAGGGGAAGCAGTGGAGAGAGTGTTGTGGCAATGTGGGAAACAAGTTTGGCAAGAACACTGCTCAAAAGAGTGTTTTGTGTTTTGTTTGAATTATGTCCACAAGGTGTTTGTAATAATGGCCGCAAGAATTCAGGTTTTGAATTTTTGGATGATTTTTGGTGGAGTTGCTAGACACATGCTTAAGTATCTATGGTTTCTTGGGTTTTTAAAATGGAGCTCATTTGAGTGGTTTTTGAAATAGGGTGATCTTGATACCTACACTAGATTTAATTTTCAAATGTCATTTAAATTTAGTGTTTGAAAGTTTTTGGCAGATCACAAAGTGGGCCTTGGTACATCACTACATGTACTAGCAAGGGGTGCAAATATCCACATTTGTTTCTGTTAAGAATTGAGTTCTAGGAATAGCCAAAGTAGGCATATTGATTAAAATGGCACAAATGACCATTTGCTTCTTTTAGTCATTTTGATTTGTTTTTCTTTGGGATTTGTTTGGGAATGATCTAGATGATGTTTATTTCACCTAAGAATAATTTTACAAGAAATGGATCACTTAATCATGGCAATTCAAATCAACTCTTAATTAGATGCACACAAATATGAATGCTTTAATAATTTTAATTGGAAATTTTTTTGTTAACCCTAATTTTGGTGATTTGGATCTTAATAACCTTGGATTAAAGTTTTGGGATGTTACAAACCTCCCCCTTAAACAAAATCTCTTCCCGAGATTTACGAAAGAAAACTAGGAACTAAAGAGATCTGGGAACTCTGTCCTAATGTAATCTTCTCGCTCCCAAGTGGCTTCCTCTTCGGTATGATTACTCCATTGAATCTTGAGAAACTTGATACTCCTGGTCCTGGTGGTTTTGTAAGCTTCTTCCAAGATACGGATGGGCCTTGTTGATTTCCACAGCTCTGTGATCGATGTTCTTGAAAACTTGAGTCTTCTCTGGCACTTCCAGGCATTTGTGAAGTAACGAGATATGGAACATATTGTGGATGGCTGATATCTCTTCTGGTAGTACCAATTGATACGATACCTCTCCTCGACGGTTCAGAATCTTGAAAGGTCCGTTATATCTGGGGGCTAACTTTCCTTTCAGACTAAAGCGTTGGGTTCCCTTCAATGGCGAAACCTTGAGATATACAAAATCTCCGACATTGAAAGTCAGGTCTCTCCTTCTCTTGTCAGCATAACTCTTCTATCTATATTGAGCGGTCTTGAGGTGCTCACGGACTTTGTGAACCTTCACTTCGGCTTCTCGGAGAATGTCGGGTCCAAAGATCTGAATCTCTCCTACTTGCGACCAATTCAACGGGGTACGACACTTCCTTCCGTGTAGGAACTCAAATGGTGCCATTTGCAAGCTAGCTTGATAACTGTTGTTATATGAGAATTCTGCGAAAGGCAGGCAGTCTTTCCATTTTGATCCGTATTCCAACACACAAGCTCTTAACATATCCTCTAGGATTTGGTTGACTCTCCCAATCTGTCCATCCGTTTGCGGGTGATAAGGGGTGCTGAAATTCAACTTGGTTCCTAATCCTTCCTGAACTTTCTGCCAAAATCTTGAGGTAAATTGAGTTTCTCGATCTGATATTATGGTCTTGGGGGTTCCATGCAGACTAACAATTCTAACAATATACAGCTCTCCTAGCTTCAAACTCTGGTAGGTTGTCTTGACAGGGATAAAGTGAGCTACCTTGGACAGTCTATCTACGATGACCCAGATCGAGTCATTTCCCCTACTAGAAGTAGGCAATCCGGTGATAAAGTCCATTCCGACAGAACCCCATTTCCATTCCGGAATCTGCAAAGGTTGCAATAGTCTTGCAGGTCTCTGATGCTCTGCTTTGACTCTTTGACAGATGTCAAACTTGGCGATGTAGCTTCTGATTTCTCTCTTATTCTTGTGCCACCAGAATTGCTCTTTCAAATCTTGATACATCTTCGTTCCTCCGGGGTGGATAGAATAAAGAGTATCATGAGCTTCCTGCATGATAACTTGCTTTAGCTCCGAATCTGCCGGCACACAGATACGGCCTTTGTACCACATAACTCCTTCTTCGTCTTCGGTGAATCCAGGTAGCTTTCCTGTACCAATACGACGTTTGATTCCGTCGATACTTTCATTTCCCTTCTGGGCTTCCTCGATTTGGCCGATTAATGTGGGTTGAAGTTCAATGCTAGCTAAAAATCCTTTGCTAACAAGCTCAGTCCTAAACTGCTCCAACTCCTCATACAAACTTGGTTGCTTCTCCTTGATCATGGTGTTTAGTCTACACGGTAATCTGCTAAGAGCATCCGCTACCACATTGGCCATTCCTGGGTGATAGTGAATGTCAAGGTCATAATCCTTGATTAACTCTATCCATCTCCTTTGCCTCATATTCAGCTCCTTCTGAGTGAAAATATACTTCAAGCTTTTGTGATCTGAGTAAATCTCACAGCGATTACCCATCAGATAGTGACGTCATGTCTTCAATGCCAAAACTACGGCTGCTAGCTCAAGATCGTGGGTCGGATAGTTCTGCTCATGCTGCTTCAGTTGTCGAGACAAATAGGCGATGACTTTGCCTTCTTGGATTAATACACATCCGAGACCAATCTTGGATGCATCACAATATACATCAAACGACTTCTTGATATCTGGCATGATCAATATTGGGGCTTAAATCAATCTCTTCTTCAGTTCTTGGAAACTGGCTTCACATTTGTCGGTCCATTCAAACTTCTTGTCCTTCTTCAGCAATTTGGTCATGGGTCTGGCAATTCTCGAGAATCCTTCTACGAACTTGCGGTAGTATCCCGCTAATTAGAGAAATGCATAGACTTGGGTTTGAGTGGTTGAGGCTTCCCATTCTTCAACATCTTTGATCTTGGCGGGATCAACAGAGACTCCTCCGGTAGGCACAATATGTCGTAGGAATCCTACTTCTTTCAGCCAAAACTCACATTTACTGAACTTGGCATACAATGCTCTCTCAAGGTTTCTAGGATCATTCTCAGATGTTGCTCATGCTCTTCTTCTAACTTGGAGTAGATAAGGATATCATCGATAAACACAACGACGAACTTATCCAGGAAATTCATAAAGATTCTATTCATGAGATTCATGAAATAAGCAGGGGCATTGGTTAATCCAAAATACATAACCATGTACTCGTATAAACCATAGCGAGTAGTAAAGGCGGTCTTCGGAATATCCACTGCACGAATCTTAAGTTGGTGATAACCAATCCTAAGATCAATCTTTGAGAATACCTGGGCATCGGTTAACTGATCAAATAGATCCTATCTTTGGTAAATGGTACTTGTTTTTGATGGTGACATCATTCAGCTTCCTGTAATCTGTGCACACACGGTTGCCTCCATCTTTCTTGTCGACGAATAACACTTGTGACATGGGTATACCCTACAGGTACTCGAGCTTGGTATATACGGTCTAAATACGTATAGGCCTACGGTGTCGCCAAGGCCCAGACAAAAGGACTCGAGTGACCTGCGGACTCTCGATTGTTTGAGAGGCAAGAAGAAGCTAAAGATAGAAACTTTGAAGGGGAGAACCCTAACTTGTAACCGACTCAACCTGCTACCCGAGACCTAGCCTATCTATATAAAGGCTAGGAGGGGCGGCGAGGAGGACACACGCAACCCTAGTTTCTAGAACTCACGCCAGATTGCATCTGCGCACCATTGTAACTTTCGACTCCTTCATTAATTCCACGAGCAGACAAGCAGGAGTAGGGACCTCTACGAGGCCTGAACCTGGGTAAATCCTTTGTCCCCTGTGTGCTTGTTTGCTAGCCGATAGATCTCTCCAGCACTCCCTCCTTCTCCAAAACCCAAGTCCATAACAATGGGCATTGATGAGTTAAACCCTCGTCAATTGGCGCCGTCTGTGGGAATTGGGAGTGCTGATGTTGTGGCTTCTTCGGCCCCATCAACCGCGATCTACAACTCCGCAATAGCGGAGATTCTCCAGCTCTTCGGCGCCTTCGATTTCACCGTCCACACGCCGGCCACCCGCCCGGCCTTCGAATCCGTGGGCGACGGAATCAGCCTGGCGATTGGGAACTTCCGCTTCCAAGTTGGTCAGATGGGCACGCTTCGCATGCCTGATCAACCGACGACACCGGCGATTGCCCCGGCATCATGGTTCCCTCCATCAATCGGTACCCTCAGTGAACTCAATGCTCCGGTGGCAGTCGGGAACACGATCAGCGACAGCAGTCGCGACTCCGATCTGGGCGATCTGGCCACAGAAGATGGAACCTACGGTTCTGAATCTGAAAGTTGTGGAAGCAACAGCTTCCCCAATCACTTCATGTGCGCCATCATTAACGCAGGCGACGCCTTCGCCAATCGCGGCAACGCCATTATCAACGGCTTTAACGGCGCCAACGGGGGAGCAGTCGAACTCCCACTATAATCAACGAGCAAACCGGCGAACGCGTCGTAATCAAGCTCAACAAGCAGGAGTGGGAGCGCTGCCGCGAGGCCCTATGAGGTACACCGTTACCCCTCGGGTCCCCGCAGGAACTACTGATGGGCTACCACTGGCTCCTAAAAGAGGAGTTCACGCGCCAAAAACAAGCAATCGTGCAACTTGAGGCGCGTAAAAAGGCGGCGGACGAGTCGAGCCTTCTTCGCGCTGGGCTCTCCTCCTACGGAGGATCCTCTTCACGAGGCAACGAGTACATCGCCAAGAAGAGGCAGTCGCGAATGGCTCACCTCACCGAACAAGAGCGCATAGACGCCGCAAAAGTCCTCGACTTCGGCTCTATGACAGTCGACACGAGAGGCAACATGGTCCCCAGAACGCCGCAGGCCGCGGTGATAGCAGCTACCATGTACCTCCTCAACAACCAGCCACCGGCTAGAGATCCCCGAACTGCCATGCATCAATCTACGATCGCAGGTTTGGAGCTAATCGAGGCCGCCCTCGACAAGGAGCCGGTACCAGACCCGAAAAAGGGCAAAGCACTAGCAAAACGCTACTCCTCACCCTCATCCAGCAATGACAGTCACGACCTATCTCGACGCCGTCGTTCACGGCGACACGATCGTGACTACGATGCGCGCAACGACCTCACACAACGCAAGATCGACAAGTCAAGAGCACGACGTGCTCGGTCGACTGACTCCGAAGAGGAAGACGGGGAACTCTGCGGCGCCAGATGCTTCAGCAGATCCATTAGGCAGAAGAGAATGCCTAAGGGGTTTAAACTTCCGTCAGAAAATCCAAAGTTCGATAGTCTACAGGACCCTAAAATCTGGCTAGAAGATCACATCTCCTCCGTCAGGCTCCATGGCGGCAGTCGAAGTACTGCCATGCAATGCTTGCAGCTACAGCTGCAGGGCGCCGCCCGAGCATGGCTCAATAGCCTCCCACAGGGATCCATTCGCAGTTGGGATGAGCTGGTCTACAGCTTCGTGCGCAACTTTAAAGGCACATACAAACGGCCTGCATCAATCGAAGATCTGAGATGCTGCCAGCAAAGATCTGGTGAATTGCTGCGCTCATACATACGAAGGTGGTCCATCATCAAGAACTCCACGGAAAACATCTCGGAAGACCGCGTGATTGATGCATTCAACGGTGGCGTCCGTCGTCTAGAGCTCAGGGAGGAGCTGGGCCGCTCAAAGCCCCAGACCATCGACCATCTGATGGAAATCGCGAATCGGTGGGCTGATGGAGAAGATTCGGTGAAGAACTGCGCTCACTCCGACGAGGAGGCAGAACTCGAACGCAGACGCGACCGCCGAGGCAAACGCCGCATGCGCATCTACGACGACCGTGACGACGTCAACATGGTCGCAGCCGGCTACGCCGATAGACGCGACGACAAACGCAACAGCGGATACCGCAGCGGTGGATACCGCGACTCTGGGAAAACCATGCAAGTATGGCAACGCCGCACTCGCGACGAGGCACCCGCGACCTCCATCGAGGAAAAACTGTCTGGACCATGCATGGTACACTTCTACATCGACAAGCATGACAGCAAGAGAAGGTCCAGCCACCTCCTCAAGGACTGCCGCGAGTTCCTCAAACTACACGAGGGATTGGTTCGGATAAACCGCAACGCAGTCGAAAGAGGCTACGGGGCCGCTCCAGGCGCCGTGGCACATGGCGCACCGCCACCTCCACCGGGGCCACCACCGAACGGAGCTGCACCGGACCAACACCACGGAGGAGAACTGTACCCACGGGCCATGGGTACCATGATGATCCAAAAGGGACGCCCCTCCAACAGGGTGTAGAAAGCAATCACTCGCCAAGTCAACTTGGCCACACACTCACCACCATCCACCACTGAGTACCTCAGTGGCAGTGAGTCATGCATCACCTTCGATAAACAAGACCACCCGCCTCAAGTACCTCGCCCAGGCCATTGCCCCCTAATACTCGAAGCGCAAATTGGAGGCTTCGACATTAGTCGCGTCTTCATGGACGGCGGAAGCGGCATCAACCTCATATTCGCGAGTACCTTGCGAGCAATGAACATCCCTCTAACTTGCTTGGAGGCATCGAACACAACATTCCACGGCATCGTCCCAGGGAAAGGCGTATACCCCCTAGGCAAAATCAACCTCGACGTCATATTCGGCACGCCAAGGAACTTCTGGCGCGAGCGCATCGATTTTGAGGTCGTCGACTGGCCCTCACAATATCACTGCATCCTCGGACGCGTCGCGTTCGCTAGGTTCATGGCGGTACCCCACTACGCCTACCTGCAGATGAAAATGCCAGGTCCCAACGGCGTCATCACGATCAACGGAAGCTTTGAGCGATCTGACAGCTGCGACAGGGAATTCAACAAAATCTCCCAGTCCTTCGGCATGCAGGAAGAGCTCGCGCGATTGAAGGAAACGACAGACAACAGCCTGCCTCCCCCGAGCAGGCCAAGCTCACCTGATCTCTCCTTCGACTCATCTGTGCACACAAAGAAGGTGCAGGTCCATCCGACAGATCCCGCCAAAACGGCCCTCATCGCCAACAACTTGAGTCCCGCATAGAAACTTGCGCTCGTCGAATTCCTCCGTGAGCACTGGGAAATTTTTGCCTGGTGTCCTGCGGACATGTCAGGAGTTCCCAGCGAATTCGCCGAGCACGCACTCAACGTCAACCCCGACGCAAGGCCAGTCAAGCAAACAATCAGGCGACTGTCTAAGCCACGAGCGCAGGCAGTCGATATGGAGATCAACAGACTCCTCGAGGCCAAATTCATACGCGAGATCAAGGAAAGCACTTGGCTTGCCAATACAGTGCTGGTGCCAAAAAAGGACACGGATATCCTACGGATGTGCGTGGATTTCACTTCTTTAAACAAGCACTGCCCAAAAGATCACTTCCCGCTACCACGGATCGATCAAATCATCGACTCCACCGCTGGATGCGAGCGCCTCTACTTCCTTGATTCCTACTCAGGCTATAACCAAATTCGAATGAAGGAGGAAGACCAAGAGAATACCGCGTTTACAATGCCCTTCGGTGTGTTCTGTTACAACACAATGCCCTTCGGGCTAAAAAACGCGGGAGCCACCTACCAGCGGTGCATGCAGGCTTGCCTCAAGGAGCAATTGGGTCGCAACATCCAAGTCTATGTCGACGACATAGTAATCAAAACCAAGGAGGAAGCCTCTCTAATCGACGACTTACGCGAAACATTCGCCAACCTCGATCATTACCGGATTAAGCTCAATCCGGACAAATGCGCCTTTGGTGTACCATCTGGGCAGCTACTCGGGTATCTCATCTCCGCGAGAGGGATTGAGGCAAACCCGAAAAAGATAAAGGCCATACTGGCCATGGAGAAGCCAAAGAACATAAGAGGCGTCCAGCAACTAGCCGGACGAATCGCGGCCCTCAGTCGATTTATCAGTCGAATGGGGGAAAAGGCATTGCCCTTCTATTAGCTCCTCCGCAAAGCTGACAAATTCGAGTGGACCAAGGAAGCGCAAGAAGCATTCGAAGACCTCAAGCGCCTGTTATCCACCTCGCCAGTACTGGTGACTCCATGAGAAAGGGAGCCACTACTGATATACATCTCCGCTACCAACCAAGTGGTTAGTACAGTGCTCGTCGTCGAGCGGGCCGAGGAAAACAAGGTCCATGGCATACAACACCCGATATACTACCTCAGCGAGGTTCTCACGCCAACAAAACAGCGGTACCCGCACTACCAGAAGCTCGCGTACGGCGTCTTCATGACCGCCCGGCGACTGCGCCATTACTTCTAGGAACACCCAATCGTGGTAGTCAGCGACGCTCCATTGGGACATATCCTCAGTAACCCCGACGCCACGGGACGAGTCGCGCTTTGGGGAATCGAACTGTCTCCACGAGACATCACATACGAAAAGCGCGACGCAATCAAGTCGCAAGTTCTCCTTGACTTTCTCGTGCATTGGATGGAAAACCAACTCCCGGACAAGCCAGATATGTCCTACCTCTGGACAATGCACTTCGATGGATCCAAACGGAAAGACGGAGCAGGAGCAGGTGTCATATTGACGTCACCTCAAGGAGACAAGCTGAGATACATCCTGCGAATGCAGTTCACAGCCTCAAACAACGAGGCTGAATACGAGGCCCTGTTGCACGGGTTGAGGATGGCAAAAGCCTGCGGTGCAAAGAGGCTCATCATATATGGCGATTCCAAGCTGGTCGTCAACCAAACAATGCACGAGTGCGACGCACTCAATGACAACATGATTGCATACCGCGACCTCTACGATACACTCGAGGGAGACTTCGATGGTTGCGAATTGCGACATGTAGGTCGCGAAAGCAACGAGGAGGCGGACGCACTCGCCAACATAGGCTCTACCTGCGCCCCCAAACCACCTGGGGTATTTCTCGAGCGCATCTGCGAACGCTCCATCAAGCCAAAGGCCGCAGAGAAGAAAACAAGCGCAGCAACAGACTCGGGGGCTACGCCACCCAATGAGCAAATGGCACTCGAAAACTTGGAGCCAGACACAGGACTCGAAGGGCCAATGAGCGTCATGATGATCGAAAAATCCTGGACGCAGCCGTACATTACATATCTCCTCAACAAGCGCCTACCGGACGACCCGACGGACGCACGGCACATCGCACGACGCTCCAAGGCATTCGCTGTTATCAATGGCGAACTATATAAACGCAGTATCACAGGCGTGTTACAATGATGCGTCTCCCTGGCCGATGGAAAAGCAGTCCTCCTCGACATACATGAAGGAACCTGCGGACACCACGCCGGCAGTCGCGCCCTCGTTGCCAAAGCTCTACGAGCTAGATTTTACTGGCCCACAGCCATGCGCGACGCCAAGGACATAGTCCAAAAGCGCAACGCTTGTCAGCGATTCGTGGACAAACCACACGCTCCAGGCGCGGAATTAAGACCTATCCCATTGGCCTGGCCCTTCGCACAATGGGGGCTTGACATGGTAGGCAAGCTCCCAAGGTCCTCGCAAGGAGGCTACGTCTATCTTTTGGTCGCAGTCGACAAATTCACCAAGTGGATCGAAGCCATGCCGGTGACCAAGCAATCGGGTCACAACGCGGTCAAGTTCTTCGAGTCCATCGTCTACCGCTTCGGCGTGCCGCACAGCATCATCACTGACAATGGGACGAACTTCACATCCAAGGAGTTCCAAGAATTCTGCGAAAACCTGGGGATCAACATCAGCTATGCCTCAGTCGCTCATCCACAGACCAACGGTCAGGTAGAAAAAGCAAACGGGCTCATCTGTAGCGGCATCAAGAAGCGACTCCTTCGACCACTCGAACAAGCTGCGGGTTGCTGGCTAGACGAGCTCCAATCCGTACTCTGGAGCCTAAGTACAACTCCAAACAGCGCCACAGGCTACACGCCATTCTTTATGGTGCACGGGGCAGAAGTGGTACTACCAGCCGAAGTAAGGTACAAGGCGCCGTGCATAGTCGCTTACAGCGAGCAAGACTCATCTCTTGCACTCGAAGACTCCGTCGACCTCCTCGACGAGGCGAGAGAAATCGCCGCAGAAAGGTCCACGATCTACTAGAAGAACCTGCGCAACTACCACAGTAGAAGGCTTCACCCCAGATCCTTCGTCGAAGGTGACCTGGCCCTGCGACTAAAGCAGCAGGGGCATCTCAAGCTCGAGTCCCCCTGGGAAGGACCATACTTGGTTACAGAAGTAATCCCAGGTGGCGCCTATCGCCTTCAAGACCTAGAAACAGGAGTCGCACAACTGCGACGGTTCTACCCCTAGTTGTTTTACTTTTACATTGCAAATAAGGCTACCCAACCAAGGCTACTTAGCCACACATTGTACGTCGTACTGTTCTGCAAATAATAAAAGCTAAGTGCCCCAAAACGCTATGTTTTTTCTTTTCACTTCTGTTACTATTGTACTCGGGGGCTACGCCACCCTACACACATTTGTTCTTCGAACTATTAAACACGACATCCTGAGTAGCTGGCACATCAATCGAACCCCTTAACGCAAGTTCAACCCAGCTGCAACGCACCTGGCAGGTTCATAAAAGGGATGGCCAGGCTAACGAAAAGGACTCGCATAGTGCAACGCACCTTACGCTTACAAAAGCTATTTGATACAAATATGGTTACTACTGCAACAGAAGAACATTGGTTTGCTCCTCGAAGAAGTCGACAATCTCCTCTGCTGGGCGGTCCACCGCTTGATAGTGCGGCACCATATTCCAAGCAGATCCGGCTGGCGGCGCTGGCAGACCGGAAGCTACGACGGCGACATCCACGTCAGGCCTGTGCAATCGCACCATCGAGAAATAGCTCCACCAACTGCTACCTCACGCACTCCCGAACCGCGGACATATCTTGAAATTTGGCCAGGAGAGCCAACAGGCTTGACGGCGTGTCATCCAACGGGAACATCGCTCGGTAGATACTCTTCAAACATGACTGTGATTTCTTCAGGAAGAGATGCACTCACGAAGCGCGATCCTGCAGGGTCGCCAATGCAGTCGCACGATCATGATCCACCCAGAAGTATCCACTCTCTTGGAGTTGCTCCTGGGTGAGACCATGAAGGCGGATGGCAATCCTATCCCTCTCCTCCTGCGGACGGTGTGCGCTAACAACTACACGAAGCAGCACCAACAGCATGAGTACAACGTACCACTGCGACTATCTACAAAGGAAAAAGATGAGGACGAGCAAACTAACACTTAAACTGGTCGCCTAGCTGCGTCACCTCGCCAAGCAAATACTGCTCACGGGCGGCGGCTTTTTCCGCCTTTGACTTCCACACATCTGCGTTACCGTGGATCAAGGGCAACTCACGCTCCAGCTGCTTCACACGGTCACAAAGTCGCGACAGCAAAGACAGCTCCTCTACCCTGGAGCGCGGCGGTACCACTGTCTCATCAAGAGATGATGGATCCTGGTTTCCCCCTACGGGACCACTCGATGTGCCCTACCACAGATCAAGACAGAAGCAAATAAGGCGACCAAACTAACACAAAGGCAGGGATAGCAGATGCATTCAGGATAAGCATAAAAAATATATTCACAAGCACACTCGCTAGCAGGCATGTTCTTAGAGCAAAAGGACAATTCATCATCTACTACACAAGCTAACTACGGAGCAACTGGCTTCTTCGACTTCGACGCCTTCGGAGGCTTCATCAAGTCCGTGGCAGTATCAGACACCACTGATTTTCCGCCTGCCCCTGAAGCCGATGCTTTCGCCGCCTTCTTAGCACACTGGAGCTCCTCCGAATACTTGGCAATGGTATTAATCAAAGAATGGCCGTATTTGGCACAGGCAGTCGCAAAGGGAGCGAAAACTACCTGCTGACCATTTGCGTCAACAGGCATTGTCTTCGACACCACAGAGGGATCTATCTCGACTCCGTGGTCCTGCACCATGGCGAGTGACATCGTTGCACCAGCCGCCCGGAGGGAGTTCTTGTAGGTAGAAGGCACGCCCCCGGCGAGAGACTCCACCAGCTCGTCCATAGTATCGACCTGCTCCGCCTTTGGCATCAATTCCTCCTAGACGTGACTAAGGGCAACCTTGGCCTTGGATAATGTATCCTGGACGGCGGCACTTCGATCTTCGATCGCGGACACCGCGCCAGCCAGAACGTCATCACGACAAAGGGTCTGCGGGTCAAAACTCAAGTCGCCAGCATCTACACCAAACATGGATCAAATTTCTAACTCCAGAAGCAGAGAAAAGCATCAATCAAAAATCAACCAGTAAAAGGTACTTGAGAGGGCCTTGGCGACTGAGAATAGTTGCTCCTCGAACAACTTCTCCCTGGCCGCAAAAGAGGCGCGCAGATCCTCTTCGCGCTTTCGGGCATCATCACGAGCCACGCTTGCCTCATCGCGCCCCTTGACAGTTGCGGCCAATGTCTTCTCCAAGGATGCGACATTGCGCAGAAGGGTGTTATGCTCAGCTACATGGTAGTCAAAATAATTGGCTATCAGTCGAACATACCAAAACAGAGAAAAGATGAAAGGAAAAAGCGTGGAAGCACTCACTTTCGACCACGCGGTGACGCGTCTCCAGCATCGCATGCTGACGACCCATCGCCATCACCTGCTCCGCCACTCGCGTGGCCTCCTTTATAAGGAGCTGTTGCACCAATCAAGGAATCAGAGAGGGCAACAGAAGGCGTTGACTGCCAAAATACAAAAGAAGGAAAGATATACTCACATGGTCCTCTAGCGACTCCGAAGAAGTCTGTTGAGCTGTCATCCGAGCAACTATTCGATGCTCCCCTCCATGAGGAGAGCTCGAAGAATTATGCCCGGAGTGGGCCGCCGTCGGAGGAGATGGAGCGCGCTCGACTTCTACCTTGGCCCTTGAGGTCGCGACTCCTGATTCCTTCAAAAACTCAACGTCGCCAGAAGATAACGACGCCTCTTGACTGCAAGACCAAGTTCGCATTAAGAAAAGGCAAAACTCCAGGGCACAGCCAACAAATAGAAAACAGAAAAGAATGAATGACCTCTAAAACTTACAAGTCAAACTTGTCAAGATCAAACGTGGCCTCCGCCGACTCCGACAAAGTCTCCTTGGGCAATCGCATCTTCTTGCGAGAAGATGGTGCTACAGCCCTCATAGGGACGGCGGGAATTGGTGACTCCGCGCCAACAACTGTGCCTTCTGGAGTTGAAGGAGTCGACGCATCGGAGTCCTCGCTGTGCGAACGCTTGCGAGTATCCGGGCTCCCGGACTCGGGGGCTTCCTCTTCCACATTAGAAGGGTTGGTCGACTCAGACTCATCCTCTTCAAAAGCTTCGCGAGGAATAATGCCCTCAGGGAGAGGAGGCATGCAAGGCGACACCGCCCAATCCTGCATACAAACAACAAAAAGGAGCAAGTAAGCAACAGAAAAGCAATCGCGAACATAAGCTACTGCGTAGCACGACTATACCTCGGGAGGAAGATTCGAATCATCGAAGGGAGGAACGACTGGCTCATTCAGAAGCACATCCTTGAAGGTGTACTTCGTGACCAGTCGCACCCTCTTATCTACCTCACTCGCGGACATGCCATCAGCAGACACACGAGTGACATCATCAGCGCCACCCCATTGAAACATGGGATGGACCCTAGCCTAGAGAGGCTGGACGCGATGACGCAGCCAAGTCCTGACAAGGGCGCAGCCTCCCTCTTCTGCGCCTATGCGACTCTCGAGGTCGCAGACACGTTGATATAACACATCTGTCTCCGCGAGTTCGGAAGGCATGATCACGTTCTTCCAAGAATGCATCTTCTTGCAGGGACTCGCGGGGTCGAAAGGCGCGAGTCCAAAATGCTCGTCCTGGGCCTTCTGGTCGCGAACATAAAACCATCTGTCCCTCCATCCCTGGACGGACTTGGCGAGCTTGATGTCGAAATAGGTGGCGGATGGGTCGACATGGATACCACAACCACCTACGTCGTAAACTAAAGAGCCAGATGCGGACTGACGCTTTAGCTTAAATAAGCGTTTGAAAAGGCCAAAGTGTGGCTCGATTCCGAGCCAGCACTCGCAAAGGGTGATAAAACAAGAGATGTGAAGAATTGAATTTGGGGATAGCTGATGGAGCTGGAGCCTGTAGAAACAGAGGAGACCCCTAAGAAAGGGGTGGATAGGCAAAGAAAGGCCGCGAATGATGAAAGCAAGAAACATCACTCGAAACCCAGTGGGAGGCACAAGAATGGTCTCACCGCTAGGGACACGCGCGTCGGCGACTTCTGCGGAAATAACTCCATCTTGGCGAAGAAGACGGAGATCGGACGCCTTGATGATTGAAGGGCGCCAACCGCCATTGGTCACGCGGGTGCCCGCGACCTTCTTTTTCCCGCCGGCGGCGGCACTGGTGCCCGCAGCAGCGGAGCCACCCCTCTTCTTCGCCGCAGCAGCGGTGGCGGCGGATTCAGCGGCAACACCTCCTTTCTTCTTTCCCATTGCGCGGTGGCGATGAGAACGCAGAAAATAACTTGGAAACGAGCGGAGATGGTCCAGAGCTGAGGAGGAGATGAGCGCGGGAGAAAAGCAGAGGAGAAGCGGCAATGGCGATGGCAGCAAGGAAGAAAAGGGCGCAGATGGAAATTTACCGCCGTAGCATCGCTACTTAACCCCTAAGAGATGCAATCCAACGGCTCGCAGAAACCCTATTGGATGCGTGGCACATATCGCGCTCGACACGTGGGGAAGAGGAAGCACGAACCGTCCCTCCACTACGCGGAAATCGAGGAGGCACAGTTAATAATAAGATTACACACGCCCAGTCAAATCAAAGTCAGAAAGTGGGACCCACCGCTCGTCACGTCCCGTCAAAGCCGCTCACGCGGGCAACTGAGGTCATGAAAGCGTCAGCACTGACGTCATCAACAGCTACGCAGCGGAAAACTATGACTACTTTCGTCCTTGCAAGAGTCTTCGACTCCACCAAGCACTCGGGGGCTACTCCCATAGGGAGCGCTGGCCGCGCACCCTATGATTTTTATTTTCTTATTACAGGGATACAAGCAATCGCAATCAAACCCAGCCACTCGAAATACGATTCGACTATGGATGTGGGTTCCTCCCATAGGGAGCGCTGGAAAGATTTTCGACTGAAACAAGCAAGCAAAAGACGACAGCAGTCACAACCCAAGTTTTTGACTTAGACAAACAAAAATGATAGCAGTCGCAAAATTTCTTTAGTCCCTGCCTGAGTCTTCGACTCAACCAGGCACTAGGGGGCTACTCCAATAGGGAGCGCTGGTCGCGCACCCTATGATTATTTGCACAAAAGTTGTGCGTCGATTACATCAGCACTCGCGGATCATGGCGACACCGCCTCATATTTTCCCTACAAAGAGATTACGTCTCCTGGGTTGCCCGAATCATCTCCGCGATGATAAAATTCGGATGCCGCGCTTACAGCGTGAAGGTAAGACCTGAATAAAGGCCTGGCAACGCATTTAACTGCGCACTACCAGAAACATATCCGTGCCTACAGGCACGATGAACATGCCTTGACGGAAGCGTTAAGTGCTTACACCCATATAACTGGAATTCGACTCCTGTAAGACCTCCACGGCCTGAGTCGAATTACGCCAGCACTTTTCCGGATTCGAGTCCGGGGACTCGAGTTCGAGTAGATTGCGTTGTTTCACCCTAAGGTGGTTAACTGATACCGATACTTCGGCTATATCAGGCACGTATATCAACAATCCCTATGACATAAATGAAAGCAGTCGGAAAACGTACTCATTCAAGCACTTGAAGACTTCAAAAAGTACCCAGTCGAATCTGCGATTCCACTGGATACTCGGGGGCTACTGACATGGGTATACCCTACAGGTACTCGAGCTTGGTATATACGGTCTAAATACGTATAGGCCTACGGTGTCGCCAAGGCCCAGACGAAAGGACTCGAGTGACCTGTGGACTCTCGATTGCTTGAGAGGCAAGAAGAAGCTAAAGATAGAAACTTTGAAGGGGAGAACCCTAACTTGTAACCGACTCGACCTGCTACCCGAGACCTAGCCTATCTATATAAAGGCTAGGAGGGGGCGGCGAGGAGGACACACGCAACCCTAGTTTTCACAACTCTCGCCAGATTGCATCTACGCACCATTGTAACTTTCGACTCCTTCAATAATTCCACGAGAAAACAAGCAGGAGTAGGGACCTCTACGAGGCCTGAACCTGGGTAAATCCTTTGTCCCCTGTGTGCTTGTTTGCTAGCCGATAGATGTCTCCAGCACTCCCTCCTTCTCCAAAACCCAAGTCCATAACAATGGGCATTGATGAGTTAAACCCTCGTCAACTGGTGATCTCCATGGCGAAGCGCTTGGTTGAATTAAGCCTGTTGCTAACATTGCATCCAACTGCTTCTTCAGTTCCACTAACTCTAAGGGGTTCATGTTATAGGGTCTCTGGGCTATGGGTCCGGTTCCGGGGATTAGTTTGATAATGAACTCAATATCCCTATCCGGGGGCATACCTGGCAATTCATCTGGGAATACGTCGGGGTATTCACAGACTACTCTTACTTGATCTATGGTGGGCAGGGCTAAACTCTTGTTGCACTTGAATTGACGGGGTAGGGTTTCAGATATATGCTCTACTGTGACTCCAGAGCTACTGGTCATGGTGATGGCTTTCTTAGCACAGTCTATCAGTCCTTTATGCCTTGACATCCAGTCCATACCTAGTACTACTTCCAAACCTTTGGTTCCGAGTACGATTAGGTTGGCATAAAAATCTATCCCATGTATTCTGATAGGCACCGCTTTACAAATTTTTCTAGCTTTTGTAGTTGAACCGGGGATTTGAACTATCATGACATGCTTCAAGTTGGTTGGGTGGATCTTACTAGTGCATGCAAATTCTTCAGTGACAAATGAATGCGATGCCCCAGAGTCAAACAACACTCTTTCTAAAAATGAGTTGATAGAAAATATACCCATCACTACATCTGGCGCTTCTTGGGCTTCCTCTACGTTCATGTTGAAGAGACGACCGTTGCGGTTGTCAGGGTTCCCTGGGGCAAATCTTCTCCCTGGTTGAACACGACGCTGCTGTTGAGCTGGGGCATTCACATTGGCAGTGGCGGCAGTCTTCTTGGGACACTCATTGGAATAGTGGCCCTTCACTCCACACTCGAAACAGGTAATCTGGGACTTGTCTTTCACTGTGACAGGCACAGCATTGCTGCCAGTTCTGGGTGCAGTATTGTTGTTGTTGTTGTTGTTGCTCTTGGGAGGGGCACGGTTGAAATTGTTGGTGTTGCCAGAGTTGCTCTTCTTTCCTCCGGACTTCACATCGCCTCCGCTACTGTTGGGATAGCTTGGGCGAGACATTGGGGGTCGGTTGTTTCTGGGTGCATACCCTGGTGCAGGGTTGGGACGGTACTCTGGTGGCTGCTGGATCTAGATTGCTGCATCATACGATGTTTGCGGTTGTCGTTTTCCTGATTAATCTTCCCTTCCATTTGAATTGCGCAGTCGACTAGCTCTTCGAGATCCTCGAAACGGATGTTGACGAGGACAGTCTGCATCTCAGCATGCAGCCCGTTCAGGAATCTCTCCTTCTTGGCCTCCGTGTTGATCTCATCAGGAGCGTACCTTGCTAAGGACAGGAATCTGTCACGATACTCCACCACAGTCATTCTGCCTTGCTTCAATTCTCTAAACTCATCCCTCATTCGGGTGACTAGTCCATGTGGCACGTGGGTGCGGCTGAACATGAGCTTGAAGGCTTCCCATGTCATAACTTGACCATGGTTCATCAGGCGGATACTGTTCCACCAGTCTCTTGCGTCTCCTGCCAAGTAGTGGGTGGCAAAGAGAACTTTCTCGTTGTCATCAACTATGGCTACCTCCAAGTTGTTTTCCATCATCTGCAACCAGTCATCGGCATCTAAGGGGTTCTCTGAGGTGCTAAAGATTAGGGGATTGGTATTCTGGAAGTTCTTCAGCTTGGATCCCTGATGATCCTGATTTCCATGCCCTTGGTTGTTGAGAGCCATCTGGGCGATCGATTACAGTGCTGCTAGATTAGCTTGGCGCTCTGCCCTGCTTGCTTCTCTATCTGCGATGAGATTCTGCAAGATCTGCAGCATTCGGTCTTGCGATGAGCTGCTCCCTCGTTTGTTTCCACGAGTCATCTGAAGATTGAGGTAGATAAAGGGGGTAAGAGGGAAAGTTCTATGGTTCATGGTTTTGGATTCAAAGATAAAACTTTGAGTTTGACTCAAGTTTTTGCAACTAACTTCATTTCATTCATGCAAGCAAACACACGATACAAACACACACCACAACAAAGAAAAGCAGATGGTTTTAAGAACCATTCTGCAGACTACGATATAGTGGGACCAATACATCTCCTGCTATGATAGTGACCTAGTGCATCTACTCATTGTCGATGAAGTCGGAGTCATCATCGTCAGTGTAGAAGTCCACAGCATCCTCCTCCAGAAAGTCATCATCATTGCTGAGGTAAGAATCCATATCTCCCTGGATGTCTTCACCCTCATCTTCTTCTTCCTTCGTGGCAAGCTGAGCTTCTTGCTCCTTGACGGTCTTCTCAAGGTTGGCCACCTTCTTGCGAAGACGGGCGATGATGCGATCCTTCTTCTCGCGCTGGCGGAGAAGAGACTGATGGTCCTTGACAAGCAGTGAGAAACTCTGGGCCTTCTGGTCGGCGATGGCACGATTGTGGTTGGCCAACTCCCTAGCACTGTCCAACTCCTTCTGACGATCGTACAACAGGAAGTCAAGGTTCTCCACTTGGCGCTTCAGCTCTGGATGACTTGGCATCTCCATCGGCATTCCCATGAAGTCACGCCTTGAATAGTGAGCAAAACGGGTTCCTTGGATCTGGTTGACACTGAGGGCACATAGACGTGTGAGAGCTTCATGCATTGCCCTGGCTAATCCATCTAGCCAATTGTTCTCTCTCACGGAGAACTAGATTCTCCCGGACATTGGTGCTTCTATGCTTCCTCGAAGATCAGCGGTGACTAGCCACTGCAAATCTCCAGCTAGGGGTCCTGGAAGTTGAGCTCCAAGAAACTCCGTATGTAGGCGTCCCAATAACTCAGACAGTGAATCCAGATCCCTCTCAAAGATCAGCTGACCTCCGTTTCCCAACTGGTAGAACTTGCTGAACTGAGACTCCATCTACAAGAATTAAGGATGAGGAAGTTAGTGAAGTGATCAAGTGTGTCAAATTTTGGAACATGAATTTTTGAGAAAGAATGAATTCCCAAGGGTAAGAGATGAAGTAGTTTTTCATAAATAATCACTTTGGTTTTTTAAACTAAGTTTTCGGTTTAGACGTCCATTCTAACTAGGGTCTCCTATGGTCAGGATGGCTCTGATACCAACTTGTCAACACCCGGATTTTTAATCCCAGATGCTTGTTATGCCATACCTCGCAATCCTAGGATTACCATTTTTGTGAGACATAACAGATTGGATATCACAGTACATCATCTATTAAAAACCATACATAAGGTCTTACACAAATAAGGATCTCATGATCCAGTCTTAGTACAACAAGCAGTGGAATAATGAATAAGCGTAGCGGTGGGGTCCATCTTCAGGGGCACAGGCAATGCTGATGAATGCAGATAGTCCTAGTTATCATAGCCGTCCTGCTGACCGTCATCTTGGTAGTCTCCTTCATAGTCTGGCCATAGGAATAGCCAGGGACAAAAGCCATGAGTACTCTTTAAGTACTCGCAAACTACTACTAACAAGTGGGATAGTACTAAAGTAAGTGCTAACTCTAAATTTAACTATAAAGTGAAGTTTGAAACCTAAGCTGAGTTCAGAAACAAAGAAAGATAAAATAAAGTGCTAGCATCACTTAAGTTGGGAAGCTAGTGTCACTGTCACAACCCTGTTGTGGTCAAGTCGAGTTCATCATTCGTTTCATAAGTCATATTGAAAACATCTGACAACGAAAAAGTATGGCCCCTCCAACTTTCCATGACCGCGGACGCGGCTATCCGAATAGTTTGACACTCTGCAGAGGTGGTTCACCACAAGATTCGATACATCTGTCAGGGATAACCCTGAATCATCATACTTAGTATGCAGATAATCAAACATAACCTTTCCTTTACACACCCTAGTATAAGCACCTCTCCTATGAGCATGGCCTCCCAACCATGACCATCTGTCATCTTGGGCACTGCATAGGTGGACAACATTGATAGGTAGCCTCAGCTCAAACCTCTCCCGCGAGGGAACTAATACTAATGCATATAAACTTCCAGCTAAGCCTTACCCAATTCAGGTATTGTGGTTGTACGGTAAATTTGGAATGTTATCGCATCCGAATTCAACCATTAGTTTTGTAAAAGAGTCAAGGCTCATACCTCAACATTTTTATCATCATAAACCATTCGTGTTTCTCAACACATGTCAAACCATCTCAATAGAATGACTCCTCATTCCAAGGTTTTCACAATTCATTTTCACCAAGTATTCCCATCTAAAGTGACTCAAGTTTTGATCTACTCTCAACTACTAAGTTAAGAGTGTTCACTAACGTGGAAAGATGGGATCAATCTCATGCCCTAGAATGACATCTAAAGTTATCTAGATAGGTCAAGTTTTATACTCTTTATGCTACCTTCAAAACAAGTAAAGGACTTGGGTAAAGTAAAGGAAGTAAAGCTTGAAAATAATACTTGGGGTAAGTAATAGTCAAGGTGGTATAACCAAAGCATGCTTAGTGCAACTTGCTCAGATTATCTAGCTTAATTCTACCTGGCTAAGAATTATACTTGCAAGTGTTAGCTTGCCTTGGGTAGTGCAGTGGTTGAAGTTTTCCTCCTCCTCCTCTTGGTAGAACTCCTCCTCCTCGAAAGCTTGGTCGGTACTATCGTCTAGAAATACATACGAAGTACACAATCACCAAACAATACTTAACTAGTCTACTTAGCACTCTAAGGAACACATTTGATGATCTATTAACATCACAAGCATCCGAAGGTTTTATTAACTAGTTTCATCCTTTTTATTTAAGAAAAGTAATTTCTACTCATTGAAATTAACTAAGATTTAATATTCACCATTTAAAATATGGGATCATGTGGACACATTTCGTCACCACATATTCTAACATGTGGGAATGTGATTTAAGGGTTGGATCATATTTACTTAAGTTTAAGTTAATTATTTAATGATTTAAAGTGACTAGAAATGCCTATGTAGCATTATTTTGGTACTAGTCCAAAGTCACTGCATGTAAACCTTAATATTAATACATAGTCAGATAGGTATGGTTAAATCTGATTTTTGAGAGTTGGAATCAACTCAAAAGCTATTTTGGTTGATTTTATAAAAATGTTGCAAGGTGCAAATGCTTCTATTTTGTTATTTTTACTAGGAGAGATCTCTAACTCTAATTGAATTAAATCCAACTGCCTTGGATAGATATTTTCAGAAGCTTTCCAACACAATTGGAATCACTCCATTTTGATTTGTAAATCTCTCTGAATTGATTTTTAAACTAAGGGACAGAACTAGGTTCAAACTAAATTAGAAAAAATTAAATTTGAAATGCTAGGCTAGCGCGGGAAGGAAAATGGGCCGGCCCAATGGCATTCTGCGCCGCAGAGGACAGCTGACAGGGGGTCCACCGGTCAGCGACTCATTACACTCGAAGCGGTACGGGGCGATGTGGGCCGTTAGATTAGAACCTAGATCAACGGCTGGGGCTCGTCGTCGATGACGGACATGTCGGCGATGAGGGCTAACCCTAGCGGCTCGGTGGGGCTAACCTAGGGCTCCAGCTACTGCGGCGAGGCGGGCAAACGAACTGGTAGACGACGGCGATCCTCCTAGTACTGGCGGTGTCCTGAGAGGTGGCCTTGATCAACGGCGCCCTTCTCCTCCTTCCACGGCGGACTCGGGCGAAATTCCGGCGCTGCGGATGGTGGCTTCCTGCCGCTAGAGGTGGGGAAGGATCAGTGAGAAGAGGGGAGTGGAGTGGTGTGAGGAAACGGTGCTGGGGAGGCCTCCTTTTATTGGCGCGGCTAAGCGGCAGAGGAGCATGGGTTGTGCTCGCCGGTGACGACGGCACAACGAGCTAGAGGTGTGGGCAGTGCCCTGGCGAGTGTCACGGCAGTGAGTGTGCAGTGGTTTGCGGTCGGGGGAGGTGAGTGGTGCGGCACGCACTAAGTCTCTTCCGACGTCGAGTTTCGCGGCGGCCGTCGACTACGGGGCACGGTCGGGGGCATGGGTGTGTCCGTTAGCTTCCTATGCCGGTGGCGATCGTGTAGGCAGGCGGCTGGAGCGAGGCGGGGTCTGGTCGAGTGGGGACCGTGTGCGCTCTACGGGCGGCGTCGGCATGGCCGACAGTCTCCGGGCACGGTGGTTCCTGGCGGCTCTGGTCGCTGTCCTCGGGCTGGGGCTGGTTGTGCGGTGGAGGTGGACCACAGGCGACCGCGTGGACATGGTGGACGACGCTGGCGGTGGCTATGGCGTGCTGTCGCCGGTGGGGTTCCCAAAATGGTGCTCGGCCTTAATGGCCATGACCATTTGGTCATGCACAGTGGGTGGCTGGGCTAGAGAGGGTTAGGGGAAGTAGTGGAGAGAGTATTGTGGCAATGTGGGGAACAAGTTTGGCAAGAACACTGCTCAAAATAGTGTTTTGTCTTTTGTTTGAATTCTGCCCACAAGGTGTTTGTAAAAATGGCCGCAAGAATTCAAGTTTTGAATTTTGGGATGATTTTTGGTGGAGTTGCTAGACACATGATCAAGCATCTGTGGTTCTTGGGTTTTGAAAATGGAGCTCATTTGAGTGGTTTTGAAATAGGGTGATCTTGATACCTACACTAGATTCAATCTTCAAATGTCATTTAAATTTAGTGTTTGAAAGTTTTTGGCAGATCACAAAGTGGGCCTTAGTACATCACTACATGTACTAGCAAGGGGTGCAAATATCCACATTTGTTTCTGTTAATAATTGAGTTCTAGAAATAGCCAAAGTAGGCGTGTTGATTAAAATGGCACAAATGACCATTTGCTTATTTTATTCATTTTGATTTGTTTTTCTTTGGGATTTGTTTGGGAATGATCTAGATGATGCTTATTTCACCTAAGAATCATTTTACAAGCAATGGATCACTTAATCATGGCAATTCAAATCAACTCCTAATTAAATGCACACACATATGAATGCTTTAATAATTTTAATTGGAAAAGTTTTTGTTAGCCCTAATTTTGGTGATTTGGATCTTAATAACCTTGGATTGAAGTTTTGGGATGTTACAAGTGTTCTCTAAGATTGATCTTAGAACTGGTTATCATCAACTAAAGATTCGTGCAACAGATATTCCAAAGACCGCCTTTACCACCAGATATGGATTGTATGAGTATATGGTCATGTCTTCTGGATTAACCAATTCCCCCGCTTATTTCACGAATCTCATGAATAAGATTTATATGAACTTCCTGGATAAGTTTGTCGTTGTTTTTATCGACTATATTCTGATCTATTCCAAGTCAGAAGAAGACCACGAGCTACACATGAGAACCATCCTTGAAACCCTTAGATAACATCAGTTGTATGCTAAGTTTAGAAAATGTGAGTTCTGGTTAAAGGAAGTAGGATTCCTCGGACATATTGTGTTGGCAGGAGGAGTCACTGTCGATCCCGCCAAGATCAAAGATGTTGAAGAATGTAAAGCCCCAACCACTCAAACCCAAGTCCGTGCATTTCGTGGATTAGCGGGATATTATCGCAAGTTTGTAGAAGGATTTTCGAGCATCGTAAGACTGATGACCCAGTTGTTGAAGAAAGATAAGAAGTTTGAATGGACGGACAAATGTGAAGCGAGTTTTCAAGATCTCAAGAAGAGATTGATTCCAGCCCCAATCTTTATTATGCCAGATATCAAGAAGCCTTTTGATGTGTATTGTGATGCATCCAAGATTGGTCTCGGATGTGTGTTGATGCAAGAAGGCAAAGTCATAGCATATTTGTCCCGACAACTGAAGCAACAAGAGCAAAACTACCCTACCCATGACCTTGAAATAGCATCTGTAGTTTTAGCCTTGAAGACCTAGCGTCATTATCTTATGGGTAACCGCTGTGAGATTATTTTTGATAACAAGAGTCTGAAGTATATCTTCACTCAGAAGGAGGTGAATATGAGGCAAAGGAGATGGATAGAGTTAATCAAGGATTATGACCTTGACATGCACTATCACCCCGGCAAAGCCAATGTGGTAGCGGATGCTCTTAGCAGATTGCCGTGTAGATTAAACACCATGATTAAGGAAGCCCAGCCAAGTTTGCATGAAGAGTTGGAGCAGTTTAGAACGGAGCTAGTTAGCAAAGTATTTTTAGCTAGCATAGAACTTCAACCCACCTTGATCAGTCAGATCAAGGAGGCGCAGAAAGGAAATGCAAGTATCGACGGAATGAAGCGTCGTATCGGTACAGGGAAGGTACTCGGATTCACTGAAGATGAAGAAGGAGTTTTGTGGTACAAAGGACGTATCTATGTACCAGCAGATTCCAAGTTGAAGCAAGTTATCATGTAGGAATCTCATGATACGCTTTATTCTATCCATCCCGGAGGAACGAAGATGTATCAGGATTTGAAGGAGCAATTTTGGTGGCACAAGATGAAGAGAGAAATCGGAAGCTACATAGCCAAGTGTGATATATGTCAGAGAGTAAAAGCGGAACATCAGAGACCCGCAGGACTTTTGCAACCATTGCAGATTCAAGAATAGAAATGGGATTATGTCGGAATGGACTTTATCACCGGTTTGCCTACTTCTAGTTGGGGAAATGACTCTATTTGGGTCATAGTGGATAGACTGTCTAAGGTAGCCCATTTTATACCTGTCAAGACAACCTACCAGAGTTTGAAGCTAGCAAAGCTGTACATTGCTAGAATCGTTAGTTTGCATGGAACCCCTAAGACCATAGTATCGGATCGAGGAACCTAGTTTACCTCAAGATTTTGGTAGAAAGTCCAAGATGGATTAGGAACCAAGCTGAACTTCAGCACGGCTTATCACCCGCAAACCAATGGACAAACTGAAAGAGTCAACCAACTATTAGAAGATATGTTGCAAGCTTGTGTTCTAGAATATGGATCAAAATGGGAAGATTGTCTACCTTTCGCAGAATTCTCATACAACAACAGTTATCAAGCCAGTTTGCAAATGGCCCCATTTGAATTTCTATACGGAAGAAGTGTCGTACCCCCTTGAATTGGTCGTAAGTAGGAGAGAGTCAGATATTCGGACCCAACATTCTATGGGAAGTTGAAGAGAAAGTTCACAAAGTCCGTGAGCACCTCAAGACCGCTCAATCTAGACAGAAGAGTTATGCTGACAAGATACATCGAGACCTGACCTTCAACGTCAGAAATTTGTGTATCTCAAAGTATCACCATTGAAAGGAATGCAACATTTTCAACAGAAAGGAAAGTTAGCCCCCAGATATATTGGACCCTTCAAGATTTTGAATCGCCGAGGAGAAGTATCATATCAATTGGAACTGCGAGAGGAGATGTCATCCATACATGATGTGTTCCATATCTCGTTACTTCGCAAATGCCTAGAAGTTCCGGAGAGGACCGAAGTGTTCAAGAACATCGATCACCGAACCATAGATATCAACAAGGATTTGACGTATCGTGAAGTACCCATTTGTACTTTGAAAGAAGCCTTCAGAACCACTAGGACCCGGAGTATGAAGTTTCTCAAGATCCAATGGAGCAACCATACTGAAGAAGAAGCTACTTGGGAGCGAGAAGATTACATCTCGGGACGAGATTTTTTTAAGGAGGGAAGGTTTGTAACACCCCAAACATGCTAATCAAGTTTATTAAGTTCTAATCACCCAAGTTTAGGGTTAACAAAAACTTGTATTACCAAATTGATTATGACTGCATGTGTGATTTGCATTAGTGTATGATTGAGTGAAATTACCATGTGTGTTTGCTACAAATGATAAGAAATGGTTTAAATATGAATGCTACATCATCTAGGCTAATTGCAAACAAAATCCAAAGAAAAAGAAATCAAATATAAATTAAATAAGCAAATGGTCATTTTGACCAAAGTTGACCACTAGGCCACTTTGAGTGTTCCTAGTAAAGAATTTCTAATAGAAACAATTTCACTTATTTTCACCCCTTGCTAGACCAAGTAAAAGTGAACCCAAGCCCACTTTACAAACTCGAAGAAACTATTTTCAAATATATTTAAAGGACAGTTGAAAATTGAATCAAGTTCATATGGTAAGATCACCATTTTGCAAAACCACTCAAATCCATTCACCTTGACTTTTCCAAGCAACCATAGACACTCAAGCATAAGATCAGAACACTCACCAAGTTTCATTCAAAAATTTCAAGTTTAAATTCTTTCGTCCATTTAATCAAACACCTTGAAGACACTAATCAAACCTGGCCTAACTTCACTGTTTGGAGCATTTATCACTCAACCAATTTCCCCCATTGCACTCCCCTATCTCCCCCAGCCTCTAGCAGCACCAGACACGCAGCCCCCCTTTGCCGTTGCGCCAGCGAAGCGCCGCCCGAAGCCAGCCTCGTCGGCCGACAATGGACAGAGCGCCACAGACCACACCGCCCTGTCCCACGATGACCAGGAGACAGGCAACCGTCCACCAACACCCCTTGTCTAGCCCTCGATATGAGCTAGGCCCTGTACCACCCCAGCATCGCCGCGCCAAATGTCTCTGCGCCGTGCCGAGAGCGTGCCAGAGCGCCGCAGCCGACTAGCTTCCCCACGCCGCGCCTCGCCCTCACCTCACATGCACAGACTCGCCTTAACCCCAGCTAGCTCCCAGACACCCTTGTATGCCGCCGTGCGCCCCGTTGCACACGTGCGCCGTCTCGAACACCGCTGCTACCGCGCAGAGCATCGCACGCGCGCGACCAACCTCGACCGCCCCGTGCCGCGCCTTTAAGGCAGTGATGACCACTAGGGAGCACAGCACCGCCCCTACCCACAGCTGTGTTGCTAGCTCGTTGTATTGCCGTCGCCGGAGAAGCCAGCCCATCCCACTCGATCCCCTCGTCGGTGTATAAATAGAGACCCTCTCTGCCTCAATTCTCCACACTACCTCACTCCCCACTCCTCACCACATCTCCCACACCCTTTCTTGGAGCAAGGCGAGCGCAGCATCGCCGGAATTTGGCTGGAGCCTGCCGCTGCCGAGGAGAAGAGGAGCCATCGATTGGAGCCGCCCCAGGAGCGGCCGCGACCACTGTTCGAATCGCCATTATCGACAACGTCATTCGCCACCATCGCCAACCCTAGATGGAGCCCTAGTGAGCCTCACACGACCCCCACCACCACGTTAGGGTTCAGACATCGCCAGAGCTGTTCGTCATCGACGATGAACCTCAGCCGTTAGATCATCTTCTAATCGTAGGGCCTAGATTGAAAGATACCGTTTTGGGTTAATATAGTCGCTGACTAGTGGGGCCGTTTTGTCAGTAGCCCTCTGTGCCGCGCTGTGCAGATTGGGCCGGTCCAGTAGGTTTCCCGCGCAGGCCTGTGAATTTAAATAGTTATTTTCCATTTTAGTTGAAACTAGTTTCTGTCAGTAGATTCAAAAATCAATTCAAAGAGATTCAGTGAACCAAATTCCATGATTCCAATTTTTTTAGAAAGGTTCTTAAATTATCTATCAAAGACCGCTGGATTCAAACCAATTGGAGTTAGAGATCACCTATAGTAAAAATAACAAGACATAGACTTTACCAAATTCAAACATTTTTCAAAAATCAACCATAAATGCTTTTGAGTTGATTCCAACTCTCAAAAATCACATTTGACAATACCTATCTGAATATGTAAAAATATTTAGGTTTACATACAGTGACATGGGACTAGTACTAAAATAATGCTATTTGGGCATTTCTAGTCACTTTAAATCTATTAAATGATAATCTTAAATTTTATAAAATATGACCAACACTTTAAATCACATTCCCATGTATTAGAATATGTGATGATGACATGTGTCAACATGATCCCATATTTTAATTGCAGAATATTAAATCTTAAGTATTTTCAATGAGTAGAAATTACTTTTCTAAAATAAGATAAACAAGATTAAGTCTTTATTCATGTGATGTTTGAGATGATGCTCGATCATCTAGTGTGAACCTTAGTGTGCTAAATAGAAATAGTTAAGTATTGTTTGGTGATTGTGTACCCTGTATTCATTTATAGACGATAGTATCGACACGGGATACGAGGAGGAGGAGTACTACCAAGAAGAAGAAGAGGAGAACTTCAATCACTGCACCAATCAAGGCAAGCCATCACTAATTGCATGCCTAGCACTACAAGTTAACTATGCAAGTTAACACTTGCCCACTTGATAACCTAAGCAAGATGCATGAGGCATGCTTGGTTATCCAACTTTTATTATACCAATCCCAAGTTTTACTTGCAAGATTTATTCTTTTACTTTTACCAAAGTTCTTAACTATTAGTTAATGTTTTGTGAGTATTGGAAAAATAGGATAGGTACCATAAAGAGTATAAAACTAGGCCTAACTAGTTATACTTCGATGTCATTCCAAGGCAGGGGATTAGAGTTGGATAGTTACGATGATTAGTACCCCTCATTAGTGAATACCCCAACCTTAGTGGCTAGTGCTAAGCATAAAAGTTGATCACTTTAGATGGGAATACTTGGTAACAATGATTATGAAAACCTTGGAATGATGATTCATTCTATTGAAATGTTTTGACATGTGTTGTGGACACAAAAGGATTTGATGATGAAAATGTTGAGGCATGAGCCTTAGCCCTTTACAAAAACTGATGGTTGGATTCGGATGCGATACCATTCTAATTTTACTATACAACCACAGTACCTGAATTTTGTAGGGCTTAGCCGAAAGTTTATATGATTTAGTATGGGTTCCCTTGTGGAAGAGGTTGAGCTGAGGCTACCTCTTGATGATTGTCCACCTATGCAGTGCCCACGATGGCAGATGGCCATGGCTAGGAGGCCAAGCTCATAGGCGAGGTGCCTATACTAGAGTGTGTAATTTAAAGGTTATGATTGATTATCCGCATACTAAGTATGATGATTCAGGGTTATCCCTGACGGATGTATCGAATTTTGTGGTGAAAGTGTACCACCTCTGCAGAGTGTCAAACTATTCGAATAGCCGCATCTGAGATCATGGATAGTTGGAGTGGTCATACTGTTTCGTCGTCACATGTTTTCAAAAGGACTTGTGAAGTGAACTATGACTTTTGACTTGACCACAACAAGGTTGTGAATATGAAAGATAGGTTCCCACTTAAGTGCTTTAGACCATTAAATTAGTTTTCTTTACTTGTAAACTCAGTTTGAGATAAACCTGGCTTTTTGCAAATAAACCAAGAGCTTAAGATTCCTACTAGAACTATCTTAATTGTTAGTGATAGTTTGCGAGTACTTAAAGAGTACTCATGGCTTTGTCCCTAGCTATTCCCGTGGCCAGACTATGAGGAGGACTAACAGGATGATGGACAGCAGGAGGTCTATGACAATTAGGATCATCTCCCATCATCAACATTGCCTGTGACCCTGAAGATGGAGCCCCTACTACGTTTAATTTCTGTTTCTTTATTTCTATTAAGACTGGATCATGAGATCCTTTATTTGTAAGACCTTTAGTATAGTTTGTAATGGATGATGTACTGTGGTACCAATTTTGTTATGTCTCACAAAAATGGTAATCCTGGGATTGTGAGGTATGGCATAACAAGCATCTGGGATTAAAAATCCGGTTGTTGACAGTATATGGTGAACCTTAGCGGATGCCACATACTAGACCTTAAGGTCTGCTTTTGTACACATTGCTTATGCCCTTATTAGGGAAAAATGAAATAGTACTCCCTCGATCCAAATTAGTGTTCTCTCATTTGTCTAGATTCGGATGTATCTATTCATGTTTTAGTGCTAGATACATCCCAATCTAGACAAATCTGAGAACATTAATTTGGATCGGAGGGAGTAGTATATTAGTACTTTTTTTGAGGAAAGTATATTAGTACTAGTACACTAGTATAGTACTAGTCCTCATTTCTTTTCTTAGACATATGCTCACCTCTGTCCACTTGTTGTACACGCTGAGAGAATAGAACGTAGGCAAGGTAAATGAGGACAACAGCGAAGAGGAGTTGAAGGCGGTTCGATGTTAGATGAAAGTTATGATGGGTTCCTCACACGAGGTACTCCTGCGGCCACTCTACTACTAGTAAATTTCAGGACCTATGAACGCAAAACAAATTGTGTGTTTTCTCTCTCCTTCGCTGCCTCTCACCATCCATCCTCCCTCTCTCCTACCCTTTTCCCTCGTGCACCGGCCCGACTGATCTCTCCCTGGTCCACAGTGTGGTGCTGCCCACGTGTGACTTGGTACGGCGGCTCTGTGTCTTTGGCGTGTTCAGCAGCCGTGTTGGCGTGGAGTAGGGACAAGGAGTACATAGGAAGGAAACCACTTTGGTCCTTGGCAGCAAAAAAATTCAAACTTTTCCGGTTGTCGAAATTTTCACTTGCTTCCCAAACATCGGAGGGAAGGTTACTCAAAAGATCGGCCATTCGTAGTATTTCTTATCTTATCTTTATCTTTTATTATCTCTTACAATACCATACCATACCACTATATAGTGTATGGATAACTTCGAACATTGACTGTTGGATCATGACCGACAAATGCAAACAGTGTCGTCGGTGTGATTTTTCAACTATATCAGGGAAGAACATTCAATTATTCTCAATTTTCCGAGTGGATGACGAGCGAGGTTGTGCTTTTCCGTTTAGGAATGTCCGAAGAATATTAGATCTGAATGCCAGAAGCCAAGTTTACCAATGATTCCCATGTTTTATTTATGAGTTTTCAAACTTCCTAGCTAACTCTGCCTATTTAACCGAATGACTTTATGTCGATTTATCGAAATTAGGTCAAATTTGAAACTACAAGTAAACTGTAGGTTGCTTTGAAAGTTTTACGAAAAATCTTTTGGAGGTACCTATCGAGGGGTCACAATTAATATATCATAAAACACCTAGAGTTTTGACGATAGCTTCAACTTCTTGCTAAGATTTTGCATCTTGACAATTTAACGAAATTAGATCAAACTTGAGCTACAAGTAAGCGCGATAGATTGCTACAAGTAAGCGCCACCCCTCTCCAAATGTCCCTCGATAGTCATACTCTGGTCCGACCTCTTCCCCCAATCCATCTCGATGTCGCAATCGACACACAACCCACTGCACGGTGTCTAGAGCAAGGTCGGTGACGATGTTTTTAACGAAATTGCTATGCATCTGGACACAACCAGCGCCGGCCGGCTGGCCGCATGCTCCAAGGAGCTGTTCCGCCAAGTCGCGGGCGGAAAAGGTAGCAGATGCCCCAATGACCACTATCGGACATTCACCCCCTACAACGACATCTACGACCACATAATCTGGTGCTTTCACGGCTAGCAAGTCTCCACAGAGCCTGGATGCAAGTTCATCACCTTGTCGGTAGAGCTAACACCTATGGTAGAGCTCGTCCGCCAGCTCAGAGTTGCCCACTCGAGGACTACGCCCATAATGCCCTATAGCCACAAACACTGGGAGCCGTCTAAGTCGGCACACACAGGGGGGTCGCGGAGAGCGGATATCATCGGCATCGGGAAAGAGGGCACCATGTTCTTCACCCAAATTGATGGCCACACCACAGACATCGTCATATCCCCCAGGTTTGTCAGTTCAGGGGCGTGCGAATCGCCGCGGTACAAGGTGAGGCTTTGTTCACTATCTCTGTGGCATGAGCTCCATGCGGTCGAAATGGTGGTGACATCTAAGCTGACGAGCAGGCCATCATTGGCTGAAGTCGCCCTGGAAGGGCTTAGGTCGTACCTGTCGCAGCCGCGGTGTTACTTGGAAGCTTCTGAACCGTTCGTCGAAATTCCCTGTGGATTAGGAGTATTGCATCAACAAGTTTCAAAAGTGTGATAAAACATCTAAATATTTTTTGTGATGATCCCAATGTTAAGATACGTAACGTCGTACTAATTAATTACTACTTTATGTTGGTGATAGATTCAATTTACATGGGGAGAGGTGGAACAAGTTTGCGGCAATGTATACCTATTTCCAATATACGCTGCTGACATAGTGGGCCCACAGGCGACGGTGTGACAAGGAAAGGGTAATAGGCAGGAAAGAAAGTGCTACTCGGCCAGCACTTGACACACTATTGCATTATGCCGAGTATTTTGTATGGAGGTCTTAACTGCTACTGCTAATCTATTTTGTAGTATACATATGTACCGGTACTTGTGCTGAATATGGACTCTCTTTCCTTATGAGTCATGGCCTTGCTACAACTATTGAATTTCAATGTCTGCATTGCTGAATCTATTATTTCTTTTGGCCATTGTCTGTACTACTGAATCAGTCACTTTGAAATGCTGCTGAATCTGTCAAGTGGTGCTGAATATGAACTGGGAATCTATAGATATTTTTCTGTCTTATTCTGTACTGCTCAAGCTTCAAATGCTACTCAATTTGTCAAGTGTTATGTCGTTACTATTACTAAGGTATTTTCTAGAACTAATATTGATGTACTGGTACTTGTTTATATCAAGTGCAGTAGATGGTCTTGCTTTCCTTTTTAAACTTGGCTTTGTCACAATCTAGATGAGGCTTGGGCATTTTGGGATGCATATATATGGGGGTCACACTGGTATTAATGTGAAGAGGAGGTATGCACACAAAAGCATACTTGATCGTTAGTTATGCTTGCTCCAATGATCGAGTGTGTTTGGAGAAAAGGGCAAACTGATCGTGCGACAAGGTTTTTAGGGCTGAAACATAAACAGGTTATCTCTGTACTGTTATTGAGTTTCAGTGTCTATATAGCTGAAACAGTCTCTTTGGAATGCTGCAGAATCGATCAAGTGGTGCTGAATATGAACTAGGAATCTGTCGATATTTTTTTTGTCTTATTCTATACTATTGGATCTTTCAATTGCTACTGAATTTGTAATAAAGTTCTATCACTTCTGCTGGGTTGCTTGCACTAGAGCTTTTGCTTGTGTGTCATCGGAACCGTTGGATGTGTTTTGGACAGAAATGAGAGGGTACCAAGTGAATTCATTGGATACCAGTCCAGTTTTGGCGCACGCGGTCTGTGTCCCTTGTTCTTTATATATCTTTACACGAATGTATCTAAAAAGAATTATCGTTTCTTTTTCCCTCTGGTAGTGAGGTCTCTGTTTCGAATCCGGCCGAGCCACAACATAATGCAAATTTTACTAAAGAGGAGGTAAAATCTAGCCCATTCGACCCCTCTTTAGCCTAGAACAATTTAATTTGCCCTTGTAGGGGTCAGGGGACTTGCTGACGACAGCCCATTTAAATATTTATCAAGGAGCCCATGGAGAATAGCGCATGGAGTATAGCCCATCGAGTATAGTAGATGTAGAATAGCTCAAAATGTTTAATTCGGTGTTTTTGAAATCGCCCTTTAAAACAAAAACAAAAAACCCGCCTACCCATGTTTTTAAGAAACTACTCCATTATCTGGCATTTAATAAATTGAGATGCCAGGATCGCTTCCCTTTTATTTTAGTAAGAGAGATAACATGGACACATAAAATCTTTTAAAAAAGGCTAATATATAAGTTATAGGTACTATAAAGCTTTTTAATGAGAATGTTCATCTATGTTGTTTGTCATTGTGGCAACGCACATGGCTTATATGTGTTTTGAAGTCTTGCGTTAAATTCTTTGTGCTTGATATAAAATTATCTTGGGTTTACATTTTTTCTTCTAGTAATATTTCTTCATGGAGAGGCTGACATCACGGACCCACCAGCCTTCAGCATCCGTCAAGTTTAATGGTCGGGTTTGAAAACAAGTTAAATACTTGTACAGAGAGGCTGGCATCGGGAACCCACCTGCCAGAACATACAAGGCTGCATCTGAGACCCACAAGCTAGAACATCCCAGAGAGGCTGACATGGGGGCCTCAGCAGCAAGACCATACACGGCTTCCACATCAAGCAATGTTGCCAAGGTCAAAACAGCGGATGTGCGGCCGAAAAAAAGTCCATCATACGCAGGTTTGATTTCTAGAGAGACCGACATGTGGGACCCAGTAGCACGGCCTTATATAGGTTCTGCCTCGAGCGATGTTGCGAAGTTCGAAACAGGGAGGCGCGAGCGAGAAAAATGTCCAGCATGCACATGTTTCTTCTAATGAGAGGCTCACATGGGGGACCCAGCAGCCTGGAAAAACAGCAAAAATTCCATCATCCACACGTTTCTTCTAATGAGTGGATGACATGTGAGGCCCTATATCATGATTAAACGGTAGATGCAGCAAGCAACAGTATCAAGTTCGGAACACGGAGGCGCGACCGAGCGAAAAAATTCTACCATACACACGTTTCTTCTAGTGAGAGGATGAGATGTGGGGTCTAGGAGATCGATTAAACGGTAGATGCATCGAGCAGCGCTATCAAGTTCAGAACAAGGTAGCGCGAGTGAAGAAACAAATTCCATCATACACATGATTCTTATAATGTGAGGCTGACATGGAGGACCCAGCAGCGTGACTAGACGGCAGATAGATCGAGCAACGTTATCGAGTTGAAATCATGGAGGCAATAGCCAAGGGAAAATACAAGGCTGCATCGGGGACCCACCAGACAAAACATACAAGGCTGCATCGGGGACCCACAAGCCAGAACGTGCTAGAGAGGCTGACATAAGGGCCCCAGCAGTAAGACCATACATGGCTGCCACGGTGAAAACAGCGGACGCAGCCAAAAAAAAGTCCATCACACACACATTGCACTTACAGAGAAGCTGACACGTCGGACCCAGCAGGCCCAATCATAGCCCATGAAATTAGCCTATCAGCCCCAAGCATAACCCAATACCTTATAATTCGGCCTTTTTGTGGTCTTGTGTCCACCGACTGTAGCTCATTCAATTTAGGAGTGAGGCCATGGAATATAAGCCATGACGAATAGGGCATCCGCCCCGAGTTAGCCTAGAATCTTTTTACTTCGTCCTTTCTGAGCTTTTTTTGTACTCTGAGGCTGATATCTGGGACCCGAAAAACAGTCCAACATACACACGTTTCTTTCAAATAGAGGCTGTCAGCTAGGACCCAGTATAGACACGTTTCCTGCACATAGGTGATTGACATATGGAACCCAGCAAGTTGCCAAGGTCAAAACAGCGGACATGGCCAAAACAAAGTACATCATACGCACGTTTCATTTACAGAGAAGTTGATATGTGGGACCCAGCACAGCTACCTTATATAGATGTTGCATCGAGCAACGTAGCCAGTTTGAAACAGGGAGGGGCGAGCAAGAAAAAAGTCCAGCATGTACACGTTTCTTTTAATGAGAGGCTGAAATGAGGGACCCAGCAGTGTGAGCAAATGGCAGATTCGTTGAGCAACGCTATCTAGTTCAGAACAGGGTAGCGCTAGAGAAGAAAAAATTCCATCATACCCACGATTCTTCTAATGTGAGGCTGTCATAAGGGACCCACCAGCCTGAATAAACAGCTAATGCAGCGAGCAAAGCTATCAAGTTCGAAACACGAATGCGCGACAGAGGAGTAAAATCCATCATACACACGTTTCTTCTAATGAGAAGATGACATGTGGGGCCCAACAGTGTGATTAAACGGTAGATGCATCGAACAACGCTATCAAGTTCAGAATAGGGTAGCGTGAGCGAAGGAAAAAAATTCATCATACACACGTTTCTTCTAACGAGAGGATGACATGTGGGGCTCAGGAGGTTGGTTAAACGGTAGATGCGTCGAGCAGCGCTATCAACTCGGAACGGGGTAGCGCCAGTGAAAGAAAAAATTCCATCATATACACGTTTCTTCTAATGAGAGGATGGCATGTGGGGCCTAGTATCGTGATTAAACGGTAGATGCATCGAAAAACGCTATCAAGTTCGGAACAGGGTAGCGCGAGGGAAGGAAAAAATCCATCATACACACATTTCTTCTAATGATAGGATGACATGTGGGGCTCAGGAGGTTGGTTAAATGGTAGATGCGTCGAGCAACGCTATCAACTCGGAACAGGGTAGCGCCAGCGAAGGAAAAAATTCCATCATACGCATGTTTCTTCTAATGAGAGGATGACATGTGGGACCCAGGAGGTTAATTAGATGGTAGATGCATCGAGCAACGCTATGAACTTCGGAACAGGATAGCGCGAGCGAAGGAAAAAAATTCCATCATACACACGATCATTCAAATGAGAGGCTGACATGTGGGACCTATCAGCCTGACTAAACGGTAGATGCCTCGAGCAACATTATCCAGTTCAAATCAGAGAGGCGCGACCGAAAAGTATAGTCTGCTAGAGACACTGACGTCCGGGACCTACATGCCTCAAAAGACTTCGGCGAATCAACATCGCGTGAGGAAACAAAAATCTTGCTTCTGCCACGTACTGGCCGAGATTCCTCCATGTTTTTAGCAGATCCGTCGTAGTAGAGGGCCGCAAAATTGGAAAAAAAAGTTTTCCATTGACCACGGCCGAGTCGAGAATTTCGTCGCGAAAGACGCGCCTTCTACAACGACCGCCGGGCCAAATCGTTGCGGGAAGAAACTTTTCTTGTAGAGAATATACTATTGCTATATGTTGATTATTTCGAAAGTTTCATGTCATCGATCTTCCCATAAATCAAGGAGTGTTTACCAAATTTTAGAATGTTTCCTATACTTTGTGTTATTTTGGTAGTAGAGTAGCACCCCTAGTATGACTGAAAACCTGGGGTGTTACAGTTGGTATCAGAGCCTAGGCTTTAGATCTCTAGAGTAGTTATATTAAACTAGGACAATTTGAGAATTTCTAGGATGGCTAGACAATTAAATCTTACCCTTTTAAGTTGCCTAAAGGATCAAAGACTTGACCTAGGATTCAATAACTTCAAATTTGACACACTGATGCACCATAGGATTGGTTCGGGTCATGCATTGCATTCACGCTTCTGTTATGTTTTATTTCTGATTTGTTTATCCATATGTTGTGCATGTTGGTAAGCTTTGTCATGGTAGGTTTCAGTTCCATGCTTCACTTATTTCTTGATAATTGTTTTTAATTTGATTATCCTTCCATGTTACTAGTAAGTAGTTGTCTAAAGTTAACTTCATGGTTGATGTAGTAAGATTGAAAAGTAGTCTTTCCTAAAATCAAGTTAGTGAACGAAGAGAACAAAGGGAAGATAAGATTTGAAATTACGGATTTAGATATATATCCCTGAGATATCGACTTTGCAGTCAAAGCAAGACCAGTTAGAGATCAAGAGAACATGCTAATTTCTTGGCATTTGGACAACCTTGATTCTAATCTTCTAGGATAAATTTGAGCTAATAAATAAAAGCTCTTTCTATTATCCTTTTCCTAAGCCACAAATTCCATTAGGCATCTTTAGTCCCCCTTCACTTCCGCCTTCTAGTCTACCTCATGCACTCCTCTTGCGCAAAAAAACATCACCCAACTTGTTTTATGTTGATGAAGTCTTTTCAGTATTATGTACTTGAAATGTTCTTCTTACTTAACTTTAGCCTTCTAGAACTAAAACCTTAAGTTCCCTCCATTCTATATTCAATGTCTGCTTTCATCCATACTTGTCTATGTATCCTTCTCCCATAAGGCCATCATAAAATTTCATGAGTAGTCAATATTTATACAAATGTGCCATTGAATATTTTTAGCATAACTGATTGAGGCTGCCATGTTGATTGAGAAGATGATCTTGCCAAGATTTGTGGAGGACCATTTGATTTGTATGTTGTTATGCTAGAAAGAAATCTAATTTTTTTCAAACAACTGTTTCGCTCTAAATGTCTTTCCAATGTTTCTCTCATGCGAGAAGAGTGTCCTTTCCTTAACCTATCCAAGTTATATTTTCTTGCTCTATTAGGTCTTGATCCACACGGAGGCTCTCTGTCCCGTTTTGCACATCTAGGATATTTCATAGTTCCATACATAGTCCCGAGAGTTCAACAATTGCTAAACTATCTTTGTAGGCTTGCATACTATAAATGGGAATAAACCTCGAACCTTGGTTTGTGCCCATGGAATCCTTTTGGGATTCCTATGAGGATGTTAGCATACGTGATTCACCTGTCTACATATAGAGTTAATGGTTTGGGTGTGGGATGGACTGTCCCCCATACCGACTACTCTTATTATTGGTTCTTATTATGTCGGATTGGTGAATCAATGTGTGTCTTTTACCTATAGTTAGTCGACGTCAACGTTACTCTCTCAGGACATACGAAGTTCGACCTCTAATAGAGGCAATTGTTTCCAAGCGTAGGAGATGCGGTGAGAATAAACCAAATTAAGCCGATCTTCAGGATATCTTGAGAGACATGTTAGAGTATACCTCCATGAGAGTTTCTGATAGTTTAAATGAGGTTTTTTTATTTTGTTCCAAAGTTGAAGAATGTTGAGCATTGAGTGGCCACGTAATAACATCTAAATTTTGCAAAAGGATTGCATGATTTATAGAGATAGAGAAAATCATTTTTGGGCAAAGATGCATGTTTGTTTCCAAATTCTTTGAGTATGCCTCGGGTTCACGGTTCATGTTTTATAAGGAGAAAAACTATGATCACACTTTTGTTAATATGAGGTGGTAGCTTAACTAAAGGTGATGGCGGTTCAATCAATGAAAACGTGAAATCAAGAATTCGAGGACGAATTCCGTTGAAGAGGAGAAGAATGTAATACCCTGGATTTTAAAAAAAAATCTATTTGTTTGACAAAAAAGATAGTTGAACGTGTTTGATTTTTGTGCCCGAAAATTATATGAGAAATCAAATACCATGATCAAGTCCGTCTCGTGGAACTAATAAAAAAATGAACTACTGGATTCTTTAATTTTAGGTTCCTACAGATGGAGGAGATTCTATGAATCTAGAGCTATAGATTTTTCCCTAGCGTGTAAACCTCAAAATATATTTGGATCAAAATAAAAATAAAAATAAATATAAACCCCAGTCCAGCTGAACCGGCCCCTGATTTTCCTCACCAGACGCTCCTGCCCTAGTACGCCTGCGGTTGCCTCCGCCGCCGCATCAAGGGTCTCTAGTCGCCATCACCGTGGTGCGAGTACGGATTTGAAGCTGTTGCTGAGGTTTCGCTTGGTCCCCCGAAACATATTCCGAAGAGAGTGCTACGCAAGCGGTGTTCCTCATCGTTAATCGGTTCGGCTCTTACTTGGTCCTATAGTTCTTTTGTTTCTAGCGAGCGATTGGATAGGTTTGGACATGTGGTTAGCAGTTTAGCTTAGCACCAGTACAAAGGTAGTTTTGATTTATCCTTCAAATCACGGTATAGGCAGATCGGTAGTTCATCGACTGTACATTGAAATCTGAATAAATCAGCTGCCTATCAAGAACGTGTAGTCCCGTTAAATCCCGATGGTTTATTTTTTATAAAATGTGAGTACTAACTGATGCTACTATGATCCTAGTTATTATTTTAGTCTGATTGATCACGATAGTTTACACAACTGGTTTGCGATGGTTGTCTCATCTAGAATTTGGTACACACGCATAAATCTTGAGTAGGCATAGTCGTTAATCAGTAGTGGTTGAATACTTTCCACTGTATATGTTTGAAGCATGCTCTATTTATAAAAATAAATATGTGAATGCAAGTACTGATGGTTAACTCTGTCCGAATAGAATAGAAATTACATGTGTATGTTCTATTGGTAGAAAAGTAAGGGCTAGACGCGATTAGAATTACCGCTGCTACTATATCTTGGTGTAGTATTTCTGAGCGCGGTTTCATTCACAGGTTTGACTCTCTGGTGCCGATGTTAATTTTTCAGTTGAACATCGTGTTTAAGGCAAATGCATGTTAAATTTTCTTGTCTTTTGGTTGCCCCATGGTTTCTTTTGTTCCGCTTGTTTGGCTTTGTTGTTTCCACGCCACTTTGTTTTCGATTATGAAAGTAAAAAGTAAAAACTTCAGAGTTCAGCGTTCTATTCGACATATGTCGACATTTCCGGTGATGACCCTTGTAAAATGTCCGCTATGTCTATTTCAGTCTCCAAAGCTGAGTGACACGGGATGTGTCCATACCGAAGAGTTCCAATTGTGAGAGTATTCAGTGTACCCGAAAATTCGGCTTTATGTTCAGTGTTAAACTTCTGTTATTTCTTGTGCAACTTTCGGCTCTTATGGTACTTGGCTGAGTATACCTTTACTCACACTTGTTTCTCTTGTTGTTGATTTTATTTGGTTTTCAGGTACTCGGAATAGCGGCATGCATGGGCGGGAGTAGAACACCTTTTCACTACACATCACGTCATACATATTACTTACATATTATACACCTGAATCATATATTAGAGAAGTAGTGGATTTCTAAACTATCTACCTCGTGTTATTTTAATTAGTTTGTTCTAGCGTGAGCCTTTGGCCGCTCGATTGAAGATTCGTATATTTGTTGTCCGGTTTGAGAACTCTAGAATATGTACTTAGTTGTTGTGAACCATATACTATTTCTATATGTTGATTATTTCAAAAGTTTCATGTCATCGATCTTCCCATAAACCAAGGAATGTTGACCAAATTTTAGAATGTTTCATATACTTTATGTTATTTTGGTAGTATGGTAGCACCCCTGGTATGACCGAAAAACCTAGGGTGTTACATTACTAGTTAGGTTTTAGTCAAGCTAAACATGATACTTTAGTTATTGTCGTCTATGAACGAGAATCTGTGCTCCAAGTCGTCCATAGCCACATACACGACTTTTAGCAAGATTTACCCTGCAGGGGTGTACAAATAGCAACACATGCATGATCAACCCCGGGAAAAACCAAACAAAAAGAACAAGGTATCACGACAAAGCATTTGCAATATTCAAAAATGATTTCAGGGGCCACCCCTCTAAGCTACCCACAATGAAGTCGGTCGGGCACCGAGGCGGACCCAAGGTTTGTGCCAATGGCTGTAAACAACTGGGAACCCAAAAGTGTGACTGGGCTTGTCGATACCGCGTGAACATTCCACATTCCAAAACAGTACAGGTAAACGCTCCACGTACAATAGTAGTAAATAAACCAATAAAACATGTCATAAGTATAGGATAGTAGTAAAGCCCCAAACTAATTGTGTCCCAAGAAATAAGATGTGAATTAAGCTCAGGCGAAGGAGATTCATGGTCCCACATATGAATAGTGTGATAGTTAAGGAATAAGAATTAAGTACTCGGGTCCTACGGGACACAAGTGAGCGGTTAAAAACCAAATAAAAGGTATTGCCCACCGGTGTCTCTTTCTTTAGTTATCCTATTACTACACAGTTTAAGTTGTTTAGGTACCTCGGCATCCACAACATACTCGTACAAACCCTACACATGCAATTCTATGACTCGCATGGCTGAAAAAACTCCCGTAGTAAAGTCCGATAGGATTGAGGGTACACGCTTCGGTGGGGTTTAAAGTAAAGGTTGTGCAGTACTTGGGATTGCAATTTAATTCGAGTCGCGACATAATGATGCAAGAATAAAGATAGAGGTATATGTTCTATATGTAATGCAAGTATAGAGAATTGCTTGCCTAGTAGCTCAGTAGTGGAATAACTAGGATCCGAGTAGTACTCTTGGGTCTCCTGATAACTTACTTGCTCGGCGTCTATCTGGAATAAGAGCAAAACACACGTGGGACATAATAAATAAAGTGCGCAATCATATGGAACATATGCAACAAGCAAAACTTGGTATGTCATGATGGAATGATGTACAATTGCATGGTATAATATAGCATAAAATAGGTGAGATGTAGGGACAAGAATAAAACATTTTCATTAATTATTAGGTACGTTTTACTTGCATAAACCTTTCTGATTACTGAATATTTATATGATTCATGCTTCGCTTGATATCATATAATGCATAGTCGGAAAGGGCTCGTCGCCCTGATTGGTTTAGCCATATTATTTGTCGAATTTGGAATTATGGTTTAAAAGATATAAATTTATTTAAAAATAGGCATTTATTGCAATTAAAACAATTTTGAAACTTTATTTGTCGAATAATTATTTTGGATGTCATATTATTAATCCTTGTATTTTTCTGATAAAGATAGACATATTATTTGTTGCATTATCATTTATAAAACTAGAGTTGTGAATTTTTAAAGATTAACTAGCTATTTAACCATTTTAATGTATCGTTAAATTGACTTAGCAAAACTCAAAACAGATGCCCAACTTAAATTCCCACCTATTTATAATTTTCAAACCACATATGATTTGTTCGAGATAGACTGGAATTGTCCAATTTTCGGTTGACTATACAAAACCAAGAACCTTGTATGCTTTTCTGACCGTAGATAGGAGAAGGGCCGACGACAGGTTGCAGGGCAGAAATGAAATTCAGAAGGAATCCATCACGTGCATGTATAGATAACACATCAAGCAAGCAGCTGAATCAACATAAGCTAGCTAGCTTGGATGGCTTCATGCATGAATAGCTGCAAGTGGGGAGACGGCAGGTGTTCACCTGTCACCGGTTCAGTTAAAGGCTACAACACCAAGGTTCATAAAACTCTTAATAAAAGAACTAAGGGAAAAAATAAGGGTGGGTACTGAGTTAGGATCTGAACTAGCGATCAACAACTGGTCATGGATCGGAGCACAAACACAACCACTAGCTATTGTCGAGCTCTTGTACAGAAGATAACACGCAAATTTTTAAAGGATCAAAACCGGATATGTTCCTGACAAAAATGAAGCTGCCGGAGACGCGTCTCTGAACTTGTGGCAAGGTTGTGTGCACGCTGGCTCTGCACTACAGCGACGCTACCACTGATTTGATGTAGGACTCTAGCGGAAAAAAAAGGAAGAGACGACGACTGCTCACCCCGGATACGATGGCGTTCTTGACGGTGTCGGGGGAGGTTGGGAACAACAATGGACAGAGGTATTCTACGATGCTCTTCCACGGGTCCGACGTGGTCAAGAATGGGTAGGCGGTTGTGGACACATCCTGCTCCTCCAACGACGCTTGTTCTATGCAGCACATGACGATGAAGCTCCTCCGCCTGCACGGCTACTGCGGCGGCATCTAGAACGGCAGCGCGTAGGCGCGCACGGCGGCGACCATGGCAGGTGGGCGGTGGATAACGAGGGGGAGAAAGGGAGGGTCTAGCTAGGGTTGCAGGGCTCGAGCTAGGATTAAGAAGGAATACGTCGAAGTGGTTGCGGTCCCTTCTGCGTCGGTCGGAGTAAAGGTGGGCTCGAGGTTGCTCAGCTGCAGGTGACCGTGCTCGGTCACTGCCTCGGAACTGAGGACGTATACAACGTGGAAGAATGACGTCCACACGCTGAAGGTGGAGGGAGATGGGCCTTCTGGTCCGCCCGCGAGCTGAAGAAAGAAAAGGTGGGTTGTTGGTAGGACTGGAGGTTGCGGCTGGGTTGCTGCTAGGATCGCTGCTACTGCAGCTTCTCTGAATTTGCCTGAAGAACAACGTAAGGTGTCTAGATACATTTGTTTCACAAACCTAAAACATCTTATATTACTAAATGGAGGGAGCACCTGTTTCACTGTATTTTTCTTAGAAGTGGGCCAAAAGACTATTGTTTGGCCAGATTTTTCTAGAATTAAAAAAATGAAGGTTTAAAAACAACATAGAATAAAAGGGATTGAAAGAAAGAAAAGAAAGGACCATGGTTACGTTTCTCCTTGTTTGAATTCCAAACTCATAAAACCACCTTTATAAAAAAAATATACGAGGGATAAGAAGAGCATTATCCATGGGTCATGCATAGAGGTATGCTGTAGTGGTAAAAACCACTTCACTCCCCTAGCATTTGAATTATGTCATGGTTGAATACCATTGAAGCTTCCTCTCATGATTCAATTTAGTTGATGGTCATATTTGAATTAAGAAGGCCAAAATATAGTGTGTATGTACCACTATGGATAAATGTGACCTTATCAAGTCAAATATACTCACAATTGATTAAGACCATGGGATGGAAGTAAAATGGCTTCTACTACTACATAGCATGCAAAGTTGGCCATATAGGTTTCCATAATAACTATTGTGAAGACAATATGAGACTACATATGGAAGCATGTAGACAAAAAAAAGGATCCATAACCAAATATTTATGAGCTTGATTTAAATACCGAAGGAGATGCATTTTCTCATATTTAAATTGGGTGGTAGACTTTGTGGATAGAACCAAATGAAGGTGGCAATGCGGATGGTGGAATTGTAATATATATGCCCCCAACTCAATTTGGGAATCAAGCAATATATCAAGATGCATCTATAATTTATTAAGAAGCAACTACATTAATAAGAGGCAAATACAAGATGCAATTATGGGGAGAAGAACCAAATACAAGTGTTTTAATATGATGCTCAAATGCAATGTGACATAATGACATGAGCATGATATTATGATGATACAATAATGACAAGTATGTAGTAGCATAATCTTTATTTTGTAGGTAGCATAACAATGTTAGACATTTGGGATGCTACAACAAGGACCCTTCTACCCCTGCTCAAAGGAATGTGATAATGAAAGGTGGAACAAGAACTGCTAGTGTGGATGTGAACCTATCCGCTCCTATTAAAGTTCTTGAGACCAGTGTTATGCAAAAGATCTTGGAGGTGTAGCCCCCGGAGTCTATGTATAATTCCAATGACATAGCTATTAAGAAAAATTTCAGCAATGACCTCTTGGAGAGATTTGAAGAATCTGATGATGAGATGCTGTAAGATGTAATGGGTAAAGATAAAATGGGAGGAAAGGCTCCAGGTCAAGCTGTAAGTGCTCATGTAGATGAAGGACAGATCAAAGGATATAAGCAAAAAGCTTGGGGTCTTATGGTTGCTTCCAGAATGAGTACTAGAATTAAAATATGATGGGAGGACTGTGGTTGAAAAAGCGCTAGATTTGAAGAAGGTTAAAAACCTGGAAGCTCCTAAAGGCAAAACCAAGGTTCATGGCTTTAATAACTCCTTTGCTGCTCTAGATGATGCTAGTTTAATGCATAATCCTAGATGTGTTGGGATCAATCTAGGGGCACTAGTACCATTATTACAAAAAATCTAGAAACTATTAGGGATGTAGAAGTGGATAGACTTAGAAATTTTCACTCTGATCACCCTGATATGTTTTTACCTGATAATCTTGATATTATTGATGTTGTTGACATTTCTGTCACTCACAGTAGTGAATAGGATATATCTTTGTTTCCTGCTTGCAATAGTGAGGGGGGTTCATCTGATATACCTAAAAAAAGTAGGAAGAAGCTAATATTTTCCAAATGGTAGTTGGTTTCATTTGGAATGGTAGAGGTCTAAATAGACCTGACAGACTTCCTAGAGCATATGATCTCATTAGAGATGTATGCCTAGATTTTATTGGGATTTCTAAGACTAGGAAAGAAGATTTTACTTTTTCACAATTGAAGATCCTTGACCCTTCTAGTATTTATTGTTAAAATTGGTTTCCTGCTAAAAACACTGTTGGTGGTATTTTGGTGGGGATTAATTTAGATTCTTTTGACATTGTGTCAGTTGAGATATATATATTTTGTCTTTTTGTGGTGATTAAAAATAAAAAAACTCAATGGTATGGAGATTCATTACAGCATATGGACCTAGATATGATGAGTTTAAATTGGAGTTCATTAATGAGTTACATAATGTTATCCCTAAATGGTCTTGTCCCACCTTAATTGAAGGGGACTTCAATTTAATTAGGGATAGCTCTAAGAAAAATACTGGGAATATAAACCAATGCTAGACATATCTGTTTAATGAATGGATTAATAAATTCAGTTTGATGGAGCTGCACATTGCTGGGAGGAAATTTACCTGGGCCAATAATCAGGATAATATGGTCATGGCTACTTTTGATAGGGTGTTTATTTCAACTTGTTGGGATAAAATTTACCCTGCTAGCCTTCTTAGGGCCCTTCCTAGACTGGGAAGTGATCACACTCCTATGGTGGTGGATACTAGTTCCTTGAAGATTCCAAGGCAGAAGCAGTTTAGATTTGAGAAGTGGTGGCTAGAGGTTGAGGGTTTTGACTAGATAGTGTCTAAAACCTAGAATATGCCTTGTAGTTTGACCAAAGCCATTGATTTTTGGCAATTTAAGGTTAGGAATATTATGAAAAATCTTAAATGTTGGTGTGCAAATGTTGAATCTTCTAAGAACAAAAATAAACAATAGTTGGTTGCTGAGTATGATCTTCTAGATATTATGTCCGAGTCTTAGTGTTTATCTCCTATATCAAAAAAGCATAATGAAGACTATATCTTCTAAACTTACTGATATTTGGAGAAAATAAGAGATTAAGGCTAGGCAGAGGTCGAGGGAGAGACAAATCCTTGAGGGTGATAGGAATACTGCTTATTTCCACTTTGTTGCTAATCAGAGGAGGAGAAAAAAGGAGATCATTATGTTAGAGGGTCCCAATGGCCCTGTTGAAGATACTGAGGGCATAATTAAGATTGTTGTCCAATACTACAAAAACCCTTTTTGGTTTTCAGCCAAAAATTGATATTGATATCCTTGATGATTTTTGGGAGGAATCTGAAAAAGTAAATGAAAACCAAAATAGTTTCCTCCAAGCTGATTTTTTTAGAAAGAAGTGAAAGATGCTATGTTTAGCCCTTATGCTGAAGGTGCACCTAGCCTTGATGGCCCGTCCTTCCCGTTCTATCAACATTTTTGGGATCTCATTAGTGGAGATCTTATGGACCATTTTTAATGATTGGAATAAGTGTGAATTAGATTTATTCAGGTTGAATTTCTCTTTACTTACACTTATTCCAAAAGAACAAAATGTTGTAACCATCCAAAAGTTTAGACCTATTTCCCTAACTAATTGTAGCTTTAAGATTTTTTCTAAATGTGCTACAAATAGATTAGGTGGTGTGTGTGAGGAGATTATATCTCCTAATCAAACTGCCTTTAGAAAATGAAGATTTATTTTGGAGAGTGTGATTTTTGCTCATGAAATTATTCATGATGTTGCCAAAAGTGGCCAGTTTGGTTTTATTTTTAAGATTGACTATGAAAAGGCCTATGATATGGTTGACATGGAGTTTTTGCTCAAAATGCTGTCTGTCAGAGGTTATGGTCCTAAGTTTATTAAGTGATATAGATCCCTTTTTCATAGTGGTTTAGTTGGGGTCAGAATTAATGATGTGAATAGTGATTATTTTGTTGCTGGTAGTGGTGTTAGGCAAGGAGATCCTATTTCTCCTTTGTTTCTCAACCTATTAGCTGATGTTTTTACTGAAATGTTAATTAAAGCTGCTAGATCTAGCCTGATTACTGGTTTGCTGCATAGTTTTGAGAAACAGGGAGTAATCAGCATGCAGTATGCTGATGATACCTTGTTGTTTTCACAAAAATACCTATTGTAATGTAAGAATTAAAAATGGATTCTCTCTTGTTTTGAGAAGATTTTAGGCTTGAGAATTAACATCCACAAATGTGATCTTGTTCCCATTAATGTGGAAGATAATGAGGCTCAGATCTTTGCTCAAGCTTTGAGTTGTAGATTGGGATCTTTTCCTATTAAATATTTAGGTGTCCCCTTGCATTATAAGAAGCTCAAAAAGAGGATTTACATCCAATCATTGATATTCTTAAAAATAGCATCTGGCTAGAAGGGCAAGTTGTTGTCACATGTAGCTAAGCTGGAATTCGTTAGGAGTGTGTTGGCTAGTATCCCTCTCTATTTTCTTAGTGTGATTAAATTTCCTAAATGGGCTATTGCCTTAATTAACTCTCAATTATCCCACTGTCTATGGGATAACTATGAAAGGAATTTTAAATACCATCTTGCAAATCAGGGTCTTGTTGCCCAAAAGAAAGAGTTTAGCAGACTGGGTATTCCAAATATTGCTGAGATGAATCTATGCCTTTTGGCCTCTTGGATTAAGAGATATTATTTGGATAAGAGTAAGATTTGGAGGAAGATCATTGACCATAAGTATGAGGTTAATGTGTTGGAGATATGCCCAAGAGGCAATAATAAAAGTGGTTATTATTATATCTTTGTGTTTATGATGAATGTTTACATCCCATGCTATAATTGTATTATTAGGAAACACTAATACTTGTGTGTTTTGTAAACATATAAGAGTCCCTAGTAAGCCTCTTGTTGAACTAGCTTGTTGATTTATTGATGATCATGGTTTCCTGATCATGGACATAAGGATGTGATTAATAACAAGGTTATATCATTAGGAGAATGATGTGATGGACACACACCCATAGTAAGCGTAGCATAAGATCAAGTCATTAAGTTCGTATTGCTGTAAGCTTTTAAATGCATAGTAACCTAATCCTTCGACCATGAGGTTGTGTTAATCACCATCACCGGATGGGTACTTTGATGACATCAAACACCGCTTCGTAACTGGGTGGTCATAAAGGTGTCATTGGGTATTCTGAAAGTATGTGTTGAAGCGCATGGACCAAGATTGGGATTTGTCCATCCATATGATGGATAGATATGCTCTGGGCCCTCTCGGTGGAATGTCATCTAGTTAGCTTGCAAGCATGTGACTGGGTCACAAGGGATGACATATCACGGAATGAGTAAAGAGTACTTATCAGTAACGAGGTAGAACTAGGTATGGAGATGCTGACGATTAAACCTCAGATAAGTATAGTATCGCGTGACAAAGGGAATTGGTTTCGTATGTAAATGGTTCAATCGATCACGAAGTCATCGTTGAGTATGTGGGAGCCATTATGGATCTCCAGGTCCCGCTGATGGTTATTGATAGGAGATGTGTCTCTATCATGTCTACATATTGACGAACCGTAGGGTGACACACTTAAGGTTCGAAGTTGTTTTAAGTAGATATGGAATGTGCGTTGGAGACCAAATGTTGTTCGGAGTCTCGGAATGGATCCGGGACATCACGAGGAAATCCGGAATTGTCCGGAGAATAAGATTCATATATTGGGGATCATTTTCTAAGTTAGGAAATGTTCCAGAGTGTTTGTATGGAGATTCTAGAAGGTTTCGGAATGTTCTGGAAGGTTCTAGAGGATTTCTTGGAGTTTGCTCGAAAACCAAGAAAGGGTCAAAGGAAACCTAGTGGGGCAAGACACGGATTCGTGGGGGAGGAGGACTCCTCCCCCCTCCCCAATCCGCCATCCCTAGAGGAGGGGAGTCCTACAAGGACTCCCCCTCCCCAAGGCGCCCTCCCCCCTTAAAATAGAAGGGCAGGGGCGCCCCCTCCAAGCCCTGCTCCCATAACTCCCAATCTCTGCCGCCTCTCTCCTCCACCTTTCTTCTGCACAGGCATAGGCGAAGCCCTGCAGAATTCTCTACTCCACCACCACCACCACGCCGTCGTGCTGCTGGGATTCCGTGGAGAAGATCTACTACCTCCACTGCTCGCTGGAACGGGGAGAGGAAGGTCTGCTTCGACTCCGCACGTGTGACCGACTGCGGAAGCGCTGCCGAAACACGGCGCCGGAAGGATCGTCAACTTGACCGACTGCGGGAGCGCTGCCGGAACGCGACGCCGGAAGGATCGTCCACATGATCTTGAGATCGGCAAGTGATCGACTACATCAACCACGAGATCTAATCTCGTTAACGCTTTCGGATCTACAAGGGTTAGTTCCTATCTATCTCGTTGCTCATGTCTAATAGATTAGATCTTGGCTTTTATCTAGATTAGATCTGGGTTTTGTTCGTTCTTGCGGTAGAAATTTTTTTTTCCATGCTACGAACCCATCAGGGGTATCAGACCCGTATCTATGCGTAGATCTGTTGCACGAGTAGAACACAATGTTTTTGTGGGCGTTGATGCTTTTGTGGTCGGTGTCTTAGCGTGTACTTTGCATCTTGCGGCATGGTGGGATGAAGCGGCTCGGTCTAACATTACATGTCATCGCACATGAGACTTGCTCCATGTTTGACGTGCAACTTGCTTTGCACAAGTAGCTTTGCGGGTGTCTGTCTCTCCCACCATAGTTAAGATTCAATTTACAATGAGCATCTGACAACACTTGTATCAACGTTGTGGTTCTTGTTCGTAGGTAAGATCGGTCTTATGCGAAAGCCCCAAACCACGTAAAACATGCAAAGAAAATTAGAGGCGTCTAACTTGTTTTTGCAGGGGTTTTGTGATGTGATATGGCCATCATGTGATTGTGATTGTATTTGATGTATGCAATGATCCTTGTTGTAATATGGCAACCGGCAGGAGCCTAATGGTTGTCTTTAATTCTGTTAAGACCTGCGTGTCTATTCATCTTGTAATAGCTTTATTCCAAGTAGTTGTAATAGTTGCTGGTGATGATAGACAACCATGAAGTGGCGCCACTGACCTTGACGCAATGCTGGTGATGATGGAGATCATGTTCGTGCTTTGGAGATGGAGATCAAAGGCGCAAGAAGAAAAGGCCATATCATATCACACTAATTATGAATTTCCTGTGATGTTAATCCTTTATGCATCTTGTATTTCTTAGATCGCGAAGGTAGCATTATAAGATGATCCCTCTCACTAAATATCAAGTAATAAAGTGTTCACCCTTAGTTGGCACCGTTGCTAAGACTCGTTGTTTCGAAGCATCTCGTGATGATCGGATGTGATAGATTCTACGTGTGCATACAACGGGTGCAAGCCAGATTTGCACATGCGGAAACTAAGGTTATCTTGACGAGCCTAGCATGTACAGACATGGTCTCGGAACACGGAATACCGAAAGGTAGAGCATGAGTCATATAAATGATATGATGAACATGAAGATTGTTCGCCGATGAAACTACATCTTCTCTCGTGAAGATCGGACTTGGTGTAGTGGACTTGGTTCGTGTAATCACTAAGACAATGTGAGGGATGTTGTTTTGACTGGGAGTTCACCTAGTTAGTTTAAGACTTAAATTTGAACTCAATTTATCATAAACTTAGTCTAAACTACTTGCAAATTGTTGTAGATTATGGCGACCCGCTCCATCAATTTCAATGCGTTCCTAGAGAAAGAAAAGCTTAAAAACAATGGAAGCAATTTCACGGACTGGTTCCGTGGACTGAAGATCGTCCTCAGGGCTGGTCAGTTGACCTATGTGCTCGATGCACCGCTAGGTGACCCACCTGCAGATAATGCCACCGATGACGAAAAGAATGTTTTCGCCACTCAGAAAAATCATTACTCCACAGTTCAGTGTGCCATCCTGTACGATTTAGAATCGGAGCTCCAGAAGCGTTTTGAGCACCACGACCCGTTCGAGATCATTAAGGAGCTCAGGCTAATTTTTGAGACCCGCGCGGCCATGGAGAGCTATGAGGCCTCCGAAAAATTCTTTAACTGTAAGATGGAAGAGGGAAGCTCCGTTAGCGAGCACGTGCTCACCATGTCTGGGTACGCTAAGAAGCTCCAAGAGTTGGGAATATCGATTCCTAATGAATTGGGGATTCACCGTCTCCTTCAATCACTGCCACGAAGTTACAAGAACTTTGTGATGAACTACAACATGCACTGCATGAACAAGATGTTGCCTGAACTGTCGTCCATGCTGAAAACTGCTGAAGTGGAGATCAAGAAGGAGCACCAAGTGTTGATGGTCAATAAGACCACCAATTTCAAGAGACGGGGCAAGCCTAAGAACAGGGGCAACTCCAAGAAGGACGGCAAGAAAGCTGTTGCACCTGCTAAGAAGCCCAAGGCTGGTCCTAAGCCTGAAACTGAGTGCTTCTACTGCAAGGGTGCTGGTCACTGGAAGCGTAACTGCCCCAAGTACCTGGCGGATCTGAAGAACGGCAACATCAAGAAGAAAGGTATATTTGATATATGTGTTATAGATGTGTATCTTACTAGTAATCGTAGTAGTGCTTGGGTATTTGATACTGGTTCGGTTGCTCATATTTGTAACTCGAAACAGGAGCTGCGGAATAAACGAAGACTGGCAAGAGACGAGGTGACGATGCGCGTTGGAAATGGCTCCAAGGTTGATGTGATCGCCGTCGGCACGCTCCCTCTACATCTACCTTCGGGATTAGTTTTAAATTTAAATAATTGTTATTTGGTGCCTACGTTAAGCATGAACATTATATCTGGATCCTGTTTATTGCGAGACGATTTCTCTTTTAAGTCCGAGAATAAAGGTTGTTCGATTTATATGAGTAATATCTTTTATGGTAATGCACCTGAGATGAATGGTTTATTCTTACTGAATCTCGATAGTAGTGATACACATGTTCACAACATAGATGCTAAACGAATAAAATTGAATGATAATTCTACATACATGTGGCACTGTCGTCTTGGTCACATTGGAGTGAAGCGTATGAAGAAACTCCATTCAGATGGACTTCTTGAATCACTTGATTTTGAATCACTTGAAAGATGCGAAGCATGTCTAATGGGAAAAATGACCAAGACTCCATTCTCTGGTATAATGGAGCGAGCTACAGACTTATTGGAAATAATACATACCGATGTGTGCGGCCCAATGAGTGTAGCATCGCGTGGTGGATATCGTTATGTTCTCACTTTCACGGATGACTTAAGTAGATATGGGTATGTCTACTTTATGAAACATAAGTCCAAAACTTTCGAGAAGTTTAAGGAATTTCAAAGTGAAGTGGAAAATCATCGTAACAAGAAGATTAAATTTATGCGTTCTGATCGCGGAGGTGAATATCTGAGTTATGAGTTTGGCATGCATTTAAAGAAATGTGGAATCCTTTCGCAATTGACACCGCCGGGAACACCACAGCGTAATGGTGTGTCCGAACGTCGTAATCGAACTCTCTTAGATATGGTTCGCTCTATGATGTCTCTTACAGATTTACCACTATCGTTTTGGGGCTATGCATTAGAGACAGCCGCATTCACTTCAAATAGGGCACCATCTAAATCCGTTGAAACGACACCGTATGAATTGTGGTTTGGTAAGAAACCTAAGTTGTCGGTCCTTAAAGTTTGGGGTTGCGAAGCATATGTAAAGAAGTTACAACCTGATAAGCTAGAACCCAAAGCGGAGAAATGTGTCTTCATAGGATACCCTAAAGAAACAATTGGTATACCTTCTATCATAGATCCGAAGGCAAAGTTTTCGTTGCAAAGAATGGATCCTTTCTTGAGAAGGAGTTTCTCTCGAAGGAGGTGACTGGAAGGAAAGTAGAACTCGATGAGGTTATTGAACCTTCTCTCGGATTTGAGAGTAGCGCAGCACCGGAAGATGTTTTGGTGCCGCCTACACCAATTGGAGAGGAAGCTAATGATAATGATCATGAAACTTCAAGTGAAGTTACTGCTGAACCTCGCAGGTCAACGAGGGTTCATACCACTCCTGATTGGTATGACTCTGCCTTGAACGTCATGTTGGTGGACAACGCTGATGACCCTGCAACATATGAAGAAGCTATGGTGAGCCCAGATTCCGACAAATGGCTAGAATCCATGAAATCCGAAATGGGATCCATGTACGAAACCAAGTGTGGACTTTGGTGGACTTACCGGATGGCCGTAAGGCTGTCGAGAACAAATGGATTTTCAAGAGAAAAACAGATGCTGATGGTAATATTACTGTCTATAAAGCTCGACTTGTCGCGAAAGGGTTCCGACAAATTCAAGGAGTTGACTATGATGAGACATTCTCACCAGTTGCAAAGCTAAAGTCTGTGAGGATTTTGTTAGCAATTGCTGCACATTTCGATTATGAGATTTGGCAGATGGATGTCAAAACGGCGTTCCTTAATGGTGACATTGAGAAAGAGTTGTATATGGTACAACCCAAGGGTTTTGTCGATCCTAAAGATGCTGACAAGGTATGCAAGCTTCAGCGCTCCATTTATGGACTGAAGCAAGCATCCCGGAGTTGGAATCAACGTTTTGATAAAGTAATAAAAAACTTTGGATTTATACAAACTTATGGAGAAGCTTGTATTTACAAGAAAGTGAGTGGGAGCTCTGTAGCATTCCTAGTACTATATGTAGATGACATATTATTGATTGGGAATGATATAGAACTTCTTAATAGCGTCAAAACCTATTTGAATAATAGTTTTTCAATGAAGGATCTTGGCGAAGCGGCATACATTCTAGGCATCAAGATTTATAGAGATAGATCAAGACACCTAATAGCGCTTTCACAAAGTACATACTTGGACAAAGTTCTAAAGAAGTTTAGAATGGAAGATAGCAAGAAAGGGTTCGTGCCCATGTTGTCAGGTAAGACCTTGAGTAAGACTCAAAGTCCAGCTACGGCAGAAGATAGAGAAAAGATGAATAATATTCCCTATGCCTCGGCCATAGATTCTATCATGTATGCCATGCTGTGTACAAGACCGGATATAGCACATGGTGTTAGTTTGACTAGAAGATATCAAAGTGATCCTGGAATGGAGCACTGGACAGCGGTCAAGAATATCCTAAAGTACCTAAATAGGACTAAGGATATGGTTCTTTCTTATGGAGGTGATGAACAACTTGTTGTAAACGGTTACACCGATGCTAGTTGGAACACCGATCCGGATGACTCAAAGTCACAGTCGGGATACGTATTTATTTTGAATGGTGCTGCAGTGAGCTGGAGGAGTGCGAAGCAAAGCGTTGTGGCAAAATCTTGAACTGAATCGGAATACATAGCTGCTTCGGAGGCTGCACAAGAAGCCGTTTGGATGAAGGAATTCATTACTGAACTTGGCGTGGTTCCTAGTGCGTTAGACCCGTTGGCCATCTACTGTGACAACACAGGTGCCATAGCTAATGCACAGGAGCCAAGGTCACATAGCAAGCTGAAGCACATCAAGCTACGTTTCCACACTATTCACGAGTATGTCCGAAATGGTGACATAAAGATTTGCAAAGTACACACTGATCTGAATGTGGCAGATCCGTTGACTAAACCTCTCCCTAGGGAAAAGCATGACCAACACCAGAACGCCATGAGTGTTCTGTATATTACCATGTAATCTAGATTATTGACTCTAGTGCAAGTGGGAGACTGTTGGAGATATGCCCAAGAGGCAATAATAAAAGTGGTTATTATTATATCTTTGTGTTTATGATGAATGTTTACATCCCATGCTATAATTGTATTATTAGGAAACACTAATACTTGTGTGTTTTGTAAACATATAAGAGTCCCTAGTAAGCCTCTTGTTGAACTAGCTTGTTGATTGATTGATGATCATGGTTTCCTGATCATGGACATAAGGATGTGATTAATAACAAGGTTATATCATTAGGAGAATGATGTGATGGACACACACCCATAGTAAGCGTAGCATAAGAACAAGTCATTAAGTTCGTATTGCTGTAAGCTTTTAAATGCATAGTAACCTAATCCTTCGACCATGAGGTTGTGTTAATAACCATCACCGGATGGGTACTTTGATGACATCAAACACCGCTTCGTAACTGGGTGGTCATAAAGGTGTCATTGGGTATTCTGAAAGTATGTGTTGAAGCGCATGGACCAAGATTGGGATTTGTCCATCCATATGACGGATAGATATGCTCTGGGCCCTCTCGGTGGAATGTCATCTAGTTAGCTTGCAAGCATGTGAATGGGTCACAAGGGATGACATATCACGGAACGAGTAAAGAGTACTTATCAGTAACGAGGTAGAACTAGGTATGGAGATGCTGACGATCAAACCTCGGATAAGTATAGTATCGCGTGACAAAGGGAATTGGTTTCGTATGTAAATGGTTCAATCGATCACGAAGTCATCGTTGAGTATGTGGGAGCCATTATGGATCTCCAGGTCCCGCTGATGGTTATTGATAGGAGATGTGTCTCTATCATGTCTACATATTGACGAACCGTAGGGTGACACACTTAAGGTTCGAAGTTGTTTTAAGTAGATATGGAATGTGCGTTGGAGACCGAATGTTGTTCGGAGTCTCGGAATGGATCCGGGACATCACGAGGAAATCCGGAATTGTCCGGAGAATAAGATTCATATATTGGGGATCATTTTCTAAGTTAGGAAATGTTCCGGAGTGTTTGTATGGAGATTCTAGAAGGTTTCGGAATATTCTGGAAGGTTCTAGAGGATTTCTTGGAGTTTGCTTGAAAACCAAGAAAGGGTCAAAGGAAACCTAGTGGGGCAAGACACAGATTCGTGGGGGAGGAGGACTCCTCCCCCCTCCCCAATCCGCCGGCCCTAGAGGAGGGGAGTCCTACAAGGACTCCCCCTCCCCAAGGCGCCCTCCCCCCTTAAAATAGAAGGGCAGGGGCGCCCCCTCCAAGCCCTGCTCCCATAACTCCCAATCTCTGCCGCCTCTCTCCTCCACCTTTCTTCTGCACAGGCATAGGCGAAGCCCTGCAGAATTCTCTACTCCACCAGCACCACCACGCCGTCGTGCTGCTGGGATTCCGTGGAGAAGATCTACTACCTCCACTGCTCGCTGGAACGGGGAGAGGAAGGTCTGCTTCGACTCCGCACGTGTGACCGACTGCGGAAGCGCTGCTGAATCGCGGCGCCGGAAGGATCGTCAACTTGACCGACTACGGGAGCGCTGCCGGAACGCGACGTCGGAAGGATCGTCTACACGATCTTGAGATCGGCAAGTGATCGACTACATCAACCACGAGATCTAATCTCGTTAACGCTTTCAGATCTACGAGGGTTAGTTCCTATCTATCTCGTTGCTCATGTCTAATAGATTAGATCTTGGCTTTTATCTAGATTAGATCTGGGTTTTGTTCGTTCTTGCGGTAGAATTTTTTTGTTTTCCATGCTACGAACCCATCGTAATGCTCCCAATATTTTTGTTTCTTCCAATAATAACATCTCTCCTTTTTGGAAAGGTGTCCTTTGGGCTGCAAATGCAGCCAAAGTAGGATATCAATGGAAAGTAGGGAATGGTAAAAAGGTAAAATTATGGGAAGATCAATGGTTTGGGGATTCTAGCCTAGCAGTGCAATACTTGGATTTCTATGTGATATGTAATGAACAAACTATTTCTATTGCTGAAGCATGGGACTCTACCCAACTGAAAGTTACTTTCATAAAATGCTTTGATAATGAGTTACTGCATAAATGGTATGAACTTGTAGAGATTGCTAAAACTCTTCAACTTAATGAAGAGGATGACACTATTTTGTGGAGCTTGAACTGAATGGGGTCTATACTGTAACATCCCACCTTCAGCAACCCTGATTAGTTGTCCAGAATGCAAAAATTAGGGGGAACGAAAACTTTTTCTTGTTAAGTGATGCAATGTCTTCTTGTTTGTGTGTTTGTCTGGGTACATGCATCTGACCTTTTACTATATGATATACTCCTTATGTCACACAATTGACAAACGCTATTTCACAAAACTATCTTGGCTTATTTCCCATATTGTCAAATGTTCTGGCATTTCAAAAACCTGAGCCAAGATGCCCTTGCAACACTAACTATCTTAGTAGCTTCTATTTACCAAACTATGGAGAGATGTATAATATGATCTCCTTATGTTTTCAAGATAGAATTTTCAACTACTCTTACCACTAGGTTTTCCAAAACCTTCTTATAAAGCTTTTTGAATTCTACTCTTGGTAGAGATACCAAGGACTCTCACCTTATTCAAACTAACACCATTCGAAATACCCATCCTTACCTAAAGATAGGTTTGATGCTAACCCTAGTAGTAGTTTGAATTCCTTGAAAGATGAGTTGCCTTGATCTGGTATTTGACTTGCTTGCTTAGGAGTAGTATGAGCTACCCCAGGAGCTCATCATCTAGTCTCTAGATAATCCAAGTGTATCTACCCTAAGCAAGATAATCAAGCTAGATCTAATCTATAGCCACAAGGGATCACCTAAACCCCTAACTAGATCACTTATGAAGATTATTCACTCTCGAAGCTTCCAAGTCAATGAAGACCAATATATATCCTACTCAATACACACTTCATATTTACTCACTTGATGGTGACTTGGAACATTACATCATCCCAAAACCCTCCTCCCTTACATTCTAATCAAAGACCCCAACTCTGCCAAAATATGGCTAAGTCTGAAAAACTGTTAGAAATGTCTCATCATTGGGACTCCCTCTTGCTCAACCCATATACAGGTTTGGAAATGCACTTAAACCATATTGTAAACCATCCTAAGTACTACAAAGGAACACTTTTTCCCTTGGCTAGATCATACTTTAACCCACTTGTTCTTGATGGTTTTGCATACAAGAAAATAATAATTCCTGCAAATCTTATCAACATGCCTACATCGGCAGATGCTCACATCTTCATAGTATCTCCCCTTAAAGAACCCTTGGTGTGGTTGTGCTTTACTCATTAAGTTATATCAATCCATATTTCACTTGTTCCAATTGGATCCTTGTGCTTCTAAAACCCACATGGTTTAGAAGGCTATTTGATAATCTGTTTTGACACCCTTATTTTATTCATTTCTAAGCATAATTTATTGGAGATCTCAATCAGGATCAACCTCAACTCTTTGCTCCATGGTGATCTACATCACTTGGTATCTCCATCCATATAGCCCATGTCCCAAGGGGAGATCTGAGCTCCAAGATCTAACAAGGTTTTGAAGGGATAAAATTAACAATGCCAAAGATTCTCTTTTCCTTTGTTTCCACCCAAATCAAGTCAAATTATCAAAACCCAAGGTATCACATGGTGGATACATATGGTGGACATAATATACCATGGATATATTAATATATAAAATTTTATCCATAATTATCATGGCCCAAAACCTATTTAATTCCTTTAAGGGATAAAAACTCAAAATCTCCCCCTATATAATAAAGATTGTTTTTCTCCAAAGCACTTGCCCAAATTTAAGCACACTTGAGGCCTAAATATCATATCCTATCTCCCCATATCAAAAATAAATATTTTTGAGAAGCGTTATTATTTATTTTTGCCATTTTTCTTAATTGGCAGAAACATGAAATAATTTCTTAAAAATACCTTTAAATCTCAATAAATTCCAAGAAAAATCTCCAATGAGTGATTTCATAATTGGGACCATATCAAACTAAGAACCCTTGAAAAATTTAAAAATCTCAAACAAATCCAATAAAACAGATTCAATAGTTTTTGAATAATTGATATTAAATTCTCCAAAAATCATCTGAAAATATCAATTAATTTTTGGAGGTGTATCTTAACCTTATCTACCTACCTGTTCCTTTGAATCGTCCTGCCAAGATCAAATTGGAGAGATGGCCACATAATCACTATTATGGCCAAATTTTGATATTATTCAAAATCATAATCCAAACCCCACTCCCACTTCACCAGACCTGACCATTTGAACACCACAGCAACCCCACCTCCCCCTGGGCGACACCACTATAGCTGGCCACTACAGCTCAGCCCTAGCCTTTGTCCTTTATGTTTGGAGGAGAAGAAAAAGTGAGGGACAAGCAAATCTTTGTCATTTATTACTCTTTCTACAGAAATCTCCCTCTCTGCGCCCTCTTCTCGACCAGAGCCCCACCCAGGACCTCTTCACGACCAACCCTTCCCAATCCCTAGCTGCCTCCCTCTCCCCAAGCTCCCCTAGACCAAGCTCACCATGGACACTTGTCTCTTGATTTATAAGGCCAGTGGCCAGTACAACCCTCTCCTGCTCTTCCATTTCACTCCCCTCCCACTCACCTACCACCCTCGAGACCCACATCCTCTCCCCTGCTCTGTCCTTCTCGCAGGAGAAGAAAGATGGCCTCTCATCCATTGACAAGAAGATGAGCAAGACCTCCTCTCCCTTGCTCCCCTCTCTCTACATGTCACCCTGCTGTGACCCCCTCCTCCTCTATCTAACCCTGCTATTATTTTGGTCCAGGACCACCCCTACTTGCCTCCCCACCAAGCTCTGACGAGCTCGCATTGGGCAGCATCACGCGGGAACCCTCTCGGTGCGGAACCGACGGTTGCCTCCCCTCCGTAGGACCATCTCCCTTAGCCGTGTAGATCTACACATTTGCCAGCGCCTCTCCACCGCCGGTGAGCCTCCCTACCTTCTCGTTGTCCGCCCTAGGGTTCATCCCTGCCGCCGCCATCGGGAGGTAGATGGTGAGCCTTGGTCGTTGGTCTGGATCTAATCCAGTGGCTAGGAGCTCCCTATACCGCTTCGGCGCCTAGGCGCCGCTGACAGGTGGGAACCACCTCGTGGGATTTGAACGGCAATGTCCCACTCGAGCTAGTGCCAGATGGGCTGGAATCCTCCCTTGAGATCCATCCCCATCTTAGAACCAGCTCGTGACCCACTTTTCTTTATCATTTATTTCCAGATCTGCAAATTACCCGTTTGGTTTAATTCAAAATGAAAATGGGAAATACCCTATTTAGCCCAGATCCAATTTTTGACATGTTCCTGTATGTTTTGTCTAACATGCAGAACCAACCCCAGTCCAAAAAGGTTTGTCAATAATTTCTTGAAATAAATTGACAAAAAGGTTTCTATTCTAGTAAATACCCCACAGAGTCCCGCTTATCCAAATGAAGTAAACCCAACTCTCTCTAGAGTTTAATTGAAGTTCCAATCCATTGGACTTGGCCCCATTCCAAGTGGAGCCCTGGTTTGCCTCTAGAAAAAATGACAAAAACAACCCATTTTAGCCTTTAGGAAATTCCCCAGGTCTAACCAAAACTTTTATTGACCTACTTCCAACTCTTAGAACTCACCAACCATCATATCTATCAAACCCAAGAAGCCCAAAATTTATTAAGCCATGGTTTAATTATGGTGAATTAAAATATTCTATGCATGGTTGATTCACTACTAAAATAATTCCAGTAGTTCTGTATCACCTAAATAATTGATTCCAATTTCTACAGAAAGGTATTCCAAATATCTAACATGTTCCTTTGGATTCATATCAAAACCTTCCGTAGATTTAATCTGGTGAAAAAGACAAATTGTGTTTAGAACTGACTTTGGGATTTTTCCAAGGGCATTCTGTAAGTAGTTTGAGATGATTCCAACTGTGAAAAATCAAAAACTCAATTTTACATAATATACTCTAAGTACAAATTTATTTGGCTTATAGATCTTTTCTGATAAATTTTTCACTTAAACTAGGGTTATTTTCACTAGAAACTCATAAGAAATTAAAGAAAAATGATAAATAGTGAAACCACTTTTGTTGGTTCTGTTTTATCATCACCTATCCGATGATGTCATTTTTTGCATATTGATATCATACATAACCAAGCCCTGGTTCAAAACCCCCTTATTAGGTGGTACTTGACATTGAAAACACAAAAGAAGTCCCACACATGCCTTTCCATTATTTCCAAATGCAACGAACTAAATCTATCAAAACCTACTAAAGTGAGTAAGGTGCTTGTATGTTTATTTGTTGTATGGTAATAGTGAGTGTATGCCTTGTATTGATTGTGCCCTTTGTTTTCTTGCATGTGATCCATATCGATGATAGATGCGATTAAATCAGAGACCAAAAGAAGATGGTTATTATTATTATTGTTATTATTTGGCATTTTAGGAAGTCCAGGGACATATATTGCCAGATTGCTAATCACAGGCAAGCCACCTTATTGATCACAAGCCTTGTCCTACTATTTTACTTATGCATGTCTTACCTACTATTTTATGAAATTTGCATTGTTTTATCATATGGTGATCTATACTTGGAAATGGCTTGGCTCCTCCAAACCATTACACATTCGTACTAGTAAGTACAACCCCCTTGGTGACACCTACTTGTCCCTAGTATGTGTCAACACCCGGATTTTTAATCCCAGATGCCTATTATGCCATACATCGCAATCCCAGGATTACCATTTTTGCAAGACATAACAGATTAGATATCACAGTACATCATCCATTACAACCATAATAAAGTCTTACACAGATAAAGGATCTCATGATCTAGTCTTAATACAAACAAGTAGCGGAATAATTAGCATAGCGGTGGGGTCCATCTTTAGGGTCACAGGCAATGCTGACGATGGGAGATCATCCTAGTTGTCGTAGCCATCCTGCTATCCTCCCTCCGGGTAGTCCTCCTCATAGTCTGGCCACGGGAATAGCCAGGGACAAAACCATGAGTACTCTTTAAGTACTCGCAAACTATCACTAATAAGTAAGGTAGTTCTAGTAGGAATGCTAAACTCTAAGTATATTTGTAAAGTTAAGTTTGAAACCTAAGCTGAGTTCAGAAACAAAGAAAGATAAAATAAAGTTTGAAATCACCTAAGTCGGAACTTAGTTGTCATAGTCACAACTCTGTTGTGGTCAAGTCATGTCACAATTCATTTCATAAGTCATTTTGAAAACATGTGACAACAGAACAGTATGGCCACTCCAACTGTCCATAACCGCGGACGCGGCTATTCGAATAGTTTGACACTCTGCAGAGGTGGTACACTTTCACCACAAATATCGATACATCTGTCAGGGATAAACCTGAATCATCATACTTAGTATGCAGATAATCAAACATAACCTTTCCTTTACACACCCTAGTATAAGCGCCTCTCATATGAACTTGGCCTCCCAGCCATGGCCATCTGCCATCCTGGGCACTGCATAGGTGGACAACATTGAGAGGTAGTCTCAGCTCAAACCTCTCCCACGAGGGAACTCATACTAATGCATATAAACTTCCGGCTAAGCCTTATCCAATTCAAGTATTGTGGTTGTACGGTAAATTTGGAATGGTATCGCATCCGAACCCAATCATCAGTTTTTTATAAAAGGGCTAAGGCTCATGCCTCAACATTTTCATCATCATAAACCATTTGTGTTTCTCAACACATGTTAAAACATCTCAATATAATGATTCATCATTCCCAAGGTTTTCAAAAGTCATTTTGATGGGTTCGTAGCATGGAAAAACAAAAAATTTCTACCGCAAGAACGAATAAAACCCAGATCTAATCTAGATAAAAGCCAAGATCTAATCTATTAGACATGAGCAACGAGATAGATAGGAACTAACCCTCGTAGATCCGAAAGCGTTAACGAGATTAGATCTCGTGGTTGATGTAGTCGATCACTTGCCGATCTCAAGATCGTGTGGACGATCCTTCCGGCGTCGCGTTCCAGCAGCGCTTCCGCAGTCGGTCAAGTGGACGATCCTTCCGGTGCCACGTTTCGGCAGCGCTTCCGCAGTCAGTCACACGTGCGGTGTCGAAGCAGACCTTCCTCTCCCCGTTCCAGCGAGCAGCGGAGGTAGTAGATCTTCTCCACGGAATCCCAGCAGCACGACGGCGTGGTGGTGGTGGTGGAGTAGAGAATTCTGCAGGGCTTCGCCTATGCCTGTGCAGAAGAAAGGTGGAGGAGAGAGGCGGCAGAGATTGGGAGTTATGGAGCAGGGGTGGAGGGGGCGCCCCTGCCCCTCTATTTAAGGGGGGTGAGGCGCCATGGGAGGGGGAGTCCTTGTAGGACTCCCCTTCCTCTAGGCCGGCGGATTGGGGAGTGGGGGGAGGAGTCCTCCTCCCCCACGACTCCTAGTCTTGACCCACCAGGACTCCTTGATCCCTTCCTTGGTTTTCAAGCAAACTCCAAGAAACCTTCCAGAACCTTCCGGAACATTCCGAAACCTTCTAGAACCCTCATACAAATACTCCGGAACATTTCCTAACTCAGAAAATGATCCCCAATATATGATTCTTATTCTCCGGACCATTCTGGATCTCCTCGTGATGTCCCGAATCCAATCCGAGACTCCGAACAACATTCGGTCTCCAATGCATATTCCATATCTACTTAAAACAACTTCGAACCTTAAGTGTGTCACCCTATGGTTCGTGAATATGTAGACATGACAGAGACACAGCTCCTATCAATAACCATCAGCAGGACCTGGAGATCCATAATGGCTCCCACATACTCAACGATGACTTCGTGATCGATTGAACCATTTACATACGAAACCAATTCCTTTTGTCACGTGATACTATACTTACCCGAGGTTTGATCGTCAGCATCTCCATACCTAGTTCTACCTCGTTACTGATAAGTACTCTTTACTCGTTCCGTGATATGTCATCCCTTGTGACCCAGTCACATGATTGCAAGCTAACTAGATGACATTCCACCGAGAGGGCCGAGAGCATATATATCCGTCATATGGATGGACAAATCCCAATCTTGGTCCATGCGCTTCAACACATACTTTCAGAATACCCAATGACACCTTTATGACCACCCAGTTACGAAGCGGTGTTTGATGTCATCAAAGTATCCATCCGGTGATGGTGATTAACATAACCTCATGGTCGATGGATTAGGTTACTATGTATTTGAAAGCTTACATCAATACGAACTTAATGACTTGATCTTATGCTACGCTTACTATGGGTGTGTGTCCATCACATCATTCTCCTAATGATACAACCTTGTTATTAATCACATCCTAATGTCCATGATCAGGAAACCATGATCATCAATTAATCAACAAGCTAGTTCAACAAGAGGCTTACTAGGGACTCTCTTATGTTTACAAAACACACAAGTATTAATGTTTCCGGTTAATACAATTATAGCATGGGATGTAAACATTTATCATAAACATAAAGATATAATAATAACCACTTTTATTATTCTCTCTTGGGCATATCTCCAACAGTCTCCCACTTGCACTAGAGTCAATAATCTAGTTAAAAACTTGTGCATTCAACACCTATGGCTTTCTGGTGTTGTATAGACACTATTGCTAGTGGTAAACATAATCTTCGGATCTGACACTTCCAGGTCCGTGTGTATTTGCATGTCCTTGCGTCTCTACGCATTACTCATTCTCCAATGAGATGGCATTGTATAAATTTGGTCCTTTGGTGAGACCTTTAGTTCCTTGGGATTAAATCATGTTGATACAATTTTCATACAATGTATCTTTATAGTATTAGCCCACTTTGAACCACACCTAGTTTTATAACAAACTACTTAACACAAATGCCCTCCTTTGCTGCTACTATAGCAGTTATATACTTAGCCTTTTGTTGTAGTATCCGTCACAATGTCTCAACTTTGGAACTCATCCAAATCCATCATGGAACATCCTTTCCATTACATTGTGCCACCCATAGTTTAAATTGAGATAAACTTAATTTGTATCTTGTGACAAAACTAGTATCAATGTAACACTTTACAATGAACTACCTTTAACTATTTGTCACTTATACATGGTATATTCTTAGTTCTTCCAAAGCTCATAAGAATATCTTTACTATTGTCCAATGATCATCTTATGAATCATTCTGGTATATGCTCATAACATTTAGAGCATAGGACATATCTGGATGTGTACATCTCAAAGAATGACCGATCAAAATATTCTTGTGATTTCACCACGTGTCAAAACACTTGAATCTTGTGTCAACACACTCGAATCTTGATTCAGTCCTTTCCGTGCGTCAAGAACCTTTCTTGTTGTTTCCATATTGAACTCATTCAACGTCTTATCTATGTACATTTTGCAAAACCATATTAGCGCCTTAATCTATCCATATAGACATTGATGCCTAATTCTTGGGTTATGCCTAAGTCTTTCATCAAAATGAAATTCTTAACCTGTGTCAATACAAGATACATCATTTCCAATCAACAATATGTCCTCTACATAATGTATTAGAAATATGTCTCAGCGCTCCCACTTAATTTCTTGCAAATGCAAGCATCTTCATCATCTCCGATGAATTTAAACTCTTTTAACAGTTTCATCATGGTGAAGATTCCAACTCCGCTATGATTACTTCAACCATTGAAGTTTTTTATACTCTTTTAGCATCCTTTGAATCAACAAAACCCTTTGGATCGTGTCATGTACACGTCCTAGGTAACCATTCTATTAGAAGAACTTGTTTTGTTTGTTCAACTACCATATACCAAAATATATGTAGTGGTTGCTACATTAATCCGTCCAGACTAAATATCGCTATGAAAGATCAAATCTTATCATAGTCAATTCCTTGAACATTGTCGTAAACTCTTTTCGACATGTCGACTATTTCATAGATTTGAAACATCCATGTCTATTTCTTTATAGATCCAAACACGACCGATAGGCTTCACGCCTTTCCGGAGGGTTTTCAAAGTTCAGAAACTTGATTTCTCGTGTATGGATGCTATCACGGATTCCATGAATTCTAGTCATTTTATGGAGTCAGGGCCCATCATCGCTTCTTTGCATGTAGTCGGTTCATTATTGTCAAAACAATAACGACTTGCTTATCAAATCTTACTATTTGATTCTAACCGACCCACACGGTTCTATAGGAACTCTAATCTCCGAGATCACACCTTTTGTAATCACGAGAGCCATGAGCATTGTGGCCGCCACCGGGACACTTTCTGGCGCTGCGCTACTTAGCACATATAGCTAAGGTTCAACAACCTTATCAAAGTTCTATTGTCCTCCCACTTAACTTTTCACGAAAAATTCCTTCTCAAGAAACTTGACGTTTCAAGTAACAGACTCTTTTGTCCTCGGTGTTATGGATAAATTCCCAACAAATTCTTTGGGATAACCTACAAAGACGTGCTTATCCGACTTTGGTTGTAAACATTTTACTTATACATAACATACCAAAATTTAAGAAAAGACAATTCGGGTTTTATCCCAAACCATAACTCATATGGTGTCATTTCAATGGATCACGATGGTGCTCTTTTCAGTGTAAAAGCGGTAGTCACTAAAGCTTCAATCTTTAAAACATAATGGCAGTTTTATAAATGACACCCTTGATCTTACCATCTCAAACATGGTTTGATTTCATCTCTCGAATATGCCATACTCCTATGGTTTATCGGGAAACACAAATCATGCAACAATTTCTCAAGTCTTAGGTGTTTTTTGCTAAACATGTAACTCAAATATCTTCCTTTATGATCGAATCATAAACTCTTTATTTTCTTGTTACAATGATTTTCCACTTCATCTTGAAAGTCTTTGAACAACTTTCAAATGTTTCATAATTCTTCCGTATTGAGTAAGTACAAACATATACTCACTCAAATCTTCGGAGAAAGCATATGAAGTTGGAATCCATCGCCCACGACTACACATAGTGGACTATATACATCAATATGTACAAATTCCAATCAGTTAGTCGTCCGTTCCTCTTTTGGCCTATGAACGGAGTTTTAATTATCTCCAGGAAAGTATCACGAGCGTCATTTGATCCAAATCAAAGACTCCAATAAATCCATCAACATGGAGTTTCTTCATGTATCCCTTTCAATATAATTTAAACGGCGATGTCACTTCGCAAGTGATCTTTCAATCATTTGTCTTGCGACATTTTAGCAATAGTGTTTATGGATGTTATTTCTCCCACCAGACTTGTAAAAGTTCATCCATCCTTTATGGAATACGGTAATTATTTGAACAACCATTGTTCTCGTAATACCGGAACAAAATAACAAATCTTGAAGGCTAGGTTTGATGTCAACGAAAAACACAATAACACTTTATTTGTTTTCGATGAACATCATCACTTATTCTCTTGCTAGTTACTTAGGCCATTGTAGTTCATGAATTACGTTGTCCTGTATGACATAGCATACCAACCAATTCGGTATCCAATACTGGAGAACCACATTGTTTAACAAGCAAGGAATACAACCATAACATGTATATCTTCTATATGCCTAAGTTGGACATCTCCACTCTTTTCTCTGCTGCCAAATATTTTATAGATTCCCTTTCAGCAATTTCTTTTCTATTAAAAGAATCTATCAACATCAATAGCGGTGTCATCAACATGACACATGGTACAAAGCGTATATAGTCAACTACTAATACCTTTGGACTTGCATTTTGAGGTGGATCACCATTATCAAATGTTTGGTGTTCTTTTAAAAAATCCATTCTTTAGTAATCTTTTAGTGTAGTAAACATTTTACTTACATCTTCTATTCATCCTTTTCATGACAACTTTCACGATCAAGCTGCTATAGCTTATAAAGGTGAATTGTGAGTATAATGTTTCTTTTTCAAAACCTTTTGGAGGATTAGGACGACTATCGTCTCCAACCTTCACAAATTCTCATCAAATATGAGGACGTATACTCTATCATGTTGTAACCAACACATTGTTTTAGATATCGCAATACCTTTCACATATGATGGTTTCTGAAACATTGCTTTCAGCTCTTAGATAAACTTGATATTAAAAACAATCTTTTGAGTATCAAGAATCATGGAGGCAAACATGATACATTAGATACTAACACTAGAATTGTTACTCTTGATTTAATACTACTTATTAAACTTCATGGAGTAAATAGAGTTTGTTGAAAGTTTGCAATAGGACTTATAAACTTTCAATTGACATTCAAAACAATACGATACCAGTTCGTAAAGTAAATATCCAGAACTTCTATAGTTCCACTATCTCAACTATAACTAAGCGTAAGGTGGTGAACGGATGCCAATGACTACAACAAACTATGCAAATTCACTTTGATTGTGTTTATGATAAATTGAGTTCGACTAATCCAAATTATAAATGAACTCCCACTCAAAACAACATCCCTCGAGTTGTTTTAGTGATTACACGAACCAAATCCACTGCACCAAGTCCGATCATCACGTGAGATGATGTAGCTTTAAAGGCGAACAATCAACATGTTCATCATATCATCCATATGACTCATGCTTTACCTTTCGGTATTCCGTGTTCCGAGACCATGTCTGTACATGCTAGGCTCGTCAAGGTTAACCTTAGTTTCCGCATGTGCAAATCTGGCTTGCACCCGTTGTATGCACACATAGAGTCTATCACACCCGATCATCACAAGATGCTTCGAAACGACGAGTCTTAGCAACGGTGCCAACTAAGGAGGAACACTTTATTACTTGATATTTAGTGAGAGGGATCATCTTATAATGCTACTGTCGCGATCTAAGCAATACAAGATGCATAAAGGATTAACATCACAGGCAATTCATAATATGTGTGATATGATATGGCCCTTTCTTCTTGCGCCTTTGATCTCCATCTCCAAAGCACGAACATGATCTCCATCATCACCAGCATTGCGTCAAGGTCAGTGGCGCCGCTTCATGGTTGTGCATCATCACTAGTAACAATTACAACTACTTGGAATAAAGCTATTGCAAGATGAATAGACACGCAGGTCTTAAAAGAATTAAAACACAACCATTAGGCTCCCCGGTTGCCATATTACAACAAGGATCATTGCATACATCAAATATAATCATAATCACATGATGGCCATATCACATCACAAAACCCCTGCAAAAACAAGTTAGACGCCTCTAATTTTCTATGCATGTTTTACGTGGTTTGGGGCTTTCGCATAAGACCGATCTTACCTGCGAACAAGGACCACCAACGTTGATACAAGTGTTGTCAAGATGCTCATTGTAAATTGAATCTTAACTATGGTGGGAGAGATAGACACCCGCAAAGCCACTTGTGCAAAGCAAGTTGCAGGTCAAGCGTGGAGCAAGTCTCATGTGCGATGACATGTAATGTTAGCCCGAGCCGCTTCATCCCATCATGCCGCAAGATGCAAAGTACACGCTAAGACACCAACAACAAAAGCATCAACGCCCACAAAAACATTGTGTTCTACTCGTGCAACAGATCTACGCATAGATATGGCTCTGATACCACTGATGGGTTCGTAGCATGGAAAACAAAAAATTTCTACCGCAAGAACGAACAAAACCCAGATCTAATCTAGATAAAAGCCAAGATCTAATCTATTAGACATGAGCAACGAGATAGATAGGAACTAACCCTCGTAGATCCGAAAGCGTTAACGAGATTAGATCTCGTGGTTGATGTAGTCGATCACTTGCCGATCTCAAGATCGTGTGGATGATCCTTCCGGCGTCGCGTTCCAGCAGCGCTTCCGCAGTCGGTCAAGTGGACGATCCTTCCGGCGCCACGTTTCGGCAGCGCTTCCGCAGTCGGTCACACGTGCGGAGTCGAAGCAGACCTTCCTCTCCCCGTTCTAGCGAGCAGCAGAGGTAGTAGATCTTCTCCACGGAATCCCAGCAGCACGACGGCGTGGTGGTGGTGGTGGAGTAGAGAATTCTGCAGGGCTTCGCCTATGCCTGTGCAGAAGAAAGGTGGAGGAGAGAGGCTGCAGAGATTGGGAGTTATGGAGCAGGGGTGGAGGGGGCGCCCCTGCCCCTCTATTTAAGGGGGGTGAGGCGCCATGGGAGGGGGAGTCCTTGTAGGACTCCCCTTCCTCTAGGCCGGTGGATTGGGGAGTGTGGGGAGGAGTCCTCCTCCCCCACGACTCCTAGTCTTGACCCACCAGGACTCCTTGATCCCTTCCTTGGTTTTCAAGCAAACTCCAAGAAACCTTCCAGAACCTTCCGGAACATTCCGAAACCTTCTAGAACCCTCATACAAATACACCGGAACATTTCCTAACTCAGAAAATGATCCCCAATATATAACTCAATATGTAGACATGATAGAGACACATCTCCTATCAATAACCATCAGCAGGACCTGGAGATCCATAATGGCTCCCACATACTCAACGATGACTTCGTGATCGATTGAACCATTTACATACGAAACCAATTCCTTTTGTCACGCGATACTATACTTATCCGAGGTTTGATCATCAGCATCTCCATACCTAGTTCTACCTCGTTACTGATAAGTACTCTTTACTCGGTCCGTGATATGTCATCCCTTGTGACCCAGTCACATGCTTGCAAGCTAACTAGATGACATTCCACCGAGAGGGCCCAGAGCATATCTATCCGTCATATGGATGGACAAATCCCAATCTTGGTCCATGCGCTTCAACACATACTTTTAGAATACCCAATGACACCTTTATGACCACCCAGTTACGAAGCGGTGTTTGATGTCATCAAAGTATCCATCCGGTGATGGTGATTAACATAACCTCATGGTCGAAGGATTAGGTTACTATGTATTTGAAAGCTTACAGCAATACGAACTTAATGACTTGATCTTATGCTACGCTTACTATGGGTGTGTGTCCATCACATCATTCTCCTAATGATACAACCTTGTTATTAATCACATCCTAATGTCCATGATCAGGAAACCATGATCATCAATTAATCAACAAGCTAGTTCAACAAGAGGCTTACTAGGAACTCCCTTATGTTTACAAAACACACAAGTATTAATGTTTCCGGTTAATACAATTATAGCATGGGATGTAAACATTTATCATAAACAAAAAGATATAATTATAACCACTTTTATTATTGCCTCTTGGGCATATCTTCAACACATTTTCACCAAGTATTCCCATCTAAAGTGATCATGTTTTTGGTTTAGCTCTAAACTACTAAGTTAAGAGTGTTCACTAATGTGGGATGCTAATATCAATCTCATGTCATACATTGACATCTAAGTCTAACTATATAGGTCAAGTTTTATACTCTTTATGCTATCTATAAACAAGGTAAAGAACTTTGGTAAAGTAAAAGGAAGTAAAGCTTGCAAGTAAAACTTGGGGTAGGTATAAGTCAACATGTATAACCAAGAATGCCTAATGCATCTTGCTTAGGTCATCTTGTATCTAGTGGTGGCTTGCTAAGTATAATACTTGTAAGTGTTAGCTTGCCAATAATAGCTTGCATTGTTAATGATGGCTTGCCTTGGTTGGTGAAGTGGTTGAAATTCTCTTCCTCCTCTTCTTGGTAGAACTCCTCCTCCTCTAGGACTTGGTCGATACTATCGTCTATAAATACATACGGAATACACAATCACCAAACAATACTTAACTAGACTATTTAGCACACGAAGGCAAACATTTGATGATCTAGTATCATCACAAGCATCACAAGGTTTAATGAGCTAGTTTCATTTATTTTATTTGAGAAAAGTAATTTCTACTCATTGAAAATAACTAAGATTTAATATTCTCCAATTAAAATATGGGATCACGTGGACACATGTCATCACCACATATTCTAATAAATGGGAATGTGATTTAAATGTTGGATCACATTTTAATAAGTTTAAGTTTAATATTTAATGATTTAAAGTGACTAGAAATGCCTATATAGCATTATTTTGGTACTAGTCCAAATTCACTGCATGCAAACCTTAATATTATTATATAGTCAGATGGGTATGGTTAAATGTGATTTTTGAGAGTTGGAATCAACTCAAAAGTTATTATGGTTGATTTTAGAAAAATGTTTGAAGGTGAAAAAGCTGCTCTCTTGTTATTTTTGCTAGGAGAGATCTCTAACTCTAATTGATTTAAATCCAATGGGCTTGGATAGAGATTTAAATTATCTTCCCAGAAAAATTGGAATCATTCAATTTGGATTTGTAAAACTCCCTAAATTGATTTTTGAACTAAGGGGCAGAAACTAGTTTACTTCTAAAAAGAAAAAGATTCATTTGAATCTGCTGGGTTGCGCGGGAACACTAATGGGTCGACCCAGCCTAACTCTGCGGCGCTGAGGACAACTGACAGGGGGTCCCACATGTCAGTGGCTCTTTAAACGCGAAGCGGTACGGGGCAACGTGGACCATAGGATTAGAACTAGGATCTACGTCACACGTTCATCGTCGACGACGGATGATACATTGCAAATGTATCAATAATTTTTGATGTTCCATGCTTGGTTTTATCCACTTTCTTGTGTTTTGTTCCAACTTTGGAGTACTTTTCTTATGATTTCTTGGACTAACCTATTAACAAGAGCCACAGTGCTAGCTGCCTATTTTCTGCTGTTTTTGGTTCCAGGAAAGTCAGAAAATGAATATTCTCGAAATTGGATGGGACAAAAGCCAAAGTGCCTATTTTTCCGGAAGTGATCAAGTGCCAGAATGCGAGACGGAGAAGGGCCAGAGGGCGGCCACACCACCTGGCTGCGCAGCCAGGCCTGGCCCGCGCCAAGGGGTGCTGTGGCGAGCCCAGGCACCCCCTCGGCCTCCCCTTCCGACTATAAGATGCCCTCGGGACGTAAACCCTAAGTACCCAATCAAAAATCCACGAAAGAGTCTATAGCCACCGTCATGTCCATCCCTAGATCGGGAGGGATCTGAAGCTCTTCCCGGCACCCTGCCGTAGAGGGGAATTCACCCTGGAGGCCTTCTTCATCACCATGCAAGCCTCCGGTGTGATGCGTGAGTAGTTCATCCTTTGAATACGGATCCATGTAGTAGCTAGATGGCTGGTTCTCCTCCTTTGTTCTTTGATGTTTACATCTTGTGAGCTCCGTTCATGATCAAGATCATCTATTTATAATTCTGTATGTTGTCTTTGCGGGGATCCGATAGATATTGAGATGCTATTTCAAATTGATTATTGATTCTATCATGTCTTTGTTATTTGTGATCTTGCATGCTTTCCGTTGTTAGTAGATATCTTGGCCAAGTAGATGCTAGCAACTCCAAGATTTACTATTTATGCTCGATAGTGGGTTCATGCCTCTGGTAATCTGGGGAAGTAACAGAAATCTCTAAGGTACTAGATGTGCTATTGCTACTAGGGAGAAAACAACAATCCTTTGTTCATAGAACAATCGTATTGTTTACTTTACATGCAGTTCGTAAAGCAATAATCTATTGCTTGCAACTTAATACTGGAGGGGGTTCGGATGATAACCTGAAGGTGGATTATTAGTCATAGATGCAGTTCGTTGGCGGTCTATGTATAATGTTGTAATGACCAATCAAGTCTCAAAGGAGTCAAGGTGATTAGTATATGCATGTATTGCTTTCTCGGTGTTTTTCAATTGCCCCACTGTAATTTATTCACCCAGCATGTTATCTATCTAAGGAGAGCCACCTCTAGTGAACTATGGTTGATTTTAGAAAAATGTTTGAAGGTGAAAATGCTTCCTGTCTTGTTATTTTTGCTAGGCCAGATCTCTAACACTAATTGATTTAAATCAACTGGCTTGGATGGAGATTTAAATTATCTTCCCAACAAAATTGGAATCATTCAATTTGGATTTACAAAACTTCCTAAATTGATTTTTGAACTAAGGGGCAGAAACTAGTTTACTTCTAAAAAGAAAAAGATTCATTTGAATCTGCTGGGAAGCGCGGGAACACTAATGGGCCGGTCCAGTCTCACTCCCTGGCGCTGAGGACAGCTGACAGGGGGTCCCACATGTCAGTGGCTCTTTAAATGCGAAGCGGTACGGGGCAACGTGGACCGTAGGATTAGAACTAGGATCTACAGCTCACGTTCATCGTCGACGAAGGACACGTCGCCAGCGAGACGGAAACCTAGCGGCGTTGTGGGGGTGCAGTGGGGCATATGAGGGCTCCAGCTAATGCGGCGATGGGGGCGTTTGAACGGGGAGATGATGGCGGGCTCAGGCGAGGTCGCGACAGCTCTAGGGGTGGACGAAATCTACGGGGGCGTCTCCTCCTCTGCTGTGGCTATCTCTAGCGAAATTCCGGCGGAGGTATGCTCGAGGGGCTACGGCGAGAGGTGGGGAAGGACCAATGGTGAGAGGGGAGCTGGGTATTGTGAAGAAATGGTGCTGGGGAGGCTCCCTTATATAGGCTCGGCGAGGCGGCAGAGAAGCATGGGCGGAGCTCGTCGGTGACGATGGCACTGGGCGGTAGAGGTCTGGGCAAGGTAGGCGGACGGTGGGCGTTTCCCTGGCGGTTAGCTACAGCTTAATGACAATGCTAGGGGCGGTGGATTACGGTCGGGAGCGTTTGGCGCTCTGCGCGGCAGAGGCGGTGCTCTACGCGGTTCACGGCGGTTGTGGGTCGCACGGCAGGGAAAGGGAGTGTCTGGCAGGGTGATGTGGTCAAGGCGGAGCGGCATGCATGGGCTGTGGTCGAGGGGTGGTTTGTGGAGCTCTGTCGGGGACGGCGCTCTGGCGTGCGCTGCGCATGGTGCAGAGGCGGTGGGCGCGAACAATTGGAGGTGGTCCAGGGGCTGTCTGTCCTTGGGGAAGGGACCATGGGCGGCGGTGCAACCACGCCTACCTCCCTGGAGCGACGAAGAGGGCGGGGTTGTCTGTTGCGAGCTGCCTGTGCTCGACCGGCGGGCATGGCGTCGGGGTGGCGCTGCACTGTGGCTAGGGACTAGGGAGTGGCTGGTTTATGGCCTGGTTGGGACTAGGGGATACAAGGAAGGTTAATGGTGATCAAATGGCTCGACAAAATTTGATCAGATCAGTATTAGTTAGGCAGGTTTGATTCTGCTCACAAGGTGTTCGACACAATGGCTGCCTGAATTCAACTTTTGAATTTTGAAATGAATTTTGGTGGAGTTGTTAGTCACATGCTTAAGTATCTGTGGTTGCTAGTATTTGCCAAATTGAATTCATTTGCATGGTTTTTAAAAAAGTGGGATCTAGGTACATACACTTGATTCCATTTTCAAATGTCTTTTAAATTTAGAGTATGAATGTTTTTGGAAGATCACAAAGTGGGCATTGGTACATCACTACTTGTACTAGAAAGGGGCGCAAAGATCCACAATTTTTTATGTTTGAATTTGAGTTCTAGGAACACCCAAAGTGGGCGGCTAGTTGATTAAAATGGCCAAAGTGACTATTTCCACTTATTAATTTTATTTGATTTCTTTTTCTTTGGTTTTTGCTTGGGAATGATCTAGATGATTTGTCATTCATCTTAGAGTCATTTTACAACCATTAGAACAAACAATCATGGAATTTTAGAACAATTCTTATTTAATGCAACACACACATGCATGCTTATTTATTTAAATGAGAAAAAGTTTTTGTTAACCCTAAATTGGGTGATTTGTACTTGATAACTTGGATTAAAGTTTTGGGATGTTACAAACCTTCCCCCCTTAAACCAAATCTCATCCCGAGATTTAAGAAGGAAAACTAGGAACTAAAGATATCTGGGAACTTAGTCCTAATGTAATCTTCTCACTCCCAAGTGGCTTCTTCTTCGGTATGGTTGCTCCATTGAATCCTGAGAAATTTGATACTTCGGGTCCTGGTGGTTCTGTAAGTTCCTCCAAGATACGGATGGGCACTTCACGATACGTCAGATCCTTGCTGATATCCACGGCTCGGTGATCGATGTTCTTGAAAACTTCAGTCTTCTCCGGCACTTCTAAGCATTTGCAAAGTAACGAGATATGGAACACGTTGTGGATGGCTGACATCTCTTCTGGCAGTTCCAGTTGATACGATACTTCTCCTTGGAGATTCAGAATCTTGAAGGGTCCAATATATCTGGGGGCTAACTTTCCTTTCAGACTAAAACGTTGTGTCCCTTTCAATGGAGAAACTTTGATATACACAAAATCTCCGACATTGAAAATCAGGTCTCTCCTTCTCTTGTCAGCATAACTCTTCTGTCTGGATTGGGAGGTCTTAAGGTGCTCATGGACTTTGTGAACCTTCTCTTCTGCTTCTCGTAGGATGTCAGGTCCAAAAATGTGAGTCTCTCCTACTTGCGACCAATTCAAAGGAGTACGGCACTTTCTTCCGTATAAGAACTCAAATGGGGCTATTTCAAACTGGCTTGATAACTATTGTTGTATGAGAATTTTGCGAAAGGTAGAAAATCTTCCCATTTTGATCCATACTCTAACCCACAAGCTCTTAACATATCCTCTAGGATTGGGTTGACTCTTTCAGTCTGCCCATCGGTTTGCGGGTGATAAGTTGTGCTGAAATTCAACTTAGTTCCTAATCCTTCTTGGACTTCCTGCCAAAATCTCGAGGTAAATTGGGTTCCTCGATCCGATACTATGGTCTTGGGGGTTCCATGTAAACTAGCGATTCTAGCAATGTACAACTCTGCTAGCTTTGAACTCTGGTCGGTTGTCTTGGGACTGTCTATCAATGATGACCCAGATAGAGTCATTTCCCCTAATAGAAGTAGGCAAACCGGTGATAAAGTCCATTCCGATGGAATCCCATTTCCATTCCAGAATCTGCAATGGTTGCAACAGTCCTGCGGGTCTCTGATGTTCCGCTTTGACTCTTTGATAGATATCACACTTGGTGATGTAGCTTCCGATTTCTCTCTTCATCTTGTGCCACCAAAATTGCTCCTTCAAATCCTGATACATCTTTGTTCCTCCGGGGTGGATAGAATAAAGAGTATCCTGAGCTTCTTGCATGATAAGTTGCTTCAGCTCCGAATCTGCTGGCACACAGATACGTCATTTGTACCACATAACTCCTTCTTCATCTTCGGTGAATCTAGGTACCTTTCCGTACCAATACGACGCTTGATTCCGTCGATACTGGCATTTCCTTTCTTGGCTTCCTTGATTTGGCTAATCAAAGTGGGTTGAAGTTCAATGCTAGCTAAGAATACTTTGCTAACTAGCTCACTTCTAAACTGCTCCAACTGCTCATGCAAACTTGGTTGCTTCTCCTTGATCATGGTGTTTAACCTACACGACAATCTGCTAAGAGCATCCGCTACCACATTGGCTTTGCCGGGGTGATAGTGAATATCAAGGTCATAATCCTTGATTAACTCTATCCATCTCTGTTGCCTCATATTCAGCTCCTTCTGAGTCAAAATATACTTCAAGCTATTGTGATCTGAGTAAATCTCACAGCGGTTACCCATAAGGTAATGACGCCATGTCTTCAATGCCAAAACTACAGTTGCTAACTCAAGATCATGGGTATGGTAGTTCTGCTCATGCTGCTTTAGTTGTCTAGACAGATATGCAATGACTTTGCCTTCTTGCATCAATACACATCCGAGACCAATCTTGGATGCATCACAATACACATCAAATGACTTCTTGATATCTCGCATGATCAATATTGGGGCTGAAATCAATCTCTTCTGGAGCTCTTGGAAACTTGCTTCACATTTGTCGGTCCATTCAAACTTCTTGTCCTTCTTCAACAATTGGGTCATGGGTCTTGCGATGCTCAAAAATCCTTCTACAAACTTGCGGTAATATCCCTCTAATCCGAGAAATGCACGGACTTGAGTTTGAGTGGTTGGGGCTTCCCATTCTTCAACATATTTGATCTTGGCGGGATCAACAGCGACTCCTTCGGCAGACACAATATGTCCGAGAAATCCTACTTCTTTCAGCCAAAACTCACATTTGCTGAACTTGGCATACAGATGATGCTCTCTAAGGGTTTCAAGGATGATTCTTAGATGTTGCTCATGGTCTTCTTATGACTTGGAGTAGATAAGGATATCATCGATAAACACAACGACAAACTTATCTAGAAAATTCATAAAGATCTTATTCATGAGATTCATGATATAAGCAGGGGCATTGTTTAATCCAAAAGACATGTCCGTATACTCATATAATCCATATCTGGTGGTAAAGGCAGTCTTTGGAATATCCGTTGCACGAATCTTAAGTTGGTGATAGCCAGTCCTAAGATCGATCTTAGAGAACACTCTGGCACCAGTCAACTGATCAAACAGATCCTCTATCTTTAACAATGGGTACTTGTTCTTGATGGTGACGTCATTCAACTTCCTGTAATCTGTGCACAAATGGTTGCCTCCATCTTTCTTGTCGACGAACAATACAGGTGATCTCCATGGCGATGCGCTTGGTTGAATCAAGCCTGTTGCCAACATAGCATCCAATTGCTTCTTCAGTTCCACTAACTCTGAGGGGTTCATGCTATAGGGTCTCTGAGCTATGGGTCCAGTTCCGGGGATTAGTTCGATAATTAACTCAATATCCCAATCCAGGGGCATACCGGGCAATTCATCTGGGAATACGTCAGGGTATTCACAAACTACTCTGACTTGGTCTATGGTGGGTAGGGCCAGACTCTTGTTGCACTTGAATTGACGGGGCAAGGTTTCATATATATGCTCTACTGATACTCCAGAGCTACTAGTCATGGTGATGGCTTTCTTGGCACAGTCTATCAATCATTTATGCTTCGACATCCAATCCATTCCTAGTACTACTTCCAAACCTTTGGTTCCAAGTACTATTATGAGAGGTACATCTTTGCCAATTTTTCTAGCTTTTGTAGTTGAACTAGGTATTTGAACTATCATGACATGCTTCAAGTTGGTTGGGTGAATCTTACTAGTGCATGCAAATTCTTCAGTAACAAACAAGTGCGATGCTCCAGAATCAAACAACACTCTTGCTAATACTGAGTTGACAAAAAATATACCTAGCACTACATCTGGCGCTTCTTGGGCTTCTTCGGCGTTCATGTGGAAGAGACGGCCGTTGCGATTGTGAGGGTTTCCTGGGGCAAATCTTCTTCCGGGCTGAACATGACGCTGTTGTTGAGCTAGGGCATTCACATTGGCAGTGGCGGCAATCTTCTTGGGACACTCATTGGAGTAGTGACCCTTCACTCCACACTCAAAACAAGTAATCTGAGACATGTCTTTGGCTACCACGGGCACATCATTGCTTCTAGTTCTAGGTGCAGTGTTGTTGTTGTTGTGCTTGGGAGGTGCACGGTTTAAATTGCTGGAGTTGCCGGGGTGATTGTTGTTGTTTCCTCCGGACTTCACATTTCCTCCGCTACGGTTGGGGTAGCTTGGACGAGACATTGGGGGTCGATTGTTCCGCGGGGCATATCCGACAGACGGGTTGGGAAGATACTTCTGATGACTGTTGGATCCAGCTTGGTGCGTCATCCGACGTTTGCGGTTGTCATTTGCTTGATTAATCTTCCCTTCCATCTGAATGGCAGAATCGACTAGCTCTTCGAGATCCTCGAAGCGGACGTTGACTAGAAATGTCTGCATCTCATCATGCAGTCCGTTCAGGAATCTCTCCTTCTTCTTAGACTCTGTGTTGATCTCATTAGGTGCATACCTGGCGAGGGATAAGAATCTGTCACGGTACTCCACTATAGTCATTCTGCCTTGCTTTAACTCTATGAATTCAACTCTCATTCTAGTGACTAAACCCTGTGGCACATGGGTGTGGCTGAACTTGACTTTGAAGGCTTTCAATGTCATCACTTGACCATGGTTCATCGTGCGGGTGCTGTTCCACCATGCTCTTGCATCTCCGGCCAAATAGTGGGTGGCAAACAAAACTTTCTCGTTGGCATCCACTCCGGCGACTTCTAAGTTGTTCTCCATGGTCTGTAACCAATCATCAACATAAGTGGGTCTTCAGACTTGCTAAAGATTAGGGGATTGGTATTCTAGAACTTTTGAGTTTGGATCCATGATGATCCTGATTTCCATGGTTCTGATTGTTGTGAGCCATCTGGGCGATCTACTGCAGGGTGGCTAGATTTGCTTGGCGCTCTGCCCTACTAGCTTCGCGGTCTGCAATGAGCGTCTGCAGAATCTGCAGCATTGGGTCCTGTGATAAGCTGCTTCCTCCTTGGTTTCCACGAGTCATCTAAAGATTGAGATAGATACATGGGTAAGAGGGAAAGTTCTAAGGTTCATGGTTTTGGTTTCAAAGCTAAAACTTTGAGTTTGACTCAGGTTTTGCAACTAACTTCTTTTCATTCATTCAAGCAAAGCACACGATACAAACACACACACACCACAATGAAAGGAAAACAGATGGTTTTAAGAACCATTCTGTAAGCTAAGATACAATGGGACCGATACTTCTCACTCCTACGATAGTGCTCTAGTGCATCTACTCATCATCGATGAAGTCGGAGTCATCATCGTCGGTGTAGAAGTCCATGGCATCATCCTCTAGATAGTCGTCATGATTGCTGAGGTAAGAGTCAATATCCCCTTGGATGTCTTCACCTTCCTCTTCTTCTTTTGATGCAAGTTGAGCTTCTTGCTCCTTGATGGTCTTCTCGAGTTCGGCCACCTTCTTGTGAAGACGGTGTGATCCTTCTTTGCGCGTTGACGACGAAGTGATTGACGATCAGTGACTAGAGTGAGAAAGTATGGGCCTTTTGGGCGGCAATGGTGAGGTTGTGGTTGGCAAACTCTCTAGAATTGTCCAATTCCTTCTGTCTGTCGTACAGGAGGAAGTCGAGGTTCTCCACTTGACGCTTCAACTCCGAGTGACTTGGCATCTCTAGAGGCATTCCCATAGAATCACGCCTTGCATAGTGAGCAAAGCGGGTTCCTTGGATCAAGTTGACATTCTGTGCGCAAAGACAAGCAAGAGCTTCATGCATTGCCCTGGCTAATCCATCTAGCCAGTTGTTCTCTCTCACAGTGAATTGAATCCTCTCGGACATTGGTGCCTCTAACTTGCCTCGAAGATCAGCAACTACTAGCCATTGTTAATCTCCTCCTAGGGGTCCATTGAGTTGAGCTCCAAGAAATTCCGGATGCGGATGCTCCAAGTACTCAGACAGTGCATCTAGATCCCTCTCGAAGATCAGTTGGACTATGTTGCCCAACTGGTAGAACTTGCTATACTGAACTTCTATCTATAAGAATTTAGGATAAGAAAGTTAGTGAAGTGATCAAGTGTGTCAAAATTTTAGGTAGTAATGTAAGAATTTGAGAGGAACATGTATTTTTTGAGAGAAAGAATCCCAAGGGTAAGAGAGGAAATAAGTTTTCATAAATACTCACTTTGGCTTTGAAACTAAGTTTTTGTTCAGACGTCCATTCTAACTTGGGTCTCCTATGGTCAGGATGGCTCTGATACCAACTTGTCAACACCCGGATTTTTAATCCCATATGCTTGTTATGCCATACATCGCAATCCCAGGATTACCATTTTTGCGAGACATAACAGATTAGATATCACAGTACATCATCCATTACAACCATAATAAAGTCCTACACAAATAAAGGATCTCATGATCCAGTCTTAATACAAACAAGTAGTGGAATAATTAGCGTAGCGGTGGGGTCCATCTTCAGGGTCACAGGAAATGCTGACGATGGGAGATGATCCTAGTTATCGTAGCCGTCCTACTGTCCTCCTTCCGGGTAGTCCTCCTCATAGTCTGGCCACGGGAATAGCCAGGGACAAAGCCATGAGTACTCTTTAAGTACTCGCAAACTATCACTAACAAGTAAGGTAGTTCTAGTAGGAATGCTAAACTCTAAGTATATTTGTAAAGTTAAGTTTGAAACCTAAGCTGAGTTCAGAAACAAAGAAAGATAAAATAAAGTTTGAAATCACCTAAGTGGGAACTTAGTTGTCATAATCACAACTCTGTTGTGGTCAAGTCATGTCACAATTCATTTCATAAGTCATTTTGAAAACATCTGACAACGGAACAGTATGGCCACTCCAACTGTCCATAACCACGGACGCGACTATTCGAATAGTTTGACACTCTGCAGAGGTGGTACACTTTCACCACAAAATTCAATACATCTGTCAGGGATAACCCTGAATCATCATACTTAGTATGCAGATAATCAAACATAACCTTTCCTTTACACACCCTAGTATAAGCACCTCTCCTATGAGCTTGGCCTCCCAGCCATGGCCATCTGCCATCCTGGGCTCTGCATAGGTGGACAACATTGAGAGGTAGCCTCAGCTCAAACCTCTCCCGCGATATAACTTATACTAATGCATATAAACTTCAGTCTAAGCCTTACCCAATTCAGGTATTGTGGTTGTACGGTAAATTTGGAATGGTATCGCATCCGAACCCAACCATCAGTTTTTATAAAAGGGCGAAGGATCATGCCTCAACATTTTCATCATCATAAACCATTTGTGTTTCTCAACACATGTCAAAACATCTCAATAGAATGATTCATCATTCCCAAGGTTTTCACAAGTCATTTTCACCAAGTATTCCCATCTAAAGTGATCAAGTTTTTGGTTTAGCTCTAAACAACTAAGTTAACAGTGTTCACTAATATGGGATGCTAATATCAATCTCATGTCATAGAATGACATCTAAGTCTAACTAGATAGGTCAAGTTTTATACTCGTTATGCTATCTATAAACAAGGTAAAGAACTTTGGTAAAGTAAAAGGAAGTAAAGCTTGTAATGTATAACCAAGCATGCCTAATGCATCTTGCTTAGGTCATCTTGTATCTAGTGATGGCTTGCTAAGTATAATACTTGTAAGTGTTAGCTTGCCAACAATAGCTTGCATTGTTAATGATGGCTTGCCTTGGTTGGTGAAGTGGTTGAAATTCTCTTCCTCCTCTTCTTGGTAGAACTCCTCCTCCTCTAGGACTTGGTCGATACAATCGTCTATAAATACATACGGAATACACAATCACCAAACAATACTTAACTAGACTATTTAGCACACTAAGGCACACATTTCATGATCTAGTATCATCACAAGCATCACAAGGTTTAATGAACTAGTTTCATTTATTTTATTTGAGAAAAGTAATTTCTACTCATTGAAAATAACTAAGATTTAGTATTCTCCAATTAAAATATGGGATCATGTGTACACACGTCAGCACCATATATTCTAATACATGGGAATGTGATTTAAATGTTGGATCATATTTTAATAAGTTTACGTTTAATATTTAATGATTTAAAGTGAGTAGAAATGCCTATATAGCATTATTTTGGTACTAGTCCAAATGCACTTCCTGCAAACCTTAATATTATTATATAGTCAGATAGGTATGGTTAAATGTGATTTTTGAGAGTTGGAATCAACTCAAAAGCTATTATGGTTGATTTTTGAAAAATGTTTGAAGGTGAAAAAGCTGCTGTCTTGTTATTTTTGCTAGGAGAGATATCTAACTCTAATTGATTTAAATCCAACGGGCTTGGATAGAGATTTAAATTATCTTCCCAGAAAAATTGGAATCATTCAATTTGGATTTGTAAAACTCCCTAAATTGATTTTTGAACTAAGGGGCAGAAACTAGTTTACTTCTAAAAAGAAAAAGATTCATTTGAATCTGCTGGGTTGCGCGGGAACACTAATGGGTCGACCCAGCCTAACTCTGCGGCGCTGAGGACAGCTGACAGGGGGTCCCACATGTCAGTGGCTCTTTAAACGCGAAGCGGTACGGGGCAACGTGGACCGTAGGATTAGAACTAGGATCTACGGCACACATTCATCGTCGACGACGGATGATACATTGCAAATGTATCAATAATTTTTGATGTTCCATGCTTGGTTTTATCCAATTTCTTGTGTTTTGTTCCAACTTTGGAGTACTTTTCTTATGATTTCTTGGACTAACCTATTAACAAGAGCCACAGTGCTAGCTGCCTATTTTCTGCTGTTTTTGGTTCCAGGAAAGTCAGAAAATGAATATTCTCGAAATTGGATGGGACAAAACCCAAAGTGCCTATTTTTCCGGAAGTGATCAAGTGCCAGAATACGAGACGGAGAAGGGCCAGAGGGCGGCCACACCACCTGGCTGCGCAGCCAGGCCTGGCCCGCGCCAAGGGGTGCTGTGGCGAGCCCAGGCACCCCCTCGGCCTCCCCTTCCGACTATAAGATGCCCTCGGGACGTAAACCCTAAGTACCCAATCAAAAATCCACGAAAGAGTCTGTAGCCGCCGTCATCTCCATCCCTAGATCGGGAGGGATCTGAAGCTCTTCCCGGCACCCTGCCGTAGAGGGGAATTCACCCTAGAGGCCTTCTTCATCACCATGCAAGCCTCCGGTGTGATGCGTGAGTAGTTCATTCTTGGACTACGGATCCATGTAGTAGCTAGATGGCTGGTTCTCCTCCTTTGTTCTTTCATGTTTAGATCTTGTGAGCTCCGTTCATGATCAAGATCATCTATTTATAATTCTGCATGTTGTCTTTGCGGGGATCCGATAGATATTGAGATGCTATTTCAAATTGATTATTGATTCTATCATGTCTTTGTTATTTGTGATCTTGCATGCTTTCTGTTGTTAGTAGATATCTTGGCCAAGTAGATGCTAGCAACTCCAAGATTTAGTATTTATGCTCGATAGTGGGTTCATGCCTCTGGTAATCTAGGGAAGTGACAGAAATCTCTAAGGTACTAGATGTGTTGTTGCTACTAGGGAGAAAACAACAATCCTTTGTTCATAGAACAATCGTATTGTTTACTTTACATGCAGTTCGTAAAGCAATAATCTATTGCTTGCAACTTAATACTGGTGGGGGTTCGGATGATAACCTGAAGGTGGATTATTAGTCATAGATGCAGTTCGTTGGCGGTCTATGTATAATGTTGTAATGACCAATCAAGTCTCAAAGGAGTCAAGGTGATTAGTATATGCATGTATTGCTTTCTCGGTGTTTGTCAATTGCCCCACTAAAATTTGTTCATCCAACATGTTATCTTTCTAAGGAGACCCACCTCTAGTGAACTATGGATCCCGGTCCTTTACTTTACATACAATCTACAATCTTTTACTGCTTTGTGTTTACTTTCTGCAAACTTTTACTTCTTTCCATTCGATATGTTTAATCCTTTGTTTTCCACAAAACACGGTGAGATTGACAACCTCATCGCAAGTTGGGGACAAAGTTCTGTGGTTGTGTTGGGCAGGTCTCCATGTTGCTACTAGCACCGGTAGTGCGCCCTGCCAAAGCTCAGCTAGTAACACCTTTGAGGTGTTTCCTTGCTCCTACTGGTTCGATTAAACCTTGGTTTCATAACTGAGGGAAACTTACTGCTGTGCTTATCATACCTTCCTCTTGGGGTTCCCAACGAACTCTACATCAACTACGCACCAAGCACTTTTATGGGCGCCGTGCATTGAGCCATCAAGCGATTTTCTGGCGCCGTTGCCAGGGAGTTAAGGACATCTTCACAAGGGGAGTCCCTCATAACCAATCTCTTTACTTTGTTTTTTTTTTGCTTAGTTTTCTTTTTTTTCTTTATTTGCTTGTTTTGTTCTTCAAAAACACAAAAAAATTAGTTTTACAAGTTTGCTTTCTTATTTGAAAACCCCAAAAAATGACTACTCTTGAAAACACTAAGTTGTGTGACTTCACTAGCACCAACAACAATGATTTTATGAGCACACCTATTGCTCCACCTATGGTTGAAAATACTTTCTTTGAGATAAAACCTGCTTTTCTCAATCTTGTTATGAGAGAACAATTTTCTGGTATTGGTAATGAAGATGTTGCTTCCCACCTAAATAACTTTGTTGAATTTTGTGAGATGCAAAAGCATAGGGATATAGATGGTGATATTATTAAACTGAAATTGTTTCCTTTCTCTTTGAGAGGAAAAGCTAAAGAATGGTTGAATTCCTTAACTAGGAATAGTATTGATTCTTGGACTAAATGCAAAGATGCTTTTATTGGAAAATACTATCCTCCTGCTAAGATTATATCCATGAGATGTGAAATAATGAAGTTTAAACAACTTGATAATGAGAATGTTGCTCAAGCTTGGGAAAGAATGAAATCTTTGGTAAAGAATTGTCCCACTCATGGACTGAGTGCTTGGATGATCATCCAAACTTTTTATGTAGGATTGAACTATTCTTCAAGGAACCTATTGGATTCTGCTGTTGGAGGTACTTTTATGACTATTACTTTGGGTGCTACAACGAAACTTTTGGACAATATGATGGTTAATTATTCTAAATGGCATACTAAGAGAGCTCCACAAGGTAAGAAGGTAAATTCTGTTGAGGAAACCTCCTCCTTGAGTGATAAGATTTATATTATTATGTCTATGCTTGTTAATGGGAAAGCCCATATTGATCCAAATAATGTTCCTTTAGCCTCTTTGGTTGCTCAAGAAGAGCAGGTTGATGTGAACTTCATAAGAAATAACAATTTTGGCAACGATGCTTATGGTAATAATGCTTATAGGAACAATTTTGGTAACAACAATTATAAGCCATATCCTCCCAACAATGGTAATGCTTATGGAAATTCTTACCACAATAATAAGAGTGCTCCCTCTGAACTTGAAGTTATGCTTAAAGAGTTTATTAGTAAACAAACTGCTTTCAGTAAAACTATTGAGGAAAAACTCTCTAATGCTGAAAGAAATATAGCATCTTTGGCTGAAGCTCAATCTTCTTTGAATAAAATGGCTGCTAATCCTGAAACTAATGATAATCCCTTTGCAGCTACCAATGCCATAGAAGTAAGAATTGATGAAAATGTTAGACTATTAGCTGAATTACATGCTAAGTGGGAAAGCGAAGATCAAATTGATAGAAACATTAGTGTTTCTACTATTACCACCACTAGTATTGAGGCTAGTAATAGTTCTACTACTTTAGATGATAAATTTGATTTTGATCTTGATGGTTGCAACATCTCTGAAGTTATTAAGTTCCTACAAAATCTTGCTAAAAGTCCTAATGCTAGTGCTATGAACATGGCCTTTACAAAACACATTACTGATGCTCTCAGAAAGATTAAAGAAGAAAAGATGAAACATAAAGCTTCTATTCCTATAAAACAAGAAGATGGTTGGGAACCCATCATTAATATGAAAGTGAATGACTTTGATTTCAAAGCTTTGTGTGATCTTGATAGTAGTGTTTCTATTATGCCTAGAAGGATTTATGATATGCTTGATTTGCCTCCTCTTGAAGATTTCTATTTGAATGTCCCACTTGATGATAATGTTAAAAAGAAACTCATGGGGAGTCTTAATGATGTTCTTATTATGGTTAACGATTCCTGTGTCCCCGTTGATTTATATGTTTTGGATGTTGAATACAATGCTTCTTGTCCTATTACTTTGGGAAGACCTTTTCTTAGAACTGTTGGTGCCATCATTGATATGAAAGAAGACACTATTAAATATCAACTTCCACTCAAGAAAGGTATAGAACACTTCCCTAAAAAGAGAGAAAATATTTCTTTTGCTTCTCCTATGAAAACAAAATTTGGTCTTAATGCTTCTTCATTGGAGAACACTTGATTCTTTCTTTGCTTCTTATGCCTAACTTAAAGGCGTTAAAGAAAAGTACTTATTGGGAGATAACCCAAAAGTTTTAGATGAGTCTTGGAAGTTATTACCTCTGTAATAACCTCTCCTTATCTTTTTATTTGCTTTTTGTGCCAAGAGTAACCTCTAATGAGAGAGAAGTAATGATTGGGAAAGTTGCTGTCCCGAAACAGATTTCTGTGCTTCGCCGTAAACATTCGTGAGAGAGCTCTGTATGTCGTATTGAGCTGTAATTGTTTGTGATTCTGTCCCAGGTTGTTATCTAACATTCGTTAGTTCAACACTTTTTTCTTTGAGCACCAGAAGGTCTTCGAAACAATTTCTCTTTACCTGCTGGTCTGTTTTGACAGATTTCTGCCATTTTCTGCATTTGCTTCTTGTGGGTTCCTTTTTGAGTTCTTTTGGGGAATTGAGATTTTTGAGGGAAGTGCTACAGTAGCTAGTGATCTAATGGAAGTTTATTTGGTGTTAGAACTGAACCTTAAGACTTATTTATCTTAAGTGCACTAATGTTGCTAATGAGATTGTGTGAAGTTTTGTATGAAGGAACAATTTCAGGTGTATGGAAGGACTGAGTAATGAGATGAAGGATGGACTAAACCTCAAGCTTGTGGATGCCACGCATGTCACCCCAATAAATATCCAAGAAGTACAAGCGTCAAAGCTTGGGGATGCCCAAGGCATCCCCTTCTTCATCAATAAAAATCCCAGGTTCCTTCCAAACGCTTCATTTTTATTGTTTCATGCACAGTTGTGTTTTTCTTGGAGCGTCTTCTTTTTCGTTTTCGTTTTGGTTTTCGTTTTATTTTGTTTGCTTAGTTTTCTGAATAAATTGGTTGGATCCCCTCTTTCATACATTGGTTTGCAAATAGTTTGGTTTGGTTTGGAAAAGAGTAGGAAAGTTCATGCTTATGTGGTAAAAAGAGCTCGTTTTTGACTGTGGCCTATGCTTTGTCATGCCATGCTTGATATTGTTTTGGCTTTATGCTTAGTATTCTTTGCTGTAGCATGAATTGTTATAAACAATTGAGATTTCTTAATGTGCCTTGGATGAATCATGCGTTTATTTTGCATATTAAAGCATAGTATAGTGGTATTCTCCTTTGATGCTTTATTTGGGTTGACTTGGCACATGCTCACACCATGTTATGACTATCTCAAGTCACCATAGCCTTTATGATCCTTTATTTTTCAACTTGTAGTATCACTTTATGCTTTGATCAATGATGTTTTGTCGCTCTGCATGATTATGGCCATTATTGCTCTCTTAGTTTGTCGCTCCTAGTCTTTTGCTAGCCTCCACAACAAAGTATGAGTTCCACTCATGCATCCAACTCCCTAAACCAAGTTATTCCAAAGAGTCAATCATACATAACTACTATCTTATGCTATTCCAAGTATATTCATGCTTTTGTTTACCTTCCAAATTAAACTTGTTATGAGAAAACTAGTGATTAAAGCTCTCACGAACTTGATGGCACACTTTACTTTACTTGCCTCTAATAAACTTGAACCATTGGGTCCTTCTTTGTTGCGTATATGCTTGCACTTTATAAGTTGAAATTAGCAGAACCATGTTTCATGGGGAATGCTTTCAACATTGCACTTGTACTTTGTACTCTGTTGATATCATGTTCTTTTGCTTACGGATCCCAGTGGTGTGAAATAAAAGTGGAACTTGTAAGATCATGGAGTTTGTATGTGTGTTAGAGAAACGCCTGGGCCGCTAGCCTAAGCCATGCCTAATCATGGTGGAACTTGCAGCATCACCATAATGAGCACTCTATGAAGCATCCTCAATAAAAGCCTATGCAAATAGCAAATAAAAAGATTGCTGAGATGCTCATTGTCTGCTTGCCTTGTCATTTTGATTATGGGAAAGCTCCAGTATCATGTGCAAGGGGTACCTCGTTGGCGGTTCTTAATGATACACATGTACTTACAATGACAAGAGCTTACTTGTGATTGAATTTGAGTAGCATGAGGATCGGTCTTCGTAAGTAAGGGGCATGAAATTTCGGTTTATAACTTGTCAAGCATATCCTCTTAGTTGTGTCACTTTAACCTTAACCACTTCAAGATGCTTATGATAGGGGCAATGAGAGCTGAAAGCTATAAGTACCATAATTTTTGGAAGCTCTTTATGAGACTTAAATCCCTACTTCCTTTTACAAAGGCCTTTCTTCCACCATTATATTGAGTCTCCACCTTCTAACTTTATGCACCTTCTTTGAGAGCATAGTGGCCATTCTTAGTTCTATGTGCATTGTCCCAAGACTAGTTGATTGATGCATACTTTGATATTTCTTGTTTTAAACTATTGTATATAGTCACTCTTATGAACTTTGAAGGTGTCCTATGCATTTATATTTGCTACTCTAATGAGGGACAAGCTGAATACTATTATGCTATGTTTTCTTTATGTGAAACAAACAAACGTCTTGCAAAGCATTGTTATTCATGAATCTTTTGTTTGTGCCTTTTCATGTTGCATCATAGTTTCTTTGTCTTATTGCTAGAAATTTTTCTTTCATGCTATGATTAAAGTACTATGATCCCTGCTTTGAATGTTTTACAAATACTTTGATCAAGTCTTTGATGGTGCATGTCACCTCAAAAATTATTCTTTCTTTTTATCACTTACCTACTCAAGGATGAGCAGGAGTTAAGCTTGGGGATGTTGGTACATTGCAAATGTATCAATCATTTTTGATGTTCCATGCTTGGTTTTATCCACTTTCTTATGTTTTGTTCCAACTTTGGAGTACTTTTCATATGATTTCTTGGACTAACCTATTAACAAGAGCCACAGTGCCAGCTGCCTATTTTCTGCTATTTTTGGTTCCAGGAAAGTCAGAAAATGAATATTCTCAAAATTGGACGGGACAAAAGCCAAAGTACCTATTTTTCCGGAAGTGATCAAGTGCCAGAATACGAGACGGAGAAGGGCCAGAGGGCGGCCACACCACCTGGCCCGTGCCATGGGGTGGTGTGGCCAGCCCAGGCACCACCTCGGCCTCCCCTTCCGACTATAAGATGCCCTCGGGACGTAAACCCTAAGTACCCGATCAAAAATCCACGAAAGAGTCTGTAGCCGCCGTCATCTCCATCCCTAGATCGGGAGGGATCTGAAGCTCTTCCCGGCACCCTGCCGGAGAGGGGAATTCACCCTGGAGGCCTTCTTCATCACCATGCAAGCCTCCGGTGTGATGCGTGAGTAGTTCATCCTTGGACTACAGATCCATGTAGTAGCTATATGGTTGGTTCTCCTCCTTTGTGCTTTCATGTTTAGATCTTGTGAGCTCCGTTCATGATCAAGATCATCTATTTGTAATTCTGCATGTTGTGTTTGCGGGGATCCGATGGATATTGAGATGCTATTTCAGATTGATTATTGATTCTATCATGTCTTTGTTATTTGTGATCTTGCATGCTTTCCGTTGTTAGTAGCTATCTTGGCCAAGTAGATGCTAGCAACTGCAAGAGTTAGTATTTATGATCGATAGTCGGTTCATGCCTCTGGTAATCTGGGGAAGTGACAGAAATCTCTAAGGTAATAGATGTGTTGTTCCTACTAGGGAGAAAACAACAATCCTTTGTTCATATAACAATCGTATTGTTTACTTTACACGCAGTTTGTAAAGCAATAATCTGTTGCTTGCAACTTAATACTGGAGGGGGTTCGGATGATAACCTGAAGGTGGATTATTAGTCATAGATGCAGTTGGATGGCGGTCTATGTATAAGTTTGTAATGCCCAATCAAGTCTCAAAGGAGTCAAGGTGATTAGTATATGCATGTATTGCTTTCTTGGTGTTTGTTAATTGCCCCACTGTAATTTGTTCACCTAGCATGTTATCTATCTAAGGTGAGCCACCTGTAGTGAACTATGGATCCCGGTCCTTTACTTTACATACAATCTACAATCTTTTACTGCTTTGTGTTTACTTTCTGCAAACTTTTACTTCTTTCCATTCGATACGTTTAATCCTTTGTTTTCCACAAAACACGATGAGATTGACAACCTCATCGGAAGTTGGGGACAAAGTTCTGTGGTTGTGTTGTGCAGGTCTTCACGTTGCTACTAGCACCGGTAGTGCGCCCTGCCAAAGGTCAGCTAGTAACACCTTTGAGGTGTTTCCTTGCTCCTACTGGTTCGATTAAACCTTGGTTTCATAACTGAGGGAAACTTGCTACTGTGCTCATCATATCTTCCTCTTGGGGTTCCCAACGAGCTCTAGATCAACCATGCACCAAGCACTTTTCTAGGCGTCGTGCATTGAGCCATCAACAGACACGTCGTCGGCGAGATGGAAACCTAGCGGCGCTGTGGGGGTGCAGTGGGGGCATACTAGGGCTCTAGCTAATGCGGCGATGGGGGCATTTGAACGAGGAGACGACGGCGGGCTCAGGCGAGGTCGCTACAGCTCCGGGGGTGAACGAAATCGACGGGGGCGTCTCCTCCTCTGCTGCGGCTATCTCCGGCGAAATTCTGGCGGAGGGCTGCTCAAGCGGCTACTGCGAGAGGTGGGGAAGGACCACTGGTGAGAGGGGAGCTGGGTGGTGTGAAGAGATGGTGCTGGGAGGCTCCCTAATATAGGCTCGGCAAGGCGGCAGAGAAGCATGGGTGGAGCTCGTCGGTGACGATGGCACAGGGCGCTAGAGGTGTGGGCAAGGTAGGCGGACGATGGGCGGTTCCCTGGCGGTCAGCTATGGCTTAATGGCGATGCTAGGGGCGGTAGATGGCGGTCGGGAGCGTCTGGCGCTCTGCACGGCAGAGGCGGTGCTCGACGCGGTTCACGACGGCTGTGGGTCACGCGGAGGGGAAAGGGCGTGTCTGGCGGGGTGATGTGGTCAAGGCGGAGTGGCGCGCATGAGCTGTGGTCGAGAGCGGCTTGTGGAGCTCTGTCGGGGACGGCGCTCTAGTGTGCACTGCACATGGCGCAGAGGCGGTGGGCGCGAGCAATTGGAGGTGGTCCAGGGGCCTTCTGTGCTTGGGGAAGGGACTGTGGGTGGCGGTGCTACCACGCCTACCTTCCTGGAGCGGCGGAAGTGGGCGGGGCTATCTGCTGCGAGCTTCCCGTGCTCGACCGACGGGCATGGCATCGGGGTGGCGCTGCACTGTGGCTAGGGACTAGGGAGTGGCTGGTTTATGGCCTGGATTGGACTAGGGGAGACAAGGAAGGTTAATGGTGATCAAATGGCTCGACAAAATTTGATCAAAACAGTATTAGTTAGGCAGGTTTGATTCTGCTCACAAGGTGTTCGACACAATGGCCACATGAATTCAACTTTTGAATTTTGAAATGAATTTTGGTGGAGTTAGTCACATGCTTAAGTATCTGTGGTTGCTAGGATTTGCCAAATTGAATTAATTTGCATGGTTTTTGAAAAAGTGGGATCTAGGTACATACACTTGATTCCATTTTCAAATGTCTTTTAAATTTAGAGTTTGAATGTTTTTGGAAGATCACAAAGTGTTCCTTGGTACATCACTACTTTTACTAGCAAGGGGTGCAAGATCCATAATTGTTTTTGTTTGAATTTGAGTTCTAGGAACACCCAAAGTGGGCTAGTTGATTAAAATGGCGAAAGTGACCATTTCCACTTATTAATTTTATTTGATTTCTTTTTCTTTGGTTTTTGCTTGGGAATGATCTAGATGATGTGGCATTCATCTTAGAGTCATTTTACAACCATTAGAACAAACAATCATGGCATTTCAGAACAATTCCTATTTAATGCAACACACATATGCATGCTTATTTGTTTAAATGAGAAAGTTTTTGTTAACCCTAAACTGGGTGATTTGGATCGTGATAACTTGGATTAAAGTTTTGGGATGTTATAGTATGATAGTTGGTGTATAACACCATACCCCTTCGGAGACCTCGATTTAGCCGAAGCAAAGCTATAGGATGGGAAGACCCCAAAAAAGTCTTAGAAAATGTTTTATGATAAAACCTTGGTGAGGTTTGAGCTACCAAGTGCCTCGTGGATAGTGGAAGCAGCATCAACATCATGCACCTAGATACACTGCACAAGATGAACTTGACACAGACCTAGCTAAGGAAGAGCAACACCGTGTTCCATGGGGTTGTCCCTGGCTGACAAGCAAATTCCCTGGGATGCATCACCCTTCCGGTCGCTTTTGGCGATGTAAACAATTACCGCCAAGAATGCCTGATCCTTGAAGTGGTGCCTTTCAAGAGCGTGTACCATGTCATCTTCGGACGCGACATCTTCCACTCCTTCCTCACAAGGCCATGCTTTGTCTACAATAAACTCAAGATTCCCGGACCAAATGGCATCATCACCGTTAACAGAAGCTTCACCAAGGCTAGGGAGTGCGAGCTCAGTGAAGCCGCCTTTGCAGAAGCCGTCCTCTACGGTGAGGAGTTCAAGGAGATCTAGAACCAGGTCGATGCCTCGGAGATGCCGGCTTCGAAGAAGCAGAACACTATTGTCGAACCCGCCTTCAAGGTCACCATCAAGACCAAGCAGGTGGAGCTTGTCGAAGGTGATTCCTCTAAGACCACTGCCATTGGCACGGACCTGGATCCCAAATAGGAAAGCGCGCTCGTCGAGTTCCTCCATGAGAATAGGGACATCTTTGCCTAGCAACCTGCCGACATGAAAGGTGTATCTAAGGAACTTGCCGAGCACAATTTGAATATTGATCCTAATGCCAAACCAGTGAAACAACCTCTACGATGTTTTGGTGATGAAATACGAAGGGCTATAGGCAAAGAAATAGCTAGGTTACTGAAGGTTGGCTTTATCTTAGAAGTTATTCATACCTGATGGGTGGCAAATCATGTACTTGTCCCCAAAAAGGGAACCAATGAATTAAGAATGTGCGTTGATTACACCGGCTTGAACAAAGTGTGTCTGAAGGATCTGTTTGCTTTGCCTCGCATTGACCAAGTCATTGATTCGATGGTTGTCTCGGAACTTCTGTGTTTTCTCGATGCCTATTCAGGATACCACCAGATCGGGATGCGAAAGTCGGACCAATTGGCCACTTCGTTCACCACACCCTATGACATGTATTGCTACGTCACGATGCCCTTTGGGTTGAAAAACACTGGTGCTACGTACCAGCGGACGATGCAATGTTGCCTGCACGACCAAATAGGTCGCAACGTACACGCTTATGTGGACAACATAGCGGTAATGTCAAAGAAATCAAATGATCTTCTCACTGACTTGCAGGAAACCTTCGACAATCTTCGGAAATACAACATGATGCTAAACCCAAAGAAGTGCGTCTTCGGGGTGCCATCCGGCACACTGTTGGGGTTCGTCGTTTCGCATCACGGAATCGAGGGGAACCCAGGGAAAATCAAGGCCATCCTCGACATCAAACGCCCGACATGCCTGAAGGACATACAAAGGCTCACAGGTTGTGTCGCAGCAGTAAGCCGGTTCGTCAGCCTACTTGGTGAGAATGCTATGCCGCTCTAGAAGTTACTCAAGAAGGCAGACAAATTCACATGGACAGACGAAGCTGATGCAACACATGGGGGGAGAATACTCTCCTCCCCACCTATACTTGCAGCATTGGTACCAAGGGAGCCTATGTTAGTGTACATGGCGGCAACCAACCGAGTAATCAACATCGTCATCGTGGTGGAGCGCAAGGAACCAACACAAGAAAACGGAGTTCATCGACCCATTTACTATGTAAGCGAGGTCTTGACGGAATCCAAGCAGCATTACCCGCACTACCAGAAGATAGCTTACGGAGTTTTCCTTGCTTCACGCAAGTTAAGGCATTATTTCCAGGAGCACCCCATCACAGTAGTGAGAAAAGCTCCACTGTCCGACATCATCAACAACAGCGACGCTATAGGCAGAGTGGAAAAGTGGGGCATTGAACTTGCCGCCTTTGACATCACCTACAAGCGACGCGACACTATCAAATCACAAGCATTGGCGGATTTTCTTGCAGATTGGAGAGAACTACCAGAACACAGTCCTATGCCAGAGCCAGAGTATTGGGTCATGCACTTTGACGGATCGAAGATACTCAATGGCTTGGGGGCTGGTGTATTATTGCAATCACCAACAGGAGAGAAGTTGTAATACATCCTACAGATCCACTTCAACACTACAAATAACATGGCGGAGTATGAGGCCCTCATTCACGGACTTCGAGTAAACAAGGATATTGGCATCAAGCGCATAGTTTGTTGTGGAGATTCTGACTTGGTTGCCCAGCAAGTAGCTGGAACCTGGAACGCGCGGAACCCTATGATGGCGGCATATCGAGACGAAATAGCCAAGTGCTTCGACGGCTACGAATTCAAGTACGTCAAAAGGGAGGATAATGAGGCGGCAGATCTGCTCTCAAAGCTTGGATCAGCTCATCGACCAATTCCGCCAGGCATTTTCCTGGAGCATTTGCGGACTCCATCCGTGAAGGGAGCAGACCCTGACAACCCGGATAGAGTGGACTCAGTTGTTAACATAGTAACAGTGACCTCTCCGGCTTGGACGAAGCAGTTCATGGATTATCTACAAGACGGAACTTTGCCCGCCAATGAAGTCGAAAGCCGGCAAATAGTATGCAGAGCAAAAGGCTACGTCATCATTGACAACCAGCTATACAAGAGAAGTACCACAGGAGTTTTCCTACGATGCGTCGCCCAGCAGCAAGGTATTGAAATCCTTAGAGAAATACATCTCGGAGATTGTAGGCATCATGTCGCTCCCCGATCATTGGTGGCTAGGGCCTTCCGACACGGATTCTACTGGATAACTGCCAAGGCGGACACCGAGAAGTTGGTACAAACATGCCTTGGGTGTCAGTTTTATGCAAGACAACCAAGTGTTCCAGCCGAAGAATTGCGAACAATACCAATAACTTGGTCGTTTGCAGGCTAGTGGCTAGAAATGGTGGGACCTTTGCAGACAGCACCCTGTGGATTCACACACTTGCTAGTAGCAGTTGACAAATTCACAAAATGGATTGAAGCTAAACCCATTAGAAAGCTTGATGGCGCAACAACCCTAAAGTTTGTCCGGGATCTAGTGGTGAGATTTGGTCTCCCACATGACATCATCACCGACAATGGAAGAAATTTATCTCTCGGAGAAGTTGAGGAGTATTGTCATGAGAAAGGTATCCTCCGTGACCTAGCATATGTGTAACATCCATAGTCAAATGGACAAGTTGAAAGGGCCAATTGACTAATTCTGCATAGAATCAAGAAACGCTTGGAGGCACCGCTATGTAGAGAAGCTGGATCCTGGGCGGAGGAACTACCATCTGTCTTGTGCAGTTTGTGAACAACACCCAACAGATCCACTGGCTTGAGTCCTTTCTTCATGGTTTATGGAGCAGAGGCAGTTCTCCCATCCGACATCCTCCACGATGCACCAAGAGTTTCCGCCTACAAAGAGGATGACGCTGAAGAATATAGATGACTATTTGTGGACCTACTTAAAGAAGAGCACGTGCTGGCATGCCAGAGATCTGTCGTCTACCAGCAGAAGCTACGTGGCTACCATAGTCGCCGTGTAAAGCATCGCTCGTTTAAAGAAGGGGATCTAGTGCTTAGACTCAAGCAGGAGAAATCACACAAACTATCCCCGCCTTGGGAAGTACCATTCGTCATAGCAAAACATTACTCAATGGTTCCTATTACCTCATCGATATTCGTGAGTTGAAAGATAGGCCAAAAATCGCAAGCGCAAGCAACATGACTCCGATGATGATTACCCGGAGACAGATCGGCCATGGAACATAGCACAACTACATCCCTTTTACACTTAGCACATTTATATTATGTAATAAGTTAATTATATGATCAATGAAACAAAGCATTTGGTTCACTCATATTCTCTGAGTCTTTTTCCTCCTTTAGTTGTTCGTTTCTGGATCATATAAACCTTTTATGCGCAAGGTTGCATTTTCCCTTGTGAAAATTCCGCCTAAGGGCATTAGCTTAAGTTTTCTGGTCTACACATTTTCTGAAGTTTTTATGTGGATTCTGGAGGAGTGACTTTTCAGCACTCAAAGCCAGCGATTTTGTTCTTATGTTCTGGATAGTGTTATTAAGCATCATCGCCAGAGAGCATAGTTCTGTGCTGCGAGTCTTCCGTCTCACAAAAGGTCAAGCATATGAACCAGAATAATGGATAAGCCAGCACTTGCTTAAAAAAATATACACATGCTAGAAACAGATAAGTTGCAGGAAACTTGAGTACATGTTTTTCCGCCTTAGACAAACATAAGTTTTTTCCGCATACATTATGCAGAGATACATTGAATACAGACATTGTTTTTATGGCTCTGCTGCAGGGGGCTTCGTGGTGCCATCATCAGGCTAGCCAGGACAGGAGAGCTCGTCAAAATCTGAAGGAGAAGGGCTAGACTCACAAGAAGCCATGTCGTCATCCAGGATCTCGGCAGGCAGGAAGACATCATCCTTGACCATCTTGGTAACCCTGGTACTGAAGTCGGCAAGAGAGTTCCAAATAGCATCGCTATCGATCTCTTGTCCTTCCTCGTCCAGCTTGGCCATGCCGGAGTTCACCAAGTCGATGTCGGCATTGTCATAGTGAGCCTTGACCAAGGACATGGTCATCCTTGCACCAGCCCGGATGCAAGAGGCTTTTCAGTCCTTGACTTTCTCGAGGGCTCGACGCAGGATTTCCGAAAACTTGGCTGATGAGTCTGCCGCCTTGATATTGATGTCCAGAGGTTGAGATATCTCCTTGGCCAGGGCGATGGCGGTGCTGATGAAGTTGCTAGCAAGAATCATGCGTTCCTTGGTACTCGGAGCACCCTCACCCAAGTTGGCTAAGCAAATGGGAGCTATGGTTTGCACAAGCATACAAGGACCATGAGTATAAACAAATCGAATGGTTATCCAACTTACAAGAAAAGACCAAGACAAAGAAAGGTTACCTAAGATGCTCGTTTCCGCTTGCATGCATGTCTCTGCCAAGTCATCGCGCTCCTTCTGGACTGAATTGAACATCTCAAGACTCCTAGCATTCTGCTCTTTGACATCTTGGTTCTGGTCTTTGAGCTGTGCAATCTCATCCTTCAGGCACTGCATCTCGGCGTCAGTAGACTCTTGCATAGCCTTCATCATCGCCTCATGGCCCTTGACGGCATCGGCCAGGTCCTTCTTCAGAATCTTATTTTCATCATCGAGCTCCTGGATATTCTTGGATTGCTCGACAATGCTCTTGGCCTTAGCAATTGCTTCTGTAAGACAAAAATTAGAAAGTGCTATCAGAAAGACGGAAGAAATGATTCAATGAGAAAAGCAAGGAGCTGTTGTAGGAAACAGACTCTGGCTATTTTTTATCTGTTCCTTTAGGAATTTGGTTCTACCCTGTTCAAGATCCATCTCCTTCCAAAGAGCAGCAAACCTCTCATTGGCGGCTATCCTCCATTTATTTTGATTCTGCACCAAGATGTAAACTTGTTTAGTTTCTCTAGAGCATCTAGTCAGAACTATTCAATTTCAAGTAAATTCTCGGGGCTATAGTACATTATTTTGAAGTAAACTAGTCTCTCTAGAGCATCTAGTCGGAACTTTATAGTTTCAACTAAATGCTCGGGGGCTACACAGACAAATTCTACACTTAGTTCTTTGGAGCACTTAGGCCAGTAACTATTGGATTATCCGCCTAAGATCTCGGGGGCTACAGTGGGATATACTACACAAAGTAAAGCAAGTGAAGTTCATAAAACTTATGATGGCAATGATCCTAAGATTGTTGGCCAGATGAGCATAGGAATCATGGAAGGTCCGAGCATTCTTATAGATTGCGTCGGCTTGCTTGATGAGGTCATCGAGGCTCAACGTCGGAGGAGTCGCAGCCAAGGTTTGGATTGATATCTATCTCCATGGCAGAGGTCTCAGGGATGCCGGGGGATGACGGCCCAGCGGGACCAGAAGAAGGTTTGGTGGCAAGAGTAGGGGGAGCGGTGGCGGGAGAGGGATTGGTGGACGGAACCTTGGTCAACATGTCATGAATGTTTTTTGACCCTCCAACATCTTTGGAGGATTGCTTCAAACTAACAGCGGCTTTCCTCCTGAAACGTACAAAGTATAAGTACAAGAGTTGAAGAAAGGTGTGAGCTATAAATACAAGCCAGAGAATGAAAGTACTTACTCCACGGAAGGAGCCTTGGCGAGGGGAATGCAGGTGGACTTCTTTTTCTTCTATGCCTCTAAGGCGGCAGTGGAATGTTTGGAGACTCCACTCTCCATTTTCTTCATCTTGTTGGCCTCGGCAGCAGTGTTAGAGGTGGAGCTCTTCCGCTTTCGCACTACCAGAGCTAGCTTATCCTTGGAGGCATAATCGTCGGACACCACCTAGATATCCGTCAGCTTTGGATCATAGACCTGGGAGGCCATTTGATCTACCACCAAGGTCGCCAGCTGGAATACAGAGGAGTGTTAGATGGACAACTCGAAGACGGAAAAACCTTAGAGTACATAACGAGCAACAAAGGAAACGGAAGCTACCTCGGGGCATGTACCACAATCGAACATGTCGAAGGTGATCTTGAAGCCACGCTTCTTGTCGTTCACCTTGACGATGTCCTTTAGTCGGAGCTTGATGGAGTCAGTAGAGAAGTTATCCCGTGAAATTCACATGGGATCCCTCTTGTCTTGGCTATATGTGCACATCAGCTGGGCGCAGTGCTGCAGAGGCTGGATCTTCCTAACGTATCAGCACATGGCAAGGTCCAAGCCCGTTAGACCTCTATCTACAAGCCATTCGATCCACCTTATGACACGATTGGCTTCATCATCGGAGGGAAGAGAGGCTGGGGTCCGCCATGCGGGCACTTCGGTGGCAGCTCCATCGACAAAATCGGGGTAAGTCTCAAGATGGTTCGATAGAGGGACATCTAGCCCGTAGAAATATGTGCGCTGCCAGTTCTTGCAAGACTCATGTTCCGGTTCTTGCAAGACGGATCCAACCTGTCATGTTCTGCGAGGGCGATCCGGTTCTTCGGCTGGTGCAAGACACAAAATGCATAAGCTATCGCCACCTTGGGAGGGCCCCTTCATCATCAGCCCGGAGCTGTGCAACAACTCCTATTACCTCATCGACGCACAACAGCCATGCAAGAACAAGATGGACAAGTCAGACTAGGAGATAGAGTGCCCCTGGAACGGGCCCTGCTCTGTCCATTTTACACCTAGTCGTCTGACAGTGTATGTATCCTGTGATCCGTATGGATGAATGAAAGATGTAGAACCCCAAGAGACACTCGGGGCCTCCTTGCCAGAAATTTGCATGTTGCTCTTTATTCGATTCAGTTGTTTCCGGCAACGGTAACCCCTACCCAGGGGCTCACCGGCTGGCCCGGCCTGCTAATTCTATAAACCGACTGAGTAGTGTACAATGGTGTCAAAGACCCACTCTTCGTTTCAGTTACGGACCGCAACCAGTCTGTCTGGCTAGCAAGATGAAAAGCCCAAGGCACCCCACATGAAAAATGGCGAAAAGATGCGATGGATTGGGCGTTCCGGCCTTGTGCCTAGTTTGAGATTTTTTGGCTACTAAGCCTCCAGTACCGTGCACAATGTATTGTCAGCTCCCCCTTTGATTCCGGCTCGAGACCGCAACCCGGCTGCCAGGCAAGGACACAACGTAAACAATAGAGCACACAAGAAAATTACTAAGTGTCTAGAGAAGTGGAAGCTAGTTTTTGAAACAAACTGAAGTCCTTAGCCAGTTAAAAATGCGAATACTGATCGTCTAATATATTAAACAAAACTATCTATATGTTTGTTTTGCATGATTGCACTGAGTTGGCTGTCAAAACTAAGAAGAGAAGATTCGATGTCCTTGCCTTCGCCAAGCGCTCCGAATCTCGGGGCTACACCCACTGGGTGCGCTCACGCACCCCTAGTGGAATCATGTAGTTCTGACTGGCTAAAGAAGTTTAGCCGTATATTCGGGCCTAGGCGAGGGCAAGGGCAAGAGCAAGAGAAGAGAAGAGAAGATTTGAAAGCACTTGGCTTCGCCAACTACCCCGAATCTCGGGGGCTACACCCAGCGGGTGCGCTTACGTGCCCCCACTATTGGTTGTGGTTGTCTGGATGGTCAGGCAAGGTCAGGCTGTCCAGCTAAAGGTGTTTAGCCGAAAGAAAACAAAAGTTCAAAGGAACGGAAGAATGAGAGAAGATTCGAAGTCCTTGTCTTCATCAAGAACTCTGAATCTCGGGGGCTACACTCAGTGGGGTCAGTAGTTCCCCGACTAAAAGAGTTCAGCTGGATGAGTATAGTTGGATGGGCCAAATCGGCAAAAGAGAGAAGCAAGTAGAAGTACAGAAAATCAGAAGGAAAAGTGAAAGGCAAACATATTAAATACATAAAGATAAGGTGAGTCGAAGATTCTCACAAGTTCACCGGTCCACAAACATAAGTTCAGCAAAATGGAAACTATTACAATTCCACCCGGCATCCCGGGGATTAGATCTAGGCGGAGGGGCCCTTTATTTTAGGGACATACAACAGGAGAGGCTCCTACTGCTTATATATTAAAAGGAACCAAAAATATTTACATACTTGTTACAAGTGTTCCATGGTTAGGCCATGGTTCTAGTGGACATAATTCAGACTCTCACTGTGGCTACAAAAGTTGTAATGGTCTCTCTAAGTTCAGGCTTTACCCTTGAAACTAGCAAATCAGAGTCTATTAAGAAATGAACTAGCCAGCTCTGAGCCAAGTGGTCTATGCCATCAAAGTGCTTCTTGTTCCTTTATTTCCAGATATTCCATGCACCTATGATCACATACTGCATGAGGAAAGCACCCGTCCAAGTGCTGGCAGCAACCTTTATTCTGTCACACAGATCTAGATGATAGTCCCATTGTATACCCAAAATATCCTAGCAGGATTTGGTAAAAGCACATTTCAAAAAATAAATGGTCCCTAGTTTCTCTAGTTTGACTGCAGAGAACACACTTGAAATTAGGAATAGGACATTGTCGGCGACAAAGCATATCGCGCGTGTTCAATCTGTCAATAACAAGCAGCCAAGCAAAAACCTTTTGCTTCATGACACACTTAGTTTTCCATATAAGAGGCAAGCTGGGATTTGGGGTCACTTCTCTGAAGAAAAAGTCATAGAACTTTTTAACATTGTACGTGCTCTGACCCCAAGCATATGTCCACTTATCAGGTAAGTTACTGTTTTGTTCAGTTTGTACGAGCACATTCTGTAGCTCAGTCAGTTCAGTTTCAGCTTCTTCGGACATTGGTAGGAAGAAATGATGAGAGGATGATTCTCTATTAGTATATTGTAGCACTGAGCAATCTTCATTTAAGGCGAAGGAGAACAAATGAGGGAAAACATCTTGTGGAACGTTGCCATCTAACTAGCAATCCTTCCAAAGCAAATATTGTATCTCGCATGTTAACTGTGCATTTGGTGATGCCTCTGTAAATATCAAATAGACTGATCATGTCCCTCCACCAAAAGGATCTGCATGGTCTCTTAGCATGAGGGATGCCATTTTGATAATATTGCTCCCAAACAAGCATTACCCACGGTACATCATGCTTATTGAAAAATTTGTGAAGGAATTTCAGGAGCAAACCTTGGTTCTGAGCTCTCAAGTCCATAATTCCCAGATCCCCCCTTTTCTGGGCTGACAAACAATATCCCAAGCAGCTAAAGAATATGCTCTCTCCTCCTATCCTCATTTTTCCTCCTGAGGCAATGTCTCCTGGCCCTATCTATGAACTCAATAATTTGCAGGGGGATTTTTAACGGCTGGTCCTAGCTGGCTGTGGCTTCTGGAGGAGGAGGAGGCACACTGGACGTCCCGGCTCCGACGTCTCCACCTTCCAGCTGCGGCATCGGCTGGGCCTCCGTCTCGGCGTCCTGACGGATTCCGAGTCGGTGAGGACTTCGTCGATGTCGACATAGCCGTCAATCTTGATGGCGGAGGCACGATGTTCGGGATGAGCCTGGCGGACGGTAGGAAGGTCTACGCTGGCACGGAAGCCTCCATCGATCTTCTGGCCACGCGCGACCTTGTACCAGGACAACATCAGCGCCAGTGCCATCTCGGCTCCCGCCCGCACCGCCGAGTCCCTCAGCCGGTCGATGGCAGCTGGCACCTCAGCGACCTTTGCTGCCAACTAGGCGATGGTGTCCAGCGCAGCCGCGTCCGGCCATAGAAAGTCGAAGACAGCGTGGGTAGCCTTCTGCAGCTCTGCTGCCTCCTCGCCAAGAAGGGCGACGAGCTCCCCTGAAGTGGGCTGCTCACCCGTCTAGTTCTCCTGGAGCTGGTTGTAGGACAGCAGGTCTACGCCCGGATAATAAGCTATCAGAAAAAGATAAGTCAGGTCCGGTTACTAGATCCGGACAAGGAATGGGGAGTCGGCAAAAAAATTTACCTTTGGAGGTGCGGCCGATCGGCGTCAACTCCTCCAGGAGGGCCTTCTCCCTCTCTGCCAGCGGCTTGACCTCCTTCTCCTGGTCCTTGCACTGGGCATCGAGGAGCTCGAAGGCCTGGGCCCGGCTAGCGAGGGCGCTATCATGCTCCTTTACGACGGCCTCTAGAATGTCCGTCTTGGAGTGCCACTCCTTGTTCTGAAGACGGAGGGAGGAGTTGGAACGGCTGAGGCGATCGTTCGCCTTGGTCAGCCGATCGATCTCCCATTGAGCGCAGACCATGACGGCTACGGGGGCACAACCAGATATCAGTAAAAAATAGAGGCGGAAGAAGAAGCTGCAACCGTATAAGGCGACTTAATCTGGGAGGTTCCGTTCGCCACCGCGAGCTTCTGCTCCAGCGTCCGTCTGTCCCTGAGCAAAGTCTCAAGCAGCTTGACCTCCTTCACCGCCACCTCCAAGGTAGCTGCCAGAGCGGCCAAGGACGCGGAGGAGGAGGAAGAGTCGGTGGCGCCATTGAGGATCAAGGACTCCTTCACCTCACGAAGCGCCACCTGCCACTCTTCCTCCAGCTCGCCGTCGGAGTTGTCCTCGGCCAGCACCACTAGATCCTTACTGGCTGTGGACGACCTCACTCCCACAGAAGAGCCCCTGCCACCACTTGGGTCGGGAACGGCGGTGTCCGGTTCAACCACGATAGTCGGCTGGGCAACGCTGGCCCTAGCTGCCGCGGCCGGATCCGTGCGGCACTGCGATAGGTTCCCACACGAGGGTGAGGGGCGGCAGCGGAGGCAGGCGCCAGATTGGCAGACCTAGCGCAAGGTGTCGAGGTGGTAGATGCGTGCATAGGTCTCGCGGCGCTGAAGGAGACGAGGGAGCTGCAAGAAGAAAGACAAAGCCAGTAAGCGAAAGCAAGGAAAGAAGGCCAGAACCGTGGAAACAAAAAGAGCGATTTGGGGAAGGAGAAAGCCATACCCCTGGACGACTGGGGGCGGCGCCTTCTTGCGGCCACTACGTCTCAGGTGCGGCGCACCGGTCCGGATCCTCTTGGATGTCGGCTCCTCCACCGTGGGCCGGCTAGACCCGCTTTCTCCCGCGGCGGACCAGTTGGAGTCGCCTTCTGTCGTATGGCGCCGGCTAGGTTCGGTAGCCAGGGCGGCCTCCTCCTCCTCAACAACTGGCGCGTTGGGTTCGTGTGTCGACTCGTCGTTCCGGTTGGGGAAGACATCAGCATCGCTGTCGGATTCCTCGTCGGATCGCCACGCATGCGGCTCCAGAATCAGGAGTAAAGACCTGGAGGGGGTCTAGCCCTCCTTCCGGAGGATGCAAGGAAAGTTCTGCTGAAAGGGCAGAGCATTAGCCGGATGAGCGTATGAAGCAAGAAACAGAAGGCAAGAAACGGGGCACAGGACTTACCCGGGGCACGCGGTTCTCGCGCATATACGGAGCCTGCCCGAACCTCCAGTTCTCGGGCAGCCTCTCCTTTGTGATCGTCCACACCCACTCCTTGAGGTTGTGGTAGCGTGGATCGCGGCAGGATAGCCGGGTGGGGACCAGCCGACCGGAGTAGAAGCACATCTTGTGCGCCCGTTTCTGTAGCGGCATCATCAGCCGGGACATCCAATTAAGCGTGATGTCCAAGCCACGTAGGCCAGCGGTGATGAGTGACCTCATCCGCTACAGCATCATGTCTGACTCCGCCTTCTCGCCATAAATCTTCAGATCCCAATGCTCCCGGCTGGACTCAACGTCCTGGAAGGCCAGAAGATTGATCTGGTCGACGTCGGTGATGTTGCTGACGTAAAAGTACGGCTGCTGCCACAGTCGAACCGTGTCGTGCTACTTGAACTTGGCGTAGCCGGTCTACATGCGGGAGTAGATGGAGGGAGCACCACAGGGGACCAGCGGGCCCTAGGTGCACTGGACCTGCGGCCTGATGCGGAATAGCCGACAAAAGAGCCCAATATCCAGCTGCATCCCGAGGTAGCACTCGCAGAAGGCTACGAAGTGCGCGAGAATGCCAATGGCGTTGGCGTCAAGGTGGTGTAGACACAAATCCATGAAGGCAAGGAAAGTGATGAGGAAGGGGTTCTTCGGGAGGGTGAAGCCACATGCAAGGTGGGACAAGAAGATCACACGCTCCCCCTCCTGGAGGTGCGGCAACTCCTCCTCCGGCGGCACGAGCCGCACCGCCACCTCCGATTCCGGCGGAAAGACCTATGTGGTGATGTACTTCGCGATATGGTCCTCCATCACTGACGATCCGCACCAGGTGCCGTGCTCAGAAGCCATCACCTCCTCATTGGCCGTCGTAGCGGGCGTTGAGAAGTGGGGGCCTGTGTATCCGGCAACCTCAAACAAGCGGCGTGGTGAGTTCCGCGGCGAGCAGGGGGAGGCAGTGCCGGAGTAGGAAGAGCGCACGGTGGCGGAAATAGCGAAGGCAGGCAGCGGGTGGGGAGGACTGCTCCCCCGGGAAGTATTTGAACCCAGGGGAGTGTAACCGTTTGGGCTGTCGCATGGCGCCTGTTGGGCCTCGCCACACCCCCACCAACTGCTCCGGATTGTTTGCGACCACACTACGTGCGCAAAAGATCCTGATGTAGAAACCGAAGCGGCGGACAATGGTTCCCTAGGAGACATGCGAGGGGACGCTGCACTACACGCGATAGCACAATGATGGCACGTGCGCACGTGGTCGGTTTCAGCAATGACATCACGGGCAGCACAACCGCTGGTTGGCAGCCGGATACAAACTCAAAAGCAGGAGGGAGCGCACGCACATTTCACCTAAGGGCTAAATCCAGACGTGCTCGGGGGCTAGTGTTGGAGGGATAACCCCTGGGTAGCCTAGGCGAACAAGAATAAATGAAGACAACTCACGGCTCGCTAGCAGATCCTAGCCAGAAGCAGACGCATGGATCTGGCTACCGGCCGGTAGCCGGAACAAGGAATGGCGGCAAGATGTTGGTCCGGCTATATAACCGTAGACAGACGTAATCAAGGCAGGGTGACGTGCTACACAAGCTGCTCCTCTCATAGGAAAGGTTGATCACTCAGTAGCTAGATAGTCCATACAGCTCGAGGAGCAGCTTGTATTCTAGATATCTCTCATCGCCAGATTGCAGGAGTAGGGGTGTTACCTCCACATGAGGGCCCTAAACTTGGGTACTTCTTGTCTCACGTTACACTTGCTAGTATCTGATCCCGCTTGCGGACGCCGTCGATAGCTTCCCTGTCATTTGCCCACCCCTCTATCTAGCCTTCTCATGCATTGCCATTTCCAATACAACGACACAACCTCATTTCATTCCAATGTTGCATTCCAGCATGTTCTGCGCTTTCTAACCATGGTTTGACACATGGAGTGTCATTGCATGTGTTGTTTTCAAATCACGCTGATCCACATAGACACACACACTGAAGTGGGTGTGGTGATGCAATGTCTATCACACTAGTGCTCCGTTGCATTCCAATGTTGCATTCCAGCATGTTATAGGGCTTTATGACCATGGTTTGACACATGGAGTGTCATTGCATGTGTTCTTTTCCAAACCACAATGATCCAAATGGCCACACACAATCAAGTGGGTGTGGTGATGCAACCTCTGTCACGGTAGTGCTCCATTGCATTCCAATGTTGCATTCCTTCATATTCTAGGGCATTCTAACCATGTTTTGACAAATGGACTGTCATTGCATGTGTTCTTTTCCAAACCACACTGATGCACATGGCCACACACACTCAAGTGGGTGTGGTGATGCAGCTCTGTCACACTAGTGCTCCATTGCATTCTAATGTTGCATTCCAGCATGTTCTAGGGCTTTCTGACCATGAATTGACACATGGGCTATCATTGCATGTGTCCTTTTCCAAAGCACAATGATCCACATTGCCACCAACAATCAAGTGGGTGTGGTGATGCAAACTCTGTCAGACTGGTGCTCCATTGCATTCCAATGTGGCATTCTAGCATGTTCTAGGGCTTTCTGGCCATGGTTTGACACATGGAGTGGAATTGCATGTCTCCTTTTCCAACCCACACTGATCCACATCGCCACACAAACTCAAGTGGGTGTGGTGATGCAACCTCTATCACATTGGTGTTCCATTGCATTCCAATCTGGCATTCTAGCATGTTCTAGGGCATTCTGACCATGGTTTGACACATGGAGTGTCATTGCATCTGTCCTTTTTCAAACCACACTAATCCACATGGCCACAGACACTCAAGTGGGTGTGGTGATGCAACATCTTTCAAATTGGTGCTCCATTGCATTCCAATGTTTCATTCCAGCGTGTTCTAGGGCTTTCTTTCCATGGTTTGACGCATGGAGTATGATTGCATGTGTTCTTTTCCAAACCACAAAGATCCACATGGACGCACACACTCAAGTGGGTGTGGTGATGCAACCTCTATCGCACTGGTGCCCCATTGCATTCCAATGTGGCATTCGAGCATGTTCTAGGGCTTTCTAACCATGGTTTTACACATGCAGTGTCATTGCATGTGTTCTCTTCCAAACCACAATGATCCACATGGCCACACACACTCAAGTTGGTGTGGTGATGCAACCTTTGTCATAATGGTGCTCCATTGCATTCTAATGTTCAATTCCAGCATGTTCTAGAGATTTGTTCCATGGTTTGACACATGGAGTGTCATTGCATGTGTTCTTTTCCAAACCACAATGATCCACATGGACACACACACTCAAGTGGGTGTGGTGATGCCACCTCTGTCACACTAGTGCTCCATCACATTCCAATGTGGCATTGTAGTAAGTTCTAGGGCTTTCTTACCATGGTTTGACACATGGAGTGTCATTGCATCTGTTATTTTCTAAACCACACTGATCACATGGCCATACACACTCAAGTGTGTGTGTTGACGCAACATCTGTCACACTGGTGCTCCATTGCATTCCAATGTTGCATTCCTACATGTTCTAGGGGTTTTTGTTCTTACCATGGTTTGACGCATGGAGTATCATTGCATGTGTTCTCTTCCAAACCACAATGATTCATATCGCCACGCAAACTCCAGTGTGTGTGGTCATGCAACCACTGTCACACTAGTGCTCCATTGCATTCCAATGTGGCATTCTAGGATGTTTTAGGGCTTTCTGACCATGGTTTGCCACATGGAGTTGCATTGCATGTGTCCTTTTCCAAACCACACTGATCCACATGGCCACACACACTCAAGTGGGTGTGTTGATGCAACCTTTGTCACACTAATGCTTAATTGCATTCCAATGTGGCATTCTAGCATGTTCTAGGGCTTTCTAACCATGGTTTGACACATGGAGTGTCATTGCATGTGTCCTTTTCCAAACCGCACTGATCCACATGGCCACACTGATGAGTGCATATTTGCATCATGTTTTACATTATTTTTTTGTATTGTAGATGTAGGATCTTGGTATTTTATGGCGCTCGCACGCACATTTTATGTCTGTTTTCACCAGGATCAGGACAGATGATGATCCAGTGGATACAATTCTTGGAGCAGTTGTACTATGGAGAAAAGGAGTAAAAAACAACGTAAAATCGCTTATTTGGGAAATATTAATAATTCTAGAAGAAAACCAGAAGCGAACAAGGGAGGCAGAAGGGTCAACGACCAACTATATGGTGGGAGCATATTTTCCAGTCATATAGCTCTAACCGTATAGTTGGCGCCGCCTCTGCCTCCTCAAATAGTTTCACCCCGTGCAACTGGTTTGGGGAGAAGACATATACATAAGACCTAGAAATCGTAGAAACCTCACCTCCAGAAGGCATGTGGGGGGGGGGGACACATCCACCGGGGATCCATCTTTGCCCTGCGCAGATTCGGGAGGCTAAGGCATCGATCTTCATCATCCACCGCTGCATCACCACCATCTCCATGCATCCCATCTACATCTTGTCTAGATCTTGTTGTAATTCCCGTACTCGTTGTGGATTTCTACAAGTACTATTTATCTATGATTATTTCCATTACCATTGCTATGATGTTGATTGCCTCCATGTCTGAGTAGATCTCTAGTTCCTGGGGAGATGGAGAAACCCTAGTATGAGATTGAAATAATATAAAGTCTATTATGATATTCATTGTTCTGACCATGTGTTAGATTTTCTACATCTTTATGTTGAGAGAAGTCGACCGCTCAATATTTGCCTCTCATCGGGACTTGATGGAGGGAACTACTAGTTGGTAGACAGAGGCGTGCTAGCACTTACAGTGACTATAAAGCTGTTGGCACCCCTTACGTATAAACTTGGGAAACCGAGGAAACTCACGGAACACTATCCATGCCATGGGATACGTCCTACGGGATTACGTCCCTTAATAGCGTAGTAATTCAATTGATGTCGATTGCTGACTGTTGTGGTTATGCAGATGATGTGAGCAGCGGTTGCTGCCTAATTGTCCAAATACAGAGTTCCTCCCACACATGCATAGTTGAGAATGTTCATGATGTTAATATTTATCTTAGATCCTTATAATGCTAGTGGTCTATGCGCTACTCCCTGAGAATGATTTTTCCCTATTGCAGTTCCAATCTTTCTTACATACGCGATACTTACTTTCCGCATTCAGTTATTTTACTTTACTTTATTATTGCTCTTATACCTAAAACCCAAAAACACCTTTTTACACAATACTCGCATTTTATATTGTCACTTAAAACTTTATCTAGCATTTCTATCTTAATATTTATTTCAAGAGTTATTAGACTTCAGACTCCTGCTCCCTGTGGGATCGATATCTTTATTTCGAAACTAGCTATAAACAATCTATGTACTTGCAGTGATCAAGCTATTTTCTGGCGCCGTTTCCAGGGAGCTAAGCATTGTACGTCTTTTACTTTTTGCTTATTTATTTTTGTCTTGCCAAATTTTGTTTTGACTTACAGGTCCCCACCAACATGATGGAGTTTGAGCATATGACTAGTGCTAACCCACTCAACTGCTTTGGGAAGACCTATGATATTTATAAAAGAGACAACTCCAATGAGAAGACAAGGGGGTTTGAAATAAATCCTCTACTACTTGGTATTTTTACATAAGAAGCAATTTACTGGAGATGAAGAAGATCCTAATCCATATGAGCATATTGCATGTTTCAAAGATATATGTGGCACTTTTCTATTAACGAGATATACCGCTGATGAGGTAAGGGCTAAACTTTTTAGTCAGACTTTGACTAGTTCAGCTCTCTCATGGTATAGTTATCTACCACCTAAAGCCACTACTACTTAGGATAATCTAGCCTCTGAATTTCTAGCAAAATATTATCCATTGTCAAAATCTTTTGGAATCAGTCGTCTTATAATGAATTGGAAAAACCGTTCTAATGAAGGACTAGTTTATATCAGATTTAAAGATTTACTACGTCTATGTTTGCATCATGATTTACCTAAATGGTATTTATTTCATATATTTTATGGCGGTTTAATTGAACTAGACTCATTCGTGGAAGGAGCCTTTATGAATCTTCCTATACCTAAATCTTGGGCTTTACTTAATAGAATTCGTGATCATAGAGTTTCATGGAATTTTGGTCTAGGAAGTGTGGGAGTCGTAGAAATATAACATGATTGTATTCATGACTATAATAAAAAAGGCCATGTTAAATATTTATCTAAAGAACTGTATTTGGATTCAGATCTTGTGTTGCAAGTTGTTAAAGCTTTTAGAGAACATATTAAAGGTCCAAAAGAGGGACCGATCAAGTATTATCCACCACCCGAACCTGAGAAGAAAAGAGAAGTTAAAGAAACACTGGCCTCCTTAGAACTAATAAATGAGATGCCTTTTCCTAACACTGCATGAAATCATATTCTTTAATATGAACAGGTTAAAGTAGTATAGGATAAAAAGGAAGAAGAAAATATGCCAGAAGCCGTGGAACATCTGTAGGAAGCCCAAGATGAAGAGGTAACCAAGGAAGCAAGTATGGCTATGTACGCACATTATAACATAGTTGAACTTGATGAAGAGACTTCCGTATCGGTTGAGGGTAAAACAAAGTTAAAAGATGTGGGTAAGCCTATTCTTCCCTGCATATTTAAAGAAACTTCTCATTATGGTTTATGTGATCATGGCACCGAAGTTAATGTCATATCGTATGATTTCTATTTAGAAATAAAAGAAGGAATAGAACCGGCTACAATTGAAAATACTAATAAGACAATTATGTTAACCAATAAAAATCTTAGAATCCCAATGGGAGTAGTTGAAGATGCAACTGTCATAATTAGCAATAAAAACTTTCCTATCGATTTTGTAGTTGTTGATATGCTAGCTGACACTCTTTGCCCTTTTATATTTTGAAGAAACCTTTTGGGTGATATAAGTGCCTATGTTAATTTCAAGAAGGAGATTGTGTCTCTTAAGCTTGGGGGAATAGAAAATAAATTCTATTTTTCCAAATTTAAAGACAGGCCTCCACAAATACAAGAAGAAGAGGAAGAGAGAACTATTTAAGAAATGGCGGCTCTTTTATTTAGTAATCAAGAAGAAGGAACAAATGAAGATCCAAATTATGAAGAAATAGTTATGGAGGAGAAGTCCTTGGAAGAACTAGAAGATGAATTCGATTCACTTCCTATAATGTGACCTCCAACTGATGAGGATTTTGAAGAGCCAGAAAAGAGAGGGGACCAGGAACTACCACCCCAGAGTTGAAGATTCTACTAGATAATCTAAAATACAGATGTCTAGATGATACAAATAAATTTCCTGTTATTATTAGTGCTAAACTTTCAGGAAAACAAGAAGAAGAACTTATGGAGATACTTAAGGAGCATTTCAAGGACTTTGGGTACTCAATGGATGACTTGAAGGGCATGAGTCCCATGATAGCCGTCCTTCGAATATTCATGGAGGAAGGTGCTAAACCAGTTGCAGAATTTAATAGAAGATTGAAGCCTTAAATGAAAGAAGTGGTAAGAAAATAAATTGTACGCCGACTAGACGCAGGTATAATCTATCCTGTGAAAGAAAGTGAATGGGTAAGTCATGTTCATTGTATCCCTAAGAAGGGAGGTTTCACTATTGTTCGTAATGAAAATGATGAATTGATACCTACTAGAACTATTGTTGGGCATAGGATGTGCATAGACTTCAGAAAATTAAATAAAGAAACTAGGAAAGATCACTATACTTTACAGTTCATAGATCAAACTTTAGAGAGGTTAGCAAACCATACTCATTTTTGTTACTTGGATGGATACTCTAGTTTTTCTCAAATAGTTATTCATCCTGATGACCAACTTAAAACAACTTTTATTAGTCCTTATGGTTTACATGCTTATTGACGTATGCCTTTTGGCTCATATAATGCTCCGACTACTTTGCAAAGATGCATGACTGCTATTTTTGCTGATTTCATATAACTTTGTGGATGAATTTTATGTCTATGGAACTTCATTTACTAGTTGCTTGGATAATCTCAAAAGAGTTTTGCAGCGTTGCAAAGAAATCAATCTTGTTCTAAACTAGGAGAAGTGCCATTTTATGGTCAAAGAAGGTATAGTCCTTGGACACAAGGTATCAGGTAAGGGAATTGAAGTTGATAGAGCTAAGGTTGAGGCAATAGAGAGAATGCCACAACCTAGGGATATTAAAGGTATAAGAAGTTTCCTTGGTCATGTGGGTTTTTATAGAAGTTTCATTAGAAATTTGTCTAGAATATCTAAACCTTTGACTAACCTCATGCAAAAGGGAGTAGGATTGAACTTTGATGATAAATGTCTTGAAGCCTTTGATAAACTCAAAAATTCTTTATCTCATGCTCCCATCATTAAAACCCCTATTTGGGATACAACCTTTGACTTGATATGTGAAGCTAGTGATGATGTTGTAGGAGTAACTGTGGGACAACATATTGGTCGCAGATTTAATATTATACATCATGCTAGTAGAACTCTAAATGGTGCTCAGAAGAATTACCCAAAGGAAGAAAAGGAACTATTTGTTGTATTTTTCTCTTGTGATAAATTTTGTTTTTACATAGTTGATGCAAAGGTAAGAGTTCGTACGGATCGTGATGGTTTAAATGAACTCCTTGAGAGGAAAGAACATAAACCAAGACTGATCAGTTGGATTCTTTCACTTCAAGAATTTGAGTTGCAGATTATGCAGAGGCAGGAAATAAAGATGTTAAATGCAGTGTCCAAGTTTTCCTAGCAAGACACCAATCTTATTGAGAGGAACTTTAGTTTTGGTGATTTTCATCTACAAGAATTATTCAATGAATCAAGGTCAATTCCTTCAAGAGAGAAGAAGTCTTTGTTGTTGGAGGAACTTTTCATTCCTGAATAAGCAAATGGTAAGTGCAAGGTAAGTGTTCTTACCCAAAAAAAGTGATTTGTTTTCACAAATTTTACTCCTAAAAATTCCAACTTTGAATTCCTTGTGTTTTTTTGAAGTTTTATGGGTTTTTTACCAACTATAAGGACAGAATTATACGACCAGAGAGGGATCTCATGCCGTATAGTTGGTCGTTAAACTCTCTGTATCATATTTGTGAAACTGTTTTTGTTATCTGAGCCTATACGGTCGCAACTATACGACCAGAGCCAAAATTCCGGCGGGTATAGTTGGTCATTAAACTCTCAGATAGTTTTGCTTTTTGGTGTATGTATCTATACGGTCACAACTATACGATCAGAGCCAAAATTCTGGGCATATAGTTGGTTGTTAAACTCTTGGACACTTTAGATTTTTGGTGTCTGTATCTATACGGTCGCAACTATATGACCGGAGCCAAAATTCCAGCCGTATAGTTGGTCGCTAAACTCTCAGACACTTTTTGTTTGTCTTTTCGTTTATTCATTACCAAAAAAAACTTATTGTTAGTTCTGAGTCGTAATTTAATTGACCTAGACTCGAAATATTTGGAAATATCTGCCCAGAACCAACTATACGGTAGGAGCTATACGGGCCGCGCCCATATAGTTGGTCGTTACGTGGCAGAACTCTTCCAAATCCGTGATTTCTTTCCCTATTTTGTTAAGATTCTTTTCTTGGACGACAATTTGGTGTTTCTCGCAAGTTTTACCGACCTCTGACCCCCCCTTATATACTGCCACTGTCTCTCTCTCTAATCATAATCTCCAAAAACCAATCTAGCGATGTGCTATCCCGTCCCAGGTCGTGGGAAACCCATGGGGCTCATTGCTCCTTCCAGGGACCGATCTAGCAACCCATCCATGGAGGACGATGACGAGGAGGTGGAGAGGTTTAGCCCGAGGTACAAGGAGTACGTCGAGCCAAGCTAGTTCAACAATGATTTCGATGATGACGTGGTTGATGTCTACATCCACCGTGGCATCTATGATTGACAGGAGATCGATTGGACAGCGATGAAGAAAGCTCAACAAGAGAGAGAAGATCCCAAGCCACATGGAAAAGGGCGTGTGGACACGTTCAAGTTCATCACCATGATCCAAGGCCACACAAGCGTAATGAATTATCTAATATTGGTGTAGGTGCTAGAAAGGGAGCAAAGGCACCACTCTTGAAGCCAACCATTGGTGCTCGTATGAAGGTTAAGCCTCAAGAAGAGTGGAGGTACGGTTTCCACTTCCCTGATCCATGAATTATGGATGAGGTAGAAGAAGTTGTCCCCAGGACCAAGAATCGCGTGCAAGCACTAGAGATGTATCAGAAGCAGGAGCTACTCCATTGCGTCGAAGTATGTCACCATCTCAATGAGATGGAGAAGAAGGAAGACCTCCTTCTGTTGGTCACTAAGCTCGCAGATAGAGTGGATACTCTGCAATCTGATCCGCATAGGTGCTACAGCCGCATAACTACTCGGGAGGAGACCAACAAGAAGCTATGCACTGCGGTGTTACACACCATGGAGCCATAGTGATCTACAACAATCACGGTATCAAATAATCACAAGGGATTATTTGATCCCGCCTGGCTTGATTCCAAGCTTGGGGAGATATTTAAGACCTTGTAATCTATCTTATAAGTTTTTATTATTATTTTTGCATTAGTCAAACTAGCAATAAAGTTTGCATCATTAGAATTCCCCTCATGAATATAATTCTAAGTTTATTATTATATATGGATCAATATTGAGTTTGTGTTTGCTTTAATGATATATGAATGGCTTGAGTATGATTTAACTTGCACTTGATGATAACAATAGGAGTCTTCCACACCATTGGTATTAATGGAACACATAAAAATAATTTGGTCAATATGTTGTAAGTCTACGGTTTGATTTATAAACAAAAATTATCTATATAATTAAGTTGAAAAAGAAACCTTAAAAAAAAGAAAATGAAAGTGCTACCAAAATATAGTGAGAACAAGTCGAGGTAGAATCTCCAAGTCATAAGAATGCTTCAGATATAGTTGGAATTTGATAATTGAGATCATTAAACTTTGAATTCCTACAAAAGGTGGAATATATGGCTGGCTCCTTTGCACATCACTTAAAACAAAAGTGTGAGCATATATGCAAAAGAAAAGAAAAGAAAGAAGAAAAAAAGAGCGAGTGTGCAAAGACCAAATAGGCATATACCACTGTATTGTAGTATGACAAAGAGACACTTTTGAGTTTGAATCCCAAGTGAATACGTTGCTCCTAAAACACTTGGCACTACCTCGTTAACTCATTAGGTTGAACCAGATAATTTTACATTATGTTGATATTCATCTTTTATGAACTATTGATCACTAAGGTGTGGAAGCCTGCTAATACTATTCAGATGGTTCGAGTAAGGTACTATTCACGAACTTATTCCTTTGTATCGTATATGATAAACAAATGTTGCAACCGCCTCATTTATTTTAATCGACTCAGCTTCATGAATATGAGAATCACGACCATTAAGCTAAAACTTGCTCAGGATGAGCAAGAGTCTAGGCTTGGGGAAGTTGATGAGTGCATATTTGCATCATGTTTTACATGGTAGGATCTTGGCATTGTAGATGTAGGATCTTGCTATTTTACGGCGCTCGCGCGCACATTTTATGCCTGTTTTCACCAGGATCAGGACAAATGATGGATCCAGTGGATACAATTCTTGGAGTAGTTGTACTATGGAGAAAAAGGAGTCAAAAACAACATAAATCGCTTATTTGGGAAATATTAATAATATTAGAAGAAAACCAGAAGAGAACAAGGGAGGCAGAAGGTTAATGACCAACTATACGACGGGAGCAAATTTTCCAGCCGTATAGCCCTGGCCGTATAGTTGGCGCTGCCTCCGCCTTCTCAGATAGTTTCACCCCGTGCAACTAGTTCAAGGAGACGACATACAGAACACCCAGAAATCACAGAAAGCTCACCTTCGGAAGGCATCTAGAGGGGGAACTCATCCACTGGGGATCCATCTTCACCCTACGCAGATCCGGGAGGCTAAGGCATCGATCTTCATCATCCACCGCTGCATCACCACCATCTCCATCCATCCCATCTACATCTTGTCTATATCTTGTTGTAATTCCCGTACTCGTTGTGGATTTATACAAGTACTATTCGTCTATAATTGTTTCCATTACCATTGCCATGATGTTGATTGCCTCCATGTCTAAGTAGATCTCTAGTTCTTGGGGAGATGGAGAAACCCTAGTTGAGACTGAAATAAGATAAAGTTGATAACCCACAAGTATAGGGGATCATGTGTAGCCTTTTCGATAACTAAGAGTGTCGAACCCAACGAGGAGCTAAAGGTAGGATAAATATTCTCTCAAGTTCTATCAACCACTGATTCAACTCTACGCATACTAAACGTTTGCATTATCTAGGAAATAAAACTAGAGCAACAATACGAGTAATAGAGAAAGCTTTGCATGATAATAAATAACAAGAAAGTAAAGCTAGTTGCTGCAAGAATAAAATGAACTAAACTAACAGAACCATGAGTGTGGAAGAGTGGTGGTAATTGTGGTGGCTTTGTCCAAGTTTAAATAGCGAATATATCGGGTTCATTATCTTCGATGTAGTTTTCTATGTGGGAGAGGCTAAATATACATGGGCTTCACTACTTGGAATTATATGTACTATATGATTGGATTGTTAGCAAACATTCGTAAGTACTAATCAATGCATTAAGGTTTCCCCAACCATAGCCTTAAGTTTAATGGTCCTCTTACTCCGGTACGTTCAACGTTCCGGTTCGCGTCCTGATTTTTCTATCACTTCGGCAGAACTCCCCCCTTCCTTTTACACATACTACAAACCCTATGATGTTTAATCCATATGCGCACAAATATAATGGACACCAAAGGACTGTACCATATCAACATACAACTCTAATGAACCAAAGACGTTCAACCATTCAGTCTAAGAACAAAGAAACTACACAAACATGACATAGATCATAGGATTATAACTTATAGCATCAAACACCATGTTTACATAGGATGGTACAGAGGTGTGTGGGAGTATGAATCACTGCATACTAGGAGGATGATATGATGGAGATGGCGGTGAAGATGGTGAAGATGGCGGCGCGGGGGACTCCTTCCCCGCCGGCGGTATCATAGGGGAGCACCGCCCCTTAGCCTCCTTCCTTCATGGCTTCTTGGGAGCCCTCCACCATGGAGATGGGATCCATGGGGGAGGCAATAACATAGCTTTGCTGCGTGCAAATTCGTGGGTGGAGATGCCCTGGGCGAATTAGGTTTCCTCCCTTTATATAGCTTCTCGGATTCCCGTCACCCCATCTTGGGCTGCAGTAAATCGGGTCTAAAAGACTCGTCCGGACCCGGAATCAGCTAAATGTTATATCTAGATAGTTTGTCGCGAAATTTCCAACAACTTTGTAGTTGAAGAGTTTTCCGTTTGACACCGTCTTTTATTAGAAACTTGATGATCTTCAAAAAGAGTTCTGAGACAGATTTCTGAAAAATCTCAATTTGACTCCAACAAGGTTTCTACTTGTATTCTTGGTAATTCCTACACATCAAAATGTAAAACAAGAAAATTGTGCACTTTTGGAACTATTAGTAGGTTAGTCCAAATAAATCATAAACTTTATAGAAAAAGGAGTGTCAAAAGCATATTATTAGCATAAACCATTAAAAATAATAGATACGTTATGGACGTATCAACATCCCCAACCTTAGTTCCTGCTCGTCCTCGTGTAGGTAAACGATCAAAACAATATAATTTTTGAGGTGACATGCGGACAACACAATCTTGATCATCATTATTGTAAAAGCATTTATAGCTAAGATTAAGGTACTCTAAACATGAATCATGAAAGATAGAGTTCTAACAATAACACACAGCAACTATGTTGTAACATGAAAAGGTACAAACAAAATATTAATGAATAACAATGCTTTGCAAGACGTTTGTTTTTTTCATATAAAGAAAGCATAATGAGAATGGTATTCAGCTTGTCCCTCATAGAGTAGCAAAACATAAATGCATAGGACACCTTCAAAGTTCATAAGGATGACTAGATACAAATAGTTTAGGAACAAGCAATATCAAAGTTATGCATCAATCAACAAGTCTTGAGACAATGCACATAGAACTAAGAATGACAACTATGCTCTCTTAATTGGTGCATAAAGATAGAAGGTGGAGACTCAATATAAAAGTGGAAGAAAGACCTTCATAGAAGGAAGCAAGGATTCAAGTCTCATAAAGAGCTTCCAAAAATTATGGTACTTATTAGCTTTCAGCTCTCATTGCCCCTATCATAAGCATCTTGAAGTGATTAAGGTGAAAGTGAACAAACTATGGAGTATATGCTTGACAAAGTATAAGTTGGAAATCTCATGTCCCTTGAATACGAGGGCCGCTCCTCATGCTACTCAAGTTTAGTTACCGGTAAGTTCTTGTCATAGTAAGTACATGTGTATCATAGAGAACCGCCAACGGGGTACACCTTGCCCGATGATACGGAAGAATCCCCATATCAAAATGACAAGGCAAGCAGACAATAAGCATCTTAGCAATATTCTTATTTACCATGGGAAAATGATTTTTTTTCTCTCTTTCTCTCTTTCCTCTTTTCTCGTCTCTTTTTCTCTTTTTCTCAATCTCTATCTCTTTTTTATAAGAAGAACGCTTCATAGATTGCTCATTATGGTTACGATGCAGGTTTCCACCATGATTAGGCATGGATTAGACCGGCGGCCCAGGCGTTTCTCTAACACACATACATAACTCCATGGACTTACAAGTTCCCCTTCCATTTCACACCGACGACATCCATAGACAAAAGAGTATGATATCAACTAGGTACAAAGTACAAGTGCAATTGTTGAAAGCGTTCCCCATGACAGCATGGTTCTACTAATCCCCAACATATAAGTGCAAGCATATACAACATATATGACATAATGGTTCAAGTTTATTAAGGGTAAGAAAAATAGTGTGCCATCAAGTTCGTGAGAGCTTTAATCACTAGTTTTCTCATAACAAGTTTAATTTGGAAGGTAGATAAAAGCATTAATATACTTGGAATAGAAAATGCTAATAGGTAGGTATGGTGGACTCTATGTGATAACTTGGTTTTATTTGGATTTGGATGCATGAGTGGAAATCATACTTGATTATGGAGGCTAGCAAAAGACTGGGAGCGACCAACTAAAAGAGAAATAATGGCCATAGTCATGCAAAGCGACAAAACATCATTAATTAAAGCATAAAGTGATATTATAAGTCGAAAACTAAAGGATCATAAAGGCTATGGTGACTTGGGATAGTCATAACATGGTGTGAGCATGCGCCAAGTCAACCCAAAATAAAGCATCAAAGGAGAATACCATAATATTATGCTTTAATATGCTAAAACAACACATGATTCTTTCAAGGCAAATTAAGCAATCTCAATTGTTTATAACATGTCATGCTACAACATGAATCACTAAGCATAAAGCCAAAACAATATCAAGCATGACATGACAAAGCATAGGCCACCATAAAAAACGAGCTCCTTTTACCACTTAAGCATGAACTTTTCCTACTCTTTTCCAATCAAAACCACATTTATTTGAAAACTAATGTATGAAACAGGGGGTCCAACAAATTTATTCAAGCAAACTAAGCAAATCAAGCAAACTAAAACCAAAAAAGAAAATGAAGACGCTCCAAGAACAACACAATTATGCATGAAACAATAAAAATGAAGTGTTTGGAAGACCTGAGATTTTTATTGATGAAGAAGGGGATGCCTTCGGCATCCCCAAGCTTTGACGCTTGTACTTCTTGGATATTTCTTGGGGTGACATAGGGTGGCATCCCCAAGCTTGAGCTTTAGTCCATTCTTCATCTCATTACATCATTCTTTCCTTAACACTTGAAATGTTTCCTTCATACAAAACTTCACATAATCTTCATTAGCAACATTATTGTACTCAAGATAATAAGTCTTTGGGTTCAGTTTGAACACCAATAAAACTTCCATTAAAACACAAGCTACTGTAGCACTTCCCTTAAAAAGCTCAATTCCCCAAAGAGAACCCAAAAAGGAATCAACAAGAAGCAAATGCAAATAATGGCAAAAATCTGTCAAAACAGACCAGCAGAGAGAAACCAATTTTTTCTAATATCTTATGTTGCTCAAATAGAAAAGTGTTGATCTAAAAAACGTTGGATAACAACCTGGGGCAGAAGCACAAAAAATTACAGCTCACACCGACGTACAGAGATTTTACACGAATTTTTATAGCGAAGCACAAAAATCTGTTTCGGGACAACAACTTTCCCAAGCATTACATCTCTCTCATTAGAGGTTACTCTTGGCACAAAAAGAAAATAAAAAGGATAAGGAGAGGTTATTACTGAAGCAATTACTTCCAAGACTCAACTAAAACTTTTGGGTTATCTCCCAATATGTACTTTTCTTTAACGCCTTGAACTTAGGCATAGGAGCAAGATTCAAGTATTTTTCAATGAATAAGCATTAAGATCAATACCAGAAATATCTTTGTTTTTCAAGGCTTCATGCATTCCTACAAGTTTTTAACTGAAAATCTTCCATGGAAAGATTTGTTTTTGTTGCATAGGCATGAACACAAGTGTTCAAGGTCGACCCCCACATAACCATTACTAATCTTTCCAATCACTTTCCTTTTTGAAAACGTGTTTAGTTAACAAGTACAACTAATTATTTTTGTAATTCGCATTCCCTATCCATACTAAGATAGATAACAACTTAAAACTGAAAGTAAAACCTACTTAGATATAAAGCAAACAAGTACACACAAGAATATTCACCCACGTGCTATTGCTCCCCGGCAACGGCGCCAGAAAAGGTCTTGATAACCCACAAGTATAGGGGATCGTGTGTAGCCTTTTCGATAAGTAAGAGTGTCGAACCCAACGAGGAGCTAAAGATAGGATAAATATTCTCTCAAGTTCTATCAACCACTGATACAACTCTACGCACACTAAACGTTTGCATTATCTAGGAAATAAACTAGAGCAATAATACGAGTAATATAGATAGCTTTGCATGATAATAAATAACAAGAGAGTAAAGCTAGTTGCTACAGCAATAAAATACACTAAACTAACAGAACCATGAGTGTGGAATATTGGTGGTAATTGTGATGGCTTTGTCCAAGTTTAAATAGCGAATAGATCGGGTTCATTGTCTTCGATGCAGTTTTCTATGTGGGAGAGGCTAAATATACATGCGCTTCACTACTTGGAATTACATGTACTATATGATTGAATTGTTAGCAAACATCCGTAAGTACTAATCAATGCATTAAGGTTTCCCCAACTATAGCCTTAAGTTTAATGGTCCTCTTACTTCCATACGTGCAACGTTCCGGTTCGCGTCCTCAGGTTTCTGTCACTCCGGCAGAACTCCCCCTTCCTTTTATACAAACTACAAACCCGATGATGTTTAATCCATGCGCACACAAATATAATGGACACCAAAGGACCGTACCATATCAACATACAACTCTAATGAACCAAACACGTTACACCATTCAATCTAAGAACAAAGAAACTACACAAACATGACATAGATCGTAGGATTATAACTTATAGCATCAAACACCATATTTACATAGGATTGTACAGAGGTGTGTGGGAGGATGAACCACTCCATAGTAGGAGGATTAGGTGATGGAGCTGGCGGTAAAGATGGTGAAGAGGCGGCGGCGGCGCGGGGGACTCCTTCCCCGCCGCCGGTATCATGGGGGAGCATCACCCCTTAGCCTCCATCCTTCATGGCTTCTTGCGAGCCCTCCCCATTGGAGATGGGATCCATGAGGGAGGCAAAAACATGGCTTTGGTGCCTGCAAATTCGTGGGTGGAGATGCCCTGAGCCAATTAGGTTTTCTACCTTTATATAGCTTCTCGGATTCCCGTCACTCCATTTTAGCTGCAGTAAATCGGGCCTAAAAGGCTCGTCCGGAGACGGAATCAACTAAATTTTATGTCCATAACATTTGTCGCGAAATTTTCAACAACTTTGTAGTTAAAGAGTTTTCCGTTTGACACCGTTTTCGACCCAAAACTTGACCATCTTAAAAAACAGTTGTGAGACAGATTTCTGAAAAAAATCCCAATTGGACTTCAACAAGGTTTCTACTTGTATTCTTGGTAATTCCTACACATCAAAGTGTAAAACAAGAAAATTGTGCACTTTTGCAACTATTAGTAGGTTAGTCCAAATAAATCATAAACTTTATACAAAAAGGAGTGTCAAAAGCATATTATTAGCATAAAACCATCAAAAATTATAGATACGTTATGGACGTATCAAAAGTCTATTATGATATTCATCGTTGTGACCATGTGTTAGAGTTTGTACATCTTGATGTTGAGAGAAGTCGATCTCTCAATATTTTTCTCTCATGGGGACTTGATGGAGGGAACTACTAGTTCGTAGGCGGAGGCGTGCTAGCACTTACAGTGACTATAAAGTTGTTGGCACCCCTTACGTATCAACTTGGGAAACCGAGGAAACTCACGGAACACTATCCATGCCACGGGATACGTCCTACGGGATTATGTTCCTTAATAGTGTAGTAATTCGATTAATGTCGATTGCTGACTACTGTGGTTATGAGGATGATGTGAGAAGCGGTTGCTGCCTAATTATCCAAATGCAGAGTTCCTCCCACACATACATAGTTGAGAATCTTCATGATGATAATCTTTATCTTAGATCCTTATAATGCTAGTGGTGTATCCGCAACTCCCTGAGAACGCTTTTCCCTATTGTATTTCCAATCTTTCTTACATACATGATACTTACTTGCTACATTCAGTTATTTTACATTACTTTATTATTGCTCTTATACCTAAAACCCAAAAACACCTTTTTACACAATACTCACATTTTATATTGTCACTTAGAACTTTATCTAGCATTTCTATCGTAATATTCATTTCAAGAGTATTAGACTTCAGACTCCTTCTCCCTATGGGATCGATATCTTTATTTTGAAACTAGCAACAAACGATCTGTGCACTTGCAATCTTCACACACAAACTCAAGTGGGTGTGGTGATGCAACCTCTGTCACACTGGTGCTCCATTGCATTCGAATGTTGCATTCCAACATGTTCTAGGGCTTTCTAACCATGGTTTGACACATGGAGTGTCATTGCATGTGTTCTTTTCCAAACCACACTTATCCACATGTCCACACAAACTCAAGTGGGTGTGGAGATGTAACCTATGTCAAACTGGTGCTACATTGCATTCCAATGTTGCATTTCAGCATGTTTTAGGGCTTTTTGACCATGGTTTGACACATGGAGTGGCATAACCTATGTTATTTCCCAAACAACACTTGTCCACATGGCCACACACACTCAAGTGGGTGTGGTGATGCAACCTCTATCACACTAGTGGTCCATTGCATTCCAGTGTTGCATTCAACCATGTTCTAGGGCTTTCTGACCATGGTTTGACACATGGAGTGTGATTGCATGTGTTCCTTTCAAAACCAATATGATCCACATGGCCAAACACACTCAAGTGGGTGTGGGTGATGCAACCTCTATCACTCTAGTGCTCCACTGCATTCCAATGTTGCATTCCTTCATGTTCTAGGTCTTTCTGACCATGGTTCAACACATGAAGTGTCATTGCATGTGTTGTTTTCCAAACCGCACTGATCACATGGCCACAAAAACTCAAGTGGGTGTGTTGATGCAACCTATGTCACACTGGTCATCCATGGCATTGCAATGTTGCATTCATGCATGTTCTAGGGCTTTCTGACCATGAATTAACACATGGCCAATCATTGCATGTGTTCTTTTCCAAACCACAACGATCCACATTGCCACACAAACTCAAGTGGGTGTGGTGATGCAACATCTTTCAAACTGGTGCTCCATTGCATCGATGTTGCATTCCAGAATTTTCTAGGGCTTTCTTACCATGGTTTTACACAAGGAGTATCATTGCATGTGTTCTTTTCCAAACCACAATGATCCACTTGGCCACATATACTCAAGTGGGTGTGTTGATGCAACCTCTGTCACACTGGTGCTCCATTGCATTACTGCATGTTCTAGGGCTTTTTCAGCATGTATCAACACATGGACTATCATTGCATGTGTTCTTTTCCAAACCACAATGCTCCACATTGCCACACAGACTCAAGTGGGTGTGGTTCTGCAAACTCTATCACATTGGTGCTCCATTGCATTCCAATGTGGCATTCTAGCATGTTCTAGGGATTTCTGACCATGGTTCGACACATGGAGTGTCATTGCATGTGTTCTTTTCCAAACCACACTGATCCACATGTCGACACAAACTCAAGTGGGTGTGGTGATGCAACCTATGTCACACTAGTGCTCCATGGTATTCCAATGTTGCATTCCAGCATGTTCTAGGGCTTTATGACAATGGTTTGATACATGGAGTGGCATTGCATGTGTCCTTTTCCAAACCACACTGATCCACACATGGCCACATGTTGGGGATATACTTTCCGGGTATCCTCAACGTTCCTCACTGACCAGGGTGGCCCACTTCGGGTTAGAGCTTTGCTTCACGGGCGGCCCAGTTAGAGAGAGAAGACGGAGTCCCATCCGGCTACGGGAAGGCCCAGAAGACTTACCGACTTAGGCCCATAAAGTTATTTGTAGTTTAAGATGTACTCTGTATCCAACTCTTAGTCGTAGCCGGATATCTATATAAGCCATCCTAGGGAGAGCCTTTAGGGCAACACTAGACGACCAATAGTCTAGAATCTCAACTCGCACAGGCGAAACCCTTGTAACCCATATTCCGGCTTTGCCGTATTACTGGATTGATAGCAGGAGTAGGGTCCGTCCAAAGCCGGCAGATTCGAACCTGGGTAAACTTGTGCGCTCACCATCTTAGAACACCGCACGCCTCACGCCCCTCTCTTCCGCACGCCTTGAGGACCCCCTCATGGCGTACTTGTCATCAATCCGACGACAGTTGGCGCCCACCATGGGGAAAGTGAGCTTCGGATCTACGTTCCGAGCAGAATCTACAAGAATCGGAATCGGCGAGACCATCGCCGTCGGTCGCATCCTCTACGCCAGCGACGTCCCTCTCATCGTTCTCGATGAGACTTGGATTCCGGCTAGGGAGGTCGTGACTGCTTATACAATCATGTCTTTTGGCGAGATCGATGTTTACATCGGTTTCACTGAACCTGCCCAACCCACCCCAGCGGTGATGATAGAGGTAGAAGAAACTTCTGGGCCCCCTTTGTCCGCGGAGGCGGCAGAGTTCTGGATCTCAGAAAACCCTAATCCCACCCAGCCTGCACCAGTTGCGGAGATAGTGGAGAAATCCGAGCCTGAAGAAAACCTCGCGGACCAAGTCGAATCCGGAGTGCATCTCCCTGGAGAAGCCAGGTCCCAGATCGACCCACCCGCGGAAGTCGAAATCCAGGCGAAGCACATCAGCGACACTGATCCCGATTCCGATGATGTCGGGACAGACAAGCCTTTCCTCAGGTACCTCAGGAAGCACGCATCGCACTTCATTGGATACATTGGATCCGGATCCGGCTCTGCCGATGCTGGAGAAAACACCGACTCGGTGCTGGAGGCAATTGGAACAAATGCCGACGTCCCCGCATCCTCGGATGAGTCCATGACGTCGGCAGATTTCCGAAAGTTCTCCGCGGAATATGACGAGGAGTACAACTCAAAGCTGCAGAAGACGGAGAAGCCATGGACGAAGGATCCGGGCAACACTCTCCCAAAGCGCAGGATGATATGGAGGTCGGAGACAATCCCGAACTCCAGATGTCCGAAAGTACCGCTCAAAGCATGACTCCGAGAAACGGACCCAAAGCCGTCTTTGCTACCGGCGCTGCCAAGAGGGCAAAGAAGAAGAACAAGAAGAACAAGACCCCGACAAAAGACCCTCTGACAGAGGAAGTTATTGCCGAGGAATACGAGGAAGACTCGGATGGAGCACTTATCCCAGACGAGCCGAAAAAAGAAGCATCGGTGGATGGGCACGTGATCACTAAAGGTGCGCGTAAACTCATCGATGTCGCATTAACCACACCTATCCCTACAGCTGCAGAACTTACCGCAGATGAGTTGGACGAAAGGTCCCAAGCCCTAGAAGCGCGTCGTCAACAACTCCTTGATGAAGCCAAAAACATCGAGGTGGAGAAGAAGCGCATGTCAAACAAGGAGCACATGTCCCGTCTGCATCAGAAGACACAAAAGCGTCACGTATATGATAACCAATTCCCACGTGTCCGTGCCATCCTTTTTGGAGATGAGATAGGAAAGCCACGGAAGGACAGCAATGGAGAATGGGTTTACCCGACACCAGTGCAAAATACGGTGGCAGCTCGTGAAATTTTATCAGCTAATCCAGGACCAGAAGAGATATGTTTGGGTATCAAGCTACTCAACAAAGGACTGGAGCAGCAAAAGGTCGCCCTGTCGGGAAGCCAAAAGCTGGTCTCGGATTCCGACCAATGTCGCACAGATCCGGCATGGGTTGGCGTGAGATCCCACTATGTTCGGGCGCAGTATCAGAACCCCGAACGCAGGGAAGACAATTATTCAAGAACCGGATCGACGGGGCAGCAGCGCAGGGCTACACATAACTGGAGCAACGTCGCTCCAGTAGCCGAGAAAGACGCAATCGCTGCACTCAATCCGAGGAATCCTTCCCGAAAGGGAGAATATAAAGAAAAACATCGGGAGGAGGATCGTCAGAAAATGCCACCTCCTAGACATGAAAACCGTCCGGCTAAACCTTACCATGGTGGGAACGACGGACGAAGGAACGACGGAAACCATGCTGGTACAAGCGGGCAGGGGGCTCGTCACAGTCAAGAACCTCCCCGGAACCGGAATAATGACGCTCCGGACGGAGGCCGGCAATCAGCCGGAAATAACCCAGTTGCACCACCCTCTCCACTGCACTGTTATCACAACGCCCCCCAAGGAGGTCAAGGAGGACGACGTGATGGAGGAGGTGGTGGCAGAAGCCGAAGTCCGGCTCCAAGGCACCGCAGCCACAGCCGATATTCGGGACGATCCCTATCCCCGAATGATGCAAGGCACAGGATCAACTCCAACATAGAGGCTCGGCGCTACGAAAACGATGACGTGTACGTGGGCCCAAAGTGCTTTGGACCACGCATCAGAGCTACAAAATTCCCGAAAGGATTTGCTATCTCAAGACATATTCAAGCCTACGACGGCATTGCTCGGCCAGACACCTGGTTACAGGACTTCTTCCAAGCTTGCTGCATCGCTAAAGGTGGAAACAGCCTGGTCGCAACCCGATATCTCCCACTTATGTTGCGGAAGACGGCGCGATCATGGCTCAGTGAACTTCCGGCAAACACCATCCACAACTGGTATGACTTACAAAGTGCGTTCTTTCGGAATTTCGAAGGCACATATCGGAGGCCCTGTACGGTTGGAGACCTACAGCGTTGCACCCAGAAAGCCGGAGAAACTTGCCGAGATTATCTCGGACGATGGATTGACACCAAGAACTCCTGCGAGGGAGTAAATGATCAAACTGCGATTGAAGCTTTTATTTCAGGTCTCCCAATTGGATTACTGTGCCATCGCTTGAAGTGTGACAAGGTTACTGATCTGGGAGAGATGATAGAAACAGCGAGCAAGTATGCAGATGCTGACAATGATGCAGAGGGATTACTTAACATCTTGGTTGTACCACAGTCAGCAAAGACAAAGCAACAGGCTCAGAAATGCAAAAACACCTCGGAAGAAAAACCCAACGTGGAGACAACAGTAGTCACTACTGTTTCCGGGATTGGAGGACGAGGAGGACGTGGTGGAGGCCGCGGGCGTGGTGTGGGACATCAAGGGTCCAAGGTAGAGGAGAGCAACAACCAAGCAAAACCTACACTTGGGCCGACATTGCCAATAACCCATGTGTGCATCACTTAGACGCCAATGGGGGCTCGTCCCACACCAACTCTGAATGTCGTTTTAACGATGACATCAAGAGAGATGATACCACGGGCTACAAAGCTAAGCGGAAGAAGGGAAAGAAAAATCCCGAAAAAGAAAAAGAGACCAAGGAAGATTCTGACATGAAGGAAGCCGACGCATCAAATCCCATGTCGGAAGGGAAGAAAACATTTCCTACCAAGAAGGACACTTACGTCACCTTCCTCGGATCTCAACCAGCAAAGGTCAAGAAAGCAGTTCTCCACGAGCTCAACGCAATAGTTCTGGCTGTCCCTCAGTATTTGGACTGGTCGGAGGTGGCAATCACATTTGACCGCACTGATCATCTGCCTAAGTTGCATAGGCGAGGAAAATATGCCTTAATCGTCAATCCACTTATTGACGGTTATGGTTTCTCCAAGACCCTCATGGACGGTGGTAGTAGCATCAATATTCTCTATGTAGAAACGCTACGCCGGATGAAGATCTCGGAAACACAGCTCAACCATAGCTCTGTGAATTTTCACGGGGTTGTACCAAGAAGACAAGCCAATTCCCTGGGAGAAATCACTTTGGATGTTACTTTTGGAACACCAAAAAATTATCGAACGGAGGCACTTTCCTTCGAAGTGGTCCCATTCAACAGCGCATACCACGCTATATTCAGACGTCCGGCTTACTGGGCTTTTATGGCTCGTCCGTGTTACATTTACAATATGATGAAAATTCCAGGTCCCAACGGCGTGATCACCATCAGGGGAGACCCGAAGAAAGCACGAGAGTGTGAGGATGGAAATGCCGCCTTTGCCGAAGCCATGCTGCACGCCCAGGAGTATCAGGAGATCAAGAAAAGCATAGATCCGTCTGAGATGCCCGCGACGAAGAAGGAGGTGACAAAACCAAATCCGGAGTTCAAGGCATCAGAAGAGACGAAGACAACGCCATTGAAGGATGATGACCCCTCCAAGGTGACCCAGATAGGCGTAGGCCTAAGTAGCGCATAGGAAGGCGCGCTCGTCAAGTTCCTCTGAGCAAATCAAGATATCTTCGCATGGCAGCCATCTGACATGACCGGAGTACCTAGGGAACTTGCCGAGCACTCTCTAAATGTAAACCCGAACGCTAAACCTGTCAAACAGTCCTTGCGACGGTTTGGTGATGAAAAGCGTAAGGAAATAGCTAAGGAACTAGCGCGGCTCGAGTTAGCCGGATTCATAGAAGAGGTCATCCATACTGAATGGTCGGCCAACCCTGTAATGGTCCCTAAAAAGGACACTACTGATTTAAGGATGTGTGTTGATTATACTGCCTTGAACAAGGCTTGTCCAAAAGATCCGTTCGCTCTGCCTAGAATTGATCAAGTTATCGATTCTACGGCAGGCTCGGAACTCCTCTGTTTTCTCGACGCATATTCCGGTGATCACCAAATCCGGATAAAGGAATCTGACAAAATCAAGACTTCATTCATAACCCCTTTCGGAACCTTCTGTTATGTTACGATGCCCTTTGGGCTGAAGAACGCAGGAGCTACGTACCAGCGCACGATGCAGCGTTGCCTCCATGATCAACTTGGGCGCAATGTACATGCATACGTGGATGATATCGCGGTCATGTCCAAAAAGAAGGAAACATTGGTTTCCGACTTAGAGGAGACATTCGCCAATTTACGAAAATACAACATCATGCTTAACCTGAAGAAATGCTTCTTTGGAATACCAGCCGGAAAATTGTTAGGTTTTATTGTGTCTCAACGAGGCATAGAGGTGAACCGTGACAAGATCAAGGCTATTCTCAATATTTCCAGGCCAACTCGCCTGAAGGATGTACAAAGATTAACTGGTTGCATCGCCGCGGTCAGTCGATTTGTAAGCCGGCTTGGTGAAAGAGCCACACCATTATACAAACTCCTGAAGAAAACCAGGGATTTTATCTGGACTGACGAAGCCGAAGCTGCACTACAAGACCTGAAGAAAGTACTCTCATCTGCTCCTATCCTTGCAGCACCGGAACCTCAGGAACCGATGTTGCTTTACATTGCTGCGACAAATAGGGTTGTCAGTATAGTTATGGTGGTGGAGAGACCAGAAGAAAATCAGGAGCACCTAGTGCAGCGTCCGACGTACTTTGTCAGCTAGGTCCTAACAGAATCAAAACAGCGATATCCGCACTATCAAAAGTTGGCTTACGGTGTTTTTCTGGCATCTCGTAAGTTACGACACTATTTTCAGGAGCACCCAATTACCGTGGTGAGCAAAGCTCCCATGAGAGATATAATCAATAACAGCGATGCTACAGGACGCGTCGCCAAATGGGGCATAGAGCTTGCAGCTTTCGATATTGAGTACAAACCCTGGACAGCAATCAAATCCCAGATCCTTGCCGACTTTGTCGCTGATTCGACAGAGACCAAGGAGAACATGGTCCTCCCGGAGTCGAAATATTGGACCCTCTTTTTTGACGGATCCAAGGCTAGGGGGGGCTCGGGGGCTGGCGTGGTGCTCAAATCACCCCAAGGAGATAAACTTTTATATGTGCTACAGATCCACTTCACAGCAACAAACAACATTGCCGAGTATGAAGCACTGCTGCATGGAATCCGGATTGCTAAGGATATTGGCATCCGACTTTTGATGTGTTATGGAGATTCGGATCTTGTTGCTCAGCAAGTGTCGGATATTTGTAATGCAAATAAGCACATGGCAGCATATAAAGCTATCGTGGATGATCTAAATCGTTCGAGGGGTTTGAAGTTCAACACATCCCTCGAGCAGAAAACGAGGAAGCAGATGCACTATCTCGAATAGGTTCTGCGCAGAAAGAGGTTCCGGATGGCGCATTTTTAGAGCACCTCAAAGTTCCCTCGATAAAGGGAGTAGATGAGGAGTATCTGACCAAATCCGACTCACCTTTAATAGCAGTTCTGGCTGTAATTCCCAGCTGGACTCAACCCTACCTTGATTACTTGGTAGATGGCAAATTACCCGAAGACGAGGTGCTGAGCTGGCAGATTATCCGACGAGCAAAAGCCTATACTATTGTTAGAGGTGAGCTCCATAAACGGAGTGTTTCTGGGGGTTTTCAGCGTTGTGTATCTCCGGAAGAAGGAGTGGAAATATTAAGAGAAATCCACGAAGGCGAGTGTGGTCACCACGCTACAGCCAAATCTTTGGTGGCAAAAGCTTTTCGACATGGGTTTTTCTGGCTCACAGCTCAGGCAGATGCCGAACGATTAGTCAAGACATGCAAAGCCTGCCAAAAGTACGCCAAGCAAGCTCATGTTCCGGCTGATCAGCTGCGAACAATACCTATAACATGGCCTTTTGCGGTCTGGGGGCTTGATATGGTAGGACCTTTTAAACGAGCTCCAAGTGGATTTACTCACCTCTTAGTGATGGTGGATAAATTCACGAAATGGATCGAGGCTAAACCTGTCACTAGTTGTGATGGAGCAACAGCCAAAAGATTTGTCGAGGATGTTATATTCCGGTATGGTTATCCGCATAGCATTATCACGGACAACGGGAGTAATTTTTCCATGGGAGAGTTGGCTGAATTCTGCGATGAGCAAAATATCCGGCTTGACATTGCGTCAGTCGCACATCCACAGGCTAACGGACAAGTCGAAAGAGCAAATGGTTTAATTCTACAAGGCTTGAAACCAAGACTCAAAGCACCATTGAGACGTGCTGCGGGGGCTTGGGCAGAGGAACTACCCTCTATAATTTGGAGTTTGCGAACAACTCCGAACAGGTCAACAGGATATACACCTTTCTTCTTGGTCTATGGCGCAGAAGCAGTTCTTCCTAGTAATTTGATTCATACTTCTCCTAGAGTGGCCGCGTATATTGAAGAGGATGCTGAGATTTCTCGACAAAATGATCTCGACTTGGTCGAAGAAGTTCGCGTCGTTGCTGAAATGAGATCTACAGCCTATCAGCAGAAGTTACACAAGTATCATAGCCAGAGAGTCCGAACTAGATCTTTCAATAAAGGTGATTTGGTTCTCCGGCTTGTGCAACAAAGAAAGCACAAACTTTCCCCAATATGGGAAGGGCCTTTTTTGGTTAGTCGAGTATTGCACAATGGGTCATACTACTTAACTGACATGAGGCCAGTCAAAGAAAGACATGCTACTAAGAAGAGAAAGAGAGCTGGAGGCAGTACAAATCCGGAAGAATTAGACAGACCATGGAATATTTCTCAGCTATGTCCCTTTTATTCTTAGTTTTATCTTTCTTTGTAATTATACATATGTACATGCTCTGTGAGAAATAAATTTTTTTGGTTACCTCAAAGTGTTCCTGAGAAGTTTTTACCATCTTATTTCCTAAAGATCATGTCATAGTCGAAAATCCCAGAATGCTTGAAAGTACTTTATGCTCATGTTCGTTCTGGTTTAGATTTCCGATTCTAAAACTGCTACCTTCGGGTATAACTCTAAAAAACTCTAGTCTTTACTTGGGTTATTTGTCTGATTGCTAGATGCGGGTATCTTCCGAGTAGTGAATTGTTGGTACTGGAAGCCGGCTTTGTTTCCGAGTTTAAACTGGTTTAGCAATTGAGCTCCGTTGCTCGGCAAAGTTTCCGGCTGAAGGTTTAGCCAGCTCACGAAAGGGACGAGGCGGAAAGCCAGATAAATGATAAGTAGAGGCGGAAAATTCCAAATGCTTATGCAAAAATTTCAGGCACACAAATAATTTAAGACAAAAGTGCTGAATAGATAAAAAACTTGGCACTTGCAAAAGTCATAGTACTTAATATTTACAAAACGCATCATGTCTTTCTAGAATAATACATAGTTTTCTGATCTATGATGCAGGAGGAGATGAAGGAACTGTCGGATCGCTGGTTACTCCGCCTTGATATCGTGCCGAGATGTCCGGATCCAAGGTGGTCCGTTCATCGTCGGAAACTTCTTCAGCGTCTTCCGGAGGAGGTGGCGGAGTATCCACGCGGGTGAAAAAGAGCGTCTCGTAGCTGGTCAAATCAGCTACGTGACACCCATATCCGGCGCAGGAGTGCATGATGGCTTGAAGGTCTTGTGTCCTGGCCGTCTTCGTCTACTTTGCAGTACCCTCTGGTCACCTGCCATATCTCCATGTTTCCATGGTGGCTCATGACCATGGTGAGAGCATTCTGCGCAGCGGTCCGCGCGCAGGACATGTTCCAGTCCCGAACAAGCTGCGGCATCTCCTTGGCCTTCTCCCGCACTTGGAAGTCCGACATGCTTGGCATGTCCGTAATCCTGAGAGATTCGCCAATGTCCTCAAGGGACTGGCGGTAGTCATGAATAAGATCACCGACTTGGGTAAGCCGGTGAGTGGGGGGTTCGGACGAGGAGGAGTTCGTCAAGTTCAGAGGACCTATACACAAACCAAGTCAATGAAAATCCGACATTGATGAAAGTCGAAGAAAGAATAAATCAGATAGATGGAACATACCAAGAATGACGTCGTCAATCTTGGCTTTCTCTTCCCGAAGACTCTGGAGTTCAGCCTGGAGCGCCTGGGAGATATCCTTCTCTCTGCCAACCTCATTTTTGAGGTCCGAGATAACCTTATCCTGAGCGGCAATCTTGAGATCGCGCTCTTCAGTGGCCATGGAGGAGGACTCGAGAACTTGAGCTATGCTCCTTTCATGATCAGCCTTAAGCTTATCCAGCTCTTGGCGAAGTCCTTTGTTATCCACCACTAAGGTTTTGAGGTTCTCGGCCTCCTCAATCATAGCATGGATTGTTTCACCAACGCTGTAAGTCAAAAAGAACAACAATTCAGAAAAATTCGATATTGGAAAAGTAAAAGACAAGGTTTGAATCTCGAAATGTTACCTTCGGCTTCAACCTTGGCTAGCTTGAGCTCAGCATTTTTTAGCCGGAGAGCTTTGATTTCTCTCCGCTTATCACAGACATTTTTTAACAATTCCTGGTTATAGGAACATACTTTCTGTAAGCCAGAACACTTAAAGTCAGAAAGCTACTTAAGACTCGGGCTAATATTTTTTGCTAAATATCAGCACGAGCCTTGGGGGCTACACTAGTTCGTTCGTTGGCATCCTAATGAAAGCATAAACTCGGATTTCTATATCCTACTTCATGCTTGGGGGGCTAGAGGATATGATATAACATAAGGTAAAAAACAAGAGTTAGAATTCCGACTTACATATTGCTCACGGGTGAGTTTGTCTAAACCCGCGTTCACCTCAACTACCACCTTCTCGGCGAGAGTAAGAGGAATTACTGGGGCTGTTGGATGCTCCCAGTCCTGATCCTCTCGTCGCGAAGGCGGACTTGGGCAAGAAGGTCAGAGAACTTGACGTCCTCTGCTTCTTGCGCTTCCTCTTCGAGGGATAGATGGCTTTTGTCCAGGACTTGCCTGGCCAGCCGCTGGATCTCCTCTACAGACTTCCGGGATAAGCCAAATTGGCAAGTTCGGGGTTGCTGAGGAGGTTGTCGGCGAAGACTTCAGCCGAGGGATCATTACGCGAAGAGGGTTCACCCTTATCTTGAGCTGACGCACGGACGTCAGCGTGCGATCCAAGGATCACAGGCGCCGTTGGAGGAGCCGGATCTTCTGCAACAACCGGAGAAGGAGTAATTGCCGGTGTTGTAGAAGGTTGAGGGGCAGGAGTCGAAGGAGCCGTGGCAGGGGAAGCTATGGTAAGCTTCGCCTGTCGCAGGGGCTTTGCAGGAATCCCTTTCCCCTTACCCTTGATGAGAGGCTTTGCTCTGAGAATGTAGTAATGTCAGAAATATTACATCTCTGAAATAAATTCGAGAAAGGTACAAAGGCGGAAATTGTGAATGAAAGTTACCTCTTCACAACAGGCACCTCCTTTGTGCCAACAACCACTGTCGGAGCTTTGCGCTTCTTGAGCGCAAGATCCGGCAATGGGACCACTTCAGCTTCCTGAGAAAACTCAGGAGGATATCCTTCGAGTGGAGCAAGCTCCGACTTGGGGAGTTCGGCAAGCTGAAAACAAGAAAACATATCAGCATTGCAATGTATGACTTAAAAGATTGAAACACGTAAAAGGTGTACTGATGGAAGCTTACCGCTACCACGGGGTTTTCCGCCGTGTGCATGTCCAGAGAGATCTCCGGAATTTTTCTCTCGATCCGCTCTTTAATCAGCCATTTGATCTGGCTTATATAGCCTTGGCTGGTGTAGGCCTTGGGGCTGATGCGGAGAGAATCTTTTTTGGAAGACGTGATGGAGTGCATCAGTCTATCCCCGTGGTACTGAAGTGGCTGGATCCGACGTGCGACCCAGCACTAGACTAAGTCGGATCCCCTCAGACCCTTGTGCTTGATAAGATATTCGATCCGCCTCTTAGCGAGGATCAGATCGTCCGTAAGAGCCGGAGAAGCCTCATCCCAGGAAGGCTAGGCTGTGGCGGCTCCGTCGACAAAAGCCGGCAAAGCAGTAGCTTTGCCGGGAGCCGGAATATCCCTATGATAGAAAAAGGTGGCTGGCCATTGTTTGACCGAGTCACTGGCAGCAATTTTGGGATAGGACCGGTCTCGTCTAACAGAAAAACTAATAGTACCGGTGATATAAGGAACACCGGCGGTAATAGGATTTCTCCAGACATGGAAGTAATACCGGAAAAGAAGCAAACTCGGCCTAATGCCGAGAAATCCCTCGCAAAGCGCAGCAAACGCGCTCATCTCTAGAAGGGAGTTGGGAGGAAGATGATGGAGTTGAACTCCATAATGGTCAATCACCTCGGAGAAGAACTCCGAGGGAGGAAATGACAAACCTCGGTCCAGATGGGTGCCGAAGTGGACGCGCTCGCCCTCGCGCGGATTGGGGATGGTTTCGCTGGAACCGCTCCGCCAGTCACCGGCGGCGAGAAGCCCCTCCTTCTCCACGTTCTTGAGCGCCGCCTCGTCGAGGGCGCAAGGGATCCAGATTCCCCGGAAACTTTCTTTTTCTGCAGCTGCTTCTGCTGACGCTGCCGCCGCCGCCGCCAGAGAGGAAGAAGAGGATGAAGCCATTTCTCTCCGGTGGGAAGGGGTGACCCTAAAGTGGCAGCGCTAGGAGCTCTGTGGGGGGAAAACGAAAGGGCTCTGGGCGCGCTGGAGATTTGGGAAGAAAGGAACAGCGAAAGGCAGGTGGAGAGAAGAAAAAATCTAGACCCCTTATATCTACCTACCTGCGCCAAGATTCGTGCAAATGCTATAGTGTAACCGCCACACGTCGTGGAAAGAACTGGGAAGGGCCCACACGATGATTGCGACGCCTCGATCTCCACGCACGCATTGAAACGGCGCCTCGGTTCCGCGAACTGCGGACCCACCAACGGTCGTGCTGACGGAACGTCTATCAGATGACGTAACTGGACCATGTTTGTGTCAGGTGGCGTTAGAGACCAAGTTTCAGGCTTAGTTTAAAAGCGAGCTAGAAAATCCTACTAACTAATTGAAAGGTCCGACTTACTTTTGAAGACCCGGATCGTACTTTTTGTTGTAAAGTTTCAGGAACCCTTCAAGATTCTACAAGCCGAAGATCAAGCTAGACGATGGTAAAATCCGACTTTGGATCTTGGAGGCCTCCGAGGGCTACTGTTGGGGATATACTTTCCGGGTATCCTCAACGTTCCTCACTGACTAGGGTGGCCCACTTCGGGTTAGAGCTTTGCTTCACAGGCGGCCCAGTTAGAGAGAGAAGACGGAGTCCCATCCGGCTACGGGAAGGCCCAGAAGACTTACCGACTTAGGCCCATAAAGTTACTTGTAGTTTAAGATGTACTCCGTAACCAACTCTTAGTCGTAGCCAGATTGATCTCTCCTATAAACCCTAGGGGGGATATCTATATAAGCCGTCCTAGGGAGAGCCTTTAGGGCAACACTAGACGACCAATAGTCTACAATCTCAACTCGCACAGGTGAAACCCTTGTAACCCATATTCTGGCTTTGACGTATTACTGGATTGATAGCAGGAGTAGGGTCCGTCCAAAGCCGGCGGATTCGAACCTAGGTAAACTTGTGCGCTCACCGTCTCGGAACACCGCACGCCTCACGCCCCTCTCTTCCGCACGCCTCGAGGACCCCCTCATGGCGTACTTGTCATCAATCCGACGACACCACACACACTCAAGTAGGCGTGGTGATGCAAAATCTTTCAAACTGGTGCTCCATTGCATTCAAATGTTGCATTCCAGCATGTTCTAGGGCTTTCTGACCATGAATTGACACATTAACTATCATTGCATGTCTTCTTTTCCAAACCACAATGATCCACATTTCCACACACACTCAAGTCACATTGTGATGCAACCTCTGTCACATTGGTGCTCCATTGCATTCCAGTGTGGCATTCTAGGATGTTCTAGTGCTTTTTGACCATGGTTTGACACATGGAGTGTCATTGCATGTGTCCTTTTCCTAACCACACTGATCCACATGGCCACACACACTCAAGTGGGTGTGGTGATGCAACATCTTTCAAACTGGTGCTCCAATGCATTCCAATGTTGCATTTCAGCATGTTATAGGGCTTGCTTACCATGATTTGACACAAGGAGTATCATTGCATGTGATATTTTCCAAAACAGAATGATCCACATGGCCACACACACTCAAGTGGGTGTGGTGATGCAACCTCTATCACACTGGTGCTCCATTGCATTCCAATGTGGCATTCCAGCATGTTCTAGGAAATTTTACCATGAATTGACACATGCACAATCATTGCATGTGTTATTTTCCAAACCACAATGATCCATATTACCACACACACTTAAGTGGGTGTGGTGATGCAACCTTAGTCAAACTGGTGCTCCATTGCATTCCATCATGTTCTAGGTCTTTTTGACCATGGTTTGACACATGGCGTGGCATTGCACCTTTTGTTTTCCAAACCCCAATGACCCACATGGCCACACACACTCAAGTGGGTGTGGTGATGAAACGTCTGTCGTACTGGTGCTCCATTGCATTCCAATGTGGCATTCTAGCATGTTCTAGGGCTTTCTAACCATGGTTTGACACATGGAGTTTCATTACATGTGTCCTTTCCCAAACCACACTGATCCACATGGCCACACACACCCCCAAGTGGGTGTGGTGATGCAACCTCTATCACACTGGTTCTCCATTGCATTCCAATGTGGCATTCTAGCATGTTTTAGGGCTTTCTGACCATGGTTTGACACATGGAGTGTCATTGCATGTGTCCTTTTCCAAACCACACTAATCCACATGGCCACACAAACTCAAGTGGGTGTGGTGATGCAACATGTTTCAAACTGGTGCTCCATTGCATTCCAATGTTGCATTCCATCATGTTGTAGGGCTTTCTTACCATGATTTAACACATGGAGTACCATTACATGTGTTCTTTTCCAAACCACAATGATCCAAATGGCCACACACACTCAAGTGGGTGTGGGGATGCAACCCTCTATCACACGGATGCTCCATTGCATTTCAATGTTGCATTCTCGCATGTTCTAAGGCTTTCTACCATGGTTTGACACATGGAGTGTCATTACATGTGTTCTTTTCCAAACCACAATGATTCACATGGACACACATACTCAAGTGGGTGTGGTAATGCAACCTCTATCACACTAGTGCTCCATTGCATTCCAATGTGGCATTCTAGCATGTTCTAGGACTTTTCTGCCATGGTTTGACACATGGAGTGTCATTACATGTGTTGTTTTCCAAACCACACCGATCACATGGCCACACACACTCATGTGGGTGTAGTGATGAAACCTTTGTCACACTGGCGCTCCATTGCATTCCAATGTTGCATTCCACCATGTTCTAGGGCTTCCTGACCATTGTTTGACACATGGAGTGTCATTGCATGTGTTTTTTCCAAACTACACTGATCCACATGGCCACACACACTCAATTGGGTGTGGTTATGCAACCTCTATCACACTTGTCCTCCATTGCATTCCAATGTGGCATTCTAGCATGTTCTAGGGATTTCTGACCATGAATTGAGACATGGACTATCATTGCATGTGTTATTTTGCAAACCACAATGATCCACATTACCACACACACTCAAGTGGGTGTGGTTATGCAACCTCTATCACACTGGCGCTCCATTGCATTCCAACATGTTCTAGGTCTTTCTGACCATGGTTTGAGACATGGAGTGTCATTGCATGTGTTCTTTTCCTAACCACACTGATCACATGGCCACACACATTCATGTGGGTGTAGTGATGAAACCTTTGTCACACTGGTGCTCCATTGCATTCCAATGTGGCATTCCAACATGATCTAGGGCTTTCTGACCATGAATTGACACATGGACTATCATTGCATGTGTTCTTTTCCAAACCAGAATGATCCACATTGCCAAACACCCTCGAGTGGGTGTTATGATGCAACCTTTGTCACACTAGTGCTCCATTGTATTCCAATGTTGCATTCCAGCATGTTCTAGAGCTTTTTGACTATAGTTTGACACATGGAGTGTCATTGCATGTGTCCTTTTCCTAACCACACTGATCCACATAGCCACACACACTAAAGTGGGTGTGGTGATGCAACATCTTTCAAACTGGTGCTCCATTGCATTCCAATGTTGCATTCCAGCATGTTATAGGGCTTGCTTACCATGATTTGACACATTGAGTATCATTGCATGTGATGTTTTGCAAATTAGAATGATCCACATGGCCACACACACTCAAGTGGGTGTGGTGATGCAACATCTGTCACACTGGTGCTCCATTGCATTCCAATGTGGAATTCTAGCATGTTCTAGGGCTTTTTGACCATGAATTGACACATGGACAATCATTGCATGTGTTATTTTCCAAAACACAATGATCCACATTGCCAAACACACTCAAGTGGGTGTGGTGATGCAACCTCTATCACACTGGTGCTCCATTGCATTCCAGCATATTCTAGGTCGTTGTGACCATGGTTTGACACATGCAGTGTCATTGCGTCTTTTCTTTTCCAAACCCCAATGATCCACAAGTCCACACACACTCAAGTGGGTGTGGTGATGCAACCTCTGTCACACCGGTGCTCCAATGCATTCCAATGTGGCATTCTAGCATGTTCTAGGGCTTTCTGACCATGGTTTGATACATGGAGTGTCATTGCATCTATCCTTTTCCAAATCACACTCATCCACATGGCCACACACACTCAAGTGGGTATGGTGATGCAACATCTTTCAAACTAGTGCTCCATTGCATTCTAGCATGTTCTAGAGATTTCTTAGCACGGTTTGACACATGGCGTATCATTGCATGCGTTTTTCGAAAACCACAATTATCCAGATGGCCACACACACTCAAGTGGGTGTGGTGATGCAATCTCTGTCACACTGGTGCTCCATTGCATTCCAATGTTGCATTCTAGCATGTTTTAGGGATTTCTACCATGGTTTGACACATGGAGTGTCATTGCATATGTTCTTTTCCAAACAACAATGATCCACATGGCCACGCACACTGAAGTGGGTGTGGTGATGCAACCTCTGTCACACTGGTGCTCCATTGCATTCCAATGTGGCATTCTAGCATGTTCTAGGGCTTTCTGACCATAGTTTGACACATGGAGTATTAGTGCATGTTATATTTTAATAACCACACTAATCAGATGGCCACACACGCTCATGTGGGTGTGGAGATGCAACCTATGTCACATTGGTGCTCCATTGCATTCAAATGTGACATTCTAACATGTTCCAAGTCTTTCTGACCATGGTTTGATGCACAGAGTGTCATTGATGTGTCCTTTTCCAAACAACATTGATCCACATGGCCACACACACTCGAGTGGTGTGGTGATGCAACATCTTTCAAACTAGTTCTCCATTGCATTCCAATGTTGCATTCCAACATGTTTTAGGGATTTCTTACCATGATTTAACACGTGGAGTATCATTGCATGTGTTCTTTTCCAAACCACAATATTCCACATGGCAACACACCCTCAAGTGGGTGTGGTGATGCAACCTCTGTCACACTAGTGGTCCATTGCATTGCAGCATGTTCTAGGGCTTTCTAACCATGAATTGACACATGGACTATCATTTCATGTGTTCTCTTACAAACCACAATGATCCACATTGCCACACACACTCAAGTGGGTGTGGTGATGCAACCTCTATCGCATTGGTGCTCCATTGCATTCCAATGTGGCATTCTAGCATGTTCTAGGGCTTTTTGACCATGGTTTGACAAATGGAGTATTATTGCATGTGTCCTTTTACAAACCACATTGATCCACATGGCCACACACACTCAAGTGGTGTGGTGATGCAACATCTTTCAAACTGGTGCTCCATTGTATTCCAATGTTGCATTCCAGCATGTTCTAGGGATTTTTTACCATGGTTTGACACATGGAGTATCATTGCATGTGTTCTTGTCCAAACCATAATGATCCACATGGCCACACACCCTCAAGTGGGTGTGGTGATGCAACCTCTGTCACACTGGTGCTCCATTGCAATCCAATGTGGCATTCTAGGATGTTCTAGTGCTTTCAGACGAAGGTTTGACACATGGAGTGTCATTGCATGTGTCCTTTTCCAAACCACATTGATCCACATGGCCACACACACTCAAGTGGGTGTGGTGATGCAACCTCTATCACACTGGTGCTCCATTGCATTCCTGTGTTGCATTCCAGCATGTTCTAGGGCTTTCTACCATGGTTTGATACATGGAGTGTCATTGTATGTGTTCTTTTCCAAACCACAATTATCCGCATGGCCACACACACCCAAGTGGGTGTGGTGATGGAACCTCTGTCACACTGATGCTCCATTGCATTCCAATGTGGAATTCCAACCTGATCTAGCGCTTTTTGACCATGAATTGACACATGGACTATCATTGTATGTGTTATTTTCCAAACCACAATGATCCACATTGCCACACATACTCAAGTGGTTGTGGTGCTGCAATTTCTATCACACTGGTTCTCCATTGCATTCCAATGTGGCATTGCAGCATGTTCTAGGGCTTCCTGACCATGAATTGTCACATGGACTATCATTGCATGTTTTCTTTTCCAAACCACAATGATCCACATTGCCACACACACTCAAGTGGGTGTGGTGAAGCAACCTCTGTCATACTAGTGCTCCATTGGATTCCAATGTGGCATTCTAGCATGCTCTAAGGCTTTCTGACCATGGGTTGACATGTGGATGGTCATTGCATCTGTCCTTTTTCAAACCACACTGATCCACATGGCCACACAGACTCACGTGGGTGTGGTGATGCAACCTCTATCACATTGGTGCTCCATTGCAGTCAAATGTGGCATTCTAGCATGTTCTAAGTCTTTATGGCCATGGTTTGACACACGCAGTGTCATTGCATGTGTCCTTTTCCAAACCACATTGATCCACATGGCCACACACACTCAAGTGTTGTGGTGATGCAACATCTTTCAAACTGGTGCTCCATTTTTTCCAGTGTTGCATTCCAGCATGTTCTAGGGATTTCTTACCATGGTTTGACACATGGAGTATCATTGCATGTGGTCTTGTCCAAACCACAATGATCCACATGGCCACACACCCTCAAGTGGGTGTGGTGATGCAACCTCTGTCACACTGGTGCTCCATTGCGATCCAATGTGGCATTCTAGCATGTTCTAGGGCTTTCTGACGAAGGTTTTACACATGGAGTGTCATTGCATGTGTCATTTTCCAAACCACATTTATCCAAGTGGCCACACACACTCAAGTGGGTGTGGTGATGCAACTACTATCACACTGGTGCTCCATTGCATTCCGATGTTGCATTCTAGCTTGTTCTACGGCTTTCTATCATGGTTTGACACGTGGAGTGTCATTGCATGTGTTCTTTTCCAAACCACAATGATCTGCATGGCCACACACACCCAAGTGGGTGTGGTGATGGAACCTCTGTCACACTGATGCTCCATTTGCATCTCAATGTGGAATTCCAACATGATCTAGCGCTTTCTGACCATGAATTGACACATGGACTATCATTGTATGTGTTCTTTTCCAAACAACAATGATCCACATTGCCACACACACTCAAGTGGTTGTGGTGCTGCAATTTCTATCACACTAGTGCTTCATTGCATTCTAATGTCGCATTCTAGCATGTTCTAGGGCTTTCTGACCATGGTTTAACACATGGAGTGCCATTGGATGTGTCCTTTTCCAAACCACACTAATCCACATGGCCACACACACTCAAGTGGGTGTGGTGATGCAACCTCTGCCACACCGGTGATCCATTGCATTCCAATGTGGCATTCTAGCATGTTCTAGGGCTTTGTGGCCATAGTTTGAGACATGGATTGTCATTGCATGTGTCCTTTTCCAAACCACACTCATCCACATGGCCACACACACTCAATTGGGTGTGGTGATGCAAAATCTTTCAAAATGGTTCTCCATTGCATTCAATCATGTTCTAGGGCTTTCTTACCATGGTTTGACACACGGAGTATCATTGCATGTGTTTTTCAAAACCACAATCATCCACATGGCCACACACACTCAAGTGAGTGTGGTGATGCAGCCTCTGTCACATTGGTGCTCCATTGCATTCCAATGTTGCATTCTATCATGTTTTAGGGCTTCCTACCTTGGTTTGACACATTGAGTGTCATTGCATGTGTTCTTTTCCAAACCACAATGATACACATGGCCACACACACTCAAGTGGGTGTGGTGATGCAACCTGTGTCACACTGGTGCTCCATTGCATTCCAATTTGGCATTCCAGGATGTTCTAGGGCTTTCTGACCATGGTTTGACAGATGGAGTATCATTGCATGTATTTTTTCCCAAAACACACTTATCCACATGGCCACCCACACTCAAGTGGGTGTAGTTATGTAACCTCTGTCATACTGGTGCTCCATTGCATTCCAATGTGGCATTCCAGCATGTTCTAGGGCTTTCTGACCATGAATTGACATAGGTACTATCATTACATGTGTTCTTTTTCCAAACCTCAAAGATCCACATTGCCACACACACGCAAGTGGGTTTCGTGATGCAACCTCTGTCACACTGGCGCTCCATTACATTCCAATGTTGCATTCCAACATGTTCTAGGGCTTCCTGACCATGGTTTGACACATGGAGTGTCATTGCATGTTTTCTTTTCCAAACCCCAATGATCCACATGGCCACACACACTCAAGTGGTTGTGGCGATGCAACCTCTATCACACTGGTGCCCCATTGCATTCCAATGTGATATTCAAGCAAGTTCTCGGGCTATCTGACCATGAATTGCACATTGACTAACATTGTGTGTGTTCTTTTCGAATACACAATGATCCACATTGCCACACACACTCAAGTGGGTGTGGTGATGCAACCTCTGGCACACTGGTGCTCCATTGCATTCTAATGTGACATTCTAGCATGCTCTAGGGCTTTCTCACCATGGTTTGACACGTGGAGTGTCATTGCATATGTCCTCTTGCAAACCACACTGATCCACGTGGCCACACACACTCAAGTGGGTGTGGTGATGCAACCTCTGTCACACTGGTTCTCCATTGCATTCAAATGTGGCATTCTAGCATATTCTAGGTCTTTCTAACCATCGTTTGCCACATGGAGTGTCATTGCATGTGTCCTTTTAAAAACCACATTGATCCACATGGCCACACACACTCAAGTGGGTGTGGTGATGAAACCTCTATCACACTGGTGCTCCATTGGATTCCAATGTGGCATTCCAACATGTTCTAGGGATTTCATACCATGGTTTGACACACGGAGTATCATTGCATGTGTTCTTTTCCTAACCACAATGATCCACATGGCCACACACCCTCATGTGGGTGTGGTGATGCAACCTTTGTCACACTAGTGCTCCATTCCATTCTAATGTGGCATTCCAGCATGTTCTAGGGCTTTCTGACCATGAATTGACACATGGACTATCATTGCATGTGTTCTCTTCCAAACCACAATGATCTACATTTCCACACACACTCAAGTGGGTGTAGTGATGCAACCTCTGTCACACTGGTGGTCCATTGCATTGAATGTGGCATTCCAGCATGTTCTAGGGCTTTCTGACCATGGTTTGACACATGGAGTGTCATTGCATGTGTCCTCTTCCAAACCACACTGATTCACATGGCCACACAAACTCAAGTGGGTGTGGTGATGCAACCTCTGTTACACTGGTCCTCTACTACATTCTGATGTTGCATTCCAGCATATTCTAGGGCTTTCTGACCATGGTTTGACACATGGAGTGTTATTAACTGTGTTCTTTTCAAAACCACACTGATCCACAGGGCCACAAACACTCAAGTGGGCGTGGTGATGCAACCTCTATCACATTGGTGTTCCATTGCATTCCAATGTTGCATTTTAGCATGTTGTAGGGCTTTCTCGCCATGGTTTGACACATGGAGTGTCATTGTATGTGTTCTTTTCCAATCTACACTGATCCACATGGCCACACACACTCAAGTGGGTGTGGTGATGCAACATCTGTCACACTAATGCTACATTGCATTCCAATGTAGCATTCTAGCATGTTCTAGGGCTTTTTGACCATGAATTAACACATGGACTATCATTGCATGTGTTCTCTTCCAAACGACAATGATCCACATTGCCACACACACTCAAATTGGTGTGGTGATGCAACCTCTGTCACATTGGTGCTCCATTGCATTCCAATGTGGCATTCTAGCATGTTCTAGGGCTTTCTGACTAAGGTTTGACACATGGAGTGTTATTGCATGTGTCCTTTTCCAAACCACACTGATCCACAAGGCCACACACACTCAATTGGGTGTGGTGATGCAACATATTTCAAAATGGTGCTCCATTGCATTCCAGCATGTTCTAGGGCTTTCTTACCATGGTTTGACACATGGAGTATCATTGCATGTGTTTTTCCAAAACCATAATCATCCACATGGCCACACACACTCAAGTGTGTGTGGTGATGCAACCTTTGTCACACTAGTGCTCCATTGCATTCCAATGTTGCATTCTAGCATGTTGTAGGGCTTCCTACTATGGTTTGACACATGGAGAGTCATTGCATGTGTTATTTTCCAAACCAAAATGAGCCCAATTAAATACCCATGCAAACGACAATCTTACTATGATACAAAGACTCACTCCACTAATATAATATCTCAACATTTACTACTAACTAGCATGGGTTTCTCAAACTTCAAAAGTGGGGAGTCATAAGGCATACCTCTCATGTTTGGTTCCACTTCTCTCTTCCTTTTTTATTTGTTTCTTGGAAACTCGAAGTTGATCAGTCTCCTACAAACATACGAATACCTCGAGGCAGAAAGAAAAGAAAGATGGAAAATAAGGAAAAATGGAGAAATCCTTTTGTGATTTTTAAGAGAGGGAAATAGAGAATAGAAAATTTGCGACAAAGATCGGCTAGAAATTTTCGAAAGCAAATAGAAAGAACTAAAGATAAAGTGTTGGGGAAACCAACACGAGTGCTTATAAAATCAAATAAAAATGTAACCTCGAAGTAAAATAAAAGCAAATAAATGCCAACTAAAGATACATGAGGAAACTTCCCCAATCTTAGGCTTTTGCAAGCCCTTCAAATTATTTTGGTGGCGAGAAAAAGTCGTTACTCCAGTTCGCGAATTGATTGGAGAGGTTACTTGTTAAATCTCAAAGGTTCAAAGAGAGGTTGTGCATCCTCTCCACAGTCCCTCCAAGTCCTTGGAAATCTTGGTATGTTGCAAACCGGGTTTGTGGCTGCTCCTCCTGATGAGGGGCTTCTTGGTCCGCATCCTCTTCAGGAATATCCTCCTCGGGTTGGTACTACTCAACTTGCACATCATATATCAAACTTCCTTCCTCAATAGAGAAAAGAACATTAGGCAAAGGAGCGGGGTAGATATGTCTACATCCAGCAATATGCAGATAATAAACACCACCTCTCGTAGTGAGCATTCCACGGGCCCTGGAGGTGGAGAAACCAACACATGTCTCACCTAGTACGGGTTGCAACTCACCTAGATCGATGTCTAGGGCAGTGGCAAGAATGGTGATGACACCTCCTCCTCCTATGATTGGCCCTTGGCTTTGGGAGGCTTGCTGCTCCAGGTAAAGCACTAGGATGGCACCCAAGTTGAGTGACAGGTTGCACTTGATGTAAGAAGCTTTTGCGAGGACTAGGATGTCCTCCTCGTTGAGTCTCGTGAAATCATTGCGTGCCTGCAAGGTGTTAGCAATAACATAGAACAAATAGTGAATTGCAGGATGTTGAATATTGTTCCCCTTGTTCACTCTACTAGTGAAGCTCATTCCATTATATTATTGATCGGGGGAAGGAATTAAGCCAGTAAAGGATGCGTGTAGAGCATTAACATCATTGTTTGGAAATTAAAGGATGCACACCATTCATCTAACGTTAAGGTGTAGTTGTTGTTTATCAGACGGAAAGAAATAGTATCCTCTCCTTGCCACAGGTTAACGTTAAGGAATTCAATGGTTAAGCGGCGATAAGTAGGTACATCATTGTACACAAAGTTCTGCAGGCCAGCTTTATTGCAAAGTAAATTGAAGTTATTAGAAATACCGAGTTGGTTCAATATAAGGGGGCAAGCCCACTTGGTGGCCTTCACTTCACGGTTCTTGATGTTGTTGAAGCGTTTGCGATGAGCCTCATCCCTGAACCATATCCCCATGCGTTACTGGGCGATCTCCCAAGAAGCGCTAGCGGTGGCATGAGCACGAGTTTGGCTCCTTGTGTTCATCTTCTAAAACATTGAAGAAAGGAAAAAATAAAACTTTATTGATCCAACAACAGTAAGTATAATATGTTCCTCATCTAAGCACACTAAAGAATCTTCTCAAGATAATAATCTAGGTATGAAAATCATGGCAATTTGTTCATAGTAGGTCTCACCCTAGATTGATAATGACAATAGATCGAAGATGAATTTGCAAAAATAAATTAGAGGATCAGAGGAGAAACAAACCGTAGATCACTTGTGTGTGAGGAAATCGAACGAAATTGAGTGGAGATGAAGATCCCTTGAGGTTTTGAGAGAGTTTGGAGGTAGAAGAAAGAAAAAGGATTGAAGTTTTGGAGTTGGGAGTACCTTCCCATGCGATTTTGTGGTCGGACGCAACTATACGGGCGCATCTATACATGCGAAACATGTGTTCCGGCTATATAGTTGGCGTTCTGTCAAAATATTAGGTCTTCCCCCTAGCAGCGCAGCTATACGACTTCAACTATACGGGCGAAACAAAATGTTCTGGCCGTATAGTTGGTCATTAAACTGTCTGTCCCTATGAAAGAAAATTTGCAAAAGGCCTCGATATCTATACGACCAGAACTATACGGCCAGTATAGTTGGTTGTTAAACTCCTAGTATATATGAAAAGAAATTGTACGGGGGCATTCATATCTATACGACCGGAACTATACGGCTAGAATTTTTATTCCCGCTATATAGTTGGTCGTTAAACTCTCAGTACATATTACAGAAAAAATTCGATGGCAAAGATAACTATACGACCGGAATTTTTATTGATGCCGCATAGTTGGTCGTTAAACCGTCTGTATGCATCAAAAAAAATTATGTTTCTTCGTAAACTATTTATTTTCCTGTAACTTAGCGATATACCTTGTTTTTGCCAGAAAATTGACAGAAAATATTGTCGACCAACAATAGCATGAATAACGCAGAAATTCAAGTACTGCCAAATTTCTTCTCCTCAAATGGAGTTTTCTAACACTCTTCATTGAACATGAACTAAAACTAAAACTAAAAACTTAACTCAAACCTTATTTTAACATGGGTGCCTCCGATGGAGCGCTCTTTTATGGTCAATAACTTGACCTTGATGGTACTCACTTGGGCCACATGAGTGGAACACCCACTCTAAAGTAATTGGCCTTCAAAGTGATGGCCTCCTTCTCATCATGGTTGGCTTTCTTCTTCATGCGGAAATGAATAACAAAAGGATCTCACAAAGGCAATTGCAACTTCACGTTCCCTTCATGAAGGTTAATTAAAGCTTTTATAGTTATTAAGAAAGGACGACCTAGTATTATAGGAGCAACAGTGTCTTCAGGCATGTCAACAATAACGAAATCAATGAGAGCATGACAACCTTTGATGTAAACTAAAGTGTTCTCCTTAATCCATACAGCTGGTTTGTAGGTAGAATCTGCTAGATGCAATTTTAATTCACTAATTTCCAAGGAGCCAAGATTTAACTTGTTAAAAAGACTCTTTGGAATTGTTGAGATGCTTGCACCTAGATCACAAAGTGCAGCTATCTCATTAGTTCCAATCTTTATCTTAATAGTAGGCTCAAATGTGCCATCTAGTTTAACAGGTAATTTTTCAGCAATTTTCTTGTATTCCTCTTCAAGCTCGCGTACCTTAATTGCTACTTTATCAATAACGTGTTGATACATGACTTCATCATTACCTTCACTTACCAGAATTTTGACATTGATCCTTTTTACGAGATCTTCGATGATGTAGCTTGGTGAAGGGGCATTACTATAATCAAGTTCTTTAGGCTCCTCCCTTTGGATCCTCATCATTTTGAGTTCTTCAATAGGATTGGGCTCAGCTTTACCTGCGAAATTAGCTAGAATGAGAGTTTGAATCTCGGTTATCTTACCCAGCTGTGCCTCAACAATTCTTGTTCTTTCTGGAAGGGCATGTAAATCATTTCTCAAACTAACAGCTTGGTTAGATAATTTACAAACCATAGCATCATGGTTCTCCGTAATTTTGACTAGAATATTATTTTTTCATTTTGCGAGTCTATGAAAGACTTAAGCGTTTCTTGGAGACTACCATTACTAGTTCCCATATTATTATTAGAGTTATTTGTAGGACTAGCATAATGTTTCTGAAAATTAGGATTGTAACTCTTCTTCCAAGGAGGATTATAATCATTACGACCTATGAAGTCTATTTCTTCTATATTTGTTTCGGGGGTGGCTCTTACTTGAGTTTCCTTACCTTTTACAGCTAGTATGAGATCATCCAACTTAGCACTGAGATATTCATTCTCTTGTGGTGAGACAGAGTTCACCTTCTTCGTGTTTGATCTTCAACATGACATTGGGGATGGTTGTCTTGCATATTGTCTAGCAGCTGCTTTGCTTCGGTAATATGTTTACCCATGAATGTTCCTCCAACTATAGTATCAAGCATAGACTTAGACACAGGATTAAGAGCATTATAAAATAAATGGAGGATTAACCAATCTTCCATCCCATGACTAGGATAGTTTCTTAGTCATTCTTTCATCCTCTCCCATGCAAGCGCTAATGGCTCACGCTCTTCCTGTCTAAAACCAATAATGTTAGATCGGAGTTGCATAGTCTTTATAGGTGGGAAAATTTTAGTCATAAATAAAGAAGTACATACCACCCATGATGTAATAGTATTTTTAGGAAAAGATAGCAACCATTCTTTAGCTCTTCCTCTTAGAGAGAAAGAAAATAGACGTAATTTCACCGCATCAGGGTCAACGTCTCTTATACGTATCATATCACATATTTCAGTGAAAGTATTTAAGTGCATACATGCGTCTTCAACAATAGAGCCTCCAAATTGATTCTGTTGAACCAAACTTAAGTAATGGGGCTTAATTTCATAATCATCAGTAGCAATTGCTGGCTGAGTACTAGGAGTACGCAAATAATCATTACTGGGAGTAGCAAACTCCCCAAGATTCTTTTCAGCCATACTTCCTATGCTTTTGGGTTTTCTTAGATTAAAAATTATAACAATAAAAACAATATTATAAAGACTAACTAATTTTTTTTGGTTTATCAAATAAAGACTGAAAGCAAACTAACAAAATTAAAAAGAAGAATTAAAACTAGCAAGGTTCCTAATAACCTCACCAGGGTAGCTATTGCTTCCCCGACAACGACACCAGAAAAAGGGTTGATACCTTCGATCCGGATTACGGATGTAGTATAGCTATTTTTCCCTAGTACACCTAGGTTATCGAATCCACGGGAAGCGAATGCGTCGTGAAGTTACTTTAACGGACCTTCAAGAGTTTTAGAATTCCTTTTGTGTTTTTCCCAGACCAATAGCTTGCATGTTTTTGTTGTTGTTGATGATGGAGAAAAGGGCCTAGGGCGTTCGGTTTCACCTATAGTTGTGCAAAACATCTGATGGAAATAAAAGATAGAAATCAAGTATGCGTGTACTTGTTAGAGCAAGATAAATTACATGTGGGCAATGCATCCATAATTATTGTTGCCTCTGCAACCCCTTATAGCAATAACCTACTAGTCTCATCCATATAAGAAAGAGAACTAATGATATGCATATTGATGTCACCGTTAATCCCAAGCAAATCCCTCACATACAGCCGTACAACCCCTTCTGTCACTAGGGTTCCCAACCTGCAGACCACTCATCACTCATACTCCCTCTACCTAGCTCAACCCTTGGGGTCTTGGGTACCTAACAAGTCCTTGGATTGAGGCAAGAGAGGATCAATAATCATCATGTCATACAAACTAATACACGATCCCATCTATGATAAATCACATGCACAATTGCTACATGGCTAGGCCAAAGCCCTTAGCCCAAGGAGAATTACTCACACATAGAGACTAGATCAACAATCACAAACATTGTAATGAAAATCATAAGATTGATAGCAATAGTCTTACAATGTCGCCAGTCGGAGAAGAGATCTACTATTACAAGTGGTGGAGTATGGCTATGGAGATGGAAAAGGATGTGGAGATCTGGAGACGGCTTTCTGGCAAGGTATGGCTTCTCCAGGGTCTAGGGCGCAGCGAGAGATGTTTTCCCGTCGCCTGAGGCTTCTTTATATAGGGGTAACTTCACGAAAGTTGTTCTATTAGACCTAACGGTGGCGGCGCCAACTATACGATCAGAGCTATATGGTCGGAATTTTTTTCCAACCTTATAGTTGGTCGTTACGTCGTCTACTTTCGTCGGACGGCTCCTGGATTCTTCTGGTTGAAGGAAATACCGTATCTTTGACTTTAATGTAGTGATTCCCTCCTTTAGACGGCATTATCTGCGTAGGAAAAATGCAATAATAAAGGATTGCATACTCCTTTGAATATTAGCATTAGTGGCAGGGTTTACAGAGATATTTCATTAAAAATATGATTAATATCCAGTTTAAATGTGGACGTAGATGGCTATATTTCAGTGCCATCAGCCACACACACTCAAGTGGATGTGGTGATGCAACATATTTCAAATTGGTCATCCATTGCATTCAAATGTTGCATTCCAGTATGTTCTAGGGCTTTCTTACCATGGTTTGACACATGGGGTATCATTGCATGTGTTCTTTTCCAAACCACAATGATCCACATGGCCACACACACTCAAGTGGGTGTGCTAATGCAACCTCTGTCACACTGGTGCTCCATTGCATTCCAATGTGGCATTCCAGCATGTTCTAGGGCTTTCTGACCAGGGTTTGACATATGTAGTGTCATTGCATGTGTTATTTTTGATACCACACTTATCCACATGGCCATACACACTCAAGTGGGCATGGTGATGCAACCTCTATCACACTACTGCTCCATTGCACTCCAATGTTGCATTCCAGCATGTTCTAGGGCTTTTCGACCATGATTTAACACATGGAGTGTCATTGCATGTGTTCTTTTCCAAACCACAATGATTCACATGGACACACACACTCAAGTGGGTGTGGTGATGCAACCTCTGTAACACAGGTGCTCCATTGCATTCCAATGTTTCATGCTAGCATGTTCTAGGGCTTTTTGACCATGGTTTGACACATGGAGTGTCGTTGTCTGCGTTCCATTCCAAACCACATTGATCCACAGGGCCACACACATTCAAGTGGGTGTGGTGATGCAACCTTGGTCACACTGGTGTTCCATTGCATTCCAATGTTGCATTCCATCATGTTGTAGGGATTTCTGATCATGGTTTGAAACAAGGAGTGTCATTGCATGTGTTATTTTCCGAACTACACTGATCCACATGGCCACACACACTCAAGTGGGTGTGGTGGTGTAACCTCTATCACATTGATGCTCCAGTGCATTCCAATGTGGCATTCCAGCATGTTCTAGGGCTTTCTGACCATGAATTGACACATGGACTATCATTGCATGTGTTATTTTCCAAACCACAATGATCTACATTGCCACACACACTTAAGTGGGTGTGGTGATGCAACCTCGGTCATACTGGTGCTCCATTGCATTCCAATGTGGCATTTTAGCATGTTTTAGGGCTTTCTGACCATGGTTTGACACATCGAGTGTCATTGAATGTGTCCTTCCAAACCACATTGATCCACATTGCCACACACACTCAAGTGGGTATGGTGATGCAACATGTTTCAAACTGGTGCTCTTGCATTCCAATGTTGCATTCCAGCATGTTCTAGGGCTTTGTTACGATGGAGTATCATTGCATATGTTTTTCCAAACCATAATGATCCACATGGCCACACACACTCAAGTGGGTGTGGTGATGCAACCTTTGTCACACTAGTGCTCCATTGCATTCCAATGTTGCATTCTAGCATGTTCTAGGGCTTTCTGACCATGAATTGGCACATTGACTATGAATGCACGTTTTCTTTTCCAAACCCCAATGATCCACATGGCAACACACAGTCAAGTGGGTGTGGGGATGAAACCTCTATCACACTGGTGCTCCATTGCATTCGAATGTGGCATTCTAGCATGTTCTAGGGCTTTTTGTTCATGGTTTGACACATGGAGTGTCATTGCATGTGTCTGTTTCCTAACCACACTGATCCACATGGCCGCACACACTCAAGTGGGTGTGGTGATGTAACCTCTATCACACTGGTGCGCCATTGCATTCGAATGTGGCATTCTAGCATGTTCTAGGTCTTTCTGACCATGGTTTGACACATGGAGTGTCATTGCATGTGTCCTTTTACAAACCACATTGATCCACACGGCGACAAACACTGAAGTGGGTGTGGTGATGCAACATCTTTCAAACTTGTGCTCCATTGCAATCCAACATGTTCTAGGGATTTCTTACCATGGTTTGACAGATGGAGTATCATTGCATGTGTTCTTTTCCAAACCACAATGATCCACATGGCCACACACACTCAAGTGGGTGTGGTGATGCCACCTCTGTCACACTCATGCTCCATTGCATTCCAATGTGGAATTCTAGCATGTTCTAGGTCTTTCTGACCATGGTTTGACACACAGAGTGTCATTGCACGTGTCCTTTTACAAACCACATTAATCTACATGGCCACAGACACTCAAGTGGGTGTGGTGATGCAACATGTTTCAAACTGCTGCTCCATTGCATTTTAGCATGTTCTAGGGATTTCTTACTATGGTTGGCACATGGAGTATCATTGCATGTGTTCTTTTCCGAACGACAATGATCCACATGGCCACACACACTCAAGTGGGTGTGGTTATGCAACCCCTGTCACACTAGTGCTCCATTGCATTCTAATGTTTCATTCCAGCATGTTCTAGGAATTTCTACCATGGTTTGACACATGGAGTGTCATTGCATGTGTTGTTTTCCAAAGCACCATGATCCAATTTCCAACACACACTCAAGTGGGTGTGGTGATGAAACCTCTATCACAATGGTGCTCCATTGCATTCCAATGTGGCATTTGATACGTCCATTTTGCATCACTATTCTATGTCTTAATTCACTATTATTCATTGATATATTTTGTATTGAGAGGTGATACTTATGTTATTTCATCTATTTTTGCATGGTTGATGACTTTTGGAGCATGGACCGCTGTAGTCAGGATTCTGATAGAAAAGGTGTTGTTTGGAGGCAAAATTCGCGAAGATCAAAAAATCCGGGAAAATATACGGAAAATCCTATTTTTCCAGAAGACTAAGGATGCCAGAAGATGGAGTGGAGGTGGGCCACTGGGGGCCCACACCACCCCATGGCACGGGCAGGCCTAGGCCACGCCTAGAGGTGGTGTGGCCGCCCTGGGCCACTCCAGCCTCTCCCCTCTAGCGTATATCATCCTCCCGAAACCCTAAGACTCAGGGAGCGATCACAGAAAGATTTCTCTGCCTCTGCCGGGCGGAAAACACCGAGAGAGAAAGATCTCTCTGGCAGAAAGATTTCTGCCAGGGGAATTCCTTCCCGGAGAGGAGAGATCGTCGCCATCAACACCACCATCAAGATGGACTTCATCAGGATCATCATCATCATCACCACCACCATCATCACCATCAACACCCTCATCACCATCTCCATATTGTTGTAACAATTGCGTTGAATCTTGCATAGTTCATAGGGGAAACTTTCCCCGGTGTTGATTACTCCTTGTTGTTGATGCTATTGAGTGAACCATTGAATTATTGTTTATGTTCAGATTGTTATACATCATTATTCCATCTCTGATCATGATCCATATGATGTCTTGTGAGTAGTTTGTTTTGTTCTTGAGGACATGGGAGAAGTCTTGTCGTTAGTAGTGGAGTTGCGTTGAGAAAGATTCAATAGATTGTTATTTAAGTTGTGGTGTACTTCTTCTAGTGGTGTCATGTGAACGTCGACTACATGACACTTCACCTATAAGGGCCTAGGGGAATGCATTGTGTATTTGGCTACTAATCGTAGGGGTTGCCGGAGTGACAGAAACCTGAACCCCCATTAGGAAACCATTGCACAAGGGACGTAAGGGTCTTAGAGTTTAATGCTGTGGTTAGGTTTCTACCTTAATTACTTTCTTGTACTTACAGATGTTTTCAAGGGGTATAATCCCAAGTATGTATTAGTCTTGGATGGGATGGTACATTAGCACAGGTTCACCCACACAACACTTAGCAAGCTAAAGAAGATTAATCGACTATATGAAGCGAAAGCACTTGACAGTCTTCCCATGTGTCCTCGAGAACGTTTCGTCATCTTAAGAAATACAACCGGCTTGTCCTTTGCTGCACAAAGGATTGGGCCACTTGCTGCATTTGTTCCTACTATCTTTTATTTACTCGTACTTTGTTTACTTGCTTTATCGAAAACCCCTAAAAATCCGTTTGCTAAGTATTTGTAGAGAATTCCTGATCCATACCACTAGCCAGCACCTTCTTCTCCTTGTTGGGTTCGACACTCTTACTTATCGAAAATACTGTGATACACCCCTTATACTTGTGGGTCATCAAGACTATTTTCTGGCGCCGTTGGCGGGGAGCGAAGCACTATTGGAGAGTGGAACTGGTAAAGGAAACTTCTACTGTGAGTATTGTTTACTTCTGCTAGTTGCTTTATTTTCGTTATGGATAATTCGCTGAGTTTCTTATTTGGTAATGCTACTACCCCTGCTAAGGTAGTAGATAATCCACCACCTGCTGAGAAAGATGTTTTCAAAATACCTACAAGAATTATTGATCGTGTTATGGATAACTACTATGTTGGGGATGGAATTGTCCATCCCGGTGATCATTTACTCTTTATACACGAATTATGCGGGTTGTTCAAGTGTGCATGTATTACTATAGATCAAGTTAAGAAGAAGTTATTCTCATTATCACTGAAAGGAAGAGCTGAGGAATGGTATAAGCTGCTGAAGAATGGTCAAGCTCTGGAATGGGAGGAAATAGTGCCTCTCTTTTATTCAAAGTTTTATCCTCCTAGTGAGATTCATAAAGATCGGAATCAAATATACAACTTTTGGCCTCTTGATGGAGAGAGTATAGCCCAAGCTTGGGGGAGATTGAAGTTATTACTGCTCAAATGTCCCATTCATGAGCTCCCCAACAATATTATTATCAATAACTTTTATGCAAGGCTCCCTCTACATGATAAAGATTTACTGGATGCTTCTTGTGCTGGATCATTCACTCGCATGGAAGAAGAAGCTAAATGGGATCTTCTGGACCGTATTCAAGACAATGCTGAAGCTTGGGAGAATGACAAAGGTAGAAAGTCAGGTATAAATTATGATTATGAATGCATTGAATCTTTCATGGGAACTGATGACTTCCAAAATATTAAAAATGCTTATGGTCTAGACTCTCAAGCTATTGCTTCTTATTTTAAGGCTTTTGCTTCTTATATTGAAGTGCCTAAAAAGAAGTGGAATAAGTATCATGAACCTTATAAAGATATTGCTAAGAGTGTTCCTGCAAGAAGTACTGAAGTTTATACTGCTAATCATGACCTAAACCTTATATTGAGAAAATGCCTTTTCTAGTTAAGGTAAAGGAACATTCCATGATAGCTAGTATGGTTCATGAAAGTATGAATAAAACTGTTGAACCTGATAAACAAATGGTTGATGAACCTATAATAGCAAGTGTGAAAGACTTTGTCACTAAATATGAAAGAGAGGAACACACTATCCTTTGTAAGGATACCTCTAATATTGTTTCACAAAGTAGGGTTATGAGAGCTAGTATTCCCGTGTTTTCTGTTAGAATAAGTGATCATTGCTATGATGGTCCTTGTGATAGCTATATTGTTAATTTTATGCATGATACTGAAAGCTACTATGAAAGAGGGAAAGTGTTCTTATGCATTTCAATAATATCAAGTTTCCTCGTTTTATGCTGAAAGTTTTTATGTTGCACTTCTTTTGCCTTCTTATGCAAGTAGCCTTTGGTTTCAACAACTTGTTTGTTTACAAAATTCCCTTGCATAGGAAGTGGGTTAGACTTAAATGTGTGTGTGTTTTTTCTTCTTAACGCTCTCTTTCACTTCAATCCATATCCCTATGAGAGCTTCTTCAAAATTATCATGCCCATCTTAATGGCTATAAAGAAAGAGCTTTATGGGAGACAACCCAATTTGTTTTTGCTTTTAGTTTTATTTTGTTTCTTTGAGTCTTGGAAGTTATTACTTCGGTAATAACCACTCTTTATCCATTTTGTTTGGTTTTTGTGTCAAGATCAACCTCTAATGAGAGAGAAGTAAGATTTGGGGAAGTTGTTGTCCCGAAACAGATTTTGTGCTTCACCGTAAAAATTCGTGAGAGATCTCTGTATGTCGGATTGAGCTATAATTTTTTGTGATTCTGCCCCAGGTTGTTATTTAACTTTCATTAGTTTTGCACTTTTTGATTTGAGCAACAGAAGATTTTCGAAATTATTGATCTTTACCTGTTGGTCTGTTTTGACCGATTTTGCCACTCGTGCATTTGCTTCTTTATTCGATTTGATTTTTGAATTCTTTTTGGGTTTTCGGAAGGAGTTGCTACAGTAGATTATGTTTTGATGGTTTTAAGTTGAAGTTGGACTCAAAAGGTTTTATCACTTCACTTATACTAATGTTGCTAATAAGAACTGTGTGAAGTTTTGTGTGAAAGAAATTTCCAGGAAGTGGAGATAATAGTGTAATAAGAAAGAGAAGGGTTTTATGACTCAAGTAATAAGTGTATGAAGATGAAGATATCGATGATATTCAAGTTGTGACTCCGGAAGGATCCACTAAATACCAAATTCAGAGACCTGCAAAGTCCGTGTTCAAATAGGAAATGGTTCTGGTAAGAAAAGTTCCGCGACAATACAATCCAATTATATTTTTGCAGTTTTCAGTCAATAAGGAAAGCTACAAAGCGAAAAAGAGACGGAAACGGAGCCAGGGTGGCTCACACACCCTGTGGCACGGGCCCACCCCTGGTCGCGCCACCAGGTGGTGTGGCCACTCCGGACTCCGCCTCCGACTCGTTTTCTTCCAGTACCTTCCTTTTGATATGAAACATCGTAATATCTAACCCCCCGGATCCCCCGAGGTCCGTATATCGTGTTTTTATCGTGTTTTCGTTTCGATCTGTTTCTGCTAGGACATACTCTTTGAAAGCTTAGAATCACAATGGTGTCCGCCAAGGCTAAAGGGAAGGAGCCCATGGAGGAAGACCTCCAAGACCCCAAGCAGGGGCTGGTACCTTTTGTTACTTGCCCTGCATCAACGGAAGCCCTACCAGTTACTAAGGAGTTTTCCGATAAGTACCGAGACTTGCAGAGGAAGGTGGACATGCTTCAATGGGAGAATAATAGGCTTCGCAAGATGCTGTAAGATTACCTCACATCAACTAAGAAAATATTACCACCACCACCGAAGGAGTAATTTGTCATCAGGTTTGGCATCCCCTTGGTTTGCTCCAAGCTTGGGGGAGTGTCGCGGTATCATATCACTATCTTCTATCTTTTTACCTTATTAGTAGAGTCATATCATGAATAGAGGAGTTATTATGTAGGATGGTTTGCATTATGAAAGTGTCCCCTCTCTCGTTAGATATGTATCCCTTGGTGTGAGTTTCCGTTATGGAATATTAATGAGAAGTTCTATCATTCACTCTTTTGCATAGCTTATATTAGTTTTCAATTCATGGTTATATGATTGATCTTGTTGTTAGTATTGGTATCACTTTGGGATCATTGAGTTAATTTAGTTAGTTTTGGCAAACCTGGCTCGGTTAGTAGCAACATTTTTTTTGAGAGTTGAATGAAAAAGATAGAGTACTCTATAGAAAAATGATTTTATCATCTTTGTTTCTTGATTTGCTCATAAGTCTAGTATTCTCTAGTTAAGATCTTTTGTGCTTCTAAGGAAGATTGCATGTTTGTTTTTATCACTTGTATGTTTGTTTGTTTCCTTCAACTCTTATACTTGCTACTCAGCCTTGCTAGCCAAAAACCTGTACTGAGAGGGTATTCTTCTCGCGTATCCACCTCCTTTAAACCAAAACCCATGCCATTTGTGTCCACCATAACTATAGTGAGCATTCTATGAAGCATCCTCAATAAAAACCTATGCAAATAGCAAATAAAAAGATCGCTGAGATGCTCACTGTCTTCTTGCCTTGTCATTTTGATTATGGGATAGCTCCTGTGTCATGTGCAAGGGGTACCCCGTTGGGGGTTCTCAATGATACGCATGTATTTACAATGACAAGAGCTTGCTCGTGACTGAAGTTGAGTAGCATGAGTATCGGTACTCATAAGTAAGGGGCTTGAGATTTCAACTTATAACTTGTCAAGCATATCCTCTTAGTTGTGTCACTTTAACCTTAACCACCTAAAGATGCCTATGATAGGGGCAATGAGAGCTAAAAGCTAGTAAGTATCATAATTTTGGGGAGCTCTTTATGAGACTTGAAATCCCTGCTTCCCTCTTTGAAGGGCCTTTCTTTTACTTTGTAGTTGAGTCAGTAAACCTACTCCCTTCTATCTCAGAAAGTATTTTGAGTTGATATGTTTCATTCATTCATATGATGATTTATTCAATCATGTTTCTTATGTTCCTTGTTTTGCACATTGCTCTTATCTTGATGTTTACTACTTTGAAAGCTATCATTGAAAAACCAGCTATTTGTGAACTCCAGCAAATTATCAACTATTCTTCAACCAAGAGCTAAGTTTGCCATTACCAATTATGATTTACTCTATGTATCTTCATTGTGTTTCCTTTACTCATTGCAAGTTAAGTTATCTAATAGTGAGTTGTCTTCTATTACGATCTATGTATTTGATGAATGTCATTCTTCTTGTGTGTATTCTTTTATCGACTCTTCACTCCATAAATCTGAGGTCATGTTTATTGAGCTCAGTTTCGCTTGGGGACAAGTGAAGTCTAAGCTTAGGGGGAGTTGATACGTCCATTTTGCATCACTATTCTATGTCTTAATTCACTATTATTCATTGATATATTTTGTATTGAGAGGTGATACTTATGTTATTTCATCTATTTTTGCATGGTTGATGACTTTTGGAGCATGGACCGCTGCAGTCAGGATTCTGATGGAAAAGGTGCTGTTTGGAGGCAAAATTCGCGAAGATCAGAAAATCTGAGAAAATATACGGAAAATCCTATTTTTCCAGAAGACTAAGGATGCCAGAAGATGGAGTGGAGGTGGGCCACAGGGGACCCACACCACCCCATGGCGCGGGCAGGCCTAGGCCACTCCTGGAGGTGGTGTGGCCGCCCTAGCCCACTCCAACCTCTCCCCTCTGGCATATATCATCCTCCCGAAACCCTAAGACTCAGGGAGCGACCACAGAAAGATTCTGCTGCCTCTGCGGGGCGGAAAACACCGAGAGAGAAAGATCTCTCCGGCAGACAGATTTATGCCGGGGAATTCCTTCCCGGAGAGGGGAGATCGTCGCCATCAACACCACCATCAAGTTGGACTTCATCGAGATCATCATCATCATCACCACCACCATCATCACCATCAGCACCCTCATCACCTTCTCCACATTGCTGTAACAATTGCATTGAATCTTGCATAGTTCATAGGGGAAACTTTCCCGGTGTTGATAACTCCTTGTAGTTGATGCTATTGAGTGAACCATTGAATTATTGTTTATGTTCAGATTGTTATACATCATTATTCCATCTCTGATCATGATCCATATGATGTCTTGTGAGTAGTTCGTTTTGTTCTAGAGGACATGGGAGAAGTCTTGTTGTTAGTAGTGGAGTTGCGTTGAGAAAGATTCAATAGATTGTTATTTAAGTTGTGGTGTACTTCTTATAGTGGTGTCATGTGAACGTCGACTACATGACACTTCACCTATAAGGGCCTAGGGGAATGCATTGTGTATTTGGCTACTAATCGTAGGGGTTGCCGGAGTGACAGAAACCAGAACCCCCGTTAGGAAACCATTGCACTAGGGACGTAAGGGTCTTAGAGTTTAAAGTTGTGGTTAGGATGTATTAGTCTTGGATGGGGTGGTACATTAGCACAGGTTCACCCACACAACACTTAGCAAGCTAAAGAAGATTAATCGACTATATGAAGCGAAAGCACTTGACAGTCTTCCCATGTGTCCTCGAGAACATTTTCTCATCTTAAGAAATACAACCGGCTTGTCCTTTGCTGCATAAAGGATTGGGCCACTTGCTGCATTTATTCCTACTGTCTTTTATTTACTCGTACTTTGTTTACTTGCTTTATCGAAAACCCCTAAAAATCCGTTTGCTAAGACTAGCCAGAACCTTCTCTCCTCATTGGGTTCGACACTCTTACTTATCGAAAATACTGCGATACACCCCCTATACGCGTGGGTCATTAGCATTCCAGCATGTTCTAGGGATTTCTGACCATGAATTGACACATGGACTATCATTGCATGTATTATCTTCCAAACCACAATGATCCACATTGCCGCACACACTCAAGTGGGTGTAGTGCTGCAACCTCTATCACACTGGTGCTCCATTGCATTCCATTGTGGCATTCTAGTATGTTCTAGGGCTTTCTGACCATGGTTTAACACATGGAGTGTCATTGCATCTGTCCTTTTCCAAAACACACTGATCCGCATGGCCACACATACTTAAGTGGATATGGTGATGCAACATATTTCAAACTGATCCTCCATCGCATTCCAATGTTGCATTCTAGCATGTTCTAGGGCTTTCTTGCCATGGTTTGACACATGGAGTATCATTACATGTGTTCTTTTCCAAACCACAATGATCCACATGGCCACATACACTCAAGTGGGTGTGGTGATGCAACCTCTGTAACACTGGTGCTCCATTGCATTCCAATGTTGCATTCCTGCATGTTCTAGGGCTTTCTAACCATGAATTGACACATGGACTATCATTTCATGTGTTCTTTTCCAAACCACAATGATCGACATTGAAACACACACTCAAGTGGGTGTGGTGATGCAACCTATGTCACACTGGTGCTCCATTGCATTCCAATCTAGCATTCTAGCATGTTCTAGGGCTTTCTGACCATGGTTTGACACATGGAGTGTCATTGCATATGTCCTTTTCCAAACCACACTGATCCACATGGACACACACACTCAAGTGGGTGTGGTCATGCAACCTCTGTCAGACTGGTGCTCCATTGCACTCCAATGTTTCATTCTAGCATGTTCTACGACTTTTTCCCATGATTTAACACATGGAGTGTCATTGCATGTGTTCTTTTCCAAACCACAATGATCCACGTGGCCACACACACTCAAGTGGGTGTGGTGATGGAACCTCTGTTACACTAGTGCTCCATTGAATTCCAATGTTGCATTCGAGCATGTTCTAGGGCTTTCTGACCATGGTTTGACGCATGGAGTGTCATTGTCTATGTTCCTTTCCAAACCACATTGATCCACAGGGCCACAAACACTCCAGTGGGTGTGGTGATGTAACCTCTGTCACACTGGTGTTCCATTGCATTAAAATGTTGCGTTCCAGCATATTGTAGGGCTTTATGACCATAGTTTGACACATGGAGTGTCATTGCATGTGTTATTTTCCGAAGTACACTAATCCACATGGCCACACACACACACTCAAGTGGGTGTGGTGATGCAACATCTGTCACACTGATGCTCCATTGCATTCCAATGTGGCATTCCAGCATGTTCTAGGGATTTCTGACAATGAATTTACACATGGACTATCGTTGCATGTGTTCTTTTCCAAACCACAATGATCCACATTGCCACACACACTCAAGTGGGTGTGGTGATGCAACCTCGGTCATACGGGTGCACCATTGCATTCCAATGTGGCATTCTAGCATGTTCTAGGGATTCCTGAGCATTGTTTGACACATTGAGTGTCATTGGATGTGTCCTTCCAAACCATACCGATCCACTTGGCCACACACACTCAAGTGGGTGTGGTGATGCAACATCTTTCAGACTGGTGCTCCATTGCATTCCAATGTGGCATTCCAACATGTTCTAGGGCTTTTTGACCATGAATTGACACATGGACTATCATTGCATGTGCTCTTTTCCAAACCACAATGATCCACATTGCCACACACACTCAAGTGGGTGTGGTGATGCAACCTTTGTCACACTGCTGCTCCATTGCATTCCAATGTGGCATTCTAGCATGTTCTAGGGCTTTTTGACCATGGTTTGATAGATGGAGTGTCATTGCATGTGTCCTTTTCCAAACCACACTGATCCACATGGCCACTCACACTCAAGTGGGTGTGGTGATGCAACATATTTCAAACTAGTGCTCCTTTGCATTCCAGCATGTTCTAGGGATTTATTACCATGTTTTGACACATGGAGTATCATTGCATGTGTTCTTTTCCAAACCACAATGATCCACACGGCCACACACACTCACGTGGGTGTGGTGATGCAACCTCTGTCACACTGTATCATCAGATTGATGACAAGTACGCCATGAGGGGGTCCTCCAGGCGTGCGGAAGAGAGGGGTGTGAGACATACGGTATTCCAGGATAGTGAGCACACAAGTTTACCTAGGTTATCCATCGGCTTTGGACGGATCCTACTCCTACTAGAAATCCAATAATACGATAGAGCCGTAATATGGGTTACAAGGGTTTCGCCTGTGCAAGTTGAGATTGTAGACTATTGTGGGGTGCCCTAAAGGCTGGTCCCTAGGACGGCTTATATAGATATCCGGCTTAGGGTTTATAGGAGAGACCTATCCGGCTATGAATAAGAGTCGGTTACGGAGTACATCTTGAACTACATGTAACACTACATGCCTATGTCGGTAAGTCTTCTAGGCCTTCCCATAGCCGGACTAGACTGTCTCTTCTCCCTTACTGGGTCGCCCGTGAAGCAAAGCTCTAACCCAAAGTGGGCCACCCTGGTCAGTGAGGCACAATGAGGATACCTAGAAAGTATATCCCCAACAGCAACCCCCGTAAGCCTCCAAGATCTACAATTGGATTTCACTATCGTCTAGCTTGATTCATCTTCGGCTTGCAGAATCTTGAAGGGTTCCTAAAACTTCAAAAGAAAGGATAGGATCTGAGTCTCAAAGCGAGTTGGATCTAAGAGTACATTATTGAAGTTTCCAGCCTGAAATTCAAACTTAAGCCGAAACTTGGTCTCTGACGTATCCTGACATCAGTCAAGGTCAAGTCACGTCACTGATAGACATTCTTGTTAGCACGAATGTTGGTGGGTCTGCCTTTTGCGGAACCGAGGCATCGTTTTAATGCGTGCGCAGAGATCGAGGCGGCATAATCCTCGTGAGGAGGTTACCCATCTCGTTCGATGATGCGTGGCATGGTTACTGTTTACTCTTGCACGAATCTCAATGCAGGTGAGGGTTATAAGGGGTCTAGATCTCTTCCTTCTTCCTTACTAGCACCAGTTCTTGTTCCTTCCCCCCCGACGCTTCCTGTGAAAAATCTCCCCAACCTCCCCCAAAGCTCATAGCGCCACCCATCCTAGGCCACCACCGTTCACAGGATGGCTAACGCTTCATCCTCCGACACGGCGAAGACAACGGCGATGGGCCCCGCAACAACGAAGAGGGAGAACTTTAGCGGGATTTATATCCCATGCGCCCTCGATGACGCCATGATCCTTGTCATCGAGAAGGAAGGCCTCCTCCGCGCCGGTGACTAGCAGAGCGGTTTTGGACAAACCATCCCCACCCCCAACAATGATGAGCGAGTGCACTTCAGCACCCACCTTGATAGAGGTTTGAGATTTCCTCTTCAGATTTCTTTTTTGAGGTTATAGATCACTATGGAGTGCAACTCCAGAATCCCCCCAAATTCACTTTCAGAAATGAGTGCATATGCATCTTTGTGTGACGGGTATCTCGGCATTCATCCGACTCTTATTCTTTTCTGGTATTACTTTCATACCCGGAGAAATTCCATCACTGTCGGTGTTCCATACATCACCGGTACTCTTAGCTTTTATGTTAGGAGAGAGCGATTCTATCCTAGGATTAAGGTAGTGAGTCTGTTAAAAAGTGGTCGCCCACATTATTTTATCATACGGATAGACCGGATTCCGGCAAAGCCAACGCTTTGCCGGCTTTTGTTGACGGCACCGCCACGCCCCAAGAGTCCTGGGATGCAGATGCTCTGGCTCTTAGTGATGATCTGCTTCTTGCTAAGAGGAGAATGGAATATTTAACGAAGTACAAGGGTCTGAAAGGATCCGATTTGGCCCACTACTGGCTGGCACACTAGATTCAGCCTCTCCGACATCATGGTGACCGACTTATGCACTCAATCACCAAGAGCAAGATGGACTCTCTCCGGATCTGCTCCAAATCTTATTCGGATAAGGACTACGAGTCCCAAATCAAATGGTTGATTAAGGAGTGGATTTAGAGGATAATTCTGGCTGATGATCTTGTGACACCAGTAAGTTTTCCAGCAATTACTCGAATTATGTGTTCATCTATACATTGTTGTGTCTTTTTGCAATACTGAGATATTTCTTCTTTTCAGCTTGCTGACCTCCCGAGTTGGAGCTTGCTCCTCTCAAGGGACATCCTCCTAAGTTATCTCAGGATGATGGGGAATTGATTGCACTACCAGAAGCGCTTACCCGAAAGCGTGATACTCCGACAATGTCTATTGGCACAAAGGAAGTGCCCATTGTGAAGAGGTAACTTTACTCACAAGGTCTCTGTATTTTATTTCTCATTCTTTCTAAAGTGTAACGATCTTTGTTATATTACCTACTCATAGCTAAATAGCTTACCAAGGGCAAGGGGAAAGGAGGCTCGTCAAAGCCCCTATGCCAGTCAAAGTTAAATTTGACTTCTCCTGCCACATCGCCTCCGACTCCTGCCCCAATTCCTTCTACAACACCGGAGATTACTCCATCCCCGTCTGTTGCAGAAGATTCGACTCAATAATCTGAGCAAGTGATCCTCGGCTCGTAGACTGACGTCACCATGGGTGACTCGACACTTGATAAGGGTGAACCCGTACAGGGTAATGATCCCTCGGCAGAGGTTTTCGCTGATAACCTTCTCAGCAATCTGGGTATTGCCAAACATGGCATTACTCAGAAAACTATGGAAGAGATCCAAAGGCTAGCTCAGCAATGCTTAGAGAGCCGGAACATCACTGCCGAGGAAGAGGCACAATAAGCCAAGGACTTCAAGTACTCCGAGCTTCTTGACCAAGTTCATTTTCGCGACGAGAAGCTGAAGGCCGGCGTGCTTCCGCCACCGCCAATAATCCCACCGACCCTCGCCGAGAAGGTTACCACTAAGGTGAACATGAGCCTAAGAAATCTTACTCATGAACAACATGTAAGTCGGAATTCCAACTCACCTTTTTTACTTTATTTCATATCATATCCTCTAGCCCCAAGCATGAAGTTGGATAGACAATCCGGATCTATGCTTTCATAGGATGCCAAAGAACAAACTAGTGTAGCCCCCAAGGCTCGTGCTGATATTACTTAAAATATTAGCCCAAGTCTTTAGTAGACTTTTGACTCTGGGTATTATTCTGACTTACAGAAAGTTTATGCTTATAACCAGGAATTATTGAAGAATAAACGGAGAGAGATCAGAGCTCTCTGTCTTGAAAATGCTCAATTGAAGATATCAAAGGATGAGGTTGAAGGTAATCATTTCAGTCCTTAACCTTTCTATTTTTTCTTTCATAGTCGAATTTCCTATTCAACTATTGCCTTTGGTTTACAGAACTGGTTAAACAGTCATGTAAAATGATTAAAGAGACCGAAAACTTCCAGACCTTAGAGGTGGAGAATGCCGACTTACGGCGGGAGCTGAATAAGCTTAACCTGATCACGAGCACAACATTGCTAGCATTCTCAAATCCTCTTCCATGGCCACCAAAGAACGTGATCGTCAGATCGCAATCCAGGATCAGAAAATCTCGAATCTCAATGATGCGTTGTTCAGAGAAAAGGACAGCACCCAAGCTCTCCGGGATGAACTCCAGAGTCTTTGAGCAGAGAAGACCAAAGTTGATGATTCGATCTTTGGTAATTTTCCTATCTCTTACTTTTTTTCTTTCCAATTCCTAAGAATTCGGATGTATTTATGACTTTTCTTTTGTATATGCAGCTCTTTTGAACTTACTGGGTTCTTCCTCCACCGAGTCTCACACCAGCCGGCTTACACAACTCGGCGATTTGCTTCACCATTTCCGGCAATCATTGGAGGATATTGGTGATGGTCTCGAATTTCTGGACATGAATAGAATGTCTGCCTTTGAGGTGCGAGATAAGGCAAAGGAGATGCCTCAGCTTATTCAAGATTAGAACATGTCTTATGCATGGGTCGCAACACAGAATGCCATTACCATGGTTATGAGCCACCATGGAAGAATGGAGATCTGGCAAGTAACCAGGGGTTATTCAACTGTGGATGAAGACGGATAGGAGCAACACATCAAGGCCATCATGGACTCCTGCGCCAGTTATGGATGCCATGTAGCCGATCTGACCAGCTACGACACTCCCTTCTTCACTCGTGTGGAAACGCCTCTTCTGTTTGCCGAAGAAACAACGAAGTTTCATACGACGAGCAAACCGTATCGTATTTGCCTGTCTCAGAAAGATATCAAGGCAAAGGCGATGTCTCCAGTGAGCCGATAGCTCCTACCTCTCCTCATGCATCATAGAGCATTAGAAAAAAAATGTGTTATTCTGAAACAATCTGATTTTAATTAGTATAATATTTTTGCTAGTGCTAAGATTTGATGCTTCTATTAGCACTTTTTGGATTTATTTTGTCGTGCCTGAAATTTTTACATAAGCACTTTTTGTTTTGCCTATACTTATCGTTTATCTGGCTTTCCGCCTCTTCCTTTTCGTGAGCTGGCCAACCTTCCACATGGAAACTCTGCCGAGCAACGGATCTCAACTGCTAAACCCGTTTAAACTCGGAAATAGAGCCAGCTTCCAGTACCAACAATTCACTACTCGGAGAATGACCACATTCGGCAATCAGATAAAGAACCCAAGCATAGACTAGAAAATTCAGATTTATACCCGAAGGTAGAATTTTTAGAATCGGAAATCTTTACCAGAATAAACATGAGCATAAAGTACTTTCAATTATTCTAAGATTTTCAATTGTGACATGATCATTCAGAAATAAGATGGTAATATAAATCTTCTCAGAAACATTGAGGCAACCAAAACTTTATTTCTCTCATTGAACATGTACATATATATGATTACAAAGAAAGAAATTTTAAGAATAAAAGGGACGTAGCTGAGCAATATTCCACGGTCTGTCTAATTCTTCCGGGTTTGTACTTCCTCGATCTCTCTTTCTCTTCTTGGTAGCAGGTCTTTCTTTGATTGGCCGCATATCAGTTAGATAGTAAGAACCATTTTGAAATACTCGGCTAACTAAAAAGGGCCCTTCCCATACTGGGGAAGGGTTGTGCTTTCTTTTCTACACAAGCTAGAGAACTAAATCGCCCTTATTGAAACACCGGTTTATGACTCACTGGCTATGATACTTGCATAACTTCTACTGATAGGGTGTTGATCTAATTTCAGCAACGACGTGAACTTCGTCGATTAAATCGAGATCAATTTGTCAAGAAATTTTGGCATCCTCTTCGATATACACAGCAACTCAGGGAGAAGTATGAATTAAATCACTAGGAAGAATTGCTTATGTACCATAGACCAAGAAGAAAGGTGTATATCCGGATGACCTGTTCGGAGTTGTTCGCAAGATCCATATTACATATGGTAATTCATCTGCCCAAGCCCCCGCAACACGACAAAGTGGTGCTTCGAGTCTTGGTTTGAGGCCTTGTAGGATTAAACCATTTGCTCTTTGAAATTTTCCATTAGCTTGTCGATGTGCGACTGCCGCAATGTCAAGCCGGATATTTTGTTCATCGTAGAATTTGGTAAGTTCTCCCATAGAAAAATTTCTCCCGTTGTCCATGTTAATGCTATGTGGATAACCGTATCAGATTATAACATCCTCGACAAATCGTCTAGCTGTTGCTCCATCACAACTTGTGACGGGTTTAGCCTCAATCCATTTTGTGAATTTATCTACCATCACTAAGAGGTGAGTAAATCCACTTGGAGTCTAAATGGTCCTACCATGTCAAGCCCCCAGACCGCAAAGGGCCATGTTATAGGTATTGCTCGCAGCTGATCAGTCAGAACATGAGCGTGTTTGGCATACTTTTGGCAGTCTTTACACATCTTGACCAATCATTCGGCCTCTGCCTTGGCTGTAAGCTAGAAAAATTTGTGTCTGAAAGCTTTTGCCACTATAGATTTGGCTGCAGCATGATGGCTGCATTCTCCTTTGTGGATCTCTCATATGATTTCCACTCCTTCTTTCGGAGATACCCAGTGCTAAAAAACCCCAGATACACTCTGCTCATAGAGCTCACTATTTATTATTTTATAGGTGTTTGCTCGTCGGATGATCTACCGGCTCAGAACCTCGTCTTCGGGTAATTTTTGAACTACAAAGAAATCAAGGTAGGGTTGAGTCCAGGTAGGAATTACAGCCAGAACTGCCACTAAAGTTGAGTCGGATTTGGTCGAATATTCATCATCTACTCCTTCTATAGAGGGAACTTTAAGGTGCTCTAAAAAAGCCATCTGGGACCTTCTTGTGCGCAGATCCTATATGAGATAATGCATCTTCTTCCTCATTTTCTGTTCGAGGGATGTGTGGAACTTCAAACCCTTCAAACGATTTAGCTAGTTCATCCACAACAGCCCTATATGGTGCCATGTGTTTATTTGCATTATAGATAACTGACACTTGTTGAGCAACAAGATCCGAATCTCCATAACACATAAGTCGTCGGATGTCGATATCCTTGGCAATCCAGATTTCATGCAGTAGTGCTTCATATTCGGCAAAGTTGTTTGTTGCCGTGAAGTGAATCTACAACACATAGAAAAGCTTATATCCTTGGGGTGATTTGAGCACCACGCTAGCCCTCGAGCCCCCGAGCGCCTTAGACCCGTCAAAATGCAAGGTCTAGTATTCTGACTCTGGGAGGGTCATATTTTTTGTTGTCTCTGTCCCATTAGCGACAAAGTCAACGAGGATTTGGGATTTGATTGTTGTGCGAGGTTTGTACTCAATGTCGAAAGCTGAGAGCTCTATACCCCATTTCGCGGCACGTCCTGTAGCGTCGCTGTTATTTATTATGTCTCTCATGGGAGTTGTGGTCACCACGGTAATTGGATGCTCCTGAAAGTAATGTCGTAGATTTCGGGATGCAAAGAACACACCGTAAGCTAGCTTTTGATAGCGCGGGTACTGTTGCTTTGATTCAGTCAGGACCTCACTGAGGTAGTAAAGGACACTGCACCAGGTGTTCATGTTTTTCCTCTCGTCTTTCCACCACCATGACGACATTGACGACCCTGTTTGTCGCAGCGAGGTAGAGCAACATCGGTTCGCGAGGTTCTGGTGCTGCAAGGATAGGAGCGGACGAGAGTACTGCCTTCAGGTCTTGTAGTGCAGCTTCATCTTCATCAGTCCAAACGAACTTTTTGGACTTTTTCAAGAGCTTGTAGAGTGGTGCGACTCTTTCACCGATCCGGCTTACAAACCGACTCACTATAGCAATGCAACCAGTTTTTGAACATCCTTCAGGCGAGTCGGCCTGGAAATATTGAGTATAACCTTAATTTTGTCTCGGTTCACCTCTATGCCTCTTTGAGACATGATGAAACCTAACAATTTTCCGGCTGGTATTCCTAAGAAGCATTTCTTCAGGTTAATCATTATGTTGTATTTTCGTAGATTAGTAAATGTTTCCTCCAACTAAGAAATTAAGGTTTCCTTCTTTTTGGACATCACCGCTATGTCATCCACATATGCATGTACATTGAGCCCGATTTGATCATGGAGGTAACGCTCCATAGTGCGTTGGTACGTAGCTCCTGCGTTTTTGAGCCCAAAAGGCATCAGAACGAAACAGAACATTCTGAAGGGGGTTATGAATGAAGTTTTGACTTTGTCTAATTCCTTCATCCGAATTTGGTGATAACCGGAATATGCGTCGAGAAAACATAGGAGTACCGAGCCTGCCGTAGAATCGATAACTTGATGAATTCTAGGCAGAGCGAACAGATATTTGGGGACAAGCCTTGTTCAAGGCGGTATAATCAACACACATCCTTAAATCAGTGGTGTTCTTTTTAGGGACCATTACAGGATTGGCCGACCACTCAGTGTGGATGACCTCTTCTATGAATCCAACTAACTCGAGTCGGGCTAGTTCCTTAGCTATTGCTTTTCGCTTTTCATCACCGAAACATCGTAAGGACTGTTTAACAGGTTTAGCGTTTGGGTGTACATTTAGAGAGTGCTCGGCAAGTTCCCTAGGTGCTCCAATCATGTAAGTACGAACCCATCAGTAAGATGGCTCACATGCGAAGATATCTTGATTTTCTTGGAGGAACTTGACAAGCGTGCTTTCCTATGCACTATCTAAACCTACACCTATTTGGGTCACCTTGGAGGGGTCATCATCCTTCAACGGTTTTGTCTTCGTCTCTTCTGATGCCTTGAACTCCGGAGTCAGCTTGGTTACCTCCTTCGTCGCGGGCATATCGGATGTATTGATGGTATTCTTGATCCCCTGGTACTCCTAGGCATGGAGTACGGCTTCAGCAAAGGCGGCATGTCTGTCCTCGCACTCTCGTGCTTTCTTCGGGTCTCCCCTGATGGTGATCATGCCCTTTGGACCTGTAATTTTCATCATGTTATAAATGTAACACGGACGAGCCATGAAAGCCCAATAAGCTGGCCGTCCGAATATAGCATGCTATGCGCTCTTGAACGGGACCACTTCGAAGGAAAGTTCTTATGTCCGGTAGTTTTTGGAGTTCCAAAAGTAACATCCAAAGTGATTGCTCCTAGGGAATTTGCTTGTCTTCCTGGGACAAGTCCGTGAAAGATCATAGAGCTGTGATTCAGCTGAGTATCCAAGGTCCTCATCTGATGCAGCGTTTCGATGTAGAGGATATTAATACTACTGCCGCCGTCCATGAGGGTCTTCGAGAATCCATAGCCGTCAATAAGTGGATTGACAACCAACATGTATTTTCCTCGCCTGTGCAACTTAGGCGGATGATCAGCATGGTCAAAGGTGATTGTCACTTCCGACCAATCCAAGAATCGAGGGACAACCAGAACAGTTGCGTTGAGTTCATGCAAAACTGCCTTCTTGACCTTAGCTGGTTGAGACCTAAGGAAAGTGACATAAGTATCTTTCTTCATTGGGAAGTTCTTCTTTCCATCTGACTTGGGATTTGAAGGCTCCACTTCCTCCATGTCGGAATTTTCCTTGGTCTCTTTTTTTTGGGATTCTTCTTTCCCTTCTTTCGCTGGGCCCTGTACCCAGCGGAATCGTCTTTCTTGATGTCGTTGTTGAAACGACACTCGGTGTTTGTGTGGGACGAGCCCCCGTTGGCATCTAATTGATGCACACACGGATTGTTCGCAATGTCGGCCCAAGAGTAGGTTTTGCCAGGTTGCTGGTCTCCTCTACCCTGGACCATTGATGTCCCACGACCACGTCCGTGGCCGCCTCCACGCTCTCCCTGTCCTCCAGATCCAAAAGTAGCAGTGACAACTGCCGTTTCCATGTTGGGCTTTTCCTCCGAGGTATAATTGCGCTTTTGAGCTTGTTTCTTTGGCTGCTTTGCCGACTGTGGTACAGCCAGGACGTTCAGTAGTCCTTCTGCATCGCCATCGGCATCTGCATACTTGCTCATTGTTTCTATCATTTCTCCCAAATCAGTGACCTTGTCACACTTCAAATGGTGACGTAGTAAACCAATTGGGAGTCCTGCAATGAAGGCTTCAATCGCAGTTTGATCATTTACTCCTTTGCAGGAGTTCTTGGTGTCGATCCATCATGCGATATAATCTCGGCAAGTTTCTCCGGCTTTCTGGGTGCAACGCGGAAGGTCTCCTACCGTACAGGGCCTCCGATATGTGCCTTCAAAATTCTGAAAGAATGCACTTTGCATGTCATACCAGTTGTGGATGGTGTTTTCTGGAAGTTCATTGAGCCAGGATCGTGCCATCTTCCTCAACATAAGTGGGAGATACCGGGACGCGACCAAGCTATTTCCGCCTTTAGCAATGCAGCAAGCCTGGAAAAAATCATGAGCCAAGTATCTGGCTGGGCCACACCATCGTTGGCTTTGATGTGTCTTGAGATAGAAAATCCTTCCAGGAAATGCGTTTGTCGAATGCGCGGTCCGAAGCATTTTGTACCCACATAGATATTGTTGTTCTCGTAGCGCCACGCCTCTATGTTAGAGTTGATCCGGTGTCTCGTGTCACTTGGTGACAGGGAACACCGTCTTGGTTGTTCACTGTGGCTGCGATGCCTTGGAGCCGGACTTCTGCTTCTGCCACCACCTCCTCCACCATGACGCCCTCCTTGGCCTCCTCGAGAGCCGATATGATGGCTACTTGGTGGAGAGGGTGGTGCAGATGGATTTTTTCTGGCTGAGTGTGGGCCTCCATCCGGAGCATCATTATTCTGGTTCTGGGGATGGTTTTGATTACGACGAGCCCCTACCGGCTTGACTCAGCATGGTATCCATCGTTCCTTTGTCCGTCGTTTCCCCCATTATGGTGAGCTTTAGTCGGACGGCTTGTATTTCTAGGAGGTGTCATCATTTGTCGGTCCTCCTCCTGATGTTGCTCTTTTTCGTCTCCCCTGCAATTGTTCGACTCTCGCCGGGGAGGGTGTCTCGGAACCAGTGCTACAACTGCGTCTCACTCTGTGGCTGGGGTAACATTTCTCCAGTCATATGTGGTCCTGTGTTGTTGGCCTGAAGATCCAGTTCTTGAATAGTTGTCTTCCCGGCGGTCAGGATGGTGATGCTATGCTAGGTCTCGTCGGGGCCTAATATCATCCCAAGCCAGATCCATGCGACATTGGTCGGACTTGGAGACCAGTTTTCCGCTTTCGGATTTCGCGGCCTTTTGTTGCTCTAGACCCTTGGGAAGTAGCTTTACGCCCAACCGAACTTGATCTGGGTTGTTCGCCAGGATATCTCGAGTTGCAGCAGTGTTTTCCACTAGCGTTCCATACACTAGATCTACCTTGCTATGCAGCCGAGGTTCTCCCTTGACGGCGCCATCTCCCTCAAAGAGGGACTTGTGGACTTCCAGATTTTTGTTAGCCCGCACGGGGCTGTTCTGGCTCTTCTAATGCTGCAGGGAGTTGAACTGCCTCGTAGATGCAATGCGCTTCTTCTCTTCCATAAGGTTATTAGCCTCATCCAAGAGTACTTGACGACGCGCTTCTAGGTCTTGGGCCCTTTCTTCGAATTTTGCAGATGTAAGCTCTAGAGCAGGAGGGATTGGCGTGGTTAACGCATCATCGATGAGTTTACGGGCACTAGCGGTAACCACGTATCCATCCACCGGAGTTTCCTTTGGCTCGTGTGGGATTAGGGCTCCATCCGATTCTTCTTCGTATTCTTCGGCAACTACTTCCTCCGCGGAAGGGTCTTTTGCCGGAGTCTTCTTCTTGTTCCTCTTCTTTGCCTTCTTGGGAGCGCCTACAACATAGACGGCTTTGGGTCCGTTTCCCGGAGTCAAGATCTGATTGATACTTTCGGACATCTGGACATCGGGATTGTCTCCGAGATCCATGTCATCCTACGCGTTGGGAGAGTTTTTTCCGGATCCTTCATCCATGGCTTCTCCTTCTTCTGCAGCTTTGGAGTTGAACTCCTCTTCATATTCCACGGAGAACTTTCATAAATCCTCCGATGTCATTGAATCATCCGAAGATGCCGGTAAGTCGGTGTTTGTTCCGGTCACCTCCAGCACCGAGTCTTTGTTGTGTCCAGCATCGGCAGAGCCGGATCTAGATCCAACATACCTGACAAAGTGTGATGCGTGCGTCCTGAGGTAGTTGCGGCTTTCCTCGTGGGCTTCCTCGAAACGTCTGATGGTCTCGAGAACCTCATCCACGCTTGCGCCTTGCAGCATTATGTGCCTCAACGTATGCCTCCAGGAAGGTTGATCTATTCCGGCGTTGGCAGAGCCAGAACCAAAGTTGTTTTCTTGCTCCTCCTGGATTTCGACCTCGACGGGCAGATCGATTTGGGATTCGGTCTCCCTAGGAAGATCCACTCTAGATTCGACTTGCACCGCAAGATCTACTTCAGGCTTAGCTTTCTCCACTATCTCCGTGATAGTTGCGGGCTAGGTGGGGTTAGGGTTTTCCGAGATCCAGAACTCTACCACCTCCGCGAACAAAGTGGACCCTGAAACTTCTTCTGCCTCTATCATCACCGCTAGGGTGGGTGGGGCAGGTTCAACGAAAATGATGTAAATATCGATCTCACCAAAAGACATGATGGTGTAGGCAGTCATGGCCTCACTAGCCAGAATCCAGGTCTCGTCGAGAACGATGAGAGGGACATCGCTGGCATAGAGGAAGCGACCAACGGCAATGGTCTCGCTGATTCTGATTCTTGCAGATTCCGCTTGGAACGCAGATCCGAAGCTCACTTGCCCCATGGTGGGCGTTAACTATCGTCGGGTTGATGACAAGTACGCCATGAGGGGGTCCTCGAGGCGTGTGGAAGAGAGGGGTGTGAGACGGACGGTATTCCGGGACGATGAGCACACAAGTTTACCAGGTTCGAATCCATTAGCTTTGGATGGATCCTACTCCTGCTAGCAATCCAATAATACGGCAGAGCCAGAATATGGGTTACAAGGGTTTCGGCTATGCGAGTTGAGATTGTAGACTATTGTGGGGTGCCCTAAAGGCTTGTCCCTAGGACGGCTTATATAGATATCCGTCCTAGGGTTTACAGGAGAGACATATCCGGCTACGACTAAGAGTCGGTTATAGAGTACATCTTCAACTACAAGTAACACTATAGGCCTATGTTGGTAAGCCTTCTGGGCCTTCCGTAGCCGGATTGGACTCAATTTCTTCTCCCTGACTAGGCCGCCCCTGAAGCAAAGCTCTAACCCAAAGTGGGCCACCCTGGTCAGTGAGGCATAGTGAGGATACCGAGAAAGTATATACCCAACACACTGGTGCTCCATTGCATTCCAATGTTGCATTCCAGCATGTTCTAGGGCTTTCTACCATGGTTTGAAACATGGAGTGTCATTGCATGTGTTGTTTTCCAAACCACAATGATCCACTTTTCTACACACACAAAAGTGGGTGTGGTGATGAAACTTCTGTCCCACTGGTGCTCCATTGCATTCCAATGTGGCATTCCAGCATTTTATAGGGCTTTCTGACAATGAATTGACACATGGACTATCATTGCATGTGTTATCTTCCAAACAACAATATTCCACATGGCCACACACACTGAAGTGGGTGTGGTGATGCAAAATCTATCACACTAGTGCTCCATTGCATTCCAATATGGCATTCTAGAATGTTCTAGGGCTTTCTGACCATGGTTTAACACATGGAATGTCATTGCATGTGTCCTTTTCCAAACCACACTGATCCACATGGCCACACACACTCAAGTGGATGTAGTGATGCAACATATTTCGAACTGGTCCTCCATTGCATTTCAATGTTGCCTTCCATCATGTTCTAGGGCTTTCTTACCATGGTTTGACACATGGAGTATCATTGCATGTGTTTTTTACAAACCACAATGATCCACATGGCCACACACACTCAAGTGGGTGTGGTGATGCAACCTCTGTCACACTAGTGCCATTACATTCCAATGTTGCATTCCAGCATGTTCTAGGGCTTTCTACCATGATTTGACACATGGAGTGTCATTGCATGTGTTGTTTTCCAAACCACAATGATCCACATGGCCACACACACTCAAGTGGTTGTGGTGATGCAACCTCTGTCACATTGGTCCTCCATTGCATTCCAATGTGGCATTCCAGCATGTTCTAGGGCTTTCTGACCATAGTTTTACACATGCAGTGTCATTGCATGTGTTCTTTTCGAAACCACACTAATCCACATGGCCACACACACTCAAGTGGGTGTGGTGATGCAACCTCTATCACACTGGTGCTCCATTGCACTCCAATGTTGCATTCTAGCATGTTCTAGGGATTTTTGACCATGATTTAACACATGGAGTGTCATTGCATGTGTTCGTTTCCAAACCAGAATGATCCACATGGCCACACACACTCAAGTGGGTGTTGTGATGGAACCTCTGTTACACTGGTGCTCCATTGCATTCCAATGTTGCATTCCAACATGTTCTAGGGCTTTCTGGCCATGGTTTGACAGATCGAGTATCATTGCGTGTGTTCTTTTCCAAATCACACGGATCCATGTGGCCACACACACTCAAGTGGGTGTGTTGATGCAACATCTTTCAAACTAGTGATCCATTGCATTCCAATGTTGCATTCTAGCATGTTCTAGGGCTTTCTAACCATGGTTTGACAGATCGAGTATCATTGCATGTGTTCTATTCCAAACCACAATGATCCACATGGCCACACACACTCATGTGGGTGTGGTGATGCAACCTCTATCACACTGGTGCCATTGCATTCCAATGTTGCATTCTAGCATGTTCTAGGGATTTTTGACCATGATTTAACACATGGAGTGTCATTGCATGTGTTCGTTTCCAAACCAGAATGATCCACATGGACACACACACTCAAGTGGGTGTGGTGATGCAACCTCTGTCACACTAGTGCTCCATTGCATTCCAATGTGCCATTCCAGCATGTTCTAGGGCTTTCTGACCATGGTTTGACACATGGAGTGTCATTGCATGTGTTCTTTTTGAAACCACACTGATCCACATGTCCACACACACTCAACTGGGTGTGGTGATGCAACCTCTGTCACATTGGGGAATATCATTTTATGGCCCGAAAGTTGAGGCGCCAAGCCAAAGCGGTACCCAAGTTGGTTGTAATCATCCGTGTTGCCCATAGTTGGTGTGCCAAATACCTAGGGGGTCTTTTTCAGCACGAATTCAACTTTACATTTGAATACAAAATATCAGGCTAACGCCCATCAAGTTGGCCCCTCCTTTCAGTTCTTGTCGTTATGTCGCTGTCATCGTGACTGCCATCTAGGCTTGCAGCGTTGGCGCCTACATCCATTGTGCATCTTCTTCTTCCCTGGAAGGGAAATCTGTGGGGCGTCGCGGCCATGGCATGGAGCTGGGACATGGACGGACCTGCTTGTCCCCGCTCTTCTCCTTGTAGGCTTGCAGCGTTGGCGCCTAAATCCATTACGCGTCTTCTTCTTCCATAGAGCAGCAATCCGTGGTTGTAGCCATGGCGCAGAGCTGGGATGTGGACGAACCTGCTCGGCCCTGCTCTCGTCCCCATCCAGAGTCGGAGCTCGCCCTCACCATGGCCGCACCCATGGCATGGTGTGAGCACGATAATTGGTTCCCGGTGAGATCTCTCACCGTGTTGACCATGCTCGGTCCTATTTTCCTCCTCCATAATCTGAGCTTACCGTCACCGTGGTCGCACCCGCATCAAATCTGCCACCCTTGTCGAGGTCTCTGTGGTAGCTCAAGTTCTGCCATGTTGAACCTGTAAGCGAATTCGGAGCTGGGCGGGGGCAACCCATTGTTGAACCTGTATGGAATTTGCTAAATACTGCGTGTCACGCCAAGGTCTTCGGCTGATGCCTTCAGCTTCTGTCAACATCCACCACTGATGTTAGATCATTTAGTTACTTCAATACGAAATTTCGACCAATTTAACTTGTTGATGTATTCCTTGACAATTATAATATAATCGAGCACTAGAAATATTTTGTAGTGTGCATGAGCATGATCAGTTATATTATTGAACACTAGAATTTTTAAGGCACTCTATATAAAGGAGTAGATTAATATATATATATATATATATATAGAAGGTTCACAAGAGACACCACGGATATATTGTCTTACATGCCACACACAGGTAATAATTAACTAAAACAAAATAAAAGTAGGGGCAGCAATAGGAGGCCAGGACACGGAGATGCCTAGCAGGGCATGGGCATCAGCAGGAGGCAGGGACAGCCTACTTGAGGGGATATAGGCCAGTCCTGACATAATCTTGGAACAATTTACCGAAGGCTGCATGCCGCGCCAAGGTAATCAGACTATGATGTTTGCCTCCGCCTCTGGTAATGCCCACCGCATGCTGGATCATGTTTTCGAGGTCCACGTTGATTGCTCTGCCACAGAATGGGCAAAACATTCCCCCTACGGTAGAAATGGATTTTCCCACATCGTAATCACCTCAGCACGTAGCGGATCTTGTTGTCCCATCGATTCCTTGCTAGCGTCCACGTCATCATCATCATCCTGTTGATTTTTAAGAACATAACTTAGAACTCATACATATGATTGAATTGTATTACAACTCAAGAATTTACAACATGTATATGTAAGACAATATATCCGAGGATATCAAAGAGAAAGCATCTCAGCAATAGTTTGATAAGTTCATATATCATTTCATCTCAACACAATGACAATTAATTGCATCAGAGTGTATGTAGAATAAGGATTGTGGCCTCATAAGTTTCTTCAGGGATGGCGTGAGTGAACCAAGTAACAATTGCACAACCTATATTGTTCTTGTACATCGCCCCAGGTTCACTAACTCATCCCCAAAAAATCAAACACAAATGTGTCTACCTCTCTTTTGGGGCAAATTTGAATAATTGGCTGCAATAAGAAATTGGAATGTAATCCTACGAAACAATATACTAGGATATACATATTCAGGTACAAAAACAATCCTAAATATTGTAGTTATAAAAAACCGATTAATCTCTAGGTACATGTTGAAAATACTTATGATCAAAACCATGCATATACATATGCATCATACGAATCATTCAAAGATCAAAAACTATTCAAGGATCATACATGTAGTTCCATATGAGAATAAATCAAGGGCCTCATAATTTTTTCAGAGATGGAGTTGGTGAACCAAAGTACCAACAACACAACCTAATCAAGTTCACCAACCCATCCCTAAAAAAGACACCATCATATTTGTCTCCCCTTACTCTCATTTGGGGCAAATTTTAATCATCAGCCTCAGATGTGTCTCCCTTGCACTCTTTTTGGGAAAAATTGAATCATTGGGCTCAGTAAGGTATAGAAATGTAATGTTACATGCATTTGTGTATCGAAATCAACACTCAACTAGAAAACCCTAAAACCCCTAAATCAAATGTTACATATCGATTAAATTTATAGCACAATAAGAACCGTATGAACAACAACAAGTTAAGCAAATGTAAATTTACTAGATGGCAGATGAGTAGATTGGGGTATTGTGACTAGACGGATTGCGGTTTTTTGACTAGATGCAAGATGCATCAATCGACCATTCGAAACATATATATACTACCCTACTTCAAGAGCAAAAGAATTTATAAATGATTGATCAAATCCTATGTATGAATGGTGAAATTTGCGGCTGTGACTAGAGAAGCTAGCAATGTAGTCCCTCGGACTCCTCATCGGGGACCTCCTCCTCGAACTCGTCATTCTCTTCAATTGCGTCATGATTTCTTGGATGGTGATGGGGTCGTTGATGTAGAGCACTGGATTGCCTCCGCCTGCCTCCTGCCCCTCATCTAGATCTGCCGCTAGCACCACGATGTTGTCGGCCACCTGTTGCTCAAAGGTAATGGCTACTGGTTGGAAGAATGAGCTTGAAGCCTCGATGGCACGTCAATGAGTGGCATGCGTGCCCGGAGAAGATGCATCTGCCTGCTTAGCGACGACCGAGCCATCTTCTACTGTGCCTTCAACTAGCTTCACCTTCTATGAGCATCGGCGCGAGCGGTAGAACCAGATTGGGGTTTTGGCTATATAGATTGGGGGAAATGACACGAGCTCATAGAAGAAGAAGGTCGAGCAGGTTTATAAACACTGGACCTTTGGTAGTCCTCGAGTGGACACGTGTCGTGGGCGTGGGGATGGGGCTACCACGATCTCCAATTTTTTTTGAAACAACCACGATCTCCACTTTATACATGCTTAGAAAACACGTGCATGGTAGACCTCAATTCCACTGCATGCAAGTGGCGCAGAACCAATTTCTAGCAATGTTAGGTCTCCTCGAGGGGCCCCCTAATGCGTGGAAGTTACTTGCAGTAGGGCCCAATTGGAAGTGAGATTGAGAGCACGCTGCGTAAAAATGGGATATGTCTTATCAAAATCAAGTGGCAGTAATTTGCAGCGTCCCGTCGACAACCGTGCACTCGATGACCCCGTTGCTCTGTGCATGTGTTGTGTTAGTAGTAGTAGTAGTAGTAGTAGTAGTAGGCTTTTCATACATGATTAAACATGCCATGACCACTCGATGACTTTTTCCATGGACGGCTTCGTGTTCCTTCTTGTAGAAGTCTCGCTGAGAGAGACGTCTGTGCTCTCATGTTGTACTGTGAATGGCAGGACGTGTGCAATGATCCGCATTGGATCACACAGGATCAACGGTTGGTGCGCACAATCCGTGTGACAACTGTGATACTCAGGGTGTAGCAGCCAGAGTGAGCACAAGTTTGGGCTTTTACAAGAGAGAGGGGGCAAAACTGAGTAGTATAAAAATGGAAAGTGAGTGTCTTATAGAATGAAATACAATGAAATGTTGCATCACCACACCTCATTGGATGTGTGTGTGTGTGTGTCAGTGTGCATAATTGTGATTTTCGAAAAGAACACATGTAGTGATGCCACCACAACATGTGTCCAACCATGTCTAGGAACCCTGGCAGCATGCTGGGATTCAACTGTAGCATGCATTCTACCACCACCTTGAAAGATGCTGCATCACCACACCTCATTGGATGTGTGTGCGAGTGTATTAGTGTGCATCATTTTGGTTTTAGGAAAAGAACACATGTAGTGATGCCACCACAGCATGTGGCGCCTAACCATGTCCAGGAACAATGGCAGCATGCTGGGATTCAACTATAGCATGCATTCTACCACCAGCTTGAAATATGTTGCATCACCACACCCCATTGGATGTGTTTTCTAATCATTATGCATCATTGTGGTTTTAGGAAAAGAAGTCATGCAGTGATGCCACCACAACATGTGTGTTCTTTTCATAAACCACATGGATCCACTAGAGTTTATTGCATCTGTGTCCATTTCATAAACTACATGGATCCACTAGAGTTCATTGAATGTGTGTTCTTTTCATAAACCACGTGGATCCACTATAGTTCATTGCATTTGTGTTCTTTTCATAAACCACAACTAGAGTCATTGCATTTGTGTTCTTCCATAAATCACCAGGATCCACCAGTGTCATTGCATATGTGTTCTTTTCATAAACCACATCTAGAGTCATTGTGTGTGTTCTTTTCATAAACCACATGGATCCACCAGTGTCATTGAGTGTGTGTTCTTTTTCTAAACCAGATATGGATCCACTAGAGTCATTGCATGTGTGTTCTTCTCCAAAACCACCACTAGACTCATTGCATCTATGTTCTTTTCATAAACCACATGGATCCACTAGAGTTCATTGCATTTGTGTCCTTTTCATAAACCACATCTAGATTCATTGAATGTGTGTTCTTTTAATAAACCACATGGATCCACTAGAGTCATTAGATGTGTGTTATTTTCATAAACCACATGGATCCACCAGTGTCATTGAATATGTGTTCTTTTCATAAACCACATGGATCCACCAGAGTTCATTGCATGTGTGTTATTTTCATAAACCACATGGATCCACTAGAGTCATTGCATGTGTGTTATTTTCATAAACCACATGGATCCACTAGAGTCATTGCATGTGTGTTCTTTTCATAAACCACATGGATCCACTACAGTTCATTGCATTTGTGTTCTTTTCATAAACCACAACTGGAGTCATTGCATGTGTGTTATTTTCAAAAACGACAGCCAGAGGCATTTCATGTGTGTTATTTTCATTGGATGTGTGATTGTATTAGTGCGCATCATTGGGGTTTTAGGAAAATAGCAAATGAAGTGATGCCACCACAGCATGTGTGCTCTTTTAATAAACCACATGGATCCACTAGAGTTTATTGCATGTGTGTTCTTTTCATAAACCACATAGATCCACTAGGGTCATTGCATGTGTGTTCTTTTCATAAACCGTGGATCTACCAGTGTCATTGCATGTGTGCTCTTTTCATAAACCACATGGATCCACAAGTGTCATTGGATGTGTGTTTTTTTAAAAACCACATTGATCCACCAGTGTCATTGCATGTGTGTTCTTTTCATAAACCACCAGTAGAGTCACTGGATGTTTGTTCTTTTTATAAACCACCACTAGAGTCATTACATGTGTGTTCTTTTCATAAATCACCACTACAGTCATTGAATGTGTGTTCATTTTCTAAACCACATATGGACCCACTAGAGTTATTACATGTATGTTCGTCTCCGAAACCACCACTAGAGTTCATTGCATGTGTGTTCTTTCATAAAAACCACATGGATCCACTATAGTTCATTGAATGTGTATTCTTTTCATAAACCAGATGGATCCACTAGTGTCATTGCATCTATGTTCTTTTCATAAACCACCACTAGAGTCATTGCAGATGTGTTCTTTTGATAAACCACATGGATCCACTAGAGTCATTATATGTGTGTTCTTTTCATAAACCACCACTAGAGTCATTGCATGTGTGTTCTTTTCATAAACCACATGGATCCACAAGATTTCATTGCATTTGTGTTCTTTTCATAAACCACATGTATCCACTAGAGTCATTGCATGTGTGTTCTTTTCATAAACCACATGGATCCACTAGTGTCATTGAATGTGTGTTCTTTTTCTAAACCACATATGGATCCACTAGAGTCATTGCATGTGTGTTCTTCTCCTTAACCACCACTAGAGTCATTGCATGTGTGTTCTTTTCATAAACCACATTGATGCACTAGAGTAAATTGCATGTGTATTATTTTCATAAACCACGTGGATCCACCAGTGTCGTTTGATGTGTGTTCTTTTCATAAACCACATGGATCCACCAGTGTCAGTGCATGTGTGTTCTTTTCATAAACCATGGCTAGTGATTACATGTGTGTTCTTTTCATAAACCACATGGATCCACTAGTGTCATTGCATGTGTGTTCTTTTCATAAACCACATGGACCCACTAAAGTTCATTGCATTTGTGTTCATTTCATAAACCACATGGATCCACTAGATTTCATTGCATGTGTGTTCTTTTCAAAAACCATGTGGATCCACTAGAGTTCATTGCATTTGTGTTCTTTTCATAAACCACAACTAGAGTCATTGCATTTGTGTTCTTTCATAAACCACCAGGATCCACCAGTGTCATTGCATATGTGTTCTTTTCATAAACTACATCTAAAGTCATTGCATGTGTGTTTTTTTCATAAACCACAGGGATCCACCAGTGTCATTGAGTGTGTGTTCTTTTTCTAAACCACATATGGATCCACTAGAGTCATTGCATGTGTGTTCTTCTCCTAAACAACCACTAGAGCCATTGCATGTGTGTTCTTTTCATAAACCACGTGGATCCACTAGAGTTCATTGCATTTGTGTCCTTTTCATAAACCACATCTAGAGTCAATGAATGTGTGTTCTTTTAATAAACCACATGGATCCACAAGAGTCATTGCATGTGTGTTATTTTCATAAACCACATGGATCCAGTAGTGTCATTGAATGTGTGATCTTTTCATAAACCACATGGATCCACTAGAGTTCATTGCATGTGTGTTCTTTTCATAAACCACATGGATCCACTAGAGTCATTGCATGTGTGTTATTTTCATAAACCATATGGATCCACTAGAGTTCATTGCATTTGTGTTCTTTTCATAAAGCACAACTAGAGTCATTGCATGTGTGTTCTTTTCATAAACCATAGCTAGAGGCATTGCATGTGTGTTCTTTTCATTGGATGTGTGAGTGTATTAGTGTGCATCATTGTGGTTTGACGGAAATAACAAATGAAGTGATGCCACCACATCATGTGTGCTCTTTTAATAAACCACATGGATCCACTAGAGTTTATTGCATGTGAGTTCTTTTCATAAACCACGTAGATCCACTAGGGTTATTGCATTTGTGTTCTTTTCATAAACCATGGATCTACCAGTGTCATTGCATGTGTGCTCTTTTCATAAACCACATGGATCCACCAGTGTCATTGGATGTGTGTTCTTTTCATAAACCATATGGATCCACCAGTGTCATTTCATGTGTGTTCTTTTCATAAACCACCACTAGAGTCATTGGATGTGTGTTCTTTTTTATAAACCACCACTAGAGTCATTGGATGTGTGTTCTTTTTTATAAACCACCACTAGAGTTCATTGCATGTGTGTTCTTATCATAAACCACATGGATCCACTAGAGTTCATTGAATGTGTATTCTTTTCATAAACCACATGGATCCACTAGTGTCATTGCATCTATGTTCTTTTCATAAACCACCACTTGTGTCATTGCATGTGTGTTCTTTTGATAAACCACATGGATCCACTAGAGTCATTCTATGTGTGTTCCTTTCATAAACCACCACTAGTGTCATTGCATGTGTGTTCTTTTCATAAACCACATTGATCCACAAGAGTTCATTGCATTTGTGTTCTTTGCATAAACCACATGGATCCACTAGAGTCATTGCATGTGTGTTCTTTTCATAAACCACATGGATCCACTAGTGTAATTGAATGTGTGTTCTTTTTCCAAACCACATATGGATCCACTAGAGTGATTGCACGTGTGTCCTTCTCCTAAACTACCACTAGAGTCGCTGCATGTGTGTTCTTTTCATAAACCACATTGATCCACTAGAGTTTATTGCATTTGTATTATTTTCATAAACCACATGGATCCACCAGTGTCATTGGATGTGTGTTCTTTTCCTAAACTACATGGTTCCACCAGTGTCAATGCATGTGTGTTCTTTTCATAAACTACCACTAGAGTCATTGGATGTGTGTTCTTTTCAAAAACCACATGGATCAGCAGAGTCTTTGCATGTACGTTCTTTTCATAAACCACCACTAGAGTCATTGCATGTGTGCTCTTTTCATAAACCTCCACTAGATTCATTAAATGTGTGTTCTTTTTCTAAACCACATATGTATCCACTAGAGTCATTGCATGTGTGTTCTTCTCCTAAACCAGCACTAGAGTTCTGTAACACCCTCGAATCGGCCCTATGCAAGTTTTAGCGCTTCCCGCCAAACTCGCATAGAAACGATTCAAGGACGCCCACCAGGCACTTTCGTGCGGATGGAAAACGAAGTAATATCATTACACAATAGTCCACGATGGGACCCACAGGACAGATATATATACAACAGCGACTCAACGAGTCAAGAATGCAGATATACAATACAAAGATCCAAATACAAATTGATGTTTATAAAGCAACAATTTAATTATGTGTTCTATGCAATGTGGCATGATGACATGAGCATGTGGTCATGGTGATGCAAAACAAACACGGCGATTTTCTAGTAGTGGTTTAGCAGGGTGCCACAATTCGACGCCACTAACAAGGGATCTCGCCCTCGAGATCCGCCTGATGGTACCGGAAAGAAGGTCGGCGATCTGAATCTTCTCACTTCATGTAGATCCTCGCGACACCATTAACAAGAGGTCGTTGGCCATGATCGTCGAGAGAACACTCCGGAAACAAAGGACGAAGATAAAGGTATCAACAAATAAAGCCACCTCTAGCTTCCGTGGACAGAGTAAAATTGCTGGGTCCACCGATTCAATATACAAAAGCGAATGATAAGAGTAGTGGTATGGTCGCGACTCCATCCCGCACTCATATCATTACTCAGTACATGAATAGCAGAATTATGCAACCAACCCTCGGAATCAGACTGAAGAGCTCGACAAACGAGGTTCGGAAACAAGGAGTGATGCAGACTCTGCATCGGATCTGGTGTAGATGACGTCGTCGCGTCAGAAAACACCGGAAGGCATAACAAAGAACACAGAGAAGTCCAACAGATGAAAGATTCCTCAGATAGCACGAAGACCGGATGTAGAAGCACGGTTACCAAAGAAGGAAACGAACCCTGAAGGTACGACGGAAACCCAACCACGAGAATTCCTGGACTCGAAGAAAAGATAAGAGAACAGATCCAAAACACGCAGAGGCTAGAGGAGAATAGTAGAGGGTAAGGAGTAAAAGCAGACCTAATCAGATCTATCCAACCGATTCTCCAAAATAGTTTTGACACTCTACCTCGGCCATTAGCTAGGTTATCCTAGAGGCTGGACTTGTGGGGTATCGCAACTGCTGGGCTCTGATACCACTTTGTAACACCCTCGAATTGGCCCTATGCAAGTTTTAGCGCTTCCCGCCAAACCTGCATAGAAACGATTCAAGGACGCCTACCAGGCACTTTCGTGCGGATGGAAAACGAAGTAATTTCATTACACAATAGTCCACGATGGGACCCACAGGACAGATATATATACAACAACGACTCAACGAGTCAAGGATGCAGATATACAATACAAAGATCCAAATACAAAGTCATGTTTATAAAGCAACAATTTAATTATGTGTTCTATGCAATGTGGCATGATGACATGAGCATGTGGTCATGGTGATGCGCAAAAAAACACGGCGATTTTCTAGTAGTGGTTTTAGACGGGTGCCACAAGTTCATTGCATGTGTGTTCTTTTCATAAACCACATGGATCCACTAGAGTTCATTGAATGTGTGTTCTTTTCATAAACCACATGGATCCAACAGTGTGATTGTATTTGTGTTCTTTTCATAAACCACCACTAGAGTCATTGCATGTGTGTTCTTTTCATAAACCACATGGATCAACCAATGTCATTGCATGTGTTTTCTTTTCATAAACCACCACTAGAGTCATTGCATGTGTGTTCTTTTCATAAACCACATGGATCCACCAGTGTCATTGCATATGTGTTCTTTTCATAAATCAGATGGATCCACTAGAGTTCATTGCATGTGTGTTCTTTTCATAAACCATATGGATCCACAAGAGTTCATTGCATGTGTGTTATTTTCATAAACCACATGTCTCCACCAGTGTAATTGCATTTGTGTTCTTTTCATAAACTACAAGGATCCACCAGTGTCATTGGATGTGTGTTATTTTCATAAACCACCACTAGAATTCGTTGAATTTTTGTTCTTTTCATAAACCACACGGATCCACCAGTGTCATTGGATGTGTGTTCTTTTCATAAACCACATGTATCCACATTGTCATTGAATGTGTGTTCTTTTCATAAACCACCACTAGAGTCATGACATGTGTGTTATTTTCATAACCACCACTAGAATCATTGAATGTGTGTTCTATTTCTAAACCACATATGGATCCACTAGAGTCATTGCATGTATGTTCTTCTCCTAAACCACCACTAGAGTTCATTGCATGTGTGTTCTTTTATAAAAACCACATGGATCCACTAGAGTTCATTGAATGTGTGTTCTTTTCATAAAACACATGGATCCACCAGTGTCATTGCAGTGTGTTCTTTTCATAAACCACCACTAGAGTCATTGCATGTGTGTTCTTTTGATAAACCACATGGATCCACTAGAGTCATTTTATGTGTGTTCTTTTCAAAAACCACCACTAGAGTCATTGCACGTGTGTTCTTTTCATAAACCACATGGTTCCACAAGAGTTTATTGCATTTGTGTTCTTTTCATAAACCACATGGATCCACTAGAGTCATTGCATGTGCCTTCTTTTCATAAACCACATGGATCCACTAGTGTCATTGAATGTGTGTTGTTTTTCTAAACCACATATGGCTCCACTAGAGTCATTGCATGTGTGTTCTTCTTGTAAACCACCACTAGAGTCATTGCATGTGTGTTCTTTTCATAAACCACATTGAGCATGTGTATTATTTTCATAAACCACATGGATCCACTTGTGTGATTGGATGTGTGTTCTTTTCATAAACCACATGGATCCACCAGTGTCATTGCATCTATGTTCTTTTCATAAACCACCACTAGAGTCATTGCATGTGTATTATTTTGATAAACCACATGGATCCACCAGAGTCATTATATGTGTGTTCTTTTCATAAACCACCACTAGAGTCATTGCATGTGTGTTCTTTTCATAAACCACATGGATCCACAAGAGTTCATTGCATTTGTTTTCTTTTCATAAACCACATGTATCCACTAGAGTCATTGCATGTGTGTTCTTTTCATAAACCACATGGATCCAGTAGTGTCATTGAATGTGTTTTCTTTTTCTAAACCACATATGGATCCACTAGAGTCATTGCATGTGTGTTCTTCTCCTAAACCACCACTAGAGTCATTGCATGTGTGTTCTTTTCATAAACCACATTGGTCCACTAGAGTTCATTGCATGTGTATTATTTCCATAAACCACGTGGATCCACTAGTGTCGTTTGATGTGTGTTCTTTTCAAAAACCACATGGATCCACCAGTGTCAGTGCATGTGTGTTCTTTTCATAAACCACGGCTACTGATTACATGTGTGTTCTTTTCGTAAACCACATGGATCCACTAGTGTCATTGCATGTTGTAACACCCCGTCCACTCCTGGGCCCGGGGGGTGTCACTCCTGGTAGTTTAATAGGGGATATCTTGACTGGCCCCATAGACCAACACTAGTCTTTTCTGCGCACTTTGTCCTCACTCGTGGGCACCCGGTTACCCACTTCCCGGTCGGTCACCCATCCTAGAATTTCTCGAGGCCAAGCACGCTTAACCTTAGAGTTCTTTTCGAATGAGCTTCTGGAAAAGAAGTTGTAACTTGTTGATATGGGTATCCTATAAATCCTATTAAGCCATGTGCTTGGATCTCACATAGACGCACCCTTTAGAAGATCGATGCCCTCACCGATCAAGCACACCCCAGGAACGCTCCCTCTTGGCACGCGTCTGTGCGTCCAGTGCTGGCACATGTGCCATGCCGTGTCCAGTCCGGGCCACACGCGCCATGCTCCACATGTCCCGCCACTAACCCGCACACACCCGTGTAATCGCAAGGGTCAGCTCTGATACCACTTTGTAACACCCCGTCCACTCCTGGGCCCAGGGGGTGTCACTCCTGGTAGCTTAATAGGATATCTAGACTAGCCCCACAGACCAACACTAGTCTTTTCTGCGCACTTTGTCCTCACTCGTGCGCACCCGGTTACCCACTTCCCAGTCGGTCACCCATCCTCGAATTTATCTAGGCCAACCACACTTAACCTTAGAGTTCTTTTCGAATGAGCTTCCGGAAAAGAAGTTGCAACTTGTTGATATGGGTATCCTCTCAATCCTATTAAGCCATGTGCCTGGATCTCACATACACCCACCCTCTAGAAGATCGATGCCCTCATCGATCAAGCACACCCCAGGAACGTTCCCTCTTGGCACGCGTCTGTCTGTCTAGTGCCGGCACATGTGCCATGCCGTATCCACTCCGAGCCACACGCACCATGCGCCACATGCCCCGCCACTAACCCGCACACACCCGTGTAATCGCAAGGGTCGGCTCTGATACCACTCTGTAACACCCCGTCCACTCCTGGGCCCGGGGGGTGTCACTCCTGGTAGCTTAATAGGATATCTAGACTGGCCCCACAGACCAACACTAGTCTTTTTTGTGCACTTTGTCCTCACTCGTGCGCACCCGGTTACCCACTTCCCGGTCGGTCACCCATCCTAGAATTTCTCTAGGCCAACTACGCATAACCTTAGAGTTCTTTTCGAATGAGATTTCGGAAAAGAAGTTGCAACTTGTTGATATGGGTGTCCTATCAATCCTATTAAGCCATGTGCCTAGATGTCACATACACCCACCCTTTAGAAGATCGATGCCCTCATCGATCAAGCACACCCCAGGAATATTCCCTCTTGGCACGCGTCTATGCGTCCAGTGCCGGCACGTGTGCCATGCCGTGTCCACTCTGGGCCACACGCGCCATGCGCCACATGTCCCGCCACTAACCCGCACACACCCATGTAATCGCAAGGGTCGGCTTTGATACCACTCTGTAACACCCTCGAATCGGCCCTATGCAAGTTTTAGCGATTCCCGCCAAACTCGCACAGAAACGATTCAAGGACGCCCACCAGGCACTTTCGTGCGGGTGGAAAACAAAGTAATACCATTACACATTAGTCCATGATGGAACCCACAGAACATATATATACAACAACGACTCCATGAGTCAAGAATACAGATATACTATACAAAGATTCAAATCACCTTGAAAACGATAGAGCGTACGACTACGGACAAGATGCAAATGGGGCTAAGAGCCCTGAAGAGTAACCAATGGCGTCCATAACCCTGCCAGGCCAAGCCGGAAGGGTAACCCTGCTAACGACGTCGATCTTGAACCTGCTAAAACAAAAGGGGTGCCGACAAAGGCAAAGGAAAAAGAGGAGCGTCAGTACTGAGGCCAGTACACGACGAGGCTAGAATTCGGCGGCTCTCGCCTACATTGGTATGGTGGTTCTAAGCGGCAGCGAAGCATGCACTAAACAACCTATAGAGACTCACTAAAACTGGTGGCTATTAGAGAGGGATAAGAAAGACCTATTCGGATCCAACCTGATACTAACTCCAATCATACCCATCCTGGTATTTCCCCCTCGAGACCAATCGAGGAAGTCGCACCAAGGAACGCACATAGTTGGCAATTTTACTCATTCCGTTATAGTTGCAGCACATACTAATTAGATATAGATAGCATGAGTCATCTTGAAGCATAAGTAGTGGGCAGTTTTAATTAACCATTCCGTGGTAGTTGGAACATTTACTAGTCATACGTCCCTGGCCCTGTAGCACCTTTCTGCCAGGTTCGCCTCCGCCCGGTGCTCCCTGCAAGCTCGAGCCACCGTCGTTGACCCCTCTTAGACCGTGTCACCGCCGAGGCCGCCCCACCTGCAACCGACGCCACCGCAGGAACTCCATCCCGGCACCTCCCCACCACGACCGCGACACGGGAGCCACACATCCCTCCTCGACGCGCCCCCTCTCTGCACTCCATCGCCAGCGAGCCACCCGGCCTCGGCTCTCCCCGTGCGACCTCCTCGCACGGACGCCACCGCCTCTACGCCCTTCTTCCTCCCCTGCGCGGCAGCCTCCACCTTCCTCCCGTGACCGCCACCGCCGCGTCATCCTGGCGCGTCCTCGCCCCTGCGCCTCTCCGGCCACCGCTCTTTCCTGCAGCGTCGCCGTGGTCTCCCGCGACACCTCCGTCTCTATATCCTCTACTCTGACCAAGGGCGGATCTTCCTGGAGCCCTCTGCGTTGGCCCTTGCTCTGAAGCACGTGCCCGTCCCCTTCTGGCGTGGCTCCCTGTATATGCCGACTGCGCCGGTGTTCCGTGTCCATCCCTGTTTTCCCTCAAGGATCCGCCGGCGCCCTCGAGCCCGCCACTGGTATGAACCCCACCAAGCCAGTGCCGCCCACCACTTTGTGCTGCTGCCTAGACCCCTTTGGCATGTCCAAACCTCTGTTTAACCTTAATGTTCGGTCCCTGGTGGCCTGCTGTTGGTTGTGTTAGTGAAGAACTTGTGGTGGGGGATGTATGTGTCGAGATGATGATGTGGCGGTTGACTTCCTCTGATTTGAGGCGGCAAGATCGACAAGTGACACCAAGATCTACCTCACGGACCAAAGACCTCGATCCCGGAGTCCGAAGACGGAAGCTGAACCCGTCGGAATGACAAGATCTTCTTCACGGAACCCGACGACCCTACCTATATCGCCTTCACGGATGCGACAAGACTTCCTTCCCGGAACCACCAAGTACTTCCTCTCAGACGCCAAGACCCAGATCCGAATACGTCAAGATCCCCGGACGCCAAGGTCGCCGACACGGAATGCCAAGTTTTTCATCCCGAACGCCAAGACCGACCCGATTCGAGGACCCGACAAGATCTTCGTTATGACAAGAGCGCAACCGACCAGGGTGAACCCGATGATCCTCCAACGCTAAACTAAGTCCTTCGACAACCTCCGAAGCCCGATCCCCGTCGAACCCTGAGACCGAACCCCGGACCCCCGGAACCCAAGATCGCCGAACCCAGATGTGTGCCCCTAAGCCCCTATTTTTATAATATGACATTGTCAACTATCGCATATTAATTGTTCATACATACATACCTGTCTGTGGGTTGGGGGCATTATGCCAATTTACCTCATAATTAAATATGGAGCCTATATGCGGAATATTGTTGTCTTATTCCGGACTCCATTTAAATTGGTGTAGCAAACTGATGCCATGTGTTGCCTTGATAATACAACATTTAAACTGCGGGGGTTCTAAATAACTTGAACCGTGTAATTAATTATCGGGACCCCGGTTCCGCTTAATATTTCCTAATTGCATCGCATCTATGCCATGCCATGCATCATATCATAAGCATGCCGGATCTTCTGCCGTAGTATTAAATATTGCATCTGGTGTTTCTTCTAGTGTTTGCTTCTTCGCGGATTAGGCCGATGAGTTGATGAGAGTACCGACAAGTTCTCCGGATATGATCCGTCGGTAGTGTTTTCCAGGCGAGCATCTCTCCCCTTCTACCTATTTTGAATTTATAGTCTTTAGTTCCTCCTGTTGCTCTATTGCTATCCGTGTTATGATGCTTTAGTTTCCGTGCACCATTTGTATTCCTTGCAGCCTCTATATTGCCTTGGACACATCCTATTGCCTGTTGTTTGATATATAGTCGGCCTTGCGAGTCGTAGTTGCTTGCTTATGTGTTGCTTTGCGTCATTGTCGTTTCACCGTTGACGGCAAGTTGACACATGATAAATTGTGGAGATGCTTAAAGGTGGAGATGATCATGAATTTAAATACAACTATTAAATTGCTGGGATAACTAATGAAAGAGGCACCGGTGGGCAATTATATGTTATTTGGTTTTTCATGCCCACTTGTGCCCCGTAGGCCCCGAGTACTTGATACATGTTCCTTGACTATTCGCACTATCCACATACGAGAGACTCTATGAATCCCCCTTAGCCAGAGCTTGATTCATTTCTTATTTCTTGGGGCCACAAACTAGTTTGGGGTTTTATTACTATCATGTACTTATGCCATGCTTTACCGCTTTATTTACGATTGTGCATGGAGCACCTGTACTGTTTTGGATCGTGATAGGTTTCGCTGTATCGACAAGCCCCGCCACACTTTCGGGTTCCCAGTCGTTTACTGCCGTCCACACAAACCCTGGGTCCGTCTCGGAGCCGGCCAACTTCGTCGCGGGTAGCTTAGTGGGGTGGCCCCCTGAAATATTTTATGAATCCTGTGATTGCTTTGTCGTGAAAGCCTCATTGGGTTTTGAGTTGGTTTTTCTGAGGTTGATCGTGTGTGTGTTGCTATTTGTGCAGCCCTGCAGGGTAAATCTTTCTGAAAGCCATGTCCATGGTTATGGACGACTTGGAGCACAGTATCTCGATCATAGACAAGCATAACTAAAGTAGTGCTATAAATTTGACTTAAGATGTGACTAGTAATCATATTCAAATACAACGGAATGGATATTAAAAATGCCAACAACTGGTGGAGCTGGGGTTCCTTGTGTCTTGTTATATCTGCCTATTAAGTATTGCAACCCCAATGAAATGTGATAAAAGTGCCAACAACTGCTGGGTTTTGGGATTTCCTCAGGACAATTATATATGACTAGTAAATGTTCCAACTACCACAGTATGGTTAATTAAAACAGCCACCTACTTATGCTTCAAGATGACTCATGCTATCTATATCTAATTAGTAAGTGTTGCAACTATAACAGAATGAGTAAAACTGCCAACTGTGTGCGTTCCTTGGTCCGACTTCCTCGATTGGTCTCGAGGGGGAAATACTAGGATGGGTATGATTGGTGTTAGTATCAGGTTGGATCCGAATAGGTCTTTCTTATCCCTCTCTAATAGCCGCCAGTTTTACTGAGTCTCTATAGGTTGTTTAGTGCATGCTTCGCTGCCGCTTCAGACCACCATACCTATGTAGGCGAGAGCCGCCGAATTCTAGCCTCGCTGTGTACCGGCCTCAATACTGACGCTCCTCTTTTTCCTTTGCCTTTGTCGGCACCCATTTTGTTTTAGCAGGTTCGAGATCGACGTCGTTAGCAGGGTTACCCTTCCGGCTTGGCCTGGGCAGGGTTATGGACGCCATTGGTTATTCTTCAGGGCTCTTAGCCCCATTTGCAGCTTGTCCGTAGTCGTACGCTCTACCGTTTTCAAGGTGATTTGAATCTTTCTATAGTATATATGTATTCTTGACTCATGGAGTCGTTGTTGTATATATATGTTCTGTGGGTTCCATCGTGGACAAATGTATAATGGTATTACTTCGTTTTTCACCCGCACAAAAGTGCCTGGTGGGTGTCCTTGAATCGTTTCTATGCGGGTTTGGCAGGAATTGCTAAAACTTGCATAGGGCCGATTCGAGGGTGTTACAGAGTGGCTCATACCAGTGGTGGGCTCGAGGGCGCCGGCGGATCCTTGAGGGAAAACAGGGACGGACACGGAACACCGGCGCGGTCGGCATATACAGGGAGCCACGCCGGAAGGGGACGGGCACGCACTTTAGGGCAAGGGCCGACGCAGAGAGCTCTAGGGAGATCCGCCCTTGGTCGGAGCAAAGGATACGGAGACGGAGGCGTCGCGGG